>OZ017740.1:12042500-13242500 GCA_963969285.1 Odontomyia ornata
GACAAGAGTGGCCACCATCGGTGAAATGTAGGAATTCAGTTGTTTCGTTCGTTCATTTTCTGTGGTTAAGAAAACTTACAACTGTCGCAATGGTATTTTCAATTCGCAAAATTGAATAGAAAGGAGTGGAGGAATCCAGCTGATTCGTTGTTCGTTCGTTCATTCTGTGCGGAAGAAAAATTAAAACTATCGCAATGGATATTTCTATTCGCAAACTTGAATAGAATGTTGTGAGTGAGTGCAAAGATGGTAACATTCCTGCACGATTATGAGTTGTTGGGTGCAATTGGTCGTGGGGGAAAGTTTCGGTTCGATGTTTGCAAGGTCGTGAGTGGCTGTCCAGATTCGCCACTGCCGTCAAGAGTACTCGTGCTTGATCGAAAAGATAGGGAAAAACTCTACGGGTCGCGGTTTGAATTTGGGAGGTTGACTTGAGATCGCAAAACGAGAAGCACGCGGGGAGTTTGCCTACCAGCTAGCTAGCGAGAAAAAGTAAAGTTCCGACGATTTGATTGTGCTTGCCGGCATATCGTTACATGTCTATCGGTTCCGAATACAAGGCAAAACATATTCACAAGGTATTAAGATCGTGAAGTGTAATTTCCAATCGGGAGATATGTGGCAAGACGGGTGAAGTAGTTTCGGACGGATCGAGTCCATGGGAGATCGTAAAAACCACGGGGAAATTGGCGAATTTCCGTAGAAGAAAACTTTTTGTAATTCGATAAGGTATGTTGCCATTTGGTTCAGTGCCGTGTGAATTGATTTAAATCGCGCCTTGATGAATATCTGTTGGGAAGTTTTACGAATTATGTGAAAGTTGAAGTTCTGTAAAGGCAACGGAGTGAATCGTACGGTTTCAAGACACCCCAAACAAAAACGTTTCTCAAGCGCCTTCCGTACGAGTGCGTGTTATTTATTGGAATTGTAGAATTGTTTTGTGAACACGGGCAGTGAATTAACCAAAACAAATCGAAATTAATTGATCAGTAAATTCGAAGTCTATTATGACATCTTCCTGTTGCATACTATCATACCGTTTGTACACTGGCATGAACTGGGAGCTTGATTTGATGTGTATCCTAAATACACATCAAGGCTCCCGGGGAGAGAAAGATATCCCTGCATAACACTTACATGCTACTTCATACTTCTCAATTAGATCAGTGAAAAGGTGTTCGTTTATTCAATGACTTAACTTTTTTATTTCGTTCTTTGTTATGTTACGCAATCGCACGTTCAGCTGACTATACAATAATAATACCATATTTTACTAATGAATTCTTCTAATAATTATCTTATTACAGAGACAAATAATGAGGTTTTACGTTTGCGTACGTATAAAGTTGGAGCGTTAACGGAGCTGTAAAACTTCATGCCTTTAGCCAGTGAATGGAGGAATACTTCTCAATTTTCTTGTTTCCATAATTTTCTTTTATAGCATAATAATGCTGACTTAATTGCTTACCAACTAAAATAATGAAGCCAATTTAATAAGTAAATGATTCAAATTCAACTATAATGTTTTTTTTAATGCCATCTCTCTGTGACTGGTGCAACCACAAAGCTCAAGCTTTTACTCGATTTGTCTTATTGCAAATGCGTGTAAACAATTCATTCCACTGAGGCGGTACGTTCGATTACGAAGTCTTGTGTGTATATGTTCAATACTTAATACGAGTATGGATATGGACCCACTTCTGCTAATCCATGATACGACACCGCGTCCACAGATGCTTTGATTACAATTCGCAGCTTTTCGTATATGCATGTTGTCATTCACAGTACACAGAGAGGAACGACGGAACACGGGCCAATTAATATTTGGGCCTCGGCTCCCGTAACATTTCGTTGCTATTATAGTTTTTTTCTTATCCATTCGGCTTACGGTAGTCTCCAAAGGTACCAAGCGGAAATTGAAATACGGTTGGCTTTTCAAGAACGTGCACTTGTCACTTTTCGTGTAGAAGTGTACAGCAATGTTACTTTTCCTCTTTAATGAACGGAGTGCTGTACTGTGGTTACTGCGATTAAGAGAAGAATACTGAAATTGAAGAGTCCGAGTATACAGCATTGCGGAGCAAATTCATTAGAAAGTTTGGACGGAACCATATAAAATTTCTCTTCAAATAGCTCTTCAAATTCGGTGAGCCTTGACGTAAATGGAGACACGATGGAATGCATCATAGTCACAGTCGTGCTTTTAAAAGAACTGGTGACTGATCGCTTTTGATTCAAATTTGCTGTAGGATATCATTGGGAGAAGTCCTTAGTCGAGGGTGTTCATATTCAAAGTCATCAATTTGAAAGCCGAAATGCGTATATTAATATCCACGTGATTGGATTGGCGCGCTTGACCAAGGAAATAACTTGATATCAACGTCTCGTGGATTTTTCACGGCCTTAGCCTCAATCTCACTTCAGTTTCCTGCATTTTGATGAATGGTTCATATGGTAGTTTTGGCTGATGATAGGGTCTTCTCAAAATCAAGCATGGCGCAGCAACGGAATTAGTGGGACGGGAATAGTCAACCATACGTATATAACCTTACTAAGTACATGTATTAGAGGGAGAATTTGCTGGAGTGCATCACTATAACTAGCCTTCAATTTTATTATAAAAACATTGTGGTTTTGGCAATGCGTGGTTGCTCAGTCGTCGGATACCGAAGGCGTGTATCTGCGAATATGTGACGTTTCCCGAATAAACTTATTTTTGAATGAAACTTAGTGGCGTTAAGACCACGGATTGCGAACATTTATATTTCAAATTGGTAAAAGTTAACTCTCAGGCCGTGAATCACTAATTATACCTTCGAATTATATTTGTGTTTTCGGTTTGTCTGCCACAGCATGAGAGGATCGAATCAATGTACAGTATCACAAATATTTTTTCAGTTTTTATTTTGACGTCTTAACAAATGTAGAAAAAGTAATTGCTGTTTTTTTTCTTTTTTTTTCAAGCAAACCTTGCTTCTTAAAGACAAATTGCATTTCGTCGAAAGGAACGTTTTTTTGCGAGAAATTCTATATCAACCTTTGTTCAAAAAATGAAAATGAATTGTTAAACTTTAAAACTCGGTCTTTCCATTTCATTCTACCTGATCGGGTATAGGACCCGCATCGATGGCAGGCTCCTCCGCAAATATGGGCTAGCCATCGGGCCCGCTCTTTCTTTTCCTTTGTTAACAGAGGCTCTTGCCCGGTAGAATGGCCTTCTGCTCACGTGCCCATTTATGACATAGGGTTATGTGATTTCATTGCATAACGATATGGCATGAATTGGCTACAATTATATTCCTCATTTAAGGGAAAAGGTCATACAGAGTACTTTTGTATGAGTTTTTCACTCAAATTGGAAATACATAGCCACGTCTACGTTTGGATCTTGATCCGGTTGGGAGGGTGCAAGGGGGCACCGCTACCATCTGGATGCCTCACACTTATTTGTGGGCCATAAGTCTCGGCATTAAGTACAAAGTCATCTTAAGTCCGTCTGTTTTCTCCAGGCCCAGTTTCCCTTCTGAGTCAGCAATATTCTTTGACCCTTAGTAGGTTAACTCCTTCTCAGCCACCTGGATGCCCCACTCTTTTTGTGGGCTATGAAAATCTGCGTCCATGACAAACTCGTGTCCGACCTGGTGCGTGATTAAGTTGGAAAGCTCGTTACGTCTCATAGTTGTAATGTCCTTCGGTCGGTTACCTCGGCCTACGACACCTGTAGAATGTGTCTCGGATTGACCTTTGGAAGAAAATCGTAAGCATGAAATTCCTTGTAGTGGACCCTTGCGCTGGCGAGAAAAAACCACCCCAGGACACTACAACTATAGCTACCAGCACGCTTACGCGTCACCAGGCAAGGCCGTTTCAGCCAAGCACGGATCTTTTGCTTGCTAAGGCAGCAGTCCACCGCAGCAGTCCTAAATGAACAGTCTGCCATTCCTGAAACACTACACAATACATAGCATTATTTATATTTACTAGAAAAATTTGCGCTAAAACGAGTAAATTGGCTTACTAGGTCACTTTAAATACCTACAAACAGGGCCACTATACCTGAAACTGAACGCAACGAAAGCAAATATCACTCTTCCTTTGCCATGAAATAAGAAGTTCATTGCAGGGATTAAGCTGATAAAATATAACATTAATTTTTGCTTCAATTCTTCAAAGAAACTTATTAAAATGTTTAAACGACCCAATTAGATCAGATCCCTCAAAAATAACTTTCTCCTTAGTAAAATCTTTTCACGTAAGCTTTGTACGTAAACCTATTTTAGAGGAATATAAAGTATCATCGATAGATGAATTAATTTCTACCCGCCGTCAATAAGTGACTCTTATTTGTACATTCAATGGTTCACTCCACTTAAGTCTACAAAAATAACAACCTAGTCTTCTTGATTTACATATATATATATATATATATATATATATATATATATATATATATATATATATATATATATATATATATATATATATATATATATATATATATATATATATATATATATTTTGCAGCGAAAAGATCATAACATCACACAAAGGCGGTTAGATAGCGAGAGAGAGATTACAAGGAACAAAGAACGTCAAAATAATTTTACTCCACCGATCCTTGCGTTGTCATTTCGATGGTCGAAATTACGATGGGAAGCATTTGACGTTCGACAGTTGCTTATAGTTGAATACATATCACACATTACTGAACGATACGTTTCGATTTTTCGATTTCGGACCAGAATACGTTCGGGGCGCCACATTTTGATGAGTTGTAGATGGTTGCATCGCTGAATCCGCAGTATATTCAAAGTAGGCAGGTTTCGGACAATCAACGCTAATGTTCATCGGTTTCCCATTGATTTCGAGTTTAAAAATATTTGTTGATGTCCTTTCAATTACTTTGTAGGGTCCTTCGTATGGCGGTTCCAGCGGCTTCTTTACACGGTCGATGCGCAGAAAAACGTGCGAGCATGACGAAACATCCTTATGGATGAAAATCTTTCGTTTGTCCTGGCGTGATGCTGGAGTTGCTCTTATTCCCTTCATGTGTTCTCGGAACTTTTGTACGAACAGTTTTGGGTCTGGCGGCATATCTTCGTTGTTAAAGAATTCCCCCGGCATTCGGAGTGTCGTACCATAGACGAGCTCTACAGATGTTGCGCCAATGTCGTCCTTGATACTCATACGAAGACCAAGCAAGACGGTTGGAAGGATGTCGACCCACTCATTATTGTTGTGGCACATTATCGCTGCTTTCAATGGCCGGTGCCATCGTTCAATCATTCCATTCGCTGCAGGATGATATGCTGTTGTCCGGATCTTCCTGCAGCCAACTAAATGTCAGTGATTGAAAGATGAGTGACTCAAACTGCGATCCTTGATCTGAAGACAAAATGCTTGCCACTCTAAAGCGCGCTATCCAATTGTTATAGAATGCGGTTGCAATTTCATCAGCCATAATTGTTTTGATGGGGATTGCTTCGGGCCATCTTGTAAAACAGTGGTCAGTGCATATGGGGAACCTCTCGAAGGATTCAAGGAGCCAACTATGTCTATATGGACATGGCTAAAACTTGCGTCTGGAATTTCGAAGTGGCCTTAAAGTGGTTCTGTGTGCCGGCCCGTTTTGCTTCGCTGATACGCGAGACATGATCTGGCCCATTCGAGGATATCTTTGGACATGCTGGGCCAAACGTACTTCCGACTAATAATTTTCTACATTGATCGTCCACCAGGATGAGACAGAGCATGGGTCATATCAAATATTTTCCGTCGCAGTATTTTCGGAATGTATGGCCGGATTTCCGCGGTAGATACATCGCATTAGACAGTTGTATCAGTGTCATCGATACGAAGTTTACGTAACTGTGATGCTGTACCTGCTCGAAGTGATTGACTAAGTTCGTCATTCTCTTTTTGAGCTGCTGCCACGTCCTGACTGGTGATTGCTATCGGCATTGTTATCGAGTTGCATCGAGATAATGCATCTGCCGTGGTGATCTCATTTACCGCGATGTGGACTAAAATCGTCGAAAATTGACTAGTGAAGTCCAATTGCCGCAGCTGTCGTGGTGAAGCTTTATCGGCCTTTTGATTGAAGGCAAACGTAAGGGTTTTATGGTCTGTTTTGATAATTAATGGCCGTCCCTCTATCATACTGGGGAAGTGCTTCACAGCGCTGTATATAGCTTGCGGTTCTCGGTCATAAGTGCTGTATGAGGTTTGAGGGGCGATGATCTTTTTAAAGAAGAACCCAAGCGGTTCCCACTCGTTGTTATTTCTTTGCTCTAATACAGCTCCCATGGCAGTGACATTTAAGTGCCAGTTGTGCATTTTCAATGGGGTGTCGTAGCAGCGTTGCATTTGCAATTTTTTCTTTGTACTGTTTAAATGTTGCCTTAGCTTCAGGATTCCATATTATTAACAACTTATCTTTTTTCTTAGGGCCAACTAGAAATCGATGTAGTGGTGCTTAAATTTCGGCTTCGTTCTGTAGCGATTTCTGATAGAAATCGATGGCACCAAGAAATCTTCGTAGCTCCTTAATTGTTGACGGTTTCGTGAAATCCAGAATGCTTTGCGCAGGAGAAGGAAGGGGGACTGATGCGATTTTCATCAAAGAGGTATCCAAGATATTCCACGGATGAGGCTCCCAAAACGCATTTCAAGACGGTAATGGAGAATTCGTATTCTTGAAGCCGTGCAAAAATAATTCGTAGGTGCTGTTCATATTCTTCATGCGATTTCGATGCTATCAAGATATCATCGTTGTAAGCATAACGAAATCTTAATCCTTGTAACGCTGAGCCCATGTAGCGTTGGAACATGTGAGCAGCATTGCAGAGCCCAAATGGCATCACCTTAAACTCAAAAAGCCCAAATGGTATTATGACAGCAGTTTTGGGAACATCTTCGGGCGCTACCGGGATCTGATGGTATGCATGTGTCAAATCCAGCTTGGTAAATATTTTGCATCCATGCAGATTATGCGTAAAATCGCTTAAATTCGCGATCGGATATTTATCCGGAATGGTGACAGCATTCAGGCGGCAGTAATCGCCGCACGGGCGCCAATGGCCACTCTCCTTCGCGACAAGATGCAGTGGACTCACCCATGGACTGCTTGACGGCTGACCAACTCCAAGTGCAAGCATCAGATCGAATTCTGCCTTAGCTTCACGCAATTTTTCTGGTGGTAGTCTCCTTGCCCGCTGAGGTACTGGTGGTCCAATCGTCAATATGTGGTGGTAGATGCCGTGATTGATGGCCTTTTTAATATTTCCAGGGAGAGTCACATCATGATATTTTTTTAGAAGATGATGGTATGGTTCACATAATGAAATGGTAGATAATTTACAGTTGGCATTTTTGTAATATCTCCGATGGTTTTGAGGTTTGTTTTGCTGTCCACGATTACCTTCCTTCGTAGATCAACCAACAAACCGAAATACTGTAACAGATCTGCTTCAATGATGGGCTGTTGAACATTCGCGATAATACATCTCCAAGGAAATGGTCTTTTTAAACCGAGGTCCAGCAATAAAAATTTTTCACTATATTTAAGCATAGGTGTGTTGTTGGCAGCGTGTAATTTAAATTTCGAGGGAACAATGTGATGCTTCGTTTTTGGAAGAACTGACACATCAGCATCGGTATCCACTAAGAACCGCAAACCAGACTTTTCATCCACTATCATAAGTCGGCGTTGGTGGAGTGAGTCGTCCTCAGCTGCCGAAATGCGGGACGATGAATTTAGTTTTCCGGCGCCGTCTCAATATTTCTCCATTGACAGGGTGCTTTGTAATTTCTTGCCTGTTTTCCGAAGCGTGTGTGGAAGAAGCAAAATTTTCCTCTCGATCATGACCGCTTATTCGACCTGCTGCGAGGTTTGAAATTTGTTCGATTTCGCATTCGAATTTCCAATCGTTCATGTCGGTCTAAGATTTGCGATAATTGGTTATCTGGTTGCTGCTGACCTGCCATAACTCCAGGTGGATTTTGTAATTCCAACATTAAATCTGCCATCTTGGCTATTTTTTCGAGGTCAAGCTCGATGGATATGGCTAATACCACCCTTATATTTTCGGGGGGTTGCTCCAACAACAGTGATCTAAGCATGGTTTTGGTTACCTGCTCTCCTCCTGTATTGCGAAGTTTCTGCAGAAAATGGGATGGTTTCTTGCCTCAGCTTTGATTCCGTGGATTCCGCAAATGAGGTTAAAAAGTCACTTTTAATTAAGGGCTCACGTCGGGGTCATCACTATGGGGATTCACTCCACTTAAGTCTACAAAAATAACAACCAAGTCTTCTTAATTTACAGATATATATTTCGCAGCGAAAAGATCATAACATCACACAAAGGTGGTTAGATAGCGAGAGAGAGAGAGATAACAAGGAACAAGGATAGTCAAAATAATTTTACTCCACTGATCCTTGTGTTGTCATTTCGGTAGTCGAAATTACGATTGTCAGCGCTAGTCGCCATAATTCTTAAATAGAAGGTGACAACTTTACCCGACTGGACTACTTTAACGACCCTTCTCTTACCACAAATCAAACTCAATGTTTTAAACTTATCAGAGATTATGAAATCTACTATGAACTTTTCCCGGAAATAAATTCGGTGTGGTAAAAACGAATTCCTAATTTTCCTGAGTCCGTGTGGTAGTCCCTGGTTCGAATCGAATCGAAGAGATTTGTTTCAAGTGTTTCTTCGGACAGACTTCAAGCCTGTTCACTTACAATCCGTATTGGTTTAAAATCAAAACGTTTCGTAGCTGGGTGCATGAACATGCGGCCTAAGCGTGGTACTGACCATATCACCTTCTCAAGTGCTGATACAATGGGTCAAGGTAATGAGACATCCTCCCTTCGCTATAGTGCAAAAGCAAATAAAAAATGAATATTATTGTATTGCTATCCAGTTCTGAGGTATGTGTAAGGTTTAAATCTTTATCTTATCGAAAAATTTATTCAAAATCGATTACGAAATCACACCCGCACAGACACGAAAGCGAGTTAATTAAAACATATTAAAAAACAATAAATCTTCAATATATTATCATTTGAGTTATTTAGTTGTTCTTCGAAGCTTTTTGAAAAACTTTTCCTTCGTTTTCATTTTATTACAGTCTTCAGGTTTTCCTTTTGAAGCTTTAGTTTTAAATGAGTACTCCAATTAACAAATATTCACAATCTTGTTATAAAATAATCAAACGACATTTCTTACGTTCCAATTACATTCACATTCACATTCACATTTCTTACGTTCCAATTACATTCACTCAATGAACTAAGGATAGGTTAGTATGAATAATAAAAGGAAATAATGATCTAATTATTATGTTAGCGCATATATGTCGTATTCGATGTTCATAAAGTGGCATTTTATAGGAAGGATACTTTAAATGCATTTAATTTTTAATCTGAAATCGTTATCTATTTAAATGCATCGAAATCTACTTTTTAATTGGTTCCCAAATCAGCAGCGAGGAATTTTCTGATATTTCAACTAATGAGATGTGACCAAATGCAGATTGCAATTTTCCCGACGAATATTTGAATAAATTCCATTATCCACAAGCAAATATGCAAGCATACAGATCATCAGTTTATCGCAACCAATTTAGCATTTCCAAATTAAAAATCAAAACATCACAACATATTCGGCAACTGATCTGATTTTAAATAAATTGATGTCAAAATATTTTATCTTCCACATATATCTTGATCGATTTGTAACACAAAGTGTTCAGATCTGCCTACACAATAAATTTTATCTGAAGCGGCGAAGAGCATTTGATCTTTTTCGATTATTTGACTCGATATTTAAATTAGGCAGCCAATCAGACAAAATGTTTAGGAAAAGAATAATCGCCTAATTTAAAAACAACATCCGTGCCACGGCGCTTCAAACATCTTTGTCAAATATTACCTTTTCAACCTCTTCAACAATTTCCATAGAAGTTTTATCGTTTATGTGTCAATTTAGTGCGCGGCTCCCTAAAAAGACTCAATGACTAAATTTAGACGATGATCATATTTTACCTATCACCTTTGGTGTTTTCCGTTAAATAAAATTTATTGTAAATTAAATCGAAATCGTGTTATGTGTTGACTTGTTTGGGAATTCTCTTTTAGTTTTTGATCATTTGATTGTTTCTTTTTTTGTTTTAGTTGTTTTATGATTAATCGACTGAAATAGGAGTAGCTTAGAGACGATAAAATTTAATTTTTCATCGAAGTCTTCTTTTGAATTGGGAATACATAAGATATAAAGTTAACTTAATAAATTAAGATAATTTTATGCATCATTACTTTCCAGCTTTTGTATCAGTTTGTCGTTATCGTCATCGAAGCACAACATGAGGATTTAATTTGACTGCGGATACATGGGTAAGCTTAAATATTCTAAATAAAATCCTTCTGAGGTTGGTACTTCTTTGAATTAATTCTGGTGGATTATAAAATAATTAACGTTACTAAATTTCAAACACCCATTCACCAGCGAATAACTTTTCAAGTAAACATTTGAATTTTATTTGAATCAAAAGTTATTGAAACTTCTGCTATTCAAATTGATACGTCCGTCAGTGAATTTTTATATTTTGATATTTTATACGACATATAATTACCATAATAGCACTGAATTTGTATAAGCTTCTGTGATTTTGTTTTTAATCCATCAAATAAAAATTTTATTGAATTCAGACCTCTGAAAAATTCTTATGGTTTAACTGCTCTAGTAGTACAAAAGACCAAACTACCTGGTTTGGATTTAAAATCCGGAAAAACCAATTTCTCATTCAATGCACCAAAGCATTTCCAAATCTTAGCAATAAATCATACTGCCCAGCATTCTCAGCTCCTTTTCACCCCAGCCCCAGTATCTACCGACATCTAAATTTAATGGACATCCGTCTTAAGAAAAATTTTGTCACTTCTCACATAGATTAATCATCACAAAGACGAATATCTTCAATATATGACGTCCTCAACCATACACTATTGTCCAATGTATGTTTATTTCTCGTTTTGACCATTGTATTCGGAAATCTTGAGGAATTTGACAAGGTTTATGTCCAAACAACGTTTTGTTAGCGATGGAATGTCTTTTTTAACGATTTGACTTGGATCAAAATAATAAATGGATTCGAATATATTTTGCTTGAAGTGTTCCACACACTATGGTAATATTGTTGGCGGTACTAGTAATAAAGTTGTAAGAGGATTGTATGGTGCTGATTATTGTTGAGAACGTGTTATAAATACAAGCATTGAACGAACACTATAACGGCTAAGCAGAGTATTTAAATGAATATTAAGTGTGTTGAATTATTCCTCTTGACGTGGTAAAATATAAAAGTATACGAGAACATGACACAGCTGTAGTTCTATTAGTTATTGGTGGTGGGACGATGTTGTATAAAAAGTGGATCGAATAAAACAAATTCGCAAAATAATCAAAGTTGAGTAGACAGGAGAGTGTTCCTATCAGAAGGGCTTTGTAAACATCCTTGGGCTCAAATCCATTTTTTGATGACATATAATATATACAGTGTCAAGTCAAGTCAATAGAGCTTTATTCAATACTTATCGTTTGCAGCTAAGTGGCTGCACTTTCCGAGTATCGGGGAGAGATTGCTCAAAGAGCCGATGCGTCTACTTACCCACCTTCTGAAGAAGTATATTCATGATTAATGGGTCCCAACTGCTAGTATTAAGGCCAAAGTTCTTGATCCCCAGCAGAGACTCGTGTTCTGTGCCATGTAGTTTCTTCAAATGGGCAGAAGACTCGATTCGTAGCTGGAATGCTTAATAAACTGTTGAAAAAAGCTGCAACTATTAGCCGTTGGTTGTCGCAACGTGTTCGTAATATCTTCCATACTGTTCCATAATTTTGTTCGGATGCTTGTGGGTGCTCAAGCTACCGGCTTCCCCGCAAAACTTGACTTTAAATAAGACATCTTTTGAACATATGGGATATCCTGAATATACACTAACTGCTCAAAGAGTTTAGCAAATGATGTTCATTTGCGGTAGCCGCCTTCGAAAGGTTGGAACGACAAATTTTGGCGATCTCACCGCCGGTAAGCCAAACGTCCCAAAATTTACTGTTGATTGCACATTTCCATCATTTCATTCATCCAACTCTTTAAGTTTGCCCATCGAGTTGTTAGCATCTTCCCAGCTATTGAAACGCGAAGCGGCGTAACTGGTATTTTCGGCTACTAATGAATGGTGATTCTTGGATGTTGTCCAATAGTTTCGCAATGCTGGTGTTTTGTTGTCCGTAAAATACGTAACCTCCTCCTAATTCGCCTATCAACTTTTCGTACAGTCATCACATTGATTCGAGACATTTCATAATCATTGTTGATCCTGATGATTTATGATGATTATTTTGGGTGATATAATTGTATTGATTCATTATCAGGCGTTTCTAGTTGTTGTTTTTTTAGATGATGTGACTGTTTTGATTTATTGTAAGGTGCTTGTCATCGCTTTGGTTGATGTAAGTCATGTTAAGGCAGGGAATATCGATAGTAATACGTGCAATTGTTTCGACATCTAATACACGCAACAATCTTTTTATCTCGCTTTGTAATTCCGAACATGTACCTGTCCATCGGGCTTTTTGTTGCCTGTACCTTTCCCGTAAGGGCATCTTTTAGTGGCCGTGTCTCATATCCATATCCAGCCGAGTTCGGATATGGAACCAATAAAACTAGTCACTAATTTAGCTATTTGAGGGATTATGTCTTTCAATCGAATAAGGGTAATTGACGGTTGATAGTAATATATTTTTCCATTGTTTTTAAATACTATCATTTACTTGTCATTTCGTTTAATTGTTAAAAGTATGTTATACATTCTTCATTAGAGTTCGAAAAAAGCCTAAAATTTCGATCTGCAAAAGTTGGTTACTCTATTCCAAAAATAATTCTCTCAACACATGTACTGATGTATATTCTCAACTCTCATAAGAACCATCTCCGAACCACCTTGTAAAACTTTCTTAATTGATACCGGGGCTTTTTACGCAGATACTTGAAATAATATACACGACTACCTTCGTAACATAATAATTTACGTTTAGCAAACCTGATATCGTGATAATTACGCATTGTGAACAGCCATAGTAAATTTATGTTGTACTTTTATACAAGTATTCTCCTGGCTTTCACGTATATTACGTACCCGCGATACTTTCTTGTCATCATAATTACATTGAGAAGAGAGTCACGTGGGTAGCGATGAAGTGAGGAGCGAAGTTGGTAAATCTCATTAAAAGTTGTAACAAAATTAAATACTGATATTTGACATACTAATCAGATATAATTATCACAAGTTGAAATGAACGTCGCATTGAGAAATTATCTTAAAAACAAGTTCGAGAAAGAGAGAAGGTAGTTATGAAAGAAACAGAAGGTTAGCATCCGACATTTTTTTTTATATTTATATTTCAAGAGAAAAATATACGAACAAAATTTTCAGGAATATTTTCAATGAAAATAATCTTTCTACAAAAAGGAAATATTTCCTCCATATTTCAAACATTACAAATACTAAAACTTTATGACCCAAATGGCTCTCTAAATTTATACATTATTAATTAAGGACGTTCGTGTCAAAAGAACAATATAACATTCAATTTGATTAAAATAATTACATGTTTTATGATGCAATAGGAAAAAGGAGAAAAAAACAACCAAGACTATTCAAAAATATTTAATCGCCCTTTTTTTTAAAACTCTAAAAACTCGCGGACAAGTATAAACACTCGTCTAGTTAGCTCAGCGGTTGTATTTCGAACCCCTCCTGTCAGTTTTTCTCCATCTCCTCTTCTTTCTATTACCTATCCCTGTACAATTCAATTCGGATTATAGCAGTAGAATGGTTCATACACTTACTACGAGTAATAGCTCTTATACAAGAGCTATTACTCGTACGCAACCAAACTTAACCAATCGTGTGGTTGCATCGTTCAAATTAACTTTGCCAACAAACTGTGATGCAGTACAAAACAGCAATTTCTGGCCCCCAGGCGTCTTAGTTAAGCCTTTTGCTTCGAACTCCAAAAGAAATTTTCGAACATTCAAACCAAAACTTCAACAACATTAGCTTCTAGTCATTCTTCCTTTAATCAGCCTAACTTTATCACTAAGCAGAACTCATTTTTCATTTATTACCAAAATGTACGTGGTCTAACATCTAAGCTGAAGGATCTCTCTTTATCATGCTTTCTCTCCTGTGATAAAATAATCTGCCTCACAGAAACGTGGCTAACTGACAGTTTTCATGACGCCGAGATTTTATTTCCAAACATTTTTTAATAAGGCAAGATCGCGATCGACAATTATCAAATAAGAGGGATGGTGGCGGTGTTCTTATTTCCTACCATAATTCCCTATCTGGCATTCTTCTCTCTGATCTTCACTTTTCTCCCTCTGTTGAATGCGTTGTCGCTAAGATATCTTTTTCACTTGTTCGTCCTCTCCTCGTGGCTTGTGTATAAATTCCTTGTAGTTTTCCATATTCTGTCTACGACACTTTCTTTTCTGAATTTTCCTCATATTATTTGACTCGTTTTTCTAGCTACCCTATTATACTGTGTGGTGACTTTAATCTTTCCTCTCTGTCCTGGGTTAGAAATCATGTTTCAGGTCCCTCCCAAGTCTCGCTCTTAATTTCTTCCTTTATGTCTTTATGTTCTTTCTCTCAATTTAAAAATTTATCCAATATTAATGATCGCTTCCTGGATTTAGTCCTTAGCAACCTAGATTCTTCCTCTCTGTTCTTTTTCCTTATGTCCCCCACGATCCTCATCACCCTCCGCTTCGATATGAAGTGTCACTTGATCGAACCAATCCAAAGCGTATATAGAAAAAATGCACTTTAACTTCTACAAGGCAAATTACTCCCTAATTTCTAATTCTTTATCCGATGTTAATTGGAATACCTTCTTTCATGGTCTTGATTCAAATGACGCCTGTGAGAAATTTTATGACTTCCTCAACTC
This sequence comes from Odontomyia ornata, assembly GCA_963969285.1. Taxonomy (NCBI): domain Eukaryota; kingdom Metazoa; phylum Arthropoda; class Insecta; order Diptera; family Stratiomyidae; genus Odontomyia; species Odontomyia ornata. The sequence goes on from OZ017740.1 coordinate 12,057,527, forward strand.
TGTCATATCAGCAGCAACTCCCTTTACCTGTGCTCGTCGTATCTTTCTACGTACCAGGTCTTCTGAGGATCGTGTGAACTATACTCAAAAAAGGGAAGTAAACTTGGCAAAAGCTTCTCACTTCAGGAGTATCGAGTCTTCGCTTAACTCTAACCATTCCAAGCCATTTTGGAAGTACATCCGTTCTCTTAAATCGTCGACTAAAAATCCCTCCTCATTAACCTTAAATGGGCAGCGCGCGTCATCTCCTCAGGAAATGTGCGAACTTTTCTGTAATTATTTTTCTTCACTGTTCAATCTCTCTACCACGCCTGCGCAAAGGTCACCCTTCCCTGCTTATGATCAACCCACTATTTCCTCTGTTACTTGTTCTTCTGTAGAAATTGAAAATCTTATCACTACTCTTGATGTTTCTGTTGGTGCTGGTTCTAATGGCATTCCTAATTTCTTCGTTAAATCATTATCATCCACTATATCTGTTCCTTTAGCTTTACTTTTCAATATAAGCTTATCTACTGGCCTTTTCCCTTCTAACTGAAAAAGAGGTTTCCTCCTCCCTATTTTTAAGAAAGGTGACACTTCTCTGGTTTCAAATCTCTTTATTGTGTTGTTTTTCCAAATTACTGGAACGTATTGTTTACTCCAAACTGCTTGCGGCTGCGGAGGATAAGCTGATTCCTGAACAGCATGGTTTCATCAAAGGTCGTTCTACTATGACCAATCTTATGGAATTTACTACGGTTGTTGCTGGAGCCTTTGAGAATCGATTTCAGGTAGAAACCCTGTATCTTGATTTTTCTAAGGCCTTTGATTCGGTTAATCACCATATTTTGCTCCAAAAAATTCATGCACTTGGTGTCGTTGGCAATTTGTTCAAGTGGCTCTCCTCCTACCTTTTGAATCGAATATGTCATGTTACTTTCAATGGTTTTACCTCCTCTCCTTTTGTCCCGTCTAGCGGCGTTCCCCAAGGGTCCATTCTCGGTCCGCTTTTATTTGTCATCTTTATCAATGACCTGCCTTCAGTCATTAACTCCTCCTGCCTTCTTTATGCAGACGATGTGAAATTATTCAAGGTCGTATCCTCTCAAAATGACCTTGACATACTGCAAGCTGATCTAGATTCCTTGGACCTTTGGTGTCAATCTAATCAGCTTCCTCTTAACGTTTCTAAATGTATACATGTATCCTTTTTCTCCAAACTTTATCCATTCATTGGTCATTTCTTCATAAAAAATAAACGTCTTAGCACCGTGACTCATATCAAAGATCTTGGAGTCACCTTTGACTCCAAACTAAAATTCGATCTTAACGTCTATGATATTGTTTCCAGAGCATCACGTGTATCTGGATTTATTTTACGTCATTCCATCATATTTTCTGATCCCTTTTCTTGTTTTAAGTTATTTGTAAGTTTAGTTCGTTCTATCCTTGAATACTGCTCCCCAGTCTGGTCTCCTCATTTCGTTTACCTTAAATCGTCGATCGAATCTGTTCAGCGTAAGTTTACGAGAATTTTACTGTTAAAATTTCGTATTCCTTATTGTTATTATCATATTCATTTGTCTATCCTTGGTATTCCTTCTTTAGAGCACCACCATATTTATCTGGATGAGTGTTTCCTTTATCGCCTCTCCCTTGGTTACCTTAACACGAAGTTGGTAGCTGAACTCCCGGTCAGAAATGCTGTCCGTCCAACCAGAAGTTCCAGAAATCTTTGATGTTCCGTTTGCCAGGAGCGTGACTTATTTTTACTCTCCTCTCCTAAAGATAACGCGTAAACACGATGATCTTAACTTGGATCTTTCCCCACTTCTTATCTCCATTTTAAAAATAGAGTAACTTCTGCACTCGCTAAGCTTTGAATTTTTTCTTATATGTTTTCTATGTCTCTCTATCTTTCACTATTATTACTATTTTTGTAATTGGATTATATCTGTAAAAAAAGCAATGAATAAATAAATAAAAATTAACCAGTGGTTTTTATACAAACTAAATTTTCATTACAGCTCAGCTAACCTGACTAGTAAGTCGACCTCGACTAATTGTCAAAATACGAAAAGCAAATCTGAAGTGACAATTCGGGGTTTCTCTCTCTTTTCTAAGGTTACATTATAAAAAGCAAATTTAAAGTGACAACTCGATTTCAAAAGGGTTTGAGTTGCTTTGTACTTCTGTGGTTTGTGGTCCAGATATCTGCGAAAGCCGCCTACGTATTCGCGGGGATTCTAAAATTCCGTCATAAGGCAACTGAGTCAGTTGACAATTTTCGATGTCTTTAATAATGTATCGGTCATTTGGTAATATTTTGTGTATAAGATGTGGTCCACGGTACTTTGGGACTAGTTTTTGATTCGTGCCAACGGTGGTATCCACGTTACGAGTGACCACATATTTTCCTACATTATAAGTTTGGGGCGGATTGCTGTCTTTCTGAAAGTACTGGCGGTTTTAGTCCTGTGACATCTGAATAGCGGAGGCTGCGTCTGCCCTGAGACCATCTAGGTTGCGATCTGCGCCCTCATCGGTCTTCTCGCATAAGTATTCAGTTAATTCATCCACAATTTTACCACTCTGCTCTATCTCGAACAGAAGTTTACTAGGAGACTGTTTAGTGGTACTGTGGATGGTATTGTTAAAGCGATACTCAATCGGGGACAAAAGGTTAGACCAAGCATAGGTTTTAAAACTCTATTTAGCCTTTGCACTTGCCCGTTGGCTTGTGGAGAGGCAATGGCAGCTTTCACATGATCGATATTCTGTTTAGCCAAGTATGTGCTAAAATTGAAAGAAGTGAAACAAGTTCCTCGGTCAGTTATTATGCGTCTAGGACAACTGTAATAATTAAAATATTTATCCAGGTTATTGATAACTTCTCGTGTACATGTCGAGTTAACTGGATGTAGTTTGACATATTTAGTGAATCCATCTACCACTAACAATATGTGTTTCTTCTTTAAGTTGATAGTAGGTAAAGGCCCAAAGTGGTCCAAGTGTACATTATCAATTGGTATTGGCTCCTTCGGTATCTTATAGAGATTATGTTCATTGAAACGTTATGGTGGAGAGAACATAGTACATTTTACGCGGTTTCTTATAAATTTTGCGACTTTTTCTTTCAGGTTCGGAAACCAATAGTGTTTCTTCGGTTGCTCATAAAGGTTTTCCATTCCTAGGTGATCAATCTTAACATGCATCAAACGAAACACATTATCCCTCCATTTCTAATGGTATGTACATTTGCGTTTGTCCGGATTCATTTCTTCTAAAGACAAGACCGTGCAATAACTGGTAAGCTAGGACTGGACATAAGCTTAGTTCTTCGCAAAGTTTTTGGATGCGCTCATCCCGGTTTTGCGTGGCTTAGATCAAAAAGTCTAAGCCGTCCCTGTCAACAGTGGCTAATACTACAATACATCAGTTATATCAGTTGTGCTTCCGGGTGATGCGTCTGCGGACATGCTGGCATTCTCATAAGAGTCTTGTACATAATTATTGATTCTAACAGCAGGATACAAGAAAGGGTCGTCAGTGTTGGCATAAAGGACAGAGGACCTTAGGACAGAACAGCGAGGGGCATTAGTACTGGCTTTGGTTGATTCGGGGTAATGGTCTAAGGATAAGTCAAGTTGAGCGTGATTAAGAGCGGAAGTGACACACCAAGGATTCGTCATCTATTTTGCATCAGAAATTGTAGCCCTAGAATTAGTATCAGTTCTTGATTTGTCATTTGAAAAAGGGCAAAGAGTGTAGCACCGGCTCGATGCATCTACATGATCCATGGATACTTCGCTTCGGTGCTGTATTGTCTAGTTATAATTCTCAAGCTCGAGGGCCCATCTGGTGATTCTTGAATTTACATATCTTCTGTTAAGAGTGAGCATCAGAGATTTACAATCTGTTATTATCTTAAAAGCTATGCCTTCTAAATAAACTCGGAAGCGCCTCAGTGCATAGATACTGGCCAACGTCTCCAGTTCAAAACTGTGACAATGAGATTCAGTGGGTGTGGTAGCTTTCAAAAGAAATAGTGCAGGGTGAAACTTATTATCAACTTGTCTTTGTAACAATATTACTCCGTAGCCAGAGGAACTAGCATCGCAATGAAGTTCAGTTTCTTTTTTCGGATAATAAATTGCTAAAAATGGGGCAGCGGCTAACTTAGTGCGTAGTTCAATGAAAGCCGCGTTATATTCGTCAGTGAATTTGAAGGCTACACCCTCACGGGTGAGGAATTGCAGCGGTTTGCAAATGATGGGATGATCTTGCGAAAATAGGAGAACAATCCTAAGCGGGTCTTGCGAAATAGGAGAACAATCCTAAGCGGGTCTTAAGTTTCTTCTGGTTCCTTGCTATGGGATATTTCTTGATGACTTTTATATAGGCCTCACTTGGACGCACTCCAGAAGTACCGACAGAGTTCCCTAAATAATCGATTTCATCAAAAAATCTACATTTTCCCAATTTTAACTCAAGGTTTTTTTTCAGTAATACGTTTCAAGACTCGACCTAGCATTTTTCAATCCAAAAGGCATCCACAAGTGTTCAAAGTGACCATTTGGAGCTACGATAGCTATGTATTTTACAGATCCAGGTGCTATTCTGGCTAGATGGAATTAATTACGCAGATCTTAAATTGAAAAAAACTTCTTTCCTGCCTAATAATCGATGCAATCTTCTATAACTGGTAGCTGAAAATTGACTCGTATGGTCTGTTTGTTTAGGGCTCTGTAGTCCACACACTATCTCAATTCGACGCTTTTCTTCCTAACTTAGAGTATGACAGATGCGTATGGGGAATTGCTGGGTCTAATTATCCCCTTCTTTAGTTGCTCTTCTGTGATCTTCTGTTCGCTCGTGGTAAGATAATCTTTGTGGCGTGCAGTAAAACGGAGCGTTATTAGTGAGGTGAACTTCCCTCTGATAGTGTTGGGCGCTACAATGTGATTAGTCTTTCTAAGGGCTTCAGTGTGGTTTTTGCTCAGGGACATATTTATGTCAAAGGTTTGTGTGTCATCTGGGGGTAACGTAGTAAGGTCGGACAAGGTTCTAAAGTTATGGTCGGTCTGATCATTAACGGGTGCACCACAGTTGGCCGAATTTTTATCAGTAGACCTAATGTTGTTAAGTGCATAGCTGGCTTCCTCAGCAGGTTCGTATTTAACACATGGATCGGTCAATCCTTTATTATTTGTTGGTTTGAAGGCACAGAAATAACTTTTGTTTTTTTCAAACGCTTTATTCTTATGACTATACATCTGAGTATTAATGTCTTTGAACTCACGAAGATAAATATCAAATTCCTTTTGGAAATTCCGGCCTATGACTATGGTTAGTGATACTGTTTCATCTGGAATCGCGAAAAGAAGAATCTTTCTACATTGTCTACGAAATTTAATATGGACATCGACCTTACCGCTCGTTTTTATCGTTGCATTTTCTAAGCCGCGGAGTTTCGTATCGAAGGTTCTATTGCTAATAAGTAGAGAGACTGCAGATCGTTTCACAAAACTGATTGGACTGTCGGTATCGAAAAGAGACAAAAGTTTTACCATTTCTGTGTATCCTCCCCGACTACAAGTAAAAGCAACACTTACCAGATTATTTGCGCCGATGGTGCTGTTAATTTCATCATCAGTTATATCACTATCGTTCTTCGGTTCGTTAACGTAGGCAGCGGTGTTGGTGTTGTGAATAACTCTCATCTTTGGGTTCGGGCAATCTCGGTGTTAATGTCCAATCTCCTAACATTTGAAGCACGAACCTAATGCACGCTTCTCGTAAGGGCAGGAATTTTAATAGTGGCCTCATCTGGTGCAGTTAAAGCTGCGTGGCGTTTCTTCCAGGACAGGGAAAACGACAGATTTCGCAGAAGTTGATCTAGGTACAGTTCTAGCAGGTTCATGGGAAGCAAATTGGCGGGAAGTTGCGGTGACTTCACGTAGGTTAACAACATACTTTAGGGCAGATGTAATGCGCTTTTCATGACGCTCAAGTAACTCCTTCAGCTGTCGGGCAGTGCGTGCTCCTAAAGAATGTATGCTTCAGTATTGCGGACATTTAAATTTTTTCTATTTTAAGGGGACTCATATAGGAAATACGTCGACATTGTAGTGCTGACATCTACAACTGCCTTTAAGTTGAAAGAAGTATTTACGCATTTTATGGCTACTTTTGGATTGCCAAAAGAAATTGTGGTTGATAATGGGCCAACCTGTTCATCTTATCAATTCAAAAACTTTTGTAGTAACCGCTGGACGTCTACGTTGTGATCCACTTGTCAATGCTCTCTTGAGTAACCAATTTTTTTGCATTTTTTCTACATGGCTCACATATTGCAGTTTACGTAACTTTACACAAGAGGAAAAAGATGGATTGACAAATAGTTTATACAACTCTACGCTGTAACGAAGCCTCTACTCTCTTCCTTGTTTCACCGGGCCGTAAATTATCCGGAGCACTTTAAGAACAACGACATCTGGCTTTTCGGATTCGCTCGTGAAGCTACATGTTTCACTTCCATATAACAGCACAGGTTTGCCTAGTGTTTTATAAATACGGAGTTTATTTTACCTGGACGCAACTCTGGACCTTAAAATGGGAAGTGCGGATTAGTATGCTTTAATTGCAGAATTTATTTAGCGTCAAATTTCGTCCTTTTTGGCACCTCTTCTATTCAGGTTGGCTTCAAGCTATATAAAGTTATCCACATTTTCAAGCTTGTAGTTGCCTGCGGTAAGGCTTTGTCGAACTGGAGTTTTCTTCCTCGTTTGAGTCATAAATTTAATTTTAGTTTCATTAACTCATTGGCTGATTCAGTTTGCTTCAGATTCTAGACTCAGAAATGCTCCTCTGACATATAAGATTGAACTTGTCATACATAATATTGACTTCATCAGCATTGTGTGGATTTGAACATTAGTGTACCCGAGGCTTCAGCGGATGCCTTCCTTATGACGTGTTTTAGGCCATCCTCTCGTTCTAAGCCTGATTCCATTATAATGATTTTTCGGTCATTTGGGAGGTACGAATGGTGCAACATGAACAACATACAATAAGACCTGATAGCCACCTCTCTATTTGGAATACTGTCAATACCACATGATATCTGGTTGTTTATGCTGCCAAATATGAAACGCAAGTCTTCATAACTGACAAAATAATCAATAAGATTTAAGCTCGGTATGAGGTCAAATTTTAATGTTTCATTGAAATGAAGAATTGATTCGCCGTTCTGGCATGATTTAAAATCGGAAACTTTAGCTTCAACGGCCTCTGAAAATATTTGATTCCCTTACGCGGTTTTTGGTAGATGAACCAATTCAAAATGGCTTCCAATCAGGGCAAGCTTCTGCAATCCATCTTATATAATCCTGTTTCAATTTCTATTTCAAGTGATACTATCAATTATGATACTAGCCCTATCGAGAAGATTTATCACTAAAGACTTCCTATGGAATAAGCTATTCACTTTCATAAAAATGCGATCCTGGTACTGTGGGCTAATACCCCTCAGTTTTTTTTTGCTTATTGATGGCTAACCTTACTCTTGAAGTGTGAAGGGATTAAATTCCGCACATTTTTTAGCCGTAATTTCAACTAAGCCAAAAAAAGGTGCCTGTAGTCCAAAAAACGCCAATTGATATTGTTCACGCGTGTGAGAAGAAGGTTTTTTAACCTTGCAATGGTTGGTATTTCATATCCTTCCATATTGTTTTAATGTTTAATCTTGGGAATCACTTTCTCAATCGCTTCGAATGGCAGCTCCTCTAATTTTTAAAAAAAGAGATCCATTTTATCGTTAGTTAGATTCCTGTCATTAGAAACCATTGAGCAAGCTTTGCCATCATCAGAAGGAGGACATTGCTTCTGGTAATGTAGATTAAATCTCTTTTGAAACTTTCCCCAACTTCCTTTGAAACTTGCCCGATGATTTTCATGTTAAACTGGAATGAAGAAGACATCATCTTTTTGATGATTTTTTTCCATTACGATTGCGTAATGACCTGCAATTTCTACTGAGGCCAATCAAAGCTGATTTCAAGTCTTGCATCAGCAATGCACAGGTCCAAATATGAATTTATCCTAGGGTATGTAAGAAGCTCCAACCCATATAAATTACACGTGAATTCAATTCGGTTCTCTGCTATCCTAGATTTCAAGAATCACGTTTTGACTCCCTTTAATCAGCTTCAGTGTCCTCTTGGATTATTATTGGCGTTCAGCTATGATGTATGCCGGGGATTCAGGCCACCGGCAAGAAAATAATAAGTGTGCAGCCTGTTCAATTGGAGTATTCCAAACAAGAAATCGAGATTCTCTTTAAATTTACGAGAACATTCCGACCTGTTGCATAGGCAAAGATAACTATGAGGTTACCTCCAACTTGCAATTAGATTTTGATGACGGAAACTTCAAGAAATTCACGCCCTATCGTTTCTTACCAATTCGTTTCTTACGAATTCGAAATCCATGGACATCATGGAGGGCCATGAATTGAGGAGGATTTCAGTGCGAAGCATGATGTCAGGCTTTGCTCGTATTTGCCAACTGTGTGATATTTCGTGTGCTTGAAGTATTTTGCCCAGCTGCGTCGTGAGCTTTGTTTTATTCTCATTGATTTGTAGCCCTACTAGTTTTGGTTTGCTGTTGTGTTTCAGGAAAATTTGTTGTGCGTTGTTAACAACCGTGACAAAATATAAATGTCGTCCGCATAGGCTACTACTTGGGTGGACTTGTATGACAACGTACCCCTTGTATCAATAGGTAGATTTGTGCTGAAAAATTGCAGAGCCAAACTGAATAGCAATGGGGCCAGCCGATCTCCCTACTTTAGTTCAATATCTTTGTCATTTTAGTTGGACGGACTAATATGGCTTGGATACCAAAGCAAAGTATTATTTGATACAGTATGTTACAATCAAAACTGTCACATGCTTGCTTAAAGTCAACGGAAATTAGGTGTACGTCTATGTTGAACTTCCACCATTTATCAGGTACCTGCTTGATAGTGAACAGTTAGTCCGTTAGTTAAGTTTATATCTTCTTCTTCTTCTAAGCACTACAGCCCCTTTTGGGCCTTCACTTCCTGCAAACAGCGCCTCCAAGTGTCTCGGTCCGTTGACCACGTCTTCCGATTCCGAAATCTGAGCAGCGATGAACTGTGTTCGTCGACCGAGTCAGACCAGCGTTTCCTCGGTTTCGCCACTGGCTGCCGGCCTTCAGTTCTCCCAACGAATACCTTCTTGGGTATCCGTTGTTCGTCCATACGATTTATGTGTCCAGCCCATTGCAGCTTGCACAGTCATACAATCATTGAGACCTCCGGTTCGTCAAAAATTTCATACAGCTCATGGTTGTATCGAATTCGCAATTGGTCCCCATCTAGCCTCGCTCCGATTATTCGCATCAGGACCCGTCACTCAGAGACGTTCAATATGTGTGCGGATGCTTGGGTTAGGGTCCATGTTTCACACCCATAGCATAACACAGGTCTTATCACAGATTTGTATACTTGGAGCTTTGTTTTCCTGTGTATGCAGCTAGTCTTCAAGATTGTCAGTACTGAATAGAATATTTTATTTGCGAGCTGTATTCTTCGGCGTATTTCGTCTCTTTCAGTGCCCGTTTTTGTTATTTTGTTGCCTAAATACACAAATTTGCTAACATTATCGATACTGTACTCACCAAGTGTGATATTTTGGGTGTTTGAGGTATTTTACCTCGACTGCGTCATGAACTTTGTTTTATTTTCGTTGATTTATAGCCCTACTAGTTTTGCTTGGCTGTCGAGTTTCAGGACGAGTTCTTTGGCAGTTGTTAGTGACCGTGACGGATAGTTGAGGTCGTCTGCATAGGCCACTACTTGGCTCGACTTGTATAGTAATGTACCTCGCGTATCGACAGGTAGCTTCCGTATGACGCACTCCAGAGCCAAATTGAATAGCAATGGGGCCAGCCCATCATCTCCCTGCTTTAGTACGATACTTATGTCAAAGGCATCGGTGAGTTGGTTATTGATGCGGAGGTTGTCGACGCCATTGTCATTTTGGTAAGACGGACTAATTTGGCTGGGATGCTAAAACCAAGCATTATTTGGTACAGTATGTTACGATCAATACTGTCGTATGCTTGCTTGAAGTCAACGAAAATTTAGTGGACGTCTTAGCTAGTTATTTTTATATATATATATATATATATATATACATATATATATATATATATATATATATATATATATATATATATATATATATGTATATATATATATACATATATATATATATATATATATATATATATATATATATATATATATATATATATATATATATATATATATTGTCGCGTGTTATTGGTTCGCGGCCAATAATTTTAATGTTCCGGGGAAGTGAAAACGCAATGTCTTCTAAATTAACTTAAAAGAGTTTATTCAATGAATCACAAAACTGCACAGTTACTTATTTTAGTATTTCACAATTTTAATTTTCACTAAGTCTATAAATTTGTCATTCAACTGTCCACTTAAAATCACTTCGCACTCAAACAATCAATCGTCTTTACTTCGCGTTCCACTATATCGCAGTTTTCTATCGCGGTTGTAATGAATGATCCCCCCATTCATTCAGCTCGCCTTTATATAGGGTCTCTACCGATTCACCCGTTTCTCGTACATTGGCGAATGTTCTACCGAGAGGTACCTGGTAGATTCGAGCAAATTAATGAATGGAGTGACGTCACTTGCAGATGTTGATCATGCTTGTTGGGTTCTCGTGGGTTCGAGTAAATTCATTTGTTGACGTTCTTAATGATTATGAAAACAATTGCACAGCAGCTCGCAGAATTATTTGTACATGTAATTATTTGTACATGTAACACTGCCCCCACCTCAGTTCCTTTCGCCCCGAAAAGATGTGTCGCTATTTGTAGTCAATTCTCCCTGGGTGTAATATGGGGCAAGACGGTCCAGATGCACGATTTTCATTTTAGCTCTCGGCTTACGATGTTCCTGTATTCGGTATACGACGTCGTTGATTCGCTTTGTAACTCGGTATGGTCCCTCCCAATTATGTTGCAACTTTGGAGACCTACCCTTTCGCCGTTGCGGGTTATAAAGCCACACCAAGTCATCTTGCTGGAAGCCAGTAGAGTTTGCCTTGAGATCATACCTGGTCTTCATGCGGTCAGTAGCCGATTCGAGGTGATTTCGCACTGTCCAATGTATCTGGTTCAACCGTTGCCTTAGATCATTTGCGTACTCCGAGATCGTTTGGGGTTTCTCGGGGGGTGTTCCGAACTTTATATCGGCTGGCAGACGAATAGTCTTTCCAAAAATGACTTTGGCTAGGGCTTGGCCCGTGGATTCGTGTTCGGCAGCTCTGTACGCCATCAAAAATAGCGGGATATGTCGGTCCCAGTCCCTTTGGTGCTCGTCAACCATCTTGGCCAGATGTTTATTGAGCGTGCCGTTGAACCGTTCGACCATTCCATCGGATTGGGGATGCAGCGGTGTTGTCCTCGTTTTCCGTATTCCCAGTAGTTCACACATTTCGCCAAAAACTAGTGACTCAAAGTTTCGGCCTTGATCTGAATGTAATTTGCAAGGTACGCCGTACCTACTGACCCAATTTAACACTAGCTGTTCGGCCACAGTAGTTGCTTCCTGGTAGGGAATGGGGTAGACCTCGGGCCACTTGCTGAAATAATTGGCTACAGCCAGCATATATCGATTTCCCCAATCGGATTCAGGAAAGGGCCCTGCGATGTCAACAGCAATCCTTTCGAATGGCACGCCTACGTTATAGGTTTGCATTTGTCCTCTCAGTCGTCGCTTTGGGCCTTTGACGGAAGCGCAAATTGTGCATCTGCGACACCAGTCCTCTACGTCTTCTCGAGCGTGGAGCCAGTAGAACCTTTCCCGCAATTTCGCTAAGGTCTTGTTAACACCAAGGTGGCCTCCCGAGGATCCTTCATGCATTTCCTTAATCACATCGTCGATTCGGCTTTTGGGTAGTATAGTTTGCATCCTATAGGAGCTACCATCCGCCGTTTCCCATTTCCGCTTGGGTACGCCACCCTCCACCTGAAGGGAGTTCCATTGTGCCCAATAGCTTTTCAGGGTTGCGCCATGCATTGAAACGTCTTTCCACTCAGGTCGCCCAGTCGTCTCCTTCCATACGAGCAATGGTCCGATGTCTTCATCGGCTAACTGGGCATTTCGAATCTCCTCCACTGACCAACCTTCATCGAATTCGGCCGTTATCACTCGCAGAGCAACGGTCGGCTCCTTTTCCTCAATCCGCCGACAATGCTTGCAGTTAGCTGGACATGGATGACGAGAAAGGGTGTCAGCATTTCCATGAACTCTGCCCTTGTGAAGTAGTTGGGGCCTCACTAGGTCGGGCCGGATCGTCGATCGGGTTGAACTAGTGTCGTTTGTTATGGTGCAATGTTCTTCATCAACTTGACCAGGAAGGCATCTGTCTGCTTCTCCACGATGTTGCCTTGGCACGGTGATGGGGGTGCTGGGGATGTCGATCCTCCTAGCCAACGTATGCCCCACGAAGTTGGCCCTTGCAGTTTGGTGGTCCTCCATTCTAGGCTCCTGACACGGTCTGGATCTCCACCATCCTGGACAATAGCTCCATTTTCTTCGCTTCTTGCAGTCTCTTTGCAGGTGCCCCTTTTCTCCGCAATCCCAGCATTTAGGCGCACCATTACCCTGCGGCTCTCGCTCATTTTCCACGCGCTTACATCTGCACTCGTCTGCCACTACTTCACGGACCCGGGCAGTGGTACGAGTCGCATTTTTCGCTGCCTCATAGCTCAGACTATAAACCACTGCGTCCTTAACCGTTTGCTTTTGAGCTAAACGCACGGCTTGTTGCAATTCCGGGTCCTTTAGTGCGCTGATAAATGCTTCTGTCGCTGCATCATCTCGATGTTCTGGGTCGTAAGCTGGGTAAGCCAAAAGTGCTAGTCGCTCAATGTCTTGGGCTAGCTGCTGTAAGGTTTCACCAGACTTCTGCACCCGATGCCTTTGCTGTGACCGATAAATCTGCTTTAGATGATCGTCTCCATAACGCATGTCGAGCGCATTCATTATAGCATTCGGGTTTGAGTGCAATTCAACGGGGATCGTCTGCAACAGCTTGGCAGCTGGGCCTCTTAGAGCAAGAATCAGTGCAGTAGCTCGTTCCTGCTCATTCCAGTGATTTGCCCTTGCGGCAGCTTCAAATTGGGTCTTGTAAATACTCCAGACCGTTTGCCCATCGAATATTGGTACTTGCACATTTCTGGATGTGCTTTGCACTGCGGTTAGAGCTGGTGAGGTGGTTACTACTGCCTTCGCTGCTTCCGATTCCTTTTTCATGTTTTTCATCTCATGGTTGATTCTCTCCTCGACCTGGCTGATCTCATGGTTGACTCTCTCCTCGACCTGGTATACCTTTTCCTCGACGCATTTAATTTGGTTGTTGAGACTACTGAGCTCTGCTTTTATTTCGGTAGACTGTTTTTCCAAATCTGCCTTCAAATCAGTTGACTGTTTCTCCAGCTTCTGTGCGATGTCTGCCTTGATTTCGATCGCTTGTTGATCCAGCTTCGCTGTTAACTTGGATGACTGTTCATTGAGCTTCGCTGATTGTTCATCTAGCTTCGCAGTCAGACTGGATGACATCACCATTAACATTTGCATTAGCGCATTTTCTGGCTCCTTTGATTTTGGTGTTTCTACTTCTCCACCTTCTGCGCCTTTTTCCGCATTTGAGAGCTCACCCGAATCCAGATTCACACCTTCCGATTGAATTGCGTCACGCAAGCGTGCAATCAGTATGGCCTTTGTACCTTGTGTGGCCAGATTTCGTTGTTCCAACTCCTCTTTGAGCTCCGATATGCTCAATTGATTGATTTTTAAATGCAAATTTCCTGGCATTTTTATTGTTTTCGGCTATTTTTCCACCAGTTTCCACGTTAACTTTCACAATTGTGCAATTTAAAATTGTTTAAACGTTTTCACTTCCAAAATTTTAATCTCACTTCTCGACACCACCGTCGCGTGTTATTGGTTCGCGGTCAATATTTTTAATGTTCCGGGGAAGTGAAAACGCAATGTCTTTTAAATTAACTTAAAAGAGTTAATTCAATTAATCACAAATTTGCACAATTACTTATTTTAGTATTTCACAATTTTAATTTTCACTAAGTCTATAAATTTGTCATTCAACTGTCCACTTAAAATCACTTCGCACTCAAACAATCAATCGTCTTTACTTCGCGTTCCACTATATCGCAGTTTTCTATTGCGGTTGTAATGAATGATCCCCCCATTCATTCAGCTCGCCTTTATATAGGGTCTCTACCTATTCACCCATTTCTCGTACATTGGCGAATGTTCTACCGAGAGGTACCTGGTAGATTCGAGCAAATTAATGAATGGAGTGACGTCACTTGCAGATGTTGATCATGCTTGTTGGGTTCGAGTAAATTCATTTGTTGACGTTCTTAATGATTATGAAAACAATTGCGACAGCAGCTCGCAGAATTATTTGTACATGTAATTATTTGTACATGTAACAATATATATATATATATATATATATATATATATATATATATATATATATATATATATATATATATATATATATATATATCCCCAATAATACTGTTGGCGTATGATCTGATTTTATTTTCGAAGATCTTAGAAAATATGGTGTACATCGTACAAGGTAGTATTATGCCTCTTTAGTTTTTGCACAATAGGTTGTCGTCTTTTTTGCGGATAGGGATTATAATTGATTGGCACCTCTCGTTCGGCATACATTGTGTAAATGGCATTTCAAAAAAATGTATATTGTTAAGTTGGTACAACTGGCCTTAATTACTATGCCAAATATGAGCACGATCTGTCAACCAGTTTGTTTACAGCAGCTGCTTAAGTCGGTACACCTCAGTAGTGCGTTGCAATTTTTGTTATTTTGTGATTTTTTAAATTTTGACCGAATTTAAAGCCAAAAACGCAATAAACACCATCCATCAACCACCGTATTCACTCAATTTTGCTACGTGGGAATAATTAAATATTTTGCGTGCTATTTGCAGTATCCGGCTCCTTTTTTGTCACAATGCAAAACAAAACTCGCTGAAGGAGCCATTCCATAAAGTGCTTGTGAAAAGTGTTTTGAGGACTAGAAAAATCGTTGGCGTAAGAACATCGCATCTGATAGGGATTAGTTTGAAGGCGACAAAATAAATATCAATATCCCATCACTCAAATAAGGGAGAATCCTAGACGTGTGTTGCTTATTTAAAATATATCGCGGTATTTTTTCATACAACCTTCAGGGAGGGCTTTATATACGTCCCACTTTAAGAACGCGTTCAACTGACATATTCATTGTGCCGTTTGCTCTAACCGATATTTATTTTTATTCGTTTTTAGTACGTTTATCACGTCGCTACAATGAACTACAGCTGGGTATCCTGCCACATTCCTTAAACGCTTTTAAAAGCATATTACATAATATTCTCCTTAGCTTCTAATAGCTTATTCGTTTTTTATATTCTTGTTTTTTTTTCTATTCAAGTTGCTCACTTTGATTTTGTTGTATGTATTATATTTCATTCCCTTTTTTGTAAATGGATTCATGGATCTGTAAAATAGCGTAAATAAATAAATTTAAACTCGCGCCTGTTGCTTGGGTGGTTCTGTGCGAAATTCAAGCGTTGGCTGTTCCGGTGATTCGAAGCTCGCCAGTTGTTCCCTGGGGCAATCTACGGGTTGGCGAGTGGCGCTCACCTACTTCGTTTCCGTGGGTTGGCCGGAACCTCAAAGCCCCAGCCGGACTACTTGGCTGGTAGAAGTTGTTTTAAAGACTAACAGGTTATTACTTTCGATTCTATTTAAGGCTCGTAAGACTCGTCTTCACCCCCTTGGGTCACTACAAAGGACGTGTAAGTAGAATTTAGTAGCAGAGCTACAGATATTTGTAGTTATTAGCATTTCTCGGCATTTAGTGTCCCAACATTGCGGAGCTAGTAAGCCCAATGTGCGACCGCGAGACCATTTTCTACCATTTGTTCCTGGGGTTTGGGATGAGGAGTCATGGAAGCTGTGGATTGGGGAACAAGGGGTCTCCTCCTCCTTTCTGAATCGGGCGGAGGAGTTATTATACGCACAGGAAATAATCATCACCTATTGTTAGAACATTATTAGACAAAGTGATATCGAGAGTTTAAGCTATTGAAAGTTGAAATAAAATGACTAGCATATTAATAGCGAATAGAAAACGAAGCCCTCACCAACTTTTCTTTCGGTAAATTTCCTGTGAAATCCAAGACAAAAGAGCTAGACACCAATCAAATTATTATATGCTTTTTACAGCTTAGGGTACCAGCAAGAAATCTGCATTTCCAGCTGGTGGTGTCGCGGGGATTGTTTAGAAACGCTAGTGAAGCACTGGTTTCGGGCCCATTATTTTGAAGATTTGCAAATTGAAATATTATTGCAGTTCTATCTTATGCATGAAAAGTCTCAAGAATGATACAAATATCTACATCTATGAAATTGGAATGAAGTTTCTAAACTCTTAATTTAATTTATAAATAAGAGGTAATTAAAAATTTCCTTCCCGCAAAAATATACCATAAACGCGGCTAACTAAGCTTTCACTCTGATTTCAGATTCATCCTCGCAAGAAACCTCCAAATCTTAAAACTATTTCCTGAACCCATTAACGATGTTTACCCCACAACTCAATTTTTTTCATCAGAAATCAAAGCAAAGGTAGAGAGAGCCACTACCCATCAAATTCGAGGGTTCATTAATTACTGCCGCCCCAGACCACACAAGTGACGAGAGTAATCAAACGAAATCAAAACAGAGCCACTTTGTTTTTAGATTCTGCCACTTGAACACTATAAACGGGCGTCGAATCGGCCAGGATCACACACGCGGTACCGCCAAATGTTACCGCGTTCTAAGCAAACGTTTTGGGAAAATACTCGTCGTCCATCATGAAGCATCCAAATCTGTAGATCCTTAGCATTAATGGATTGCGCCTTGATGAAGACGCTCACATACTCCTTGAGGGGTCTCGAGAACAACCTCTGACGGTATTTCTCATTGGTGTAATTAAGTGATCATGTGTCCCATTATATCATTGATAACCATCGATAACTAATGATTGTGTCTAGTAGACAAGACGCGGATCGTTTCAACTTGAGCCGTAACATCTTCGCTATCGATCTTGCGTCAAATCCTGAATGCTTAGGCTTGAATCATTCGTAACATGTTTCGCGAAAAAGGTTCAAATTTGAAACTGATCTCCATTATGCTCAGGGTGCTCGTTTCAGGGGATGGGAAATTTTCAAAGATCGTATCGAATGTTTGAAATTAAAAGCAAGAGCGTACTTTATTTAACGAAAACATTCATTCATTGAATCAATCACGCGGATCCGGCCAGTGGAGTCATGTTTGGTAACCGACACACCTTCGATTGATTTCTTTTAAACGCTTGATTCCTTGCCCGCTGTAACCTACCTGAAGAAATCGATGGCAGTCAACTTCTTCGTGAATCGTCTTCTGCCTGGTCACCAAGAACTGACCATAAATCTTCCCGAGAGGTACTTGAGTTGCGATGGGCGTCACGAATTGTTGAAATGTTTTGGCTTTTTGTGATGCCGATTGGTTTCGGCGAGTTCCTACTTTTTCATCATTCCTTGGCCGTAGCGCAGATGATTTTTCGTAACATCTTTGTTGAACGCTTTTGTTCAAAATTGCCGACACACGGCCGCCTTGGTTGTGATTTAAGAGGTTCTAAACGAATTTCCAGTGATAGAGATGTAATGGGCATTTTATTTTGTGGAGTCTCGGCGGCAACCTGTGTGTATTGTTTTTCTTCAAATTCCCTCCAAATGAATGACCCTTTTTTGCGTTTGCGTCTTATTTAGCTCAACCGCAGAGCGATTATTCATTTTGATTGATGGAATAGTAAAAGTGATGATTCAATTAGAGGTTTATTATGCTTGTTTGTCTTTTAAATTGTGTTAATAAGTTTTATAAAGATTTTTCTGCTTAAATTACAATAATCATATTTTTATTATGCAATGACGGGATGAGGATATCACTTATTCTATTTCAGAGTCCATAAATAGAGGTATAATGCGTTTTGGTGAATACCGCGCCTTATGAATTGAGCTGGAATCCTACGAAGATTGATTTTTTAAATATTTTTGCATGTACAGGGAAACTTTCGAGGGAAACCAATTGGGTTAGAAGAAAGCCTGGTCATTTGCTTTAGGTAAAGTTATTGATAGAAACAAAGTATCTAAATAAAATTCTTTGTTAACTCAAAGAAAAACATTTTATCATTATTGAAACAAAAATAAAATTATACTTAATTCTAAGAAACATTTCATTATTGAGTAGTTTCTGTTGCAGCTGGTATGGTCGGATCATTTTCAACGTTTTCACTATTCTCATTTTACGGCCAGCACAGGGATACCGGTATTCGCATTTCGGTGGAGCTGGAAACAGACGAAGTTGGTCTCTGTGGGACTGATTCTGGAAGTTCTTTCATTTCTATATTTGAAATGAGGGTAGTAAGCGATTCTACGTTTAGTAGTCATTGCGTACAGTTGTTCGTTAAATTGCTTCCGTCAAAAGTTTTCAAAAATTACATTGATTTTTTAACACGTCAATCAGAAGTTGACTTGTATCGGTAAAAGCTTATTTTGTCGAAGCAATCGATTCAGAAATTTCTATCGAATATCATTTTACTTGGATTAGTAAAGAAAAGTAAAGAACCCAAGAAAACTTCAGGACCGCTGGTATGGAGGAGCCCGACGGGTTCCCACCGTTGGGGCAAACTGGGGAAACGACAAATATGAAACTGGCGGTAATCAACAGAGGAAAACATAATGAAGAAATCCCTGCAGATGGCGGATGCAAGTCAAAAATAATAGCGGACAATCAACAAATAATCAAACTGCAAAAAGAAAATGATGAACTAAGCCTAGAGATATAGTCCCTCAAAAATTTATTTAATTAAGGGATGAAGCCTCAAAAGTCGCAGTCACAAATACAGGGCAATAGGAAACAAATGCGAAGAAAGGTGCAAAGCAAGCATTGCAGAAGAAGTCCTAAGTGGTGGTGGCACCAACGAGAGTCAAAATTATTTTGCAGCCCTGGATGGATTAAACAAAGAAATGGAAGTCGAAGAAAGCATCGAAGGTAATTCTAGTCAAGATAATGATGTAAATTTTATACAGTATTTAAAAAATAAAAATAAGGAGAAGAAAAAAGCTCGCAGTTCTGCTGGTTCCTCTGAAAAAGCCACCAAAAAGGCAGAAAAAGTTCCGCCAATCAATGTGTTTGGACAAGGCGGAAAAGAAATGGTTCGGCTATTGGCAGCCGGAAATAAATTAACCAATTTCGAGATCAAAAGAGTTAATGCTGAAAAATTAACTATCAAAACAAAATCATTCAAGTCAGCTAAAGTCAGCTATACCCCCAAAAGTGAAAAAAACTAGAAACTTTTGTTGAAGAATTTGGACTGCGGACAGAATACGTCCGACCTTCACCACGTTCTCAAGGAAGCTGCACCAGAAATTGAATTTATTTCCATCAAAACCTTTGCAACTAGAAGATCAACCGTACAAAGAAGAAATTTACCACTTTAACTGGTACAACGAACAAAAGCAGTCCAAGTGTCCTCCAATAAATAAGGTATTTGAATTTTAGAGTTGTGAGGTGGGAACGCCTCCAAAAAAAAGAAATCATTCAGTGTTATTGGTGTCGAAGATTTGGTTATTCGGCTATCAACTGCACCATGCGCTATCGGTGCGTAAATTGCAAAGACGTTCATGCTCCGGGTGAGTGACAGTTGGCTCAAACAGAGCCTAAAGAGAGGTGTTTTTGGCCATGCGGCATCATATCGAGGATACACTTGATATCAAGATGCATAAGTAAAATTTACATCGACGTCACTATCTCCTTGAATTCATTGCTAAGTGAAAGCCTGACATCGTGCTTTTCACTGAAACCCACCTCTATTCATGGCACTACACGGCATTCAAGGATTTCGAATTTGCAAGAAAAGATAGGGTAAACGATGATGGGAGAGATGGTACAGGGATATTAGTAAGAAGTCCCTATTGTTTACAAAATATTGATAAAGTCAAATTCAAAAACTTTGAATGTCTTCAAATGTCCGTTATCAAAATTTCACTCCCTCAGCCACTTCGTTACCACTTAGTTACCTCTGCCTATACAACCAGTCGAAATGTTCTCAAGCTCAAGTGGGAGCTCAACTGCTTGTTTGAAATACTCGAATTGAACAGGCTGCATAATTATTATCTTCTTACCGGTGACCTGAGTGCCAAGCATACATCATGGCAGAGTGCTAACAATAATTCCAGAGTTGTGTTCCTGAAATCGTGGATAACAGAGAACCAAATTGTATACATGTGCAATCTATATGGGTCGGAGCTCCCAACATACCATAGGACAAATTAATATTTGGATCTCTGCATTGCTGACGCAAGATTTGAATTCAACTTTAATAGTTCTCAACGGAAAATGCAGGTGCTACCTTACGATACCGATCATAGCGCAATCGTAATGGAATTCAATCATCAACGGGATGATGTCTACCGCGTTCCAGTTCAACATAAAAATCGTCGGTTGAATTTAAAAAAAAACAGACTGGGATAAGTTTCAAAAGAAGTTTAATCAGGAGTACCAGAAGCAATGTCCTCTTTCTGATGATGGCAACGCTTGCTCAATGGTCCTTAATGACAGGAATCCAACTAACGATAAAACGATCGCTATTTGTTGAAGCTAGAGAAGCTGCCATTGGAAACAATTGAGAAAGTAGTTCCCAAGATTAAACATCGAAACAATATGGAAGAATATGAAAAATCAGTCATCGCAATGTCGAAAAGATAGAAAAACCTTCTTCTTACCTGCGTCAAAAATTTTTACCGGTCATTTTTGGACTACAACCATCCCTCGCTGGCTTTATTGAAATAACATCTGAAGAATGTCAGGAATTTAACCCGTTCATACTTCAGCAGTGAGGTCATCAATCAATGGGCGGAAAAACTTACGGGTACTAGCCCACAGGCCCTAGATGGTGTTTTCATGAAAGTGCATAGTTTATTCCGTAAGAAATCTCGAGTGAAGGTATCGAATCTTGAAGTTGCTAGTGATGAGATAAATCTTCTGGATAGGGCTGGTATCGAAATTGATAGTACGACTCCGGATAGAAATGGAAACAGGATTTTTTGTGAAGGATTGGATAAACTTGCACTGATTGGAGCACATTATGAACTGGTTTATCTACCAAACCCTAAGAGAGTTAATCAAATATTTACAGAGGTCGTTGAAGCAAAACCGTAGCACTGAGCCTATAGCACTGATCTTTATGCGTCTTCTTGATGGGTTGGGTCCCCCTACGTTGGTCCTAAGTCGACTCAGAGCCAATAAGCTCAAAGCAGCCTTCTCAGCTGTTGTCCTGATTTGCTCAGAGAAATTCATCTTAGAGTCAATCAGTAGGTACTTCATCACTGGCTTCGATTCGATTAGTATGCCTCCAATGCAGATCATCCTGACTTTAGGAACTCATTTTTTTGTCAAGATGGCAACTTCGGTTTTCTCCAGTGCTAAACTGAACCCGCGAGCAGTCATTCAGTCCCTCACTCGACACATTAGCATTCCTAGCCTAAGTTACTTGTTCAACCCTACGTCCAGCGACCAGAGCCGCAAAATCATCCGCATAGCTGATCGAGCGCGATTCATCTTGCATCTCCAGTCTCAGTAGCCCATTGTAAGACACGTTATACAGGGTTGGACTAATGAAAGACCCCTGGGCAACACCCGATGTAACTCCCATCCTTCATTGGCCCTATGTCGTGTCATTAAGCAGGCTTTGGTCCTTTAGGTATCCCCTCAAAAGCCATATTAGATATTCTGGAACTTGAAAAGGGTTTTCCAGCATATCCAGAATATCCACCCATCTAGTGGAGTTCAAGGCGTTCCTAATGTCCAGTGTCACCAACAGGACGATCCGTCGCTACATTTTGTACCACGCTCGGCACCTCTGCAATCGCATCAATGGAAGAACGTCCTGCTCTAAAGTCAAACTGCCGAGAAGCATGAATCGCGTCAGTGAGTCATTCCTTGATGAGTTTCTCTAGCACTTCCCCAGCAGTGTCTTGCATGTATAACAGGTAGTAAGCAGATGCTGATCCAGCAAGAGCCTTGCCACCTTCCAACGTACTGTGAAAGCCCCGTTCCGTAGGCAAGCTTGGAATGTGCTGAGCAGCAAGTCTGGACAATGGTAATAGACAAATTGTAACACCTCAGCTGGAACATCATCTGGACCTGGAGCCTTCTTCGCTTTCAGTGAAAAGACCGCCTATTCCAGCTTTGGCTGTGTAAAGAGTGGACACTTGACTGCTGTTTCACCATGGACAGCATCAACACGGACGGGATGGGCGGAGAAGAGTGCCCACGTTATCTCGTCCATCTTTTCCGCATCATATATGCAAGGTTTCCATAGGGCACCAAGCTTCCGCATAACTAGCTTGTAGCCAAGGCTCCAAGTCTCCTTGTTCACATTGTCCACTAGATCTTGCCAGCAGCGAGCCTTGCTGTTGTTAATCAATTTGTGAAGGCATTTCCTGGCCAACTTAAATACTGCCACCTGGTTGCATGCCTCGTCTGGGTTCTGTGCCCCTTGAGCCTCACGCTGAAGCTTGTGATCCTCCTTTCGCTTTTCAGTTGACCACTAGTACACTGGGGTCTTGCCATGCAGAGTTTTACGAAGGGGCATAGAAGCGTTGCAATTAGTTATAATGATGCTCATAGTTGAGTTCACCTTGTTTTGAGCTGCTAGTTCTTCCGTGCCGTGCGATTCTCCCTGTAGCAGCGCACCTGCTGTGAGCACCTCAACGAACCTTCCATCCAATTGTAGAAAGCTGGAAGCGCGGACGTCACAGATCTCAAGCAGAATGCACTGATGATCACTGACTGAGTAGCCCTCTAATATTCTCCAATTGTGTATCCTCCGTACTAAGGACTCCGAGGCGAATGTCACATCAGGTATGGTTCCTTCACAGTCAATATGGTAGAAGGTTGGCGTATATCCAGTGTTTATTTAGTACGACGAGCGCCGTCCTGGCCGTCATTTCTAGAAATCGTTTTTCCCGCGAATCTGTTTGAGGCATGCCCCTTTTGATTGCTCTAGCCTTGAAGTCTCCCCTAACGAGCCCGTTCTCGTCTGAGTTCGGGACAGTGTCCTCCAAAGCATTAAACTTGGCTTGGAAAGATGATATTGATTCGTTCAGCGTCGGATACACAGTAAATCAGGCAGTCCTTGAACACCGAAGCTACAGAAATGCATCCCCCCACCCACAGCTCTCCTCCTAGAAGTCACTATTTCAACCCAAGATGGTGGCATTACCAGTTTCATCAGGGTACCATGATGACGAACTTTTTTCATGGAGTCAGCAAAAAGTCGGCTTTCATGTCCTTTGCAAACTACTCAAGCAGATTTTAGGTGGTTAAACTGCTGTGTAGGCTAAGCTACAGGATGCGAGTCATCGAAGTTCTGATTTTGTCTTGGCTAGGGCTTCCTGGCATTTTCCTGATCCCAGGAAGTACTCACTATGAGGTCTTGGATCAGCATCCTTTCAAAGAATACAGTGTGCCTTCTTCGCACACTCTTTTCTTTTATGTCCAATTCCACCTCATTTGCAGCATAGAGAACTCCTATCAGGTCCTTTGCATACTTGTGCGGTATAAACATAGCCAAGGCATTTGAAACATTGAAGAGACGCTGCTTTTTGTCATATCCTACAGACAACCCACTCTATTTTTACTTTGCCCTTATTCAGAAATTGTTCCGCGTCCTTTTCGGTCAAGCCAATTATAGCCATGCGATGATTTGGTCTATGGTTTTCTGGTGTCAGCGTCACTTTGATCCAGCCCACGGTAAGGAACTCCCTTTTGATGGCGCTTTCAACTTGGCCTAATCCGTGACACAGTCAATGTCTCTTATTTCGATCGTTGCCATCGGCTAAATGAGGCTATAGTTGCGCTTTTGCTGAGGACTTTCCTAATTGCATCGCAGAATGCTTCCTTATTGTCGGCGTCTGCTCTGAATTCGACGAGTATGTGGCCCGACCGTGTTGGTTGTACTGCTTTAATGGCAGTGTTGGTGTCTTCAGGCTTTACATTTCCTCTGATGTTTGCATCAATTCTTTTTTCTTGTTGGGTTTCCGTGCGAACGTTACTTTCTTGCACTTTTTGAAGGAGTTTATTTGCGGTTTTCTTCGCTCCTTTTGTAAGCACTGCCTGTAACCCGTGATCTGGTAGTTCACGCCCATCAAGTGCATTTTCCTTCCTTCTTTTATCCCGATCTCCTTCGATCGGGCTAGACACCATTCTTTTATTGATTTTTGATGGTGGAGCTATCTGCACGTGGCCTTTAAATTTCATCCCGAGCGCTTCTTTAGCCTTCTGCTCGTCTTTGGCTCCGATAATGCCCAATGTGGTCTAGGAGCTCTTCTAGTTCAAGGAGCCCGATATTTACTGCTTTGCTGATTTTTGGGGAGTTGCATGCAGGTTGTATTCTTTTCAGAACATCTCCCGCTTTTCGGAATAGCCTTTCTACTTCATGTCGCTAGGTGGCAATTGTACTTTGTGACCATGATTCTTGGGGGAGGTTATCGGACCACATACAGAACTTCCACGCCACATTTTCGACGTTGGCGGTGCAATCACACAGTGTCGCTTTATTTGCCTGGTCACTCGTTTCTTTTCCTGCCGTAATCTCCTCGTTGACTTCAGGATGTTTCTTTAATATGCCGGGACTTACGACCCTTGCATCGGTCACTTCTGTAACGATCGCAGCAGTGACCATCGAATTCTCGATATTCTATATATTTTCTTCCACCACTTGAACACCTGGAGCGTCCTGCAGAATTTCCCGCTGTTCCTTTACAGGACACTTGGTGTTTGCGCTATTTTTGCTGCACCCGAACACCGCCGGAATCTCAGTCTGGACCAGACTGTCTATTAATCTCCGTTTTTCGTCCGTCTGAACAGTCATTGTAGGATTCGTCGTTATTGTCATCGTTAGTACCGCTCTCGATATACTGTTAAAATCGTGGCTGCAACTGCTGGTTGCTTCGTCGTTGTTATTATTTTTTTTTTTTGGGTTTTTTTGACTTTTTTAAGGGTCGCTGAACTGATGTAGATACT
The DNA here is from genome assembly GCA_963969285.1 of Odontomyia ornata. Taxonomy (NCBI): domain Eukaryota; kingdom Metazoa; phylum Arthropoda; class Insecta; order Diptera; family Stratiomyidae; genus Odontomyia; species Odontomyia ornata. The sequence continues at coordinate 12,082,797 of OZ017740.1, forward strand.
ATACAACCCGTCAGAGTTTCCAAAGTACATACCGACGCCAGCGCACTTAGACTCCCCACGATTCAACTTCAATTATGGGACCAGATTACTTGAACACTTGTATTTTACTACAGCCATCAATGTAACGAGGCCCAACATTGATATAGCAGTAATGAGTTCAAAGTTCTGGCAATTGTCGAGGCATTTGAAGGATTCAAGTTCTACCTGCTGAGTAAACCTTTTCAGGTACTGACAGATTGCCAAGCCATATCAATCTTCAAACTAATGACTCCCCTGATGGATCCTATTGCACGCTGGCGGCTTAAACTCCAGGAATTTGCTTTCGAGGCCACACACCACATGCCTCATGTAGATGCGCTGAGCCAAAGTCCGACCAATAAACTAACAGAAACGAAACCAGATGCTGAGAAATACATTCCCAAGAAACGAAGACGATTGGTTGCTAGCCTTTTTTTTTCAGATCTATTTTACAGAAAACATTCCAATTACAAAATAGATAGACAAAAAGCTAACACAAAAGAAAGCTACAATTTAACGCAAAATAAACATTATTCCAAAGATATGAACGAAAGATAATTAGGCAAATTTGAAAAAGGTAACGCAATAAAATTAGAAATTAAGAATCCTACGCAGCTTGGACTTGAACACTGCGAGCGACTCCAAGGGAGGACCAACCTGAAGGTATTCATGGTCTCGGACGAGTCGGGCCAATGGGGAGTGAAAATAAATATCTGTACGCGCGAAAGGAATCGTTTAAAAATGAGTAGATCTAGTTCTAGATGGAGGGCGTATGCAAATCGCGTTTTGAATATCCGATGATAAAAAGCCTCGAGTAAGCTTAAAGAGCAAACATTGGTCGAGGTATTGTCGTCTCAACTCCAAGGAAGGGATGCCAAGGTAGATAAGACGTTCACTATATGGACGGTAGGTTAGTTTGTATTTATAGAAAAGCGAGCGAGTAAATTTTCTCTGTACGGATTCAACGGCATTCGAAAGGTATGTACGACGAGGAGACCATATTTGACATGCGTATTCTAGAATAGAGTGAACGAGTGAGATAAATAGACGGATACATGCTTGAGTGCTAAAAGAAGTGTGGGAACAGCGCAGAACAAAACCTGCGATTCGAGCTGCTCTAGATGTCATATGGCCGATGTGGCGGTCGAATTTAAGATGTTTGTCAAACGTCACACCAAGATCCTTAAAATGGTCAACTGATAAAAGTACTGAACCTTGAATCTCATAGTCCAAGCTTAAGGTATTTAGTTTATTGGAAAAGCACATATGGAAACATTTAGGAACGTTGAGAGCAAGACGATTGATACGACACCATTCGTCCAATACATTAATGTCATTTTGGAGTATCAAGCAGTCATTCATCGAGCGAATGAACCTGAAGATTTTAAGATCGTCTGCATAGAGAAGACAGTTTGAAGTAAAAGTACTAGGAAGGTCATTGATGAAAAGGTTGAATGAAGAGGGCTTAGGATAGATCGCTGTGGCACGCCATAAGTCTGAGCGAAAGGGGCAGAAGAGCACCCGTTCCAAATTACTGAGCAAGAGCGGTTATAGATAAAGGAACTAATCCAGGTAAGGAGGGGACCAGATATTCCATATTGACCAAGTTTGTATAATAAAGTTTGATGGTCGACGCTGTCGAACGCTTTGGCGAAATTGGTATAATCACGTCAACTTGGCAACTGGAATCTAGGGCAAGAGCTATGAAATTGGAAACGTCTGTAGATTAGTAGTGGTTGAGCGACCTTTTATGAACCCATGTTGCTTAACGGAGAGGTTTGTATAGAAAGCATTGTAAATTCTGGATTGGACAATCCTCTCTAATATGTTGCCAAAAGATGGGAGGAGAGATATTGGCCGATAATTTGAAACGGAATTGCGGTTGATTTGCAAAAACAAGGCAGCAAATTACAAAATATTATTGTTATAACGGGAGGATGATACATGCGACATTGTAAGGACGGCAAATCATACTAAACCATCACGATCAATATGGGAACTTAGGTTTCGAGGATACAATCCAACAAATTGAGAACTTATTTTGGTTTCCCTGAATATGTTGCTACATCAATTTTTACGTAGATGCTTGTATCAATGGTTGCCTCAACAAAATACTGGCTGGTAAACGCGAAGGCCGAGTGCCCATCAAATATATTGTTACCTTTCCAAGTTTTACACGTGGATCGTTTGAGTCCTTTCCCGAGGAACAAAAGAGGAAACGCCTATCTAATAGCGCTTGTTGATGTGTTTACCGAGTACACGATACTTCGAGCCGTTCGAGATATGGGTGCTTAGCAAGTAATCGCAATGCTGCGGGATTTAACAAACTTTTTTGGGTTGCCAATGCATATTATATCCAATAAAGGATCCACTTATATGTCGGAGGAGTTTTCCAAATTTTGTGATCTCTACAGTATACAACACGTTCAAGTTCCTGTACGCTCACCTCCTCCAAGTGGCCAAGTGCAGGGTCTTAATCGCACCATACTTTCGAGACTATATTGCTAGATGATGATGCTAGAGATCTTCAGCTGCATTCCATAACCAGGTTTAAGCCAAATTAGTTGGTATTCAAATTTCCAACTGCGTGACAAAACAGCCAATTAAGGGGTGCAACCAAACGCATCTTGCTCGGAAAACAGGGTTTGAAACGCCGTTTTGACAGAAAATATAAAAAGCCGTACCAAGTATGAGATAAGAGACCTCAGGGTCGTTGAAAATGTACCAATCGCTTATGGCAGATCCTTGAAACTCAAATCAAAATACATAGGACCTTTTCAAATAACGAAGACCTGCTCGATGCTGGGAACCAAGGACGGAAATATAGTTCTGTTCATACAACCGACCAACTCACACCATCGTGTTATCTTAGTCCGGAAAAAGATTGCGTTGTCATCGATGACAACAATAATCATCGGGACAAGTCTTGGTCAGAAGTGGCCGATCTGTCAACTCAATTTGACAATGTCGATCAAGTGAAAGTTGAGCCGAGCATCTATGACCATCAACTGAAGGGAGATATTGAGTGACTACTCATCGCGTGGGGAATATCGAGCCTGTTCTGGTGCTTTAAGGGTTTAGATATATGTATTAAACAGCCACGAGTCTTTAAGTTCGAGGATGTCTTCTCCACTCCTGACCATTCCTGACAGAATACAGCCCACAAATAAAATATTACATTCAGTTTTAACGATCTTGAAGACCAGCTGTATATACAGGAAAATAAAGCTCAAAGTCGACAAATCCGTTATAAGATCTGTGCTATGCTATGGAAGTGAAACATATACCCTAACATATGCATCTGCAAACATATTGAATGTCTCCGAAAGACGGGTCTTGTGGCGAATAATTGGAGCGAAGCTATATTGGGACCAATGGTGAATTCGATACAATCATGACGCGTATGAAACGAGGCGGAGGTCTCAACTGTTGTAAGACATTGGAAACTGTAATTGGCTGACCACCTGAATCGTATGAAGGAACAGCGAATACCTAAAACGGTATTCGGTGGGAGAAGTGAAGGACGAGATTAGTGGGGAAACCGAGTAAACGTTGGTCTGACTCGGTCGACGAAGCAGTTCACGGCTACTCAGATTTTGGAATTTGGGGACATGGTCAAGGGACCGAGACAGTTCGAAGCCCTTGTTGCAGGAAGCAAAGGCTCAAGTGGGGCCATATAGCTACAAAGAAGAAGATCAAACTTTCATTAACTAGAAACTTATGAGCTGCTCACAAAAGTTGCTGCTTCTAGCTTCTCTAGTTCTTGAGAAAACTTGCTGTGACCCACTGACTGATGAACGGACAGACTACCCCTGTCATTGATAAGTAAGGTATTGTAAAAAAAGTTCTTTTACAACACCTTTAAAGTTGAGGTTTGGTTGTATTTAGATTAACTAACTTCATCTTTTTGGAATTGATCATGAAATTATACAAATTATTGGGTTTTTCAGATTCGTTATTTTTTATCTCAGTAAGCTTTCAAAAAACCTCGATTGTAACTCTTTCCTCATAATATCTTTCATTTTTCGCAAATCAATGTAATTGAAAGTATTTCCAAGAAACTGTTCCAATATCAAGTCACATCTGTTCCATCTTACATATTATCCACAAGCACTTCTTGAGTGCTAACTCCTATTTGATTTTTCACAATATCAGAAAGAATCAAAAGGATAAAACCCGCATTAAGATATTCCACGTGAATAAACTGATGAGTGGTAACCATTCAGGTCAATTGCAACAGTGATTGTATTCAGATTGATCCTCCGAAGGGTCTCAGTTGGTGTGATACTTTCGCCCAAACAATGGATACAGTTAAAAAGTGAAGGACCTCGTCACTTAGAAAGTGTCAAAAAATATTGAAATCACAGTAAGACATGTTGTTGACGATAATTTCCAACCGAATTCAACCAAGCTATCATGGGAAAAGGAAAATACAAATCCTTGAGTGCAAAAGTTATCCTGGTAACAAATATTCATTTGACGAGGGTTTATTAAACAGACTGTGCAGGAAAATTGTCCAGTACTGCTTCAGAGATTATAGTAACCGTTTTTTCGTGGTTTTAAAAGGTTCAGAACAGAGTTTTGATAGGAAAAATGATGTTAATATCCCTGGAAAATTTACTTTAATAAAAATGAAAGGAGCGAGAGTGAAAAAAATATTTATAAATTTTTTAATTCAAATCCGGAAAAAATTTTTTCCACCAAGTTCACCAATTTATTAGGATATCATTCCATTCAATTTTGTTCCGATTAACCTCATAAAGGAAGGGATGGTGTCACATTCTGTATACAATCTCTAAAATGTTTCTATTGTACAAGGATTATATCCCGTCTCGCTTCGTTCCTGCACCAAATAGTACCCAGAAGGGTTGTAGCAGATTCGTAGTCGAAAAGAAATCGAGTGGTCCCTAAATGGTAAATGTTTCCTTATGCGTGATTGCTATTCAAACGCTATCCACAAATGGGGATGTAATAAACCTTGTCTACTGCAGGGGTTCCCTGCTCAAAATGACATTGTTATATGACAATTTGTTCAGTGCAAATACTAAGCCGCATATAACACTCAATTACGTTTGGTGGAAAATTATTTCATGTGTTTTCATTGGGGGACGATGGCATACGCTTTTCCCTAACTGGAAAAGTCAATTGCAAAGTGGGGACCGGAGTTAAGATTCCTTGAATAAAATGGGGATTATGAATTTAAATCAGTTAAAGATTTGTTTATGGTATTTAATTGATTGCATACAAAAGATTTACTTAAAAATATGTAAAAAATCGGAGGGGAAAAAGAGAATATAGTTATTTAAATATAAATAAATAACCACGTTTTCTGCACTTGTCTGTTTAATCTTAATCTTTTTAATCATAGTTTTCCTTGAGTTTCTAGGCCTTGATATTTTCCCGACAACTTTCTTCTGTCTAAAATCATCAACATCTGTTCGATGTTAATTTACTGAGAATGATTAGACAGCTTAGTCACGATTCCTTCATTAATTTGTTGATTAGCAACTCAACCGAAATAATTATTTTCTATTTTTTCTTCGGTCTCTTTCCTCGCTGTTTTATTTGAATGACTGATGACCGGCATCATCATAAACAAGATCAACTTCCTGTGCTCAGTATTTGTCTTGTTCCTGGGCTTCTTGTTTATAGCTCATCAATTATTACTCCACTAATTTAAATTGTCGTGATGTATCAAACTTTTTGTTTATCTCATTCTTGATTCGATTCATTCATGCACAATGCACAATGAAATGAATGAGCGATATGATTGCTTTTGATATTTCTTGAGAAATGTTGAATCAAACAAAGAGCTATGAACTTAATGAGGTAGAATTAGCGTCACTTTGCTAGGAAGTTTTGTTTTGGGAAATAAGAAAGTTTAGACAAGTCAGAATTTATTCAGTGTATACTATGTTAGCAGTTGCAAATGCACCTGGCAATTGGAAGAAGCAATCACACATTAAGATTTTAATAAGTATTAAGTATTCTTTTGTATACTAATTTAGATAATGATTATAATAGAACTGTTGATGTTACTACTAAGAAAAGTAATACATGAATTTAGATATGAATAACTTTGTAACTCTATGCTATTGAAATGCGACTCAAACATTGTCTTGGTTTTAAAGCATATAAGTACCGTGTGGTGTAGTGGTTAGATCACTCACCCCATATGCTGGAGGTACCTGGCTCGAGTCTCATTGATGACAACGAGATTTGTTTCGTGTGGTTCTTCAGATGGACTATATGCCCCATCAGTTATGATGCGTACTGGTTTAAAAATTAGAGCGCATTGCAGCTGGGTGTACGGGCACACGGCCAAAGCGTGGTACTGACCATATCACATTCCCGTGTCCAATACTTGAGGTCAAGATAATGAGATACTCTAACTATCTTTGAGCAAAGGTCCGAAAACGGCTGTAGTGCTAAAGTAAAAAATCAAAGGAAGTACCGCTCAAAACTAAAGGCCTTATTTTTTTAAATGTATCGAAGTGTTTCAGGTTTTTACGTTGTTTAGTGAAATTCATATCAATTCTACAATAAGGTTATTTAGCTAGCTAATCATACAATCGGTTGATGTTTTTTTTTGAATTCAGTATACATGAATTGCCTTAATCCTGTATACTCAACTTGCGGGCTGCATGTGGCTCCCCAAACTTCCCCAATGTCCCATCAGGCACAGCCTTAAACTAAACCAATGATTTCCGATTTCGTGACGTTTGTGCGGAATAAGAGCATGGACGGGATAATGTATAAAATGATTTGAAATGTAAGCAGCGGAAAATAGTAATTAAATAACCACTCGGCCACTGCATTTGTAATGATTTTTTGCTTCAATTTGTATGCAGTTTCCCGAAGGAAATGAAAGCCGGAATTTCATTCGTTAGATGACGTGAAATACCGACATGGACTGTACCCTAATAGCCAACTGGTTCGGGCATCCTTATTCTACTCTGAAGGGGCTGCTTACAGGATAGCTAGTTTGGAGTGAAATCTCAGTCGCAGGTCGCAGGTCGGATACGTATATTCTTCACCAATTAAATGCCCGTTAAATAACGCGTCAAACATACTTCATTGAGTTCGATTCTACTATACTCTTCGCTTTCCCTTCCAGCGTCTAAGAACTCAAAAAAAAACCCAAACCTTTCAATACACGCGTTACCGAATACCAAACTAACACTGGTTCGAAATATTTGTAGCGACTACAAATTAATTTCATTTTCTACATTTCAATTCATTTTATACATGGTACCAAAAATACACAACAAGGCAGATGAAACGTCAGAAAATCATCCCAAGGATCTAAAGAGTGATACACCAGTGGAGCCCCAGCGGCCTATATGTAACACTTTGCATTTAAAGCTACCGGATTTTTTCACGGCTAATCCCGAGCTGTGGTTTTATCAAATTGAGTCACAATTCACAGTAGCTAAAATCACATTAGATCGGCTCAAATTTCATCATGTAGTTAATCAACTGCCGGCGATTATCGCATGCAAAGCTTTCAATATCATTAAAAATCCGCCAACAGATGATAAATTTCTCGTCTTGAGAGCAAGAATCATTGAAATATTTGCTGATAGCAAACAGTGCAAGCTAAAGAAATTATTGTTACCAATGCAATTTGGTGATAGAAAACCTTCATTTTTACTGTCTGAAATGAGAAAATTAGCATCAGCAGCTGTCAGCAATGATATCCTTAAAAACGCTATGGGTACAGAGCTTGCCCAAAACTATACAGGTACATGCAATTTTATCAGTATCAGCGGAACCATTACTTGGTTTAGCGAAAATTGCCGACAAAATTTGGGAATCAACTGAGGTCCGTCAGGTTTATGCAACTGCAAACCGTGCAACCTCTGACGAAAATACTGGATCATTTCAAAGGCAAAAGGAGAAACTAGAAACCGAAGTCCAGAAGCTGCGTAACGTAAAACAGCGTAGTCAACTATCGTCCAGTTCGGATAAACTACGCCGCAGCGCTAGCTAGCCCAACTACAAGAACTGCTGGTATCATCATAAATTTGGGCGGAATTCAACCAAACGTGTGCCACCTTGCCAATTCAGGAGGTCGAAAAACTAAAGCACCAGGCGGACAAACTGTGTGCATCCCCACCACGCCTTTTTGTATACGATACCCTTACTAAACGTAGATTTCTTATAGATATGGGTGCAGATGTATTCGTAATCTCATCAACACTAGAATCAAAACAGTGCGATGCCAGTAATGCCAATTATAAGCAACTGTATGCTGCTAATGGAGCAGTGATAAATACTATGCTGGAATCACACCGAACTATGCCTCAATCATCAAAACATTGCAACTTGTGGAGAAAACTTACAGTTTCACTCAACTTACGCCGCACTTTTGACTGGACTTTTATTGTCGCTGATGTTAACACAGCGCTAATAGGGGCAGATTTTTTGAAGTATCACGGCCTTGAAGTAGACTTACAAAAACGAGCACTAGTAGATAGATCAACTAAACTTAACAGCATAGGCATCGTCATCAAGTCTTCAACACCTCAAGTAATGCTTACTAATTCTAAAGATCCATTCGTAAAAATATTACGAGGCTATTCGCAAATGTTGCGTGAATATGTGGTACCGATGGAAAAAAATAAAACAATGGTCATACATTGCATCGTTACCAAAGGTCTACCAGTCGCATCAAGAGCAAGAAGATTATCTCCCGAAAAACTTGCCGTGGCTAAAACAGAGTTTAATGACTTGCTATCGAGGGGCATATGCCGTTCATCAAAGAGCAATTGGGCAACACCCATTCAAATGGTCAAAAAACTTCATGGTACTTGGCGACCATCTCTATTATGGTACCAGATAAGTACCCGATACCGCACACACAAGATTTTGTATACATTTAACATGGCAAAAATATTTTCAGCAAGACTGATTTAAAAAAGGCTTTTAATCAGGTTTCGGTTGAACCATGCGATATACCAAAAACTGCTATCATTACGCTCTTTGGCCTTTTTGAGTTTGCATTTATGACATTTGGTCTCAGAATGCTGCGCAGCATTTCAACGGCTAATCGATGAGGTGCTTCGTGGACTTGATTTTCCCATAGCATACATAGATGATATTTTTTCGCAAGTCAGAATATCGAGCAACATCAAGAGCATGTTAGAATCGTTTTGGATCGACTTTCACAGCATGGACTTAGAATAAATCTGGACAATTGGAAATTCGCACAAAATGAACTGGAGTTCTGGGATCACTTAGTCACACCCCGAGGTATTAAGCCATTACCTGGTAAAGTAATAGGGGTACCGGTTAATTCGTGCGGTTTTCTAACAGATGGCGTAACTTGATTTTTATTCCAGTGATTCACGTTTCCAAATATGTGTTGGAAAGCTACTGTCATATAGTTTTGGAATAAGTACGTGTCATTTAGCTGAAAAGTAAACAACAATACTTTTTTTGTACTTTGAAAATATCGAATTTGTGCCGATTAAGTGTTTTTGCCGGGAGTACTTCTTCATTGGAGAAAAAGGCTGCCGAAAGTCATCGTATTTTGGTGGAAGTGTATGGTGTGCATGCTCTAGCTGAGCGTATGTGCCAGAAGTGGTTTGCACGGTTTAAAAGTCATTATCAAAGGCAACATTAAAAATGACAATTTTGTTACTGTTTTGGCTGAAGACGCATTTATTGCATTCGAAGAATACAGAAAAAGACTAGCCAATGCAGCACTGCTAGTTCATCGATCCAAATCAGCATCCATTGCATTAGAAACTGATGCATCAGATGCAGCAATCGGGGCCATTGTGCACCAAATTGAAGACGAAGGACCTTTGGCCTATTTCTCGAGGAAATTAAATAATGCTCAGAAAAAATACAGCACATACGATCGAGAGCTGCTAGCAGTCTATGAAGCAATTAAATATTTCTGACACATGTTGGAGGGAAAAGAGTTTGCCATATATGCTAACCATAAGCCACTTATTATTGCCTTTCCTCAAAAAGGTGATAAAGCATCACCTCGACAAGCTCAGAAATCAGGCTCCATAAGTCAGTTTTCATCCGATATTTGCTACATTTCCGGCCGTCAAAATATCATCCCCGATCTTTTATCATGGATTCATTGAATCAATTCCGCCAAAATTCAGTTCGAAGCGATAGCTAGAGATCAAGAAACTGATGATGAACTACAAAATATCTTGCATTTAAACACAACTTCTTTGCAGCTTAAACGCATCACACTCTCTTATTCAGATATTGAGCTCTACTGCGATTTAAAAAGTATGCAAGCTAAAAAAAAGTTTCGTTTAAACGTTTTAGCCAAAATCCGCAATTTATTCCATCCCGGAATAAGAGCAACTACACGCCTCGTAAAAAAGCGTTTTGTTTGGCTGACACTAATAAGGAAATCCCAGAGCGATTCGCACACATAAATATAGATTTAGTTGGCCCGCTTCCACCATTTCAACAGTAATTGACAGTTTCTCCAGATGGCTAGAGGCAATTCCAATTAGCAGTATAACCGCGGATAGTGTCTGCACTAATATTCGGCTGGAAATCTCATTATGGCGTCCCCGCAAGATTAAATACGGATCAAGGACGACAGTTCGAGCCGGGATTGTTTCGCTAGTTAAACAGAATTTTAGGAGTATTACATCTACGAACGAAAAGCAACCACCCGCAGTCAAATGGCATTATCAAAAGGTGGCATAGGTCGTTAAAATCATCTCTCAGAGTCAGATTATCTAATGATTAGTACAACGAACGACCCCTCCTTTTACTAGGACTTTGTAGCGTCTGGAAAAACGATATAAAAGCAACACCAGCAGAAATGACTTTTGGACAAACACTCCGCATTCTAGGAGAATTTTCCGAGCTATCGAAGGAGCAACCCAGTGATGATGAATTTATAAAAAAGCTTCGACGAAGAATGAAAATTGTTCAACCTGCAAAGACTACGCATCATATCAGTAGTAACGTTTTCGTCTACCCTGCTTTAAAAGATTATTCGCATGTTGATATCATTCGTATTCCACTTCAGCCACCGTATACACCTACACTTTTCAAGCTGAGTAAATGAAGCACATGTTTTGCACCTTCCATTGATAGCTGAGCTTTGACAAGCAAACAAACTCCTAATCATTCACTTTCGAAGGCGATAAAAATTAAACGGATCTAAGAAATAATTTTTACTTCACTAAGAACGCTATTGTGTTCTGGGTGGGCCATCAGGATTTCACTGTAGAAGTTTGTCTTGAAACCGTACACAACCACGAATTTTTGCTAGCACCTCCACAATTCTTCATATACCGCCATGTAAGCTAGCGAGCAAAGTCAGCCTGCTAGTGGTCATGTGTGTGATAGTAAGAACTGCTACCATATGGTTTCCTATCTTACGTCAGTTTTGGTTACGACCAACGTCACGGGAAACGTCAAATGGCAGTGGCCAGGTTATAGCGTGATTCAGGAATACACACTTTTCTCATAGCACACATTGATAAGGTAAACACCATCTTTGATACGCGTAAAATGTTAATCCATATTAAAGTCGAAATAATATAATCATGCTGGCAAAAATTCTGTATCATATTTTTGAGAGATCTAGAGTGAACCATCATGTAATGATTATGCTAACATGATGGTTCACTCTACATCTCTCAGAAAAGGTTATACAAAATTTGGATTGGAATTTATCTTATAACGTTTTATTTCATCGTTTAGGTTAGCTGAACCCTTTCTTAGTTCTACCCGGTCCAACATTGCACCGATGCTCGTTTTCTATACAATGCACATTTTTTCAGTGTATTTTTATCACTGAGTTCATTTCTTTGGCAGCCGTCAACAAGTGAGCACGAGTAACATACATGAGGTTAAGATTAAGGAAAGATGGGCATCATATTTCAAGAACCTCCTTCATACTCCACAGAGCTCCAGAACAACAGAGCATATAAATATCACTGGAGAGCTTCAATTGGCCCTTCCAGCTCTGGATGAAGTTTGCTCCATTATCAACGCCCGAAAGAATAATAAAGCGCCGGACATCGATGAGATTCTAGTGGAGCTCATCAAATATGGTTGCGGCAGTGCTCATAAAGCTTTTTGCAAAGACATGCAGCACATTTGGCAACAAAAACATATGTCAAAAGAGTTGAACCAATCAATGATACTCTGTATCCACAGAAAAGGCCACCAGTTGCAGTGCAAACATTATAGAGGCATATCACCACTTTGTACGGCGTACAAAATATTTTCAAAGATCTTAGAAGATAAAGTCAGATTATATGCCAATATTATTATTGGGGAGTATCAAGGTGATTATTCACAGTCAAGCAGGTTCTTGAAAAATGCTTGGAGTTCAACATAGACCGACACCAAATTTTCGTTGACTTTAAACAAGCATACGGCAGTATTGATCGTGCTTTGCTTTAGCATCCCAGCCCAATCAGTCCGTTTTACCAAAATTACAATGACGTTGACGATCTCTCAAGTCCACATCAATAACCAACCCACCGATGGCTTTGACACAAATATCAAACTAAAGCAAGGAGATAGGCTGGCCTCATTGCTATTCCATTTGGCTCTGGAGTCCGTCATAAAGAAGCTACCTGTCGATACACGAGGTTCATTACTATACAAGTTGTGCCAAGTAGTAGCCTATGCGGACAACATCAATATTTTGTCACGGTCATTAACAACTGCCAAAGAACCTTTCCTGAAACTCAACAGCGAAGCAAAACTAGTAGGGCTTCAAATCAATGAAAATAAAACAAAGCTCATGACGCAGTTGAGGAAAAATACCTCAAATGCACAAAATATCACACTTGGCGAATACAGTATCGAAAATTTTAGCGAATTTGTGTATTTGGGTGCCAAAATAATCAAAAAGAGTAATGAAAGAAACGAAATATGCCAAAGAATACAGCCCACAAATAAAATATTTTATTCAGTACTGACGATCTTGAAGACCAGCTGCATACACAGAGAAACAAAGCTCCGAGTATACAAATCTGAGATAAGATCTGTGTTATGCTATGAGTGGAACCCTAAACCAAGCATCCGCAAATATATTGAACGCCTTTGAACGACGGGTCCTGAGGCGAATAATCGGAGCAAAGCTAGACGAGAACGAATGGCGAATTCTATACAACCATGAGTTGTATGAAATTTTGAAGCACCGGAGGCTATGGAAGCTGCAATGGGCTGGCCACGTGAATCGTATAGACGAACAAGGGATACCCAAAAAGGTATTCGTTGTGAGAAATGAAGGCCGGAGGCCAGTGGGGAAACCGAGGAAACACTGGTCTGACTCAGTCGACGAAGACTGTTCAACGCTGCCCGGATTTAGGAATTAGAGGACGCGGTCAATAGACTGAGATTGTTGGAGGCGCTATTTGCAGGAAGCGAAAGCTTGAGAGGGGCTGTAGTGCTAAGAAGAAGAAGAATGACAGAAAAGATAGTGAAACCGAGAAAACAAACGGGAGGATGGAGATTATAACAAGTCCACTGTCTCACAATCGTGAAATCAAATTGTTCAGGCGTGAGAAGGAGTTAGCTAAAAGAAAACTCGCTGTTGCTCATCGTGAAATCGAATTGTTGCGTGGAGAGCAGAATTGAAACAGCGAGGTGATTGTAAACGATGCTCACGATCGCTTTGCCGATAATATAGGAGTCTCAACCGAACGATGACCAGTTTAATAAGTATCTACGATGACGAACATAAACATAACGATGTCTTCTCCTGTCAAGCCGAGATAAACGAAACATAGGAGAGACAGGTTATGTTTTTGAAAGCAGCATAGCTGCATAAACTTGACGACTCAACAATGAAAATTCTTACCGGGACACGACTCAAGGGCAAAACCATGGAATGGTTTCATTCAAGGCCTGAATATATCACGCTGGACTCTGGAAGTCTTCTCAGTTAATTGAGGAGAATGCTCCATCATCGTCCGAATTCGTGCTCGATTTTAATTCGTGTGATTTCCGACGATTTTCTGAGGCATAAATTTTAATTGGTCGCAATTTTTTGCGTACGCTAAATTTAACGATAAAACGCGGTAAAGCTATAATCAGCCCTTTGGCCAAAAGTTCTTACGCGTGTGACAAAGAGGTAGGGATATTTCAAGTCAAGGTAGTAGAATGTTGCTATTCGAGTACGACAGATTTATTGAATATTCAGGATGAAAAGTACAGGGAAGCAATTCAAGCCCTCACCGACCATTCCGAAACAGTAAAGACTCATGATCTGCATGTTAAAAATGATACTTATTTTGAAAGACGACGGACGTGTATACCAAAGAGTGGGACGATTGGCGCCGCACGAGCGAGAGCTGGTCAATGCTCAGATTAGCAATTGAACACGACGAAGAGTTTGTTTGGCAGACCGTTTCAGATTATGTGAGTCCGGTTATCCTAGTAGCAAACAAAGATGGTTCAAAAAGACTTTTCGTTGACTATTGACTCCTGAATCCAAAAATTATCAAAGACAGGTATCCGCTACCGCTGATTGAAGACCAGCTGGAAAGGCTGCATGATGCGCATGATCAATATTCTTGATTTGAAAAACGAACGAGTTTTTCCACGTGCCAGTTGATGAGTTGAGTCAGAAGTATACGGCTTTCATAGACCTGGTGGTCATTTCAAATTTATGAGTGTACCATTTGGTCTATGTAATTCAAAAACTTTTTCAAAAATTCGTGAACGCCGCACTTCTGGAGCATATTCGCGAAGGTGTCGGGTTGGCGTACATGGACGACTTGATCGTGCCATCAGAAGATTATGAGAGTGGACTAGAGAAAGCAAAGTGTGTATTGAAACCAAGCAAGACTAGCCTTATCGTGAACTGGAAAAAATGTGCACTTCTTCAGATGAAAATTGAATTCTCGGGTTACATGATTGAAAACATCACCACACATGAAATCATTCTAGTCTAAAAGGAGGTAGCTGAACCATTTGGAAATTTTATAAACGAGCATATTAGAAGCGGAACATCTCCAGACGAAGAGAAACTGGCAAAAATAACTCCAATATTCAAAGGAGGAGATCATCTGGACCTGAATAGTCGCCGCCCTGTTGCACTTTTGACAGCATTTAGTAAAATATTCGAAAACTTGTAAATAATCGTTTAAAATTGTTCTTAATGGATAATTCCATCATGAATCTGAAGCAGTTTGGCTTTGACAAGAACAAGAGTACTTTCGATGTGTTACTTTCTGTTTCAGGTTACATCAATGAAAGTCTTGATAAAGCAGATTATGTTATTGCAATTTTTGTGGACCGAAAGAAAGCTTTTGATACGGCTGATCATGACCTGATACTTCAAAAACTTGAACCGTATCATAAACAAGAAAAACCGAAGCAACTTTTAAAAAGTTAGTTGGAAGCAAGATTCCAAAGAACATCAGTTAATAATGTCTTGAGCAATCTAGCACCAACGAAATCGGGGGTTCTTCAAGGATCCATACCATACATTATATGCTGATGATACTCTACTTCTTTATTCAGAACATGATAAAGTTGGCATGTAGAACACCGTCAACGGAGATCTAGATAAATATCGTTCATGGCTTGTCGAAAACAAGCTAGCATTGAATACTACAAAGACAAAATACATTATTTTTGAGCAGAAGCATAAGGAAGACATAGAAGTTGACCCAAAAATTAACGGCGAAAGCGCGCAAAGAGTATTTGAAATTAAATATCTTGGTCTTACCATAAATCATCGCTTGACATGGTTGCCACACATAAATCATTTGAGGAGACAAGTAGCACCAATGATAGGCATGTTGAGAATATATGGAGGCTTCCCAATGCATACAAAGAAACTTGCATTAATGCATTTGCAGTTACAAAGCTACGAGTACATTATGCGGTGGTTATTTGGATTCAATCATCAAAGCAAAACCTTAATATTATATCCAGGATGCTAAATAAAGCCTATAAAAATATTCAAAAGCTTTCAATTCTCACTCCAATAAGATTAGTGTATCAAAAGCCCAATGCACCCACCTTCAGTCAAAGCAATACTATGGAGAAAACAAAATTTATCTTCAAATGTCTAATTTCCAGTGAATCAGAACGAAGCTTCTTTATAAAAGTATCACAAATAAATCCATATAATTCAAGAAATGCCAACAATTTTGTAAAACCTTACGCTAGAACTGATCGATCTGCGTACATACAAAAATCTTCCAGAAACAGTGAAAAACGCAAACTCTTATTGGTTTTTAAGAAAAGACTTAAGGGACGTCTAGTAAATTCAAATTAATGATAAGTCCGGAGGATTGAAAATGCAGTATCTTAAGGCATGTTAGACCCTAACGTCGAGATTCTCAAAGACAGCTAGTTAATATTTTTTTAGGCTTTTGTACTAAAATACAAAACCCTATTGCAATCACGACCTGTGTCCGTCTGTCCGTCCGTCCGTCCGTCCGTCCGTCTGTATGTCACAGCACTTTTTCTCCGAAACTATAGAGGCTACAGCCATGAAACTTTGTGGAAAGGTCAGAAGTGGTGACCTCTTGAAAGTTCAAGGGTGGAAAAATTTTTCAAACGGGTTTAAGGGGGGTCTCCCCATATAGGGATGTGACCCCTCAAAAAAAATTTTTCACCATTGGTAGTCGAATAGGAAATCATTGGAAAGGTCTTGGTAAGATCTTTTCAAAACAAGTCTTAAAATTGCCTCATGAGTACCGAGGGGGGCAGGGGAAGGGGAAATGTGCGAACTTTTTGCGTATCCCCCCTCGCGATTGGATACCTTCCATCCGAAAAATCTGAAAAAAATCACGAATGTAGGCCTTAATGAGTACAACAACGACAAATACATGAGAAGTCGAAATTTACTCAACTTTGTTAGTAATAGTATGATTTATCGATTTTATGTTTTCTTGAATGAAATCTAAACGGTACACTTAAATTCAATAAAATTTAGCAAACAGATGACTATTAATAGAATTGATATTTTCTGATAGTTTCATAAAGATCGAATAGTATTTACCGAAGTTATAGCGATTTGAATTTTCCTGTATTACTATGGAACAATATGCCCTGTATTACTATGGAAACATATGGCTATGGAGCCATATACGCTTTTTACAGACTTAGACACTACAGCTTTGCTAGGATTTGCATGAAAATTTCAGGAATGAAAGATATCAGGAAGATGAGTGCATACAATTGAAACAAGTCGAGGAGGCAGGAGAGAGCTCCTAGCAAAAGGGCTTTGTAATCATTTTAGGATTCGAAAAAATAGGCCATGAATCGATGATTACAGTACACAGGAGTGGCCCCTGAAAAAATATTTCATGAAAGGTAGCCGATATGGTTTCAACTGAAAGTTCTCTATGAGAGCTTTTCAAAACAGTTCTTAAACTGACAGTTTTTGCTTCATTGAGGGCAGAGGGGGGGGAAATACATGAAAAATGTGTTTCCTCCCTCGCGAATGGACACCCGGGATTTCAAAAATCTGAAAAAAATTGATGGGTATAACTATAACAAATACCTCAAAAGTCGAAATTCGTTCAACTTTGTTAATGATAGTATGATCCTCGAATTTCACATTTTCTTCAATAAAATCGTCTTTGACATGTTTTTTACTGCATTTTGTAAGTTGAGTACGAAACCCTTCTGACATGAGCATAGGTCTGTCTACCCGACTTGTTTATCTCTGAGAACTGTTCACGAATTGGACTAGACTAGCAGGAAAGGAGTACTTCACAGTATTTTGTGTGCCCCTTATACCGATGTTTTGGCATTGCTTGGAGGCACACGTAGGAATCGACAACGTGTGAAGTGCAGATCGCACGAGCGTTGTGTGACGATGAAAGAGTGATGGAGAGAGTGTCCTTGCAAACGAAAGAAAATTCGGAGCTGTTACGAGGTTTCCGAAGCCGAAATGGGTTAATCGTCTATTTCCGAAAGTTCGTACCCGGATATTCTCTTATAACTCGACCGCTATCGAACTTGTTGAAATCGAATGTAAAGTTCGAATTTGGTAACGCCCAGAATGACGCTTTTATGCGGTTTCAGATTATTTTAACGAGTCAGCCAGTTTTGAATCTGTACTGCGTAGGCGCAGATATGGAACCACATACTTATGCATCGAAGCTCAGTTATGGGGCGATATTGCTTCAGAGGAGCAGTGAAGACAAGGCAATCGCACCTAGTATACGAGTATTATGCTAGCAGTAATACGATACCAGCGGAAAAGAATCACCCGGGATTTGGGCGTACTTGCGATTGTAAAAGCGCTCAAGAAGTTCCGGATATACTTACTCGTAATTCCGTTCAAGATTGTAATTGATTGTTACGCGTTTGCTCTCACTATGAATGAGCAAGACCTTTGCGTACGTCTTGCGAGATGAGCGCTTCAGTTCGAGGAATCAGCGTTTAGCATAAAACATCGTCCAGGCAAATGCATGGTACATGTTGACGCACTTAGCTGCAATCCGCTGCCGATATGCCTGCTAATCGAGGAGATCGACGAGGAAAAAAGATTACTCGGCAGGAAGATGCAGAAATCCGAAGAACTTTGTAGCTAGCAGACAAGGACGAAGGTTGAGGTTACATTGTTTGCGGAGGCGTGCTGTTCTGAGATGATGACGTTCCAAAAGGGATGCAAATGCAGGTTCTCAAAATGGCTCACGAGAGATGTCACTTCTCGGTGAGCAAAATGAAGGCTCTCGTGAAGAAAGACTATTGGGTCCCAAGTGTTCGTGCCAAAGTCGAGAAAGTGACTCGCAACTGTGTTAGCTGCATACTGGCAGAAAAAAACAAGGACAACAAGAGGCATATCCAAATCCCATCGACGAGGGTGAAGTCCCTTTGGATACTTTTCATGTCGATTATTTAGGATCTTTGGCGACGACACGGAAATGTTCCCGACATATCTTTGTCGTTCGTTATTGGCAGCTTTTCAAAACTTATATGGCTATATGTAACCAAATCGACAACCGCGGCTGACGAAGCAGTCCGTGACGTTTGGAAATCCAAGAAGAATTGTATCCGATCGTGGTGCTGCCTTCCCATCACACGATTTCGAGGCCTAGTGCAACAACGAGAAGATTTAACATCGTGTGTAAATCGGGTAAATCGTACGCTCATCCTTCTGCTTATGAAGATGTCTGCACCGAAGCCAGACAAATAGTACAAATATCTGAGCATGGCCCAACTGTACTTGAACACAACTCTCCACAGAAACATCAACACGATGCCATTTCGTTTGCTTTTTGGAACCCATACGCGTACTTGTGAGGATCTAAATACTCGCGAGCTTGTCAAAAACGAAAGGATCAACACCTTCAACGGAAACGAAATTCAGTTTCAGGCCAAGGAGAGTATCAAGAAAATGCAAGGAGAGAACCGACGTGAAAAGAAAAATCGCAAATCGAGAAGGCGATTTGGTAGCTATTCATCGGACTCAGCAAGGACCGGGTTTAAAATTAGCAGCTAAGTATTTGGGACCATACGAAGTAGCAAGAGCCTTGCGGAAAGACAGATATATAGTTCGCTAAATCGGCAAACACGAAGGACCTTTGCAAACGGCCGCTGATCACATGAAGTTGTGGACCTACGGCGAAAATAATAGTGACTTCGAAAACGACCAGGGCAACGGTGACTATAAAATTTACTGGAATACTTGATTTTAATTCTTTATTTTCTTTGTTTAGAGTTGAAACCATATTGTTAGGCACAGTGTTGAGTTTATTTGTATATCCACTGAAAACTTACTTTCATTTCAACGTTAATTGGTTTAGGGCCTGCTTCTATCAGTTGATGTTTTGTATTCTCCCAGGATATCTCAGTAAATTTTTCAATGGCTTCTCCACCTCACCTTCTAGGGGGAAGGTGCTTTTACAATTGCTTCTCCAATTTTAGAACTTGGTTTGCTTTGCGAAGTTTCTTCCAAATGAATTAATTGATTTCAACAATGCAAAAACGCTTAAGCTTTTTAGAATATAAGTTATTAATTTCCAATTCACATTTAAAAATGTATTCAAGTTTTAAACTCAATGGCAGAGGTGAATTGAAAATTCGTTCAGACACTAGGAATGCTTTACGTAGAATGTTAGTTCATCGTCTATAGATAACTCAATTTATGCAGACATTTTTTTAAAATAATATTTTCCATCACCAATCACTTTTCTGAATGCTTGTAGACTCCTTAAAAGATTAAGACTTTTGAATGCCGAGTTACTCAAAATTACTAGCTTATGCTCGCATTTCAATTCAAAGTTTAACATAACTCATCTTTTTTGACATCATCTGACATTGTCTCATCAACTTTGGTCTTGAGTATCTAACAATATTTATTTAACTTGTCTACATGTGACAATACCATAACCAAAGTACTAAAATCAGTTCGCCTTTAAAGAAATTCCATATTTTTCGAATTTTATAGCACAGGAATTCTCTTGACTTGCTCGTCAACCAGCAAATGATCATAACTCATGATTCGCTGATGATGATGATGAACTTATGTCTTCATTAGTCCTTACAACTGTGTGAAGTTTGAATGGTTGCAATAGCCCAGAGCCCATTCAAAAGACGCAAAATTTAGTTTGCAGTAAAAACATGCAAAGCTGACATAATGGAACGAAGTAAATTTGATGTACGAGCATTCGTTTATGCAGTCAGTCTGAGAGTGTTGGTCCATAAAAATTGATGGAAACATTAATGCTTGGTGCAGATAAGAAAAATCTGCATACGTTTATGATTACCTTGATTAGGGTTATCCATTTTAACCAAGAAAAAAATAACGATTTGGAACATTCTTTTGAAAAACTTACGTCCAGATTTTCTACATGAAATGGGTAAACGATTTTTAAACATTTTCTTATTTAACTTTTATCCAGTTAATTACTCAAAGATACATCAACGATCTCTACGACCTATGATAGATGTGATCCCAAATGCATCATGACCAAATAAGTAGTTCATACAAATCATTCTACTGTTCTTTTACCACGAACCGTCCAGCAGCAAAACATACTCGCATAGACCACCTGCTGGCATCCACCGTTGAATAGTTTCAGTATCTCAATCCTTTGCATTCACAAGTTATGACAGTTGACCTATCAAGAGATGTTGATGATGATGTATCACTATCAACTACCAAAGTGATCGATTTAACCGAAACAACTACCACATTCCCATCCAACATTTTGAACCAACTCCAGGATTGTCTGGAATTTCATTCTTTGCGTTGGGTGCCTCGTGGAACTGTTTCCAATGCTGTGCTGGCCTTGTCTCCAGGGACATGCACTGATCCTCGTCGTGTAACACGGCTGGACATCTTCAGCGAAGAAAACAAATATCCGTATGACTTGTCTTGACACAGTGATCGTGCGATTAAACAAATAATGATTGTTATAAACATTATTTTAGGGGAAGGATGGTCATCGCTGAGATGACCACATGAAGCGGAATACATGCAGCATTCAAGCCTTCATACGCCAAAGATTGTTTCCAAATCAAGCTTATATTTTTCTAATGATGAAAAAAGGATATGTGTTAATAATGCTTAACACAAGCTGAACGGGGTTTATACCTTAAATTTCACAAAAAGCTTATTTTACATGTTTAGCACCTCAATCCCCTATGTTACAATCATACTTTGAAAAAATTGTGGTACATTGAAAGGGTCGTTGATCATGGTTTTTCAGTAGATTGATTTCCAATGACATACGGTGAATGAGACTGTTGACAGATAGGTTTAGGGATGATCATCAATCATCACGTTTGAATGTTGGATAGTAGCCTTCTGCGGAAACACGAAGCAAAAGGATAAAAACTGAGTAGTTCTTTGAGAACATGAATGCAAAGTATTTATTTAGTTTGATTGAAAGTATGTAGTTGGGATTGGAAAATGTTTGTTTTGATTTTTTGTGAGCAGCCTTGATAGATTAGCTTGATCTCAAGTATTTCATTTGAATAGGAAAATGCTACCAAGAACTCAAATGGGTGCACAATTTGTATTTAACAGTTTTTTTTTTTTTTTCTTTCGGAGCATGCAAAATGTTTGGACGCTTTTAATATCGTAATTTATCTCCAAAGACTTACTATGTATTTATTCATCGTTACTTAAAACGAAATCGTAGCCTTCAAACTAAGTAATTTCATTTGACGAAATTAGCCATTGATTTCCTTTGACCCTTAGTTGGTTACCTCCTTTTCGACTTCGGTCGACATTTCTTTGACCCCGAAATTCGTGAATGCAAAATTCTTTTGGAGTGGGTTCTTGTGCTGGGGAAAGAACCCGTCCACGATACCGCAACACTAGCCTGCCAGCACATTCACGCGTCCTCAGACAAGGCCAATCTCGGTGGAGAGGCAGCAGACCATCGCTGCAGTCCTGAACGGACATTAATCTACCTACTTTCACTTCAAAATGGCGTTTCATCAGTCCCTTTCCAAAGTAAGGTCAGCAATGGTACGCTCTTCCTTTGCGCTACAGGGACTACTCTCTTGAGGCACCAAAAGAATCAGGGTTCAGAAGTGCTCTCTCGCTCGCAAGTTTTCACAAGGTACAATTTGCCAGCCCAGGGTGAACTCTGACCCGCAAGCAGCGCGTGTCTTATCATGGATAGTCACGAATTAGCTAAGAAGCCAATCACGTGAAATCAGAATTCATGTAATGGAAGACACTTAGGCACCGCTTGGTTTGGGGCGCAGATCAGAATCCGCCGCAAATATGATGTTGGGATAACAACTTTCGAATACACATGAGGACTTTAATATCAGTTGGCCTTATTAGCCATACAATGGTGGTAAACCACCAAAGTATAAGTCAAATTCAGGTCCAAACGATATTGATGTCCAAGGACAACTCACGTTCGGAAGTTTTTATTTGCCTGGGGTACGATTAGTGCAATATCCCTTAGGAGCAACCTACCCGCCAAAAATCTGGACACCTTGTAGGGTCACCTAGAGAAGTTGGACTGTCTCGTGCTCACGACTGATAATACAGCCGGGCTTTTTGGGCGCCATATTGTATTGAATTACGTAGTTAACAAATAAATGTCCGTACAGGACTACAGCGATGGTCTTCTGCCTCAGCGAAAGAGGATGTTAAGATTGACCGAGATTGGCCTTGTCTGGGGACGCGTGAATGCACTGGCAGGCTTGCGTTGTGGCGTCATGGGGCGGACCCTTTCCCCCTAGCACAAGGACCCACTACAAAAAATTTTGAATTCACGAATTACAGGGTTAGAGAAAATGTCGACCGAAATCGAGAAGGAGGTAACCAACTAAGGGTCAAAAGAAATTGCTGACTCAAAGGACAAACTGAACCTCGAGAAGACAGATGGACTTAAGAGGACTTCATCGTTACCGAAGATTCTTATGGCTCACAAATAAGAGTGAGGTATTCGATTGGGAGGGTGCAAGGGGGCACCGCTACCATCTGGATGCCCCACTCTTATTCGTGGGCCATAAGAATCGTCGTTAATGACGAGGTCCTCTTAAGTCCGTCTGTCTTCCTCAGGTGCAGTTGGTCCTTTGTGTCAGCAATTTCCTTTGAGCCTTAGTTGGTTACCTCCTTCTCGACTTTGGTCGACATTTTCTTTGACCCCGCAATTTGTGAATGGAAAATTTGTTTGTAGTGGGTCCTTGTGATAGAGGGTAAGAACCCGCGTCACGACAACGCAACGCTAGCCTACCAGTGCATTCACGCGTCCCTAGACAAGACCAATCTCACCGGATCCCAAGATCCTCTTCCGCTGAGGCAGCAGAGCATCGTTGCAGTCCTCTACTGAAATTTATCGATACTTTATTCACTACACATGATTGTATTGAATTCGTCATTGGTCCCGGTCTAGCTTCGCTCCAATTATTCGCCTCAGGACCTGACCCTCAAAGGCGTTCAATATATTTGCCGATGCATGGGTTAGGGTCCATGTTTCACACCCATAGCATAACATAGGTCTTATCACAGATTTCAATACCTGGAGCTTTGTTTTCCTGTATATGCAGCTGGCCTTCAGATCGTCAAAACTGAATAAAGTATTTTATTTGCGAGCTGTATTCGTCAGCGTATTTCGTCTCTTTCGTTACCGGATTTCATTATTTTGGCAACTAAATACACAAATTCGCTCACATTTTTGATACTGTATTCGCTAAGTGTGATATTTTGTATATGTGAGATATTTTTCCTCGACGGCGTCATGAGCTTTCTTTTATATTCATTGATTTGCAGCTCTAGTAGTTTTGCTTTGCTGTTGAGTTTCAGGAAGAGTGACAAGACGTTGATGTTATCTGCATAGGTTACTACTTGACTTGTATAGTAATGTACCTCGTGTTTCGATAGGTAGCTTCTTTATGACGGACTCCAGTGCCAAATTGAATTGCAATGGGGCCAGCCCATCTCCCCATTTTAGTCTAATATTTGTGCCAAAGGCGTCCGTGAGTTGGTTATTCATGCGGACTTGGGAGGTCGTCAACATCATGGCCATTTTGGTACAACGGACCAATTTAGCTGGGATGCCAAAGCAAAGCATTATTTGGTACAATATAGTACGATCAATACTGTCGTATGCTTCTTTAAAGTTAACCAAAATTTGTTGTTCGTCTATGTTGAACTCCCAGCATTTTTCAAGTATCTGCTTGACTGTGAATAATTGGTCTATTATCAATCTAACTGCTTTAAAACTACCTTGATACTCCCCAATAATTCTATTGGCATATGATCTGATTTTATTTTCGCAGATTTTAGAAAATATTTTGTACGCCGTACTATTATATAATATAATAATATAATTGATTGGTTTCTCTCTTTCGGCATATGTTCTTGTTGCCAAATGTGCTGGTTGACTTTGTGAATAGCTTGATGAACACCACGCCACCCTATTTGATGAGCTTCACAGGAATCTCATCGATGCCCGGCGCTTTTTTATTCTTTTGGGCTTTGATGATGGAACAAACTTCATCCAGAGTTGTTGGGGCCAATGGAAGCCACCCGCAGACACCTTTTGACTACGATGTTTGCGAGCTTTGCGGCTGATTAAGGAGGTTCTTGAAAAATGATGCCCATCTTTCCTAAATCTTGGTTTCATCAGCGATGATATTGCCCCTGTCATCACGACAGAGCGTGGTTTTGCGCTGATAACCCCATTTTAGGCTGTTTACTCTTTTATATACTTGTCTTTTGTTGTTGCTCGCTAAACTTACATCTATACTTCTCAATTGGTCATCATAATATTTTCTTTTCTTAATCCTAATTATCTTATTTGCTACTCTTCTGAGATTTTCATAGTGTTTTCTCTTCGTCCTGGTTTTCCTACCTACGTATTCTTTGTACGCCTAATTCTTATTATCTAACGCATTCTGGCACTCAACATCGAACCAATTATCCCTTCTGCGCCGGGCTTAATGTTCGATCGTTTATTCTGCCACGGTCCTAATAGCCGCTTTCACTTCCATCCAGAGCTCGTTGCTGGTATTTAACGATGCGTCTGATAAGATGGGAGCCAGCTAGTTGTCGAGGGTCTCCGTGAAATGTTTAGCCACAGACGTCGTTTGGAGCCTTTTGATGTCAAATTTTTGTGGCGAGCTGCTCTTCGCCAAAAAGGCCTTTGACATACCACATCCACAGGTTAATTTGATCAAGTAATGATCTCAGTTACAATTTGCTCCTCGGTATGTACGGACGCCAAGTATGCTCGAGGCCAAAGTTGTTGTATCAGAGCACGATCGATCTGGTTTTGCGTGTTGCCATCTGGTGATACCCAGGACATTTTATGAGTGCGTCGATGTGGGGAGCAAGTCGAACGTATGACTAGATGTCTGCTACATGCAAAGTCAATCAGGCGCTATCCGTTGTCATTTGTTTCATGGGGGCTATATCCTCCAGTCGTTTCCCGATGAGATAGCACTCATTGCCAGCCTTAGCGTTGAAATCGCCCAACATTATTTTTGTGTCGTTTGTAGGCAATGAGTTGACCAGGGTGTCCAGGTGATTGAAGAAAGTTTTCTTCGTTTTTTGTCTTTTTCTTCGGTCGGGGCGTGAATATTTATCAGCCAGATTTTGAAGAATTTGGCTTCTGTACGGATCACACACAACCTTTCATTGACTGATTTTTTAACTTATTTAGATTAAATCGTGTGTAGGTCGGTTTGGATGGTAAATCCCCGTGTGGAGTAAAGGTAAGGTAGTATCCGGAAGGGTGAACCAGCTATACAAGGTGATTAAAAGTGAGTCTTGGGGCGTGCTTGGTAGTAGAACCGGGGAAAACTAACAAAAGAAGTGAAGGATTTTCACCAGTGTGTAAAAAAAGTGGTGGTGGTAGGAAAAGCTTCCTTCTAAATTTGTACCGGCAAGCCAAATTATCGCTTGGCAGATTATCGGGGCTCTACTGTGCAAGCAAATAGCACTCCCATGCCTATCTCCAGAAGAGTTTATCTGGGTCCACAAGGCTCGCCGGAGCACCCAACTTTTTTGGGGTGCAACATTTGGCGCCCAACGTACACGTCTAAGCTGGTCCATGGGGATGGTAGTGACGCGGGAATCTGGCATGTGGAGGATTTGAAACCGTACGGTTCTGGAGGGGAAATACGCGGGAAGTAGTCGTAAAAATGTGCGTGGTTTGATCGGAAACGATCGGCCGGTGAGACGGGTATTTCTTATCGAATGCCGCGTGACGTGGGTTTCGGTAATCAAACCGGTCCTTCTTTTATAAGGCTAAGCGGGTCTAGATATACGGAATTATTTGGCCAACTTGGGCTAGTTAAGCAAGTTGCAATATTTCAGGGAAATGGAACTTGAAATGGATTTGAACCAATAAGCCAAGTAATTCTTTCAGGCAGACAGATCGCAAGCCGTAGTAAGGTTAATGTGATTCGAAGCTTTAACAATCTGGTGTGAAAGTGATTGGCAGAAGTTTGGCGGACAAACGTTACGTGTGGATTTGCGGAGTGGAGATAACAAGAGGCGTTCAAATCGGAAGCACAGGAGAACTGCAGGGAATTTACCAGACGCCATTGAAATTATTCCAGCGAGAATAAGTAGAGGGGTGAACAGTGTGTAAAAAATGGTTTTGATAGGAATAGCTTCCTTCTAAATTTGTACCGGCAAGCCGAGTTCTCGCTTGGTGGCTTAACGGGGCTCTGCTGAACAAGTGAGTGGTGCTCCTACGCCCGTCTCCAGACAAACTTACCCGGGTCCGCAAGACCCGCCTGAGCACCCAGCCTGAAATGAGGTTATCAGCCCAAGATCACGCTTTGCCATGATGACATAAGCAACATCATTGCTGATGAAAACAGGATTAGGGAAAAATGGGCATCATAACGTAGTCGAGAAAAAATATCACTTTTGACGAATACAATATATGAGGGGCATTTCGTAAATATTGCACAGTTTGGCACCACTCCGAGATAGTTAGTACTGCAACAATGAGCAACTCGCCAGTAGTAGTTCAAAGCTTGAGGAAGAAGTGTGCTATTTTCTTTCATTTGTAGTGTTTTGCATTTTTAAGTTACGTGACTTTTAAATGGAGCCTACACGTGTCTCGGGTACTGTGACTATTCAAGACCAACGGGCATACATTAAGATTGAAACTTTACGTCGAAAAAATGTGGGCGAATTTGTATATCTACGCGCCAAAATAACGAGAACCCTAATGAAACAGATGAAATACGCCGAAGAATGCAGCTCGCAAATAAAATATTTAATCCAGTTTTGAAGACCAATTGCATACACAGAAAAATAAGGGCAGAGACCAGTGGGGAAACTGAGAAAACGTTTGTCCGACTCGGCTGACGAAGAAGTTCATCTCTGCTCGGATTTCGTAATTTATGGACGCGGTCAACTGACTGTTGCAGGAAGTGAAGGCCCAAGAGGGGCTATAGTGCTACAAAGAAAAAGAAGAAAAAGTTAATATTGAGATATCTATCTACTAATCTCCTAAGCCATCCTCAAAAATTGAAGACAATTTTCATAAGTCGCAATGAGCCTATAGGAATATATGGATTGAGGGGGCCTTTATCTTAGACTGAAGCTCAACACTGTCAAAAGCTCTTTCAAGTCCATCCACTATTAGTCTTGGGTATATCTGGTGAGAGTAATCCACTGTTTTAGAGTCACTCAAACAATCTTAAGGCAAACTTGTGCGTGTCGAGCATTCCGTCTTAAAAATGATGTCTCTGTCAATTATTTCCTTCCGACACACTATAGGAGTATTTTCCTTCGCAATTTTGAACAAAACTCTGGGCGTATTAGGTTGTGGTCCGTAATCTAGGTTTCCCACGACGCTGTCATTGTCTTTCAATTACTACAACAGCGTTTAATTACTAAAACTTCATTCTAATTAATTTAATGAAAAATTATTTAAACGTAGATCACTTATAGCTATCATGGTTCGTGTTTCTGCGTTTAATCAGTTACACTATTGCTTCATCGCTGCAACTGTTTTGTTACTGTTTGCTGTTCATATCAAGATGCTACTAATCAAGATTCCTTGAACATTCGATGCATTACCAGCAAAGTATCGGTTTTTCCCATACTTTTAGTTATTGTAATGACATAAGCGCCGATGACGTCAACGGTGTTTTTAATTTGTCTCATTCAATTACGTTCCGGATCCTTCTAACGATGATTCTGTAAATAAATAAATACGAAACGGTAGAGTTTCCTTTTAAACGCCAAGATTTATTTTAAAAAAGTAACACGGCACTAAAAAAGGAAGTAGCTTGTTTCCGAATTATGTGTCTGTCTGGTTTTTTAAAATAAATAGTGGCGTTTGTGAGGAAACTCTACCGTTTCATATTTTTATATTTTTCACAATGTTAATACGGCATGGCAATAGTAAACTACGAGCTTATCAAAAAATTCAACAAAATTTTCAACTCTACTACATGAGCTGATAAGTACTGGGATTTTTCAATAGGTGGCTACACTGAAAAATGAGCATGACTCATTTCGAGAAACTCATTCGCTGCTAATTTGTATATGAAGTTTCATGACATTTCGTTCCTTCATTTAGACGAGTAAGCTACAGCCGTTAGAGTGGCGCTACTTTTGCTTTCGTAAAAAATGGAAAAACAGGAATACCGCATATTGATCAAATATTGTTTTTTGATGGGAAAAAGTTTTGAACAATCCTTACAATGGATAAAGAAATGTTTACTCACATTTGTTCCTTTGAAGACAACAGTTTATCGGTGATTTAGTGGGCCATACAAGTGTCAAAGACGTATCTCACTCTGGAAATTGTAAAGCAAGTGCATCGAATCTCAAAAAAATGGGCGGGAAACGTAATCGGGCAGACTTTTTCGAGGTTTTGTGACAATGAATAAAACGTGGGTTCATTAACATATGCTTGAGTCCAACAGGCGGTCTACAGCATATTATACTCAACTAGTAACCACACTCCATCAACCCTCCGGAAAAAATCCGAACACAAGCCGAACAACGAGCCATAAATCTTCGGTAGCAGGTAGGTAGGTAAATGCTGATGCGAGGATTGACGTGAATATAAACATATGTTTCGATGAGAGATTTCAGGATTACCATATCTCAAAAAATCAATAACTTTGCAGAAAACAAATTCGTTCCATGCAATCTCTTAGTTTTTTATTAGGATCTGGCAGCACTCCTATGTTCTGAAATGCGTAAAAGAACACGTGAGTCAGAAATTTTATTTGGATTTTGCTTCTTAGAGCGCGCCAAACATGGGATCAGCTGTCATGCCTGGGAAAATTCAAAAAGTTTGCAACACAGGATATATGAAAGGTGTGGGTACTAGTTGAGTATACGATAGTCTACAGAGTGGCTGTAAGGTCACAAAAGCCGACCAAAGTGGCCAAAAGTCCAATGCTCGGCTAGGAAGACGATGGACTCCACTTTTTGGGATGCGCATGGACTAAACTTCATCGATTACCTGCAGAAGGGAAAAACAATCATAGGAGAGTATAATGCAGTATTATGGAACAAACTGAACGACGAATTAAAGAGAAAACGGCGCCATAGGGCGACGAAAAAAGTTATGTAACGTCATGATAACGAATCGGACCAATTACGATTTGAGTTGGTTACCCACCGACCGTATTCTCCGGACTTGGTCTCCACCAACTATTATCTGTTCCAAGTGGCTCCAAGGAATCAGATTCAGATTGAACGAAGACATCATGGCGACTACTGAGGCGTATTTCGAAGGTTTGGATGCCTCTTACTACAGAAAGGGCATCGAAATGCTGGAAAATCGTTGTACCATGTGTATTGCCTCGAAAGTAGTTATGTTCAGGAATAAATATAATTTTGCCCAAAAAATGCTTGCTTTCATTAAAAGCCCCGAAACTAAATTTCTGAGTTTTTAATGCATTCCATCATCAAATCCAAAATTATTTATGGCATAAAACCAATTTCGAGAAAATAAATGAATTTTTTGCCCAACATCAATGTTCCGTGAATGTTTTATATAATTGAAATCAGTTTAACTTTTCATAACCTTCCACGAAGAATTTGTGCATTGTCTGAATGAAAAAAATATTATTTTTATATTAGGACTTTTATCCATTGAGCCATTAAAGAGGGAAACAGGTATTGTGTATGTATATTGTAGGTCATGTGTCATATTGATGTTATGTTTATTGTTCAGACACCCTAAACATTTGGCTTAAAGATTTATTTACGTAGATACTTGCATCGCAGCGTTTTAGAAATTCAATGGAAATATTTTTGTTGAATGGCATAACACGTAACCTTTTCATTCAAATGTGCCTGTAGGTAACACCTGAGTAGGTGTCGGTAAATTCGTGACACCTTAAAAAGCTCCATTATGACAAATTGATATTGGACAAAGCAAATTGATTCACTTTTGTTAAATTGACTCCAACATGTGACGACGACACATACTCGTACATTCCTTAGCGGACGTTCAAACACGTGAGTAGGATTGTGAAGAATTGCTCAAAGTATTTTGTTTGAATGTTTGTTGGTGTTTTGATTTTGTTGTACATACCTTATGTAGTCTTTTGTAAATATTTTTCTTTTTAAAATGACATTGTAGAGGAACAATTGTTGATCACGTAACGCATTGAGTATGTACTTGTCAGGTATTTCATTATGTGGCCAACAAGTTCATTTAACCAGACTTGCTCGTGGACAAAATAATGGAGAATATTTTTGTTTGATGGATTATCTAACGTTTAGATAATACAACAAATTAATCTTTTAATAAATATAGATTCATTTCATATGTTAATACTGGACCAGCATAAGGATCTCGCGATTATTCGTCCAAGAGGAATCGTATAAATTACCACTCTACTTCACCCCTTTTCCGCTCCATGATTAACATTGTTACCAAACAAATTGCCAATAAAATTAATTTGCAATCATATAAATTGACAAATGTCTGCACATCTGACGAATTTAATTGATATTGAATATGAATAAAAGTAGTTTTATAACATCCAGTTCACCAGATCATTTGCGGACGATGTCGTAACAAAATCTTAATGGGTATCTTTATAATCCACATTAAATGATATTTTACGATGACTACAGAGTTGAACTCTTCAAGCTCAAATTACCTTTAATAAATTTATAAAATATTAGCTTGCAAGTGTGGTTAGCAAGAATGTAATGAAACAGTTAAAAATTGTGCATGCAGATTATCTAGTCGGACTTGGATGAGTTGAGGATAATCCCTGATTCATGCTATAAAAATGAAATTGGAATTATAGAGAGTAATAACAACTAGTAAGCATTCACAACTGGAGATTCAGAATGTCTAAACCAAAACAGATAAACCTAAAATAAAATTACTAATTTTATGAAAGGGTTGTAAAAATTTGTATGTTTGGCTATTTCTTACACGTTAGCTTATAGTTTCATAAGTTAAAAACTGGAAACGGCCATGCTCACCAATTCATGTTTGATTTAATATCCATGAAGTGGAGCTAGGGTTTCTTTAAGTCAAAATCAAATATTAAACGACCATTAATAAACTTTCTTTGTAGTGATAAGTCTTCCTTAGGCACACGTTAAAGACTAAATCTATGTTGGATAATAGATTTTTTCAGTTCCAAATGTGAAATTGAAGTAACATCAATTTCCTGGCTATAAAAAGTCTTATTTACAAAGTCCTCAGAAACGACAGCAAACTAAAATGTGCGTCAATTCCTACGTGTAACTCCAGGTAATGCTAAAACATCGGTATAAGGGGGCACACAAAATGCTGTGAAGCATAGTATACTCACATAGTATCCACACTCAGTTTACCCTACGGAAAAATCCGAACACAAGCCGAAGAGTGACCACAAACTTTCGGTAGCAGGTAAGTAGGTAAAGGTGATGCGAGGATTGACGCAAATATAAACATGTCCCTCGATGAGAGATTTCAGGACTACCACATCTCAAAAAATCAATAACTGTGTAAAAAAAACAAATTCGTTTCATGCGATCTTTTAGTTTTTTATTAGGATCTGGCAGCACTCTCATTTTCTGAAATGCGTAAAAGAACACGTGTGTCAGAAATTTTATTTGCTTTTTGTTTTGTTTTTTGAATACGACATGCCTCGCCTCAGCTAACGTGCCTCGCCTCAGCTAACGTGCCCCGGCTCATCTGACCAGCCCCTGATAAAATTCAGAAAGTGTGCAACATAGAGTAAATGGAAGATTTGGATACTATGTGAATGCACTATGCTGTGAAGTGCTCATTTCTTGCAAGTCTAGTTCGATTCGTGAATAGTTCTCAAAAAAATATATTGTAATACGACGCAGTAAAAAAAACTCTGAGTTTATAAAAATTCGCTGTCCTTAACCCTAGAAACGTAACCTCCGTCGAATCGACGGGCATGGGAAAGAAATATTGTTGTCTCGTTTCAATGCTGCATGCGAATGTTTAGTCACTGCTGGTCAACTCAGTTGCCTGTGAGATCACCACAGTGATGCACACATAGAACAGGTAGGTGTAATAGCTTTCGAGATCTTTGATATTTGTCCGTCGTATTGACGGATGGTTAGTAACACCGTTCGCTTTTTTTATGTGAGTGCCAGTGTATATTTCTGAGGTAAGTTGTTGATGTTGCAGGTTTTTGCCATTTCCTCGTTAGATGAATCTGCAATGGCAAATTTCATAAATGAAGGAATTTGTTTCGAAGATGCAGTAGATTCTTCAGGCAGTGAAATCGACGGTTTCGTAGTAGGAGACAACGTCAAAAGTGACGAAAACTTTGAGCCATCTGATTCCGATGAAAGTTTATAACTGTACTACAAAACTTGTCATCAAATGTGGAACAAGTTCGATCGAGCGGCTCTGGTGCCGCAGTAGAAAATGCATTAGGCATTATTCATTTGCCCCAAAGAAGCATACGAGGCAAAAATAAATATACCTGGTCTTCATCTAAGGGCCATTATTCGAACCGAACTTCATCAAGAAATATTCTACACATATCAAGAGGACCGAGTGGTTCATGACCAGTGTAAAACTTTGCTTTCAACAATTCTTCACAGATGATATGTATGAAGAAATTGTCAAACGGACGAATGTGGAGATTTCAGTAAAAAGAGCTTTGTATAAAATTTTAACAGCTACACAAAGCGATACTAGTATTTCGGAAGTCAAAGCCTTAGTTAGTGTCCTCATTATGGCCGCAGCACTGACAGATAATCATATAACTTCAAAAGAGCTATTTGATCCAAATTATTCTGGAAATGGATATGTAGCTGCATTCAGCCGTGAATGATTTGACTTCTTTATATGATATTTACGGTTTGACGATAAAGATTTACGGCTGCAAAGTAATCAAAATGATTTATTTACACAAATATGAAAAATTTGGGATAGACTTGTTATACAATGTCAGAATAATTACATAGAATCCTGGTAAAACGTCACTATAGACGAACAATTGCTTGGCTTCCGAGGCAGATGGAAAGTCCGTATGTACATTCCAAATAAGCCCGCAAAATATGGAATCAAACTCCAAATAATCTGAGATAGTGGGACGTACTATATGATTGATACCATGCCTTACCTGGGAAAAGGCTCAAATGCCTACGGGTTGCCTTTGGGTGAATATTTCGTAAAAGAACTGACGTGGACAATTCATGGCACAAGCAGGAATGTCACGACAGATAATTGATTCACGTCCAATCCATTGGCAAAAAGTCTACAGCTTGAGCCATATAAGTTGCGGATAGCTGGTACACTTCGTGGAAATAAAAGGGAAATTCCAACAGAACTAAAAAATAACAAAAGGAGGCAGGTCGGAACGTCAATATTTTGCTAAGATGGACCACTGACATTGCTCTCTTCCAAACCCAAGCCGTCAAAAATTATTTATTTGTTATCTTCATGCGACGAACAAGGCACAGTAAGTTCATCATCAAAAAAAACCACACATGATTGAGTTCTATGACTCAACAAAGGGTGGCGTGGACACGTTTGATCAGTGGCGATCATAAAAACTATTTCCGCTACTGAATGGCGCTGACATCATCTCGAAGAAGATGACTTTACACACCTGCCAACCAATCAGCTAGCAACAAGAAGACTTTTCATCAGCTGTTCCCTTTGGCTTTTGGTCTCGAAGCAGGCAAGTTTAGTTTCATTTAACGAACTGTGATATGTTTAGATTTTAGCAATAAATTGTTATTTACCACATAAAGTGAGTTTAACTATTGCATTGTGCATGTCTTAATCCACAAGGTTCAAGGCGGTTACAACTGGTGACCTTATCATCGACGTGAGCCCCGGCTAGGGGAGCATCCATTAGTATGTCGACTGAGGATTTGACAACCGGCACGTCCGTTCAACATACACCACCACCGGAAAGGCGCAACAACAACGCGTGGCTCGACACGCTAATATGAACCAAGCAAGGATATGATATCTTCGCCCAAATTTTTGCGACGATAATGCCCTAAGATACTGCATTTTCAATCCTCCGGACTTATCATTAATTTGAGTTTATTAGATGTTCCTATAAGGATGGATAAGACTACGACTATATAGTCGCACTACTGTCGCAAGTTACACATGATTTAATGGAAGCACGCACACTGCGATTTGCAACAACTTTGGCTAGGTCGGCCAGTCCCAGAAATTTGCGATTTTTCCTAAAATGAGTTTAGTAGTAAGTTTTTGTGATACTCCCGCAAGCGCATACCATTTGGACCTTTGACGCTTGTGTGCATAAAAGTTTCTTGCATAGCGCACAAATGAGTTACCGCATGTATTCCTGGCGAAGTCATTTTTTCAAATGAGCATATTAGTTCTGCGCATGCCTGAAGTTAATTTGCAAATCTTATCGCAGTGTGTTCATATTTGCGACAGTAAAATTCCAATGCGGCCGAACCCTAATTCTTTCCTTAAAACCCAATGATGAGTTTGCGTTTTTCACTGTTTCTGGAAGATTGTAGTACATACGCATAGCATCATTCAGCGCATCGTTCTTTAGTCGACTAATTCTGGCGTAAGGTATTACAAAATTGTTGGCACTTCTTGAATTATATGGATTTATTTGTGATACTTTTATAAAGAGGGTGTGTTACAATTGATTGGAATTAAGGCATTTGAAGATAAACTTAGCTTTCTCCATAGTAATGATTTGACTGAAGGTGAATGCGTTGGTCCGTTGATACACTAGTCTTCTTGGAGTGAGAATTCGAAAGTTTAGAATATTTTTATTGGCATTCTGGATATAATATTAAGGTTTTGCTTTGACTATTGACTTCAAATGACCACCGCGTATTGTAGCTTTGTCAACACAAATGCATTTAATATAAGTTTCTTTGTATGCATTGGAAAATTTCGATATCTCCTCAACATTCCTATTTTTGGCGATAGTTGGCTCTTCAACTTATTTATGTGTGGCAACCATGTCAAACGATGATCTATGGCAAGACCAAGATATTTGATTACAAACACTCTTTGCAATTTTTCCCCACTAATTTTTTTTCTTCTGTTTGAAAATCAAGTATTTTGTCTTTGTAGCATTCAATGCTAGTTTGTTTTAGATAAGACATTAACGATATTTATCTAGATCATCGTTGACGGTATTCTCCATGACAACTTTATCATGTCCTGAATAAAGCAGTACAGCATCATCAGCATATAATGTGTCGTGAGCTTTCAGTTTACATATATTCAAATTATTAGTATATAGCAAAAACAAGGTTGGACCAAGTATGAATCCTTGAGAAACCCCGACTTCGTTGGTGCTAGATTGCTCAAGACATTATTAACTAATGTTCTTTTGAATCTTCCTTCCCAATAACTTTTAAAAAATTGTTTCGGTTTGCCTTGAATACCATATGATTAAAGTTTTTGAAGTAACAATTCATGATCAACCGTATCAAAAGCCTTCTTCAGGTCCACAAGAATTACAATAACATAATCTGCTTTATCAAGGCTTTCATTGATGTAACGTGAGACAGAAAGTAACGCATTGCATAGCATATCCCTTGACTACAACTTTTAAATCATCAAACTACGTCAAAACTAATTTAAATATTTGATTTCTTGAAATGTTTGTAATCAAAAATTTTTTCAAAGAATTTTAATAGGGGTCCCCAAGTATAAGGTTTTGACAATTTAAGCATTGTATCACACATAGTCAATGAACAGGTCTCATTCTCCGTCTACCGGAGTGAACCTAGAATAGGTAGCTCCCCGGAATCACCCACGAAGGCAGAGGGTGTTAAGAATCCGTGGAGGTTAAACTGCTACCAAACACATAACTTCCATAAATACAGCGACTTACAACTGCCGGACACAATCAAATCAAGCAAGATTTATAGAGCTAGAGGAAGAAGTGGCTAAGATCAAGCTTAGAACAATAGCACCAGCCACTTCTAGTACTTAATGGGTTACTTCAACGCCATAATAGGAGAAAGCAAAGACCAGGAAGCGCTGTTAGGAATGTTCGGACTAGGACAAAGAAATGAAAGAAGAGAACGACTTGGACACTTCGCCCATCACTGCGGTCTATTCATAACAAATACCTTCTTCAAGAAGAGCATAAATAGGAAATGGACGCGATGAGCACCTGATGGGACAAAAAGAAACGAAATTGATTTTATACTTACCAAACACCAGGAACGGCTCTGTAATCAATAGATTCAATACTGCAAGCTATCATCACCTGTTCAGAGCAGGAATAATCCTTGACTTGAAAGAAGAAAGACGCAACTGATCAGGAAGCCAATAAAACCCGGCTTTACCACAGATCAACATCAAATGCAACGTAAAGGGCTATCATGCCCTTATAGACGAAGAAATAGATACACAAAATCGGGGCGAAAACCACCTAATCGAGGCCATTCTGAAGTGCGCCAAAATAGTAGGTGGACCACGAATAGACGATGGGCACCACAAACTATCAAATGAAATCAAGGCGCTACTCAGAAAACGTAAGGAAATGAAAGTATCCTCAAACATCGAAAGGATAGAACACATGGAAACCTACAAAACAGTAAGGAAGATGATATCTGAAGATATCAATAAATATGACGTAAGACTAGTGGAAGATACCACTAGAAACAACAAAAGTCTCAAAAAGGCAAAAAGAGCACTTTTTATCAGTAAGAAACAGGTGAAAGCCCTAAATCATGAAGACACCGGACTCACTGATAGGTAAGAAACAATTGAGGCATTCACCAACTTCTACCTAGACCTATACAAAGCTCCGGATTACTTGACTTCCAACTTAATAAAAGCCGATATCTCTGCAGCCAACGTTAATACACCGAGTATCCTATTGGAAGAGGTCGAGATGGTTATCAACTCTATGAAAAATGGTAAAGCGACAGTTAATGATGGTATTGCAGCTGAACTGCTCAAATATGCCGGCAGAAAAGCCTGGAAACTACTGGTAGATATCTACACCAATTGTATTAACGCCAGGTGCATCCACAAGAATGGCAACAAAGAAGACATCAGAAACTACAGACCAATAAGTTTTCTATCGGTTTTCTACAAAGTATTCACGAAACTCATCAGCAACCGAGTACGAACAGCCCTTGATGCCGAACAGCAACTGGAGCAGGCTGATTTCAGAAGTGGATGTAGCACTATAGACCATATCTTCACATTGCGGGATCCCTTAGCACTCGCCTTCATAGACTTTGAGAAAGGCTTTGCTTCAATATTCCTTGATGCAATAATAAAGGCATTAATAGCACAAGGCATAGACAAACCATACATAGAAGTACTTGCTAACATCTACCACAATTCCAAAGCAAAGTTCACAGTACTAGAAGATACTCCAGGGTTTCCCACACAAAAAGGGGTAAAACAGGAAGATACTATATCTCCAAGGCTCTCCAATGCCACGTTAGAGGATATACTCTGAATTCTACATTGGGAGAATAATGGATTGAACATTGATGGTGAGCACCTCAACCCCTTGAGATTCGCAGATGACATAGTCCTGATAGCTAACAGCCAAAAGGAATTATAGGAACAGTTGATTGAATCCATCGCGGCTAGCATAATAGTAGGCTTAATGATGAACCTAAGCAAAACCAAGATTCTGTTCAATGATTATATAAGCACTCAAGGACATACAGAAGTGAACAACACCACACTAGAAATAGTCGAAGAATATGCATATATTAGTCAACTAATACACAACTCAGGTTCACTACTGCCTAAAATCAATCGACGAATCAAGATGGCATGGAGTGCGTTAGGAGAGAGATGAACTTAAAAAGAAAGCTACTAATATCTGTGTATCAGACCAGGGACTTTCAAATAGGCCTCAGTTTCAGCGATTACTTCTTCATTGGCGCTAAATTTCTTTCCAGCGAGCATTCTTTTGAGGTCTGAGAACAGAAAAAAGTCGCTGGGGGCCAGATCTGGCAAATACAGTGAATGCAAACGCAATTCGAGTCCCAATTCATGCAATTTTGCCATTGTTTTCATTGACTTGTGACACGGCGCGTTGTCTAGATGAAACAGCACTATTTTTCTTCAAATGGGGCTGTTTTTTAACGATTT
Source organism: Odontomyia ornata (assembly GCA_963969285.1). Lineage (NCBI taxonomy): Eukaryota > Metazoa > Arthropoda > Insecta > Diptera > Stratiomyidae > Odontomyia > Odontomyia ornata. Next base: position 12,121,733 of record OZ017740.1, read on the forward strand.
CATCCTTTAAACGACCCAATAATGCTATATAATAATTGCTATTGATGGTCTGGCCTTTTTGGAGGTAATCAATGAATATTATACCTTGCGCATCCCAGAATGCTGATGCCATAAACTTGCCAGGTGACTGTTGTGTTTTTTCTCGCTTTGGTTTCGGTTCATCGTGTCCATTGTTACATATCGATGCAAAAATTCAAGTTTATTGACCAGTGTCAGAATCATCAACACGTTGTTGCTTTTGATCGATTGTGAGCTCGCGCGGCATCCATTTTACACACAACTTTCTCATGTACAAATAATCGTGAATGATATGATGTACACGCTCGGATGATATCTCGATCTCGATTACGGTGGTTCAAAATTATTTTATGATTTTTTTTTGATGTTTTTGTCGGTGACAGCCTCTTTTGGGCGTCCACTGCGTTCGCCGTCTTCGGTGCTCATTTCACAACGTTTAAACTTATACCAATCAATGATGGTCTGTTTTCCTGGTACAGCCCCGGAAACCCTTCATCAAGCCAAGATTTTGCTTCAACTGTATTTTTTCCCTTCAAAAAGCAATATTTTATCAGCACACGAAATTCTTTTTTTTCCACATTTTTTCAAGTAACAAAAGTAGCTACACTCACAACGAAACATCTCACAAACTAATGGTCGGACTGCTGTCAAATTTTGATACGTATCGTTTGAAGGTATGGATTTAATACTAGCACCGCCATCTGTGTATCAGACCAGGGACTTTTCAATTGGCCTGTTCTGCTATATGGTAGTGAATGATGGGCCCTAACAACAAGGATAACGGGGAAACTCTAGATCACCTAAAGGGCCATAGAAAGACGCATGCTGGGCATCACACAAAGGGATTGCAAGAGACTATCGAGGATATGAGAAAAGACCCAAGTAAGAGACGTGATACACAGAGCAAAATCTTTGGAATGGAGATGGAATGGTCACTTGGCGAGAATGTCAGGCGGCAGATGGACCACAAAAATAACGCAGTGGTACCCAAGAGGGTTCAAACGACCAAGAAGACGTCCGAAAATTCGATGGAACTATGACATAAAGAGAATAGCCGGCACATCTTGGATGAGAATAGCTGAAAACAGGCAGACATGGAAAGTAATGAAGAGTCAATATGTAAGAGAGGCTGCCCCATTATTTAGAAATATGCTTGATTAAGCATCTATATATATATATATACATATATATATATATATATATATATATATATATATATATATATATATATATATATATATATATATATATATATATATATATATATATATATATATATATATATATATATATATATATATAAATATATATATACATATATATATATATATATATATATATATATATATATATATATATATATATATATATATATACATATATATATATACATACGGGGGCGGTTCAAATATGATGGAGCCAAACGCTGTCGACGGCGCGCATGTATGTTTTGAAGGTCGTGGCTTGAGTATGTGATAGCTGGGTTCCTTACCAACATTGTGGCATAGTTTTCATCGAGAGCGCATGTTATACGCGCGTACTACATGAGTGAACGTCAAGTGCCAACCACCGTTGCGCAACGTATTGTCATTCATTTTTAGGGTTTTGTATGAAATACAAAACCCTATTTCAATGACGACCTGTGTCCGTCTGTCCGTCCGTCAGTATGTCACAGCACTTTTTCTCCGAAACTATAGAAGCTACAGCCATGAAACTTTGTGGAAAAGTGGCGACTTCTTGAAAGTTTTGGGGTGGAAAATTTTTTCAAAGGGGTTCAAGGGGGGTCTCCCCATATAGGGAGGCGACCCATCAAAAAATTTTTTTCACCATTGGTAGTCGAGTAGGGTGTCGTTTTAAAGGTCTTATTGAGCTCTTTTCAAAACAAGTCTTCAAATTGCCGTATCAGTACCGTGGGGGGCAGGGAAAGGGGAAATGTGCGAACTTTTCGCATACCATCCCCCCCCCCCTCGCGATTGGACATCTTTCATCCGAAAAACCTGAAAAAAATCATGAATGTAGGCCTTTATGAGTACAACAACAAAAAATACGTGAGAAGTCAAAATTCACGCAACTTTGTTAGTAATAGTATGATTTATTGATTTTACATTTTCTTGAATAAAATCTTAACGGTACCATTAAATTTAACCAAATTTGGTATACGAATGATTATTTACAAGATTGGCCTGTCCTGTAAGTTTTATAAAGATCAAATGGTATTTAAAAAAGTTATAGTAGTTGGAATTTTCCTGTATTACTATGGAGCAATATGCTCCGTATTACTATGGAAACATATGGCTATGGAACAATGTGCGCTTTTTATCGACTCTGACACTACAGGTTTGCTAGGATTTGCATGAAAGTTTCAGGAATGATAAGTATCATGTATGTCTTTGAGAATTGGTTAAGCTAGTGGTATCAGTATTCGTAAAGCAAAATAGTGGCTGTTTTAAATGCGAAAATTGAATAATTTTGAGTTATTTATCCCCAACTGCAACGTTTAAGATGCATGCTTTGAACACTTGATTCAGTTTAATGAATGACTGAAGATGAGTGCCTACAATTAGTACTCATAAGCGAAACAAGTTGAGGAGGCAGGAGAGAGCTCTTAACAGAAGGGCCTTGTAACCACTCTACGGTTCGAAAAAAAAATTCTGATGCCATGAGTCGATAATTACAACACAGAAGAGTGGCCAACCTTACACAATGTCCTAATACTTTGTAAGTTTGATGAAATCCTTATCAATTAACTGAAATTATAGCCATTTCTCCAATTACAACAACAATAACACATTATTTTGGTATTTTATGGACTTTCCATCGAACCAGACACTGCAGTTTTGATTTGATTTTCTTAAAATTTTCAGATATCGATGACATAAATGCTTTTAGGATTTCATGACTTGAGTGATTTTTGTTAGTTGAAAATGGAGAAACAATGGATTTTCTTTTAAACGAGCAAACCTCTTTGACATGTTTCTTGATATTATTCGTTACTGGTAATTGCGTTTTGTAAGTTGAGTACAAAACCCTTCTGACATGAGCGTAGGTCTGTCTACCCAACTTGTTTAGTGTGGGAAGGCGCTAAAAACACGAAAATTTTTCTTCGTTTGCGAAATCAGTTCAGTAGTGGTAGTCGCAGGGTGGTAAATCCGGACTGTAGAGGGGTGTTCCAATACCTGCCACCCCAATTCCGATATTGTATCGAGCGTGAGGGGTGGTATGAGGGCCCACGTTATTCTGGAGGAGCGGGTTTCACGTGTGTTTTCAGAAGGTTAGAGTAGTATGCAGTGTTGATGGAACGTTGAGTGTGCAGGAAATTGACGTACAGCACGCCCCGGCGGTGCCAGAACACAGTATATATAATCTTACCCGCGGACCTTGTTGTCTTCGCTTTAACTGGCACCCCTTTCCCCTTCTTCTTCCACTCTTTAGACGACAGCTTACTCTCGGAAGTGTAATAGTATACCCATGTCTCATCTGTAGTGAAGATTCACGTTAAAAAACTATCCCCCTCCACCGCGTATCACGTCTGCAAGCGGCGACAAGCTTCCAACGGCGTGAATTTTCGCTCGAAGTTCAACAGTTTAGGAACCGGTCGTGTCGTTATTTTGCGATATTGAAGGGGTTTGTGGATGATAGACTCCACGCTACCAATACTGATGCCAAGTTCAGCCGAATAGTCTTGAGCATGCATCCTACGGTCCTCCAAAGTGAATTGTTCTACGCGGCAAATGTTGTCTGGTGTGATGCTGGTTCGCGGTTGACGATCATGCGGCTCTTTCTCAACGGTTTCGTGACCATCCTTGAATGCTTTGGCCCGTTTAAACTCAGCAACTCTACTCAGGCACTTACTACCAAACTGATTTCGTAAATGCAGAAAAATTTCCGTGTTTTTAACGCCTGCCCACACAAAACAAGTTGGGTAGACAGACCTATGCTCATGTCAGAAGGGTTTTGTACTTAACTTACAAAATGCAGTATCCAGCAACGAAAAAAATCATGAAACATGTCAAAGACGATTTTATTGGAGAAAATGTGAAATTCGAGGATCATACTATGATTAACAAAGTTGAACGAATTTTGACTTCTGAGGTATTTGTTAAAGTTATACCCATAAATATCTCCTTTGATAATTTTTTCAGATTTTTTAGATCACGGGTGTCCATTCGCGAGGGAGGAAACACATTTTTCATGTATTTCTCCCCCTGTGCCCCCACTGAAGCAAAAACTGTCAGTTTAAGAACTGTTTTGAAAAGCACTCATAGATACTCATATCGTCTACCTTTCATGAAATTTTTTTTCAGGGGCCACTCCTCTGTACTGTAATCATCGATTCATGGCCTATTTTTTCGAATCCTAGAATGGTTACAAAGCCCTTTAGCTAGGAGCTCTCTCCTGCCTCTTCGACTTGTTTCAATTGTATGCACTCATCTTCATGATATCTATCACTTCTGAAATTTTCATGCAAATTCTAGCAAAGCTGTAGTGTCTACGTCGGTAAAAAGCGCATATGGCTCCATAGCCATATGTTTCCATAGTAATACAGGGCATATTGCTCCATAGTATTACAGGAAAGCGAAAAGTTCGTACATTTCCCCTTCCCCTGCTCCCCTCGGTACTTATAAGGCAATTTTAAAACTTGTTTGGAAAGGATCTCATCGAGACCTTTCCAACGGCACCCTACTCGACTACCAATGGTGAAAATTATTTTTTGAGGGGTCAACTCCCTATATGGGGAGACCCCCCTTAAACTCCTTGGAAAAATTTTTCCACCCTTGAATCTTCAAGAGGTCACCACTTCTGACCTTTCTACAAAGTTTCATGTGAATAAATAAAAACCCTAATATTTTCCTTAAAACACCAATATTTATTATAACCCGGGCAGACACGTGTTTCGGAAACAAGTTATTTCCTTCTTCAGTGCCGTGTTACTGAAACATAATCCAAAAATTCTTTTATTTATACATCGTTTCTTAATTACAAACTAATTTACAAAAGGTATTTTAATGAAAATAATAAAACCATCAAAATTACTACTTGGAAAGGTAATTAAAACATTATCCCACTCTAATTATCCTTCACGGTGTCATAAACTAGATGAGTCATTCAAGCCTTTAACATATTGATCCGATCAAACTACTGTATGCGTTCCCTAGATCCGTATTAAGCCTTAAATCTTCCGGTATCCTTGAAATCCACAAACTTTCCGCTGCATCCAACCTTCTCCAATCGTTGATTTCTTCGAGGATCTCCACGTTGTCCCATTCTATTTGATGCGTGCTCTCCATAATGTGTCTTGCAACCGTTGATCTTGCCTCATTTCGTCCTTTTTTCGCTGCTACTTCCGCTTCCCTTATATGCTCGTGGAATCGAATTTTCACCAGTCGTTTTGTTTGGCCCACGTATATTTTTCCACACTCTGGGCATGTTATCCTGTATATGCCGCTACGTTCATCCTTTTGTTTACTGTCCTTCGTAGTCCCTAGTTTTTGTTCCAATTTGTAGATTCGTGACGAGTGTGCTGTTTCGATACCCGCTGTCTTCAGTATTTTTTGTAGCTTCCGTGAATGTGTAGAATAAGTCAGCTTCATTCTCCGCGTATTTTGGACCGGTGTTTTGAAGAATGTCGTAAAAGAGTTTCTTCTTCGATGCGCATCTAACATGCTTATTCTGGTTTTTATCAACCGCGCTGTATACCCATTCTTCTGTGCTGTTTCAATTATGAATTGCTCTTCTCGGACGCGTCGTTCAGTTGTCAACGGAATTGATAACATTCTATTAATCATCGTGTTGTATGCCGCCATTTTTTGGTTGTAGGAATGATTGGAGTTGCTGGGTATTGTCCTCTGTGTGTGCGTTGTCTTTCGATATACATCAAACTCTAGGTAACCGCTATTTCTTATAATTTTCATATCAAGAAACGGTAGCTCCTCATTGTTTTCCCCTTTCCATTGTAAACTTGATATTTTTGTGGATGTTGTTTAATTGTTCCAGCAAAATGTCTGCTTGGTGAGCATCAATGATTGCAAAAATATCATCCACGTAACGATACCATACTCTAGGCGCTAAACCTTTTTCTTCGATGATGTTTTCGATGTGTCCCACGAAAAGATCGCTCAAAAGTGGTGACAATGGGTTCCCCATGGGAACCCCTTTAGTTGTCTTGAAAAAATTTCCTCGAAATGAGAAATAGCTCTCATTCATGCACAGAGTTGCCAACTTCGAATACATTTTCGATCTCTTTTTCCATTCCAAGGATGAGTCTTTTTGTAAAAGCCAGTCTTCAAACAAGGCTAGGGTCTGTTTCACGGGAACACTTGGAAAAAGTGATTTCACATCAAAGGAGACCATGATCTTCTCTTCCCTCACAGCATCAATCTCCTGTAGCTTTTCAATCAGATCCTCCCTGTTTTTAACAGATTTCTCACTTGTCCTAAATGGTAGTTTTTTGCATTCTTCTGTTAACCACCTGGCAATTTTTGAAGTTGGTGCATTTGTGGCAGCAATGATCTCCCGCATTTCGTTGCCACCTTTGTGTATCTTCCCTCGGTACTTATAAGGCAGTTTTAAAACTTGTTTGGAAAAGATCTCATTGAGACCTTTCCAACGACACCCTACTCGACTACCAATGGTGAAAATTTTTTTTTGAGGGGTCAACTCCCTATATGGGGAGACCCCCCTTAAACTCCTTGGAAAAATGTTTCCACCCTTGAATCTTCAAGAGGTCACCACTTCTGACCTTTCTACAAAGTTTCATGGCTGTAGCCTCTATAGTTTCGGAGAAAAAGTGCTGTGACATACAGACGGACGGACGGACGGACAGACGGACAGACGGACACAGTTCATGATTGCAATAGGGTTTTGTATTTTAGTACAAAACCCTAAAAATGAATGACAATACGTTGCGCAATGACGGTCGGCACTCATGGTCGTAGCACGAGCGTGAAACATGCACTCCCGACGAAAGCTATGCCACACTGTTCATAAGGGACTCAGCTATCACATACACAAGCCACAACCTTCAAAACATACATGCGCGCCATCTACAGCGTTTGTCTCCATCATATATGAACCCCCCTCGTATATATACTCGTAGATATACAGGGTGCGTACGGTATTTGAGGACATGCATAAATGTGACTATAACTTCGCGATTTTTTTTAAATTTTTTTTTCCTTTTCAGATAAGAAATGGCGGACTACAATATCACTCAAGAAATGAAGAGACATGCTCTCGTTATCGCTATATGTGCGAACCATACAGATTTAGAGATCTCTAATTTTCTTAATTGCTTCCGTTCCTTCGTGTATAAGGTTCGCCGTGAATTGCAAGCATCAAGAGGCGATACAGAATCGGTTGCAAAACGCAAAAAGCACGAAGAACGTTCTGAAACTGTCCGATCTGCAGAATTTTGAGAGCATGTGCAAGCGATCATAGACGAGGACCCTTCAAAATCATTGATGCGAATGAGCTTCATGTTGCTGAACGCCTTATTCGTAGAGTTGTCCACGAAGACCTTCAGTATAAGTCTTACGTGATGTGCAGAGGGCAGATGATGTTAGACCGAACACGGGAACAGAGAGTTCTCATATCAAAACGTCTTTTAAACAAAATCAAACACCATGAGGCGCCAAAAATGTTATGGTTTTTTACCGACGAAAAAAATTTTGACCAAGATCAAAAGACCAATCGTAGAAATGACAGATGGCTATGTTCAAACCCTACGGAGGTTCTTGTTGTTATGCACACAAAATTTCTAGCTACTGTTATGGTTTTAGGTGTTGTCAGCAACGAAGGACATGTTATGCCACCACACTTTTTTACTCAAAGACTTCGAGTGAACTCTGCTGCATACATCGAGGTTTTAGAGCCGGTAGTGAAACCCTGAATAGACAATGTAGGCGGAAGCAGACCATACATTTTTCAACAACAAGACACTGCTCCGTCACATAAAGCGATGGCGTCACAAGATTGGATGGCCGAAAATTTTCATGACCCCATAACACCGAACATATGGCCATCTAGCTCCCCAAACCTTAATCCTTTGGATAATTACGTATGTAGCGTAGTTGAGCGTGAGGCAAGTAAGCGTCCTCATAATACCACTTCTTCGCTGAAGACTGCGATTAATGCCGTTATGGTCAATATGAACAAGGAGCATTTGATTCGAGCATGTTATCGTTTCCGGACCCGGATCGAAGAGGTTATTTCTGCTAGTGGCGATTTTATTGAATAACTTTATAGCCATATATTAATTTAACGTTGTATAAAAAATTCCTGAAATTTCATGAAATTTTGTTAAAAATACAAGCTAATTAATTTTACTCTCAAGTTGTCCTCAAATACCGTACGCACCCTGTACATATACGAGTATATACAAGGTGCGTGCCAAAATAAACGAGGCTTTTGTCATAAATTTTTTTTGGTGGCGCCATCTGTTAATGAGATAGTGCGTTGGAAAGTTTCGTCCCTACCTGACTTGCAGTGAAAGTTCAGTGAGATTCGGTTCCGTGGAAGCGAAGTTATTGCGTCTAAAGTAACAGTATGTTTGCGTCATCGGTACAAAAATGAGTTTCGAACAAAGTGCTAATATCAAATTGCGTTTTAAAATCGGTAAAACGTTTACCGAAACATTTGAATTGATGAAAAAAATTTATGGCGATGATTGTCTATCTCGTGCCAGAGTTTATGAGTGGCTTACATGTTTCAGAGATGGTCGTGAGGACATAAATGACGATGAACATACGGTCCGTCCAAAATCAGTGATCACCAAAAGCTCCATCGAAACAGTGCGTGAATTTATCAAAAATGAGCCAAAATCATCGTTGAAATTCATGGAATCGGAGTTGAATATCTCCACAACAACCGATTTATTGTATTTTAACCAATCATTTGGGCTTACGAAAGGTCTATGCACGTTTTGTTCCAAAATAAACGAGACTTTTGTCATAAAAATCCACTCTTGTGGTTGATTTTTTGAGTAGAAATCGCATTTTAACCATCAATCACTCACCGTATTCGCCTGATATGGCTCCCTGTGACTTCTACCTATTCGGGAAATTGCATTTGGCCATGATAGGAAAACGCTTTGCGTCCATAGAGGCATCCAAAAGGCTTGTACCGACATCCTGAAGGACATTCCGGTCAATGACTGAAACACTCTTTCGAAAAGCTTTGGATCGCGCAAAACAGTGTATTGAGGCCGGAGGAGACTATTCTGAATAAATAAACTCGAATTTATCAGAACAAAGCTCCTGTCGTTTCTATTTTAGCTCATTCTCGTCTATTTTGGAACGCTCCTTGTAGGTTGGTTCAAATGTTTTGATAGAGAAAATGAAAGATTGAGTATATTTTAATGAAATTACGTAGTTCAAGTCAATGATTCATGTAATCAGAAATTTTGTTCGATCCCTAGGATTGTTACAAAGCCCTTTCCGTGGAAGCACTCTGCTGCCTGCTTGATTCGTTCTTAATGTTGTATGGAATGCAGTGAAGAACGAGTATGTTACCTTACAGAAAAATCCCCATACTAGCCACATGACACTTTTCAAATTTAAACTCTTGTAATTTGCATTGAAAAATTGTTCCTATGTCTGTAACAGGAATTTAAATTCAGAGATCTTGAAAACTTAACATAATCCTTAAACACGTTAAATATTTACACATCCTCCCGTCACTTACAATCTTTTGTATTGATCGTTTCAATGATGATAACTTTGTCGCTGGTCGCTCAGCCCAGAGACTCCTCAAAGTGTTTAAGATATCTTGGAAATGAATTTCAACTCTTATCAAATCAATATCCATGATCACTTCACCACGGCTCGTCGGTTTCATAAACTGAAAACGAAATTTAATACATTTAGCTTCCAGTTGGACATAATTTGTAATTATTTATGCAGATTAGTTTTAATCACCATGCCCCCATATAATAATCTCGCATACGTGAGTGTTTGTGTGCATTAAACGAACAGATACCGCGCGATGATCCCGTCGCGTCGCGGCATAGATACATCTCAAATGAATATTTTCGTCGAGGATTATTATCGGTTGATGGTCACCCAATCGGTATAAAATAAATCGGGAGTAGATAGAAATGACGTTAAGATGTAATCAGCGAAGTTGGGACATTTTTATAGTTTTTTGATGACACGAATTGGATATTTGATGATATTCTTGTTTCATTTCGGAATTATTATGTTTTACTGGAAGCTGCGGCAGAGGGAATTTTTGTTGATTTTCAGATATTAACATGCGTGTAATTTAGATTTTACGCTTTTTTTAACAGAAGGTTTCGTCGGCAATGATAAAGAAACGAATTATTTGTATTTATTGTTGATTCTAATTAAAGTTGAGTGGATGATATTGTTAATTTGCTCGTTGAGAAGCATTAGAGCCGCGATACTCAAGTACTTAGTCATAATTAAAATTTAATCATATCTGCTCTAGACATTGAATACCTCTTTTTTTCTAAGAACATAACAATATGACTATCTTTCCTTAAAGATATTTTCTCAATCCTAAATGCTACAATAGAATTAGCTCAGCGTAATCTTTGAAATCTTCACAGAATAATTTCTTCTACTTCCACACAACAGCATTAAGAAGATCAATTTCAAAGCTTAAATATTTAAATTTCCTAATCTAAACACAAATTTACCTGGACTGTCCTATTTACAAAATGTATGGAAAAAATTTAGACAGCTATAAACAATCTGAAAGATACATTTCGTTTATAATTGTTTGCATGTCCTTTGAAGTTGAAATTTTCAGTCTTTAAACCAGGGCAAGATTTAGGATTAAGTGTATCAGTTTAAGAGGATTGAGAAACGAGAGTTGACAGACATATCCGTTCCTCATCCTAAGTCAATAGGATTTGAGTTTCCAATAATTCAATTTGCAAAACCAGAAGAATTCATATAGATGACAAATTACTTTGGATAAATTTTAGGTGGACCGAACCATTTGCAAAACGGCTTTACTTCAATGGTTTTTTTAAATCTCGTATGCTGCAAAAAAGGAATTTTTATTAACACTTCCATGCGTAATATCATGAATCATTAACCCCCCTTTTTCAAAAATGACTTGATTGAATTTAAGACAAGTAATTTATATATCCAGCATACCAATCACATATTAGTGTAAATTTATGGTTCATTATCCTCTATTGTGAAAAATAAGTCAAGCAAAATGCGGTTTTTCTCATGAATAAATTCATCAATGCGACAACACTCCGCACTCGGCCATGAAGATCAAAAGAATTTTCCCGGCTCGGTGTGTAAACATTCTTCCCACAAACATCTAATGTACCTGCTCAAATATTTAGAAAAGGATTAAAATCCTTTTTATTTACATAGGATGGATGATGTTCATGAATGTTTGTCAAATACGGTAGCCATATTTGTTCAATGTAAGTGATCACCAGAACGGAGCTCTTTGATTGCAGCCGCATCAGCGAGATCACTAAGATCTGATTTGAGAGGTCTACCTGGGGGAAGACGCTTTAAAAAATGAAAATATTATTTTCTAACTGTTCTTCATCATAATTTAATTTAATCAATGCTTGAATAAATTGGTCTTGCGATATTTTCAGGATTATGAACTAAATTAAATTTACTAATGAAATTTATTTTCTCTACAAGGTATGAAATTAAGAAATGGTAGAAGTGAGTATTGAGCCAGCATTGCATTATTTATTTTTTTTTTGTTGAGTTTTTTTATGGGGCTGGCAGCGTTTTCATTCTTAAAAGTAATTGTTGGGAAATGGGTTTCTAGATAATGTTTTAAATACGAATATTTCAATTAATGAAAAATATTTATTCTCATGAAGAACTTTAGGAAGGTGATCATACAGTGGTTTTTACTTCTGATGTTCTCTCTAGGAGAATCTACACAAGACTGACCAACAATTATCCTGAAGTATTTATCCTAACTAACTATATAACTAAAAATATGAAGAGTGGGCTACAGATGTCTGGTAGGACTCTAAAAAGTATTTATTATCCCAAACACATTTTTTATTGCTATTGGGATTTTCCCTGGGATATTCTTATCATCCTTTCCTTGGGTATTTCCTGAGTCCCAAAACCTCAGACCACTCACCATACTTTCAATAGAGTAATTTTTGTACATTTTAATAAATATTTCAACAGTTATAAACGTTTATATTTTGCAACAGAAAATATAATTAAAATATTAGAACTTTTGACTTATAAACATACGTTATTTTTACATCTGAATAGTTCACTATTAACACGATTCTGATTTAGTTCTTAAATCATAAGTACTATTTACTAGATTTCCTTTTCGCAAAATATTTCTGAAAATTAAAAAAAAACCTTCGTTTTAACTTTGCGTTGTGAGTTTTTTATTTCTCGGGATCGTTCGTCGACCGTTATCGTTCGGTCTTCCTCAACGATTGTGCTTGTGCTTATGTACTTAATCTTTAATAAATTGAGGGATATTTGCTAATAATCAGGCGTATAAGCAATACCTTGGTAGGAAAATCTGGTGGAAGAAAGAACATTATGAAAATAGGGAATAAGATCATGAGAATTAAGTAAAAAATATATTGTGCTATGTCAAGCATTTGAGAAGTATCGATGTAAATCTAGCGGACAAGAACATAAGCCAAGCATACAAAGTAGTGAAAAGCTTGAAATGTGGTTATCATCCCAAAACCACGCTCTGCCGTGATGATATCGGCAACATAATCGCTGATGAAAACAGGGTTAAGGAAAGAGGGAGATCATATTTCCAGAACCTCCTTAATCCTCCCCACAGCTCCAGAACATAGGAGCTTATATATATTCCTGGAGAGCTTCCAACTCTGGATGAAGTTTGCTCCACCATCAAAGCCCAAAAGAATAGTAAAGCGCCGGGCATCAATGAGATTCCAGTGGAGCTCACCAAATATGATGGCACCGGTGTTCAAAAAGCCATCCATAAAATCACCCAGCACATTTGGCAACAAAAACATATGCCGAACGAGTGGAGCCAATCAATTATATTCCCTATCCACAAAAAAGGTGACAAGCTAGAGTGCAAACGCTATAGAGGCATATCACTACTTTGTAAGGTGTACAAAATATTTTCAAAAATTTTAGAAGATCAACTCAGATCATACGTCAACAGTGTTATTGGGGAGTATCAAGGTGGTTATAGAGCAGGTAGATCGACGATAGACCAATTGTTTACACTCAAGCTGGTACTTGAAAACTCTTGAGGGTTCAGCATAGTTGCACACCAAATTTTCATTGACTTTAAGCAAGCATACGGCAGTAACGTTCATAACGTACAGTATAAAATAATGCTTTGTTTTGGTATCCCAGCTAAATTAGCTCGTCTTACCAAAATGACAATGACGTCAACAACCTTCCAAGTCCGCATCAATAACCAAATCACCGATGTCTTTGACGCAAATTGTTACGGCTGTGAGATTCCATAGTGTTGCTCACCCCGAACACTACCATACGCAATTGCGTCAAGTTGAACCTACGCAATACCGAACTGCACTTTATTAAATTTTTTTGATAACCTAATAATGTAACCAAATTGCAAGGAATTTAAATGACTACTTGTTAGATTACGGAAAGAGAGCCACGTAATGTTTTTGCCTTTTAACTTTATGTAATTAAACTTAAGGAGGTAGGTCGCTTCCGATTCACACGCCACATTATAGACAACGCAAGCAGTAACAAGCGCCAAAAGCATCAAGAACCAACGCGAGCTCGAAACGAAACGCAAATTCCCGCACTACGACTAGGTCACTCGGTAGGGAAAACTTTCATTATCCAATCAACATATGCAGTAGCATAAAATAAATACCTACCCCTCGAAGCAATCGGAATCGCGTCCCAAACAAAATAACATGCAACGCTGGGAGGAAACCCGAATTTGAATCGTTGCTCCCGTCATGCGACAAGAGGTGTTCGTGTCATGTGCGATAATCTGCGGGAATGTACATCATTTCCTCAAATCAAGGTTTCATACTGACTGTGTTTTCATTGCTTCTACTCTCTGATATAGACTCCCAATGAATTTTTATGCAGTATATAATTCGACTAATTCAAATTCAAACCTGAGTGCTGTCGAAATTTACAGGGAAACGATTTTGAGTACGGATCTAAAGGTGAGGTTGTCATCAAACCCGACATTCCTATCAGGTGTGCAGCCACTGAGCTTCTCGCCGCAAACATCTTCACACTCACGCACATCCAGTAGAGAGATGCATACATGCCACCAAAGAGGAACGAGCCGAGTAACGAAGCCACAGATGCTGCTGAGGCAGCAATGGCACGCATACGGAAGGAAAACACTCTCGAATTTAACACTTCATTAGTGGCAAGCAAAGGACAAGGAAAGTGCGAACTCGAGGCGTAACGTAAGTTAGAAGTAGCAGCAACGCAAGTGCCAAGGAGGAGGTGAAAGAAGTACTTCAAGCTCTAGAAGAAATGATTGTTAGCTACGATCAAAAATCATCAGGAATCGAGACCAAAACTATGAACAAGGAATTGCAACAGAAACAAGCCACATTGAATATCGTTACATCAGAGTTGCAACAATTGAAAGATATGTCAGCACATCATAAGAAACGAATTCATGAAATGCTCTCAAATCTTCTGCGTGATCTGTCGAAAGTTGGACAAGTCTTATGAACGGATAGTATCAGTGAGATGGAAATGAATACACCTAATCCAGGTGGTAAGATTGAAGAGGAATTACTACTATTATAGTAGTAAAATTAAATTGGAAGCTAAAAATATCGCATAAGATGTCAGAATTTGGAGTCGTTACAAACAGATCCAAATAAAAAGGTTTCTGAATATGAAGAGGACTTAGGTGAGTGCCGTTTGTTGAGCTCACAACATGAAGCCATAATGAGTCCGAGAACAAGAAGCGAACTCTTGAAGAAAAAATCGATGGTCCTCGGGAAGAATGTACGAAACTGAAAACAACAGAGCATGTTTCAACAATTAATGCTGAAGCATTACGCGCAATGTTCGATGTCAAATAGCTGAACTATATGATGCTCACACAAAACAATTAGCAGATCTTCATGATGAGTTCTCAGCCAAACAATAGGCTACGAATGATTTTAAAGATATTAACCAAAAACACACTTTGGCACATCAACAAATGATCGCCGATCACGCCAAGCTCAAACCAGAGGGAGCTGATAAATCCACTAAACTACACGAAAAAAAAACACGGAAACAACTATTGAATTTCTTACCTCCTCTCCTAACTGGCTATCAACATCGTGCCGAAGCGTACTATTCACTTATTCCCACCAAATTCACTATATTCCACCACGGAATTCTAAATGAAGGAAATCGTGACATTCCCGAGGAGAGATTCGACGACCGAAATCAGCTAAAATTGGTGGATAAGGATACACACACGACACTCCACGCGTTGGCGTGGCGACTAAACTACCGGCGGGGATGAGAAAAATTAAGAAATATTAGCGCCGGCTCAAGGGAAAAAGGGAAAAGTGAGGATTATTGCGAAATCTTCATCTTGCGTGGCTATGTAAATAACTATTACTGACAGTTTGAACTGTCAGTCGAATGCATTCAGCGCGTGATACACTTGATTCCCACTAGGATCACCCCCGAGTGGAAATTGTTATGAGTGAAATCAAGCGAGGGGAATAACTCGAGCAAACGGAAAAAAGCACTCCAACACATGATTTTCCTGGTGGACGGGAGGAAAAACGATAACCCGGAGGTTATTTAAGCCCAGGAAGATTGGCGCACTTTTTTTTTCTTTCGGGGAGTTTTTTTCGAGCAACCGGCGGAGGTATAACATAACGTTTATCAGCGAAAACATTTTTGATGAGGAATTGGAGACGAACCTTGAATTCCGGAACATTAAATTGGAGACGAATCTTGAATACCGGAACATTAAATTGAGACGAAACAACTGTGTGGTGGCGATAATCACGAAAACGGAAGAAAAGGTTCCCTTACTATAGTAGGGAATAAATGTAAGTGGCTTTAATTTTATCTTATATTGGTCGAATTTTCAATAAAGTATAGAGTATTACTCAAGTCGAATAAAGATAATTATAGATTTTTCTTTCCTCGCTACCATTCGACATAAAAACTTTCCTTTTCAGTTGTGAAAGGTGTGGCTCGGGAATTCTTTTCCCGGTACGTCGACCAGGCAGGAAGATCTGGAGAGGTTAAGTGAGGTGGTATTGTTCGGTGGGTGAAGTGAAAGTTAGTATCGTTCTAATTAATTTCGGTTGCCCTGTTGTGGGAAACTACGAGTTTTGTGTGGTAGTGAAACACTTTAACTCGTTCTGCGTGGGAGGGTTTCTTTTTGAAGGTGATCTTCTCGGCCGAGTAGCGGTAAGCCCCAAAACTTGTATAAGTGTTAACTTCGCTGCGGGCGGTCATCTTCTTGTTCGGACGACCCCTTGAGAGGCTCGGAGAATCGAACGAGTGGCGCCCACGCCCGTCTTCGGGTGAGTTAGTCTGGGTCGGTGGAGCTTCCGCCAAAGTAGCCCCAATGTAACGGTGGGGTAGCTAGGAAATCGTTAATAAAATATCGGACTGAAGCAGGGAAATGGGCTGGTCCCATCACCATTCAATTTGACTCTGAAATGTTTCATCAGAAAGTTACCTGTCGATACAAGATATACGTTACTATGCAAAGCAAGCCAAGTTGTGGCTTCTGCGGACGATATCAACATTTTGTCACGGTTGTTAACAACCACTAAAGAACATTTTCTGAAACTTGACAGCGAAGCAACGCTTGTAAGGCTACAAACCAATAAGAATCGAACAAAGCTCATGACGCAGTTGAAGATAAATACAGCAAATATGCAAAGTATCTCACTTCACAAATACAACATAAAAATGTGGGCAAATTTGTGTATTAAGGCAGCAAAATAACCATAACCTGTAATGAAAGAGACGAGATATGCCGAAGAATACAGCGCGCCAGTGAAATATTGTATTCAGTTTTGACGATCTTGAAGGCTAGCTGCGTACATATGAAAGCAAAGCTCCAAGTATACAAATCTTTGATAAGACTTGCACTATGCTATGGGTATGAAACACGGACCCTAGCTCAAGCATTTGTAAACATATTGAACGCCTTGTAGAGATGGTGAATAATAAAAGCGAAGCTAGACGGGGACCATTGGCAAATTCAATGCAACCATCAGCTATATGAAATTTTTGATGAGCCGGAGTTCTCAAAAACGTTAAGACTGTGGTTGCTGCAAAGAGTTGGCCACGCGAATCCTATGGACGATCAGCGGATACTCAAAAAGCTATTCGTTGGGAAAACTCAAGAGCAGAGACCAGTGTTGAAGCTGAGGAAACACAGATCGTCAGCAATGAAGCGCCGATCACCAACTACTCACCCAATATCATCCATCATCACTACTTCAATCCATTGCACATCGAAAGAGTCAGTTTTAGAAATACGTCAAACTTAATCAATAGCGTCTACGGTTAGGACGTTTGAATACATCCTTGAACTATATGTTGCGCCCTGGAATGGGTGGGACATATCGTTTCGTCCAACAAAGGCATTAGTCACCAATACATGTTTCGACATGAATTTAAGACGGAGAAAATCAGTTTCATTTCGCTTTTAAGAGTTTTGGGCGTATTCTGGGTGAGCAGTGACAAGTACGTACTTAAACTTACCTACCAATTTTCGTATTATATTTTATTTACTTCTTTTTATTTTCGCATTACTGTTTATATTTTTTATGTTTCCAAACATTTTATTTTAGAATACATTTCTAAAAGTATCCATTAAAATGAATGAAAGCGATATCAGTGATACCAAAATCAATATACCGGCAGGAATAAAAAGGAAACCTGTTATGAGTTCGTCATCGGAGTCATCTGACGATAATTTTGACAACGACACAGAATTGAGCGATATTGGGAATGAAGATGGTGAAGAAGTTGATCAAGTTAGTCCTAGCAACAGAATTGTTTCTGAAGAGTGGCTACCTCAATATGCAGAAAGACCACCATTTCCCTTTACCGCAAAACCTGGAAAAACTTTCGATACTCCCCCAAAAAAAGTTCCTCTGTTTTATCTTGAGACGTTTTTAGATGAGGAACTTATTAAATTAATTACAGAGCAAACAAATTTGTACGCCACTCAATTTTTTGGTAATGATCCTGAGTTGAAACCACGTTCGAGAATGCGAAAATGGAAGGATACAGATGAAGCTGAAATGAAAATTTTTTTTAAAGGGCTCCTCATCTTACAAGGAATAATTGGAAAATCGGTTTTAGAACATTAAATTTCAAGAAAAAGAATAATTGAAACGTCATTATTTTATGAAGCTGTGAGCGAAAGCAGGTTTGGATTATTATGTAAGTTTTTGCACTTTGCAGACAATCTAAGTTTTGATCCTAACACATCTCATAAAAAAATATATAAAATTGACCCAATCATCAATAACTTGTCAGAAAAATTTAAAAGTTTTTATGTATGTGAACAAGAAATATGCGTAGATGAATCTCTTTTATTATGGAAAGGGAATTTATTTTGGAAATAATATATATCGACAAAAAGAGCCAGATTTGGAATGAAGTTGTTTATTTTAAGTGAAAGCCAATCTGGTTACGTACAAAAAATAATTTTATACACAAGCAAGGGCACAAATTATGGTTCGAACTACCCACAAGAAAAACAATCAACAAGAATTGTTTTGGAGTTAACACATGGCTTACTGAATAAAAGGTGTAGGATTTACTTAGATAATTTCTACAGGTCAGTTCATTTGGCTGAACTCTTATGTCAAAAGAATACAGATATTTTTGGAACAATGAGGATAAACAGAGTGAAATAAAAACAAAAAAATTACAGAAAAGTGAACATATAGCAAGATTCAAAGACAAACTTATGGTTTTCAAGTGGAATGATAAAAATGACGTATTGATGCTCAGTTCTATTCATAATGATTGGAAAGAAAAGAGGAAAGCAAGAAAACCCGAATGTTGTCCGGGATTACAACAAAAATATGGGCGACGTAGATTTGGGAGATGGAATTATTGTAGCCTACACGGTTGCTCGTAAGAGGCTAAAAAAATATTATAAAAAAATTTTTCTCCGGTTACTTGATATGAGCTGCTTCAATGCATATAACACATAGTTCAATAAGTCCCGAGACTAACAACGAAAACAACATTTTTTTTCAAAAATCATTTTTAATTCATCAATAAAATCTCCTTTTAGGGTGATACAATCTTTTCAACGCCTTTGCAACATTTCTATACCATGTTTATAGAAGGATTTATTCTTTGCTTCAAAATAGGCTTCAGTTTTGGCAATGACCTCCTCATTCGAGCCAAATTTTTTTCCCTGAAGCATTTTTTTGAGATCAGCAAAGAGCCAGTAGTCACTGGGGGCTAAATCTGCCAAATACGGAAGATGAGGAGGCAAATCAAAGCCCAATTCGTTCAATTTTGCCATTGTTTTCAAGCCCATTTTGCCATTGTTTTCAAGCAATCGCGGCACCCACTTGGAAAAAACCTTTTTCATGAAGGATTGTAAATACGCTTCCACATTATATCTGTGTCATTTCTGCAATATAACGGACCTTAACTTTGCGATTTTTCATTACAATTTTTAACACTTCACTCACATTTTCGTGTATAGCGGCTTCTAATGGCCTATCCGAACGTTCCGTATTATTTGTGTCCGTACGACCACGTTTAAACTCAGCATACCAACGACAAATCGTTGGTTTTGATGGAGAGGAGTCCGGGTAATGTTTTTCAAGTCATTGCTGGGCTTCTACGGTGTTTTTACTCACTAAAAAACAATGTTTTATCAACACGCGAAGCTCGCTTTTTTCCATTTTTCAAACAAATTACAAAGTGACTTTACTCTAACCTCGATAACTCTGCTGTCTGTGATCTGATCGACGTGAAATTTTTACACGTTTCATGTAAAGGCCTCTATGGAAACGTGGTCAGTTTGGTATTACTAGCACCATCTCTGGGTTAGTCTCGGGACTTATTGAACGATGTGTTATTATATACAAAATAGATAAAGGTCATTTGGATCGATTACAAGTTTTGATAGAATGTGTAGAGAAATTGGTAGGTAGCAACATAGTGAAAACTCACCCAAAGACATCACCAAGCAGCTCTACACCTAAACCGGCACGCTTAGTCGAAAGGCATTTTCCAGAACGAATGAAAAGCGATATAGGAAAAACTAAATCCAGAAAATGCCGAGTTTGCTATAAAAAAGGTGTTAGGAAAGAATCTACGAGTACATACTGGTGTCCGGATTGTAAGGTAGCACTATGTTTCAACAATTGTTTCAAAATATATCACACGGAAATAGGGTTTTAAAATTTCACATATGTATGTTTATTTTAATTTCTGAACTCAATATTTCTATTTTATTTGTGTGCATAAATAAATAAACAAAAAATTATATCTTTCATAATCTTTTCATTTATTTTGACGACAAAAAAAAATAATAATATGAAATTACGTTCTCCGGGCGTGACGTACTGAGACGTCCTAGTGAAAGAGTCCGCGCCCGTTATACGCTGCGTAGTCAATAAACGAATTTCCCGGTTAACAGATTAACCATGCATTCATCAATAATCATCAACCACTAATAAACCATCATCTGCCATCGTCACGCCCATCTATTGCACATCGATGGAATAAGTTTTAGGACAGCTACTACCAAGGAGAACTCCTACCAGATCCTTATGCATTTGCCTCTCATCATAAACCATTGGATGGCCATCATCTGCCACCAACAAACCTTCATGCTAGGTAACTATCACTACCAGTTTCCCAAGAAGCTACTTTCTTCTTCTTCTTACAGCCCCTTTCAGGCCTTCATTTTCTGCGAATAGCACCTCCAACTGTCTCGGTCCATTGACCGCGTCCTCCAATTTCAAAATTCGAGCAGCAATAAACTGTCTTTGTCGACCGAGTCAGACCAGCGTTTCCTTAGTTTCTCCACTGGTCTCCGGGCTTCAGTTCTCCCAATGAATACTTTTTTAGGTATCCGTTGTTCATCCATACGATTTATGTGTCCAGCTTATCGCAGCTTCCGCTGTCTTACAATTGTTGAGATCTCCGGTTCGTCAAAAATTTCATATAGCTCATGGTTGTATGGAATTCTCCATTGGCCCCCGTCTAGCTCCACTCGGATTATTCGCCTCAGGACCAGGCGCTCAAAGGCGTTCAATATATTTCCGAATGCTTGGGTTAGGGTCCATGTTTCACACCCATAGCATAATACAGGTCTTATCACAGATTTGTATACTTGGAGCTTTGTTGTCCTGTGTATGCAGCTGGTCTTCAAGATCGTCAAACCTGAATAAAATATTTGATTTGCGAGCTGTATTCTTCGGCGTAGTTCATCTCTCTCCTTACTGATTCTCGTTTGTAGCCAACAAGATATGTACCACAACGAACTCTTATTTATTTGCTTCAGGTTTGTTGTAGGACGATTCCAGCCATTTTGCTTTTGCATTGACTGAAGGGGTTAAGTCACTTATTCAAATAGTATCCGGTTCAATTTGCGCCATTAATGTCGTCGATTTTCTTTCATCACATACGTTAGCATTCTTTGTTTTCAATGCCGGTTAGGCTTTGACGGATGGATTTTCTCTCAGGTCCGCTGGTGCTGTAGCTATCTTGTTCCTTACCAATGACGGTTCACTTGCAGCAATTCCTTGATCATTTGTATTTTCATCCTTATTTGTGAGTGATCGATTTGTTCTTGCTGTTGTAGTAGAGTTATCATTATAACGTATGCAATACTCGTGGTTATAATGAATTTTATTAAATAATTCAAATGTTTAATTTAAAATAGATGCTTTATTTAATTGATTACAGTTTGAAGTTTTTCAATATGTTTTTCAATAATGAAGTTATAGCCCCTTTAGTTTAAAAAAATGTACTGCATTAAATAAATTGTGAGCCACAGTACATACAGAAAATAATTCGCAATGAAATTTCCAGGCTATCAACTTTAGAGTCAAATATAAACAAACCAGAAAAAAATTTGCAGTAGCAGAGAGGTCCTCCTACCAGAAGGGTATTGTAAAACAACTAGTGAATCAAACGATATAATCTGCATATCAAAACTTGACTAATATACAGATTCCATAAATTGAGTTCGAATAATCATTATGGTTATTATGTTTTTAAATTCGCCGCCATTTCGTTTAAATGTTTTAACCCCCTTGCTTACTTAGTCATGATAACATATCAATATTGCAAACCATTTCTAAAAATTTTATCAAAATTCCTACATATTTGTAGTGTCTAGGTCCGTTGCAAATGTTTAAAGGACTTGAATAATAAGTAACCGGACTGAGCCTGCCCGCGCCATCAAAGCGTCTGCTAACCGGTATCTGGTGCTGTTGTGGTGGTGGGGTTCTAGGTAAAGGGAACCGGGCTGCAGCAGTTGCCTCCAAGCGCTTGGAGAGATAGCATCGACCGAGAGCGGAGTGCGTGTTCTGTTACGTCGTCAGAGTGAAAATGGAGCGTTCGATCGAGCAACGTGTTAGCATCAAATTTTGTGTCATACTCAAGAAAACGGCCACGAAAACTCTTCAAATGATTCAAGAGGTTTATGGTGAGGATGCTCTATCCAGAACTCAAGTGTTTCAGTGGCACAGAAATTTCCGGCAGGGCCGCGATGACGTCCATGACAAACAGCGCGTCGGTCCTCCATCAACGAGTCACACGGACACAAATGTGCAAAAAGCGCGTGATGTGTTGAACAGTGATTGTCGCCTGAGCATTCGGTGCTCCGTCGACTAACCGCCCGGGTTCACCGAGTCCGTCCGGGGATTGCCGATTCGTGGATCCTCCATCACGACAATGCTACGTCGCACACCTGCCTGCTCGTCACCGAGCAGTTGGCCAAACAGTCGAGGGCAACGTTGCCACAGCCCCCTTATAGCCTGGATATGGCATCAGCGGACTTCTTTCTGTTCCCCAAGATCAAGAGACACCTTAAGGGGACGCGGGTCGGGACTCTGGAAAACGTTCAACGTGCTACGACGAGGGCTCTAGACAGCATCGAGGTTGCCGACTTCCAGGCAGCGTTCGGGGATTGGAAAATCCGGTATCAGCGTGTTATCGACTCCAATGGGGACTACGTTGAAGATTTCTAAGGAAAAAATGTACATGTTTTGCCAGTAAAAAAATTTCCTGAGGTCAGTCCGGTTACTTATTATCCTGACCCTGTATCTCCCTAGTATGACGTGTTAATGTTAATGTAATTGTTAAATATTCAATCGGCTATAAATTAGCTGTTTACTGTTCAATTATTATGAAATTTTCAAAATACTTGACTTAAATTGTTGCTCCTGGGAAATTTAAGGGTCCCTTTTTGGTTTTATAGGCAAAAATATACTATTATTAACAAAGTTGATCGGATTTCGACTTCTGGGGTATTTGTTGCCCTTGTACTCCTAAAGTCTCACCTCTCTAATTTTTTTCAGATTTTTTGGGTCAAGGTGTTCAATCGCGAGGGCGGGTACACAAAATTTTCGTACATTTCCCCTTCCCCTGTACTCCTCAAGGCAAAACTTGTTTATTTGAGACCTGTTCTGAAAAGTTCTCATCAAGACCTTTCATTTGATACTCATATTGCTTACATGCAATGAAATTTTTTTTTCCAAGGCCACTCCTCTATATGGAGACAGCCTCCTTAAATATCTTATAAATTTCTTTTTGTGGTGAAGCTTTGTAGAGGGCGTCACTTTACACCTACTCATAAAATCTTATGTTTCTAGCTTATGTAGTTTGCGAGAAAAACTGGTGTGACACACGGACGGACACACAGACGGATACACAGGACGCGATTTTAGTAGGGGTTTGTAAAATGATGATACAAAACCATTAAAAAGTGATCCATGATGCTAATGAGTGTTTATGTGTGGCTGTTAAGTTGATCATATTTTGTAATGAGTTGGATCTCTCGCCACCAACAGGTCTTGCATCATAATTTGGAACACCTGCATGGTGGCAAAGACTTTCTGTACGGTGTTATATTTATGGTCTGAGGAGTGTTTCTTTATTTCGTCGATTCGTTTTTTTTTCTGGTTTTCATATAGGTTTTGTGTTCGTGATGATACTCATAAGGTTCCGAGGATAGCTTTCGTAATTGGTTGAATGTTAGTTATCCACCGTATTTAAAACAGTTTGGTTTTCACTTCGATTTTATCTTACAATTTGGAAAAAAATGGAGCTTGTTGCACTTGACTTAACGGGCCTGCTTTCAGAAGAGGGATTGAAGGTTGTGTTACATTAACTGTCAGTAAGAGGACGTTGGGCTCCAGCTATGTGCTATATTACACTCATATTATATTTATCAGTCCTTATTTTGGGAAGGAGGAACTTCGCTAAACTAGATGGCCAGTATTTGAGTTTAAAACAATCGACTTTTTATTCCTTTAGTAATACAGCCTCTTTCAGACCTTCACTTAGATATAGTTAGAGTATCTCCTTCTCATGATCGAATATATCAGCACTCCAGGAGGCTACAACTACCCAGCTTCGGTACATTCTGCTTTTAAACCAGCACATATCATAACTGAATGGGCATATAGTCTATCCAAGAATCTTAAGAAGCAAATCTCCTTTTCACCAACGGAGCTCGAATCAGGGACCTTCGGGCTACGCAGCGAGTACTATACCCACTACAAAACGTGGACTTGATAACAGATTTTGGTGGGATGGGATAGTGAGACATGCCCAACTTAACATTTTTCCAGTTTACTCTAATTCCTCAATTATTCCCTTTTCCCTATGCTAGGCATGCCTAACGTGAGTTTAATAGTGTCAACAACCAAAAAGAATGTAAAATATTTTCCCAAGAGAACTGTACGCATTACAAATTAGTAAACAGAGCTTGTAAATATTTCTACAATAGATACCTGTGACTTTTATCATCTCACTAGAACCATCAAGAACTTTCATTGTGGGTATTCTTCCGTTCCTCATGCACTTCCTCTTCCTTTGAACCTTTCAATGCATTTCGTGAATGATAGATAGCTTCCTCTTATATAGTATAAGAGGAACGTTCCCAATAAATAAAAATTGTAATTTTAGAGTTAATCACATATAAAACTCACATTCACAGATAGTTACTAACTAACGAAATGGTCAAAAGTAATAATTTTTTTCTCGCAACTTAACAGTACATTTTCTTAATAAAATTCGCAATAGAAAAACCTTAAAACTATTTTTTTTAATATATCCACAAAAGCCAATGATAAAGTACCAACTGCAAACCAAATTCCATAGATATTTCACAATGGAGCGGCATCTTTTGATCATATCTTCGCATCTCTTAATCGATTGACAGAATGATCGTCAGTAATGAAAACAAATTTAATTCCACACATCCAAACAATCATCCTCCCCATCACACATCATAATGTATAATGTTCCTTTATTATTGAATTCCCGACACACAAGAACAAAAAGATACTCGTAAAGAGATAAAAGAGATCGCAACTTTCATGTGAGTACACGTACGTGGAGCCGGAGGAGCATTTATCAATCTACCATCTGTAAACTTGAAAACCACCATCTACCGTTTAAATCGATTGGCGCGTAGTCATCATAAAAAACATGATCATTATCTAAAGGAGCATTCAGTCGATTCGTATTCGATTTATAAAGTTGGTAATATCTTTTGAGTAATAAGTAGAATCGGTGGGAATTGTTCGTACATTGTGGCCGTAAAGAAAAGAGGTCGTTTGGTGGGTGGATGAATCATCTAGAGGAAAGTTTCAAGGATTTTAGGTGGGTTATTTTATCATATTGTTTATTTTCTTGGTTGGAAGCTCCCCAGGACACGTTGATGCATTGCAATATACCATCTAACTGAATAAGAAATTTTAAAAACTAAAAGTCTTCTTCTAACACACTCTGTAAATTATTCAAAAAGCATTTTTCGACCTTATTGAAAAAAGCCAAATCAGCCTCTCGAATATCTTTTGCAGCTACTCAGCATCCAAAAGATGTTTTTTTACCTCAGCGGATCATCGATATGAATCACCTGGACATGATCACTGATTTTATGAAGCAGGCGAATCAGAACAAATTGATTGAACGGCTCAGATAAAGATTGTATCTCTTTTTTCGAATGTAGAAGTCGAAATATATTAGTACAAGAATGTTGTTCACGTCTCCCAGTGTCTGTGGACTCCGATCTTCATCTTCCGATTCGTGTAGTTCCTTTATTGATTAATTGATCGTAGTCTTTTGACACTCGTGGAACGATATGTGATGCTGTCCGAGAATATAAAAAGCTCATAAGTGCTTGGATGGTTGGGATGTGTTTGGTTAATGTTTTGCATCGGAATCGTTCGAAATTTACTTTGATGAAGAGATTGGTTCGATGATTAGGTCGATTCAATGACTAGTGCTACCGCTCTTAATTTATTATATTCTTGTTAAATTTTATTTGACTGATTGTGAAATGTAATTTTTGAGTATTCTTTGGTTTTGAATCTACAGGGTTATCCATTTCGTGGTAGGAAACTATAACCCTGCAATTTGACATCTGTCAGAATTAAATGTCATCCAAAGCGTGTTTCTTTTTAGTTGAAAGTTTGCCATTTAGAAATATGGATCTTTAACGGTCGAAGAACGCGTTAAAATTATTAAATTTTATTGTAAAAATGGTAATTCTGCTGTATCAACATCTAGTGCTTTACGAGCCGATTACGCCCGACATAATCGACCTATACAGCAAACAATTTCGAACACAGTGAGAAAATTTGAAGAGACTGGATCGGTTATTGATATTGCAAGGTCTGTGCATCATCGCAAGATTCGTTCTGCGGAAAATATTGCTGTCGTTGCTCAAAGTGTGGCGGAAGACCCGAATTTGTCGATTCCCCGACGTGCTCAACATTTGGGCTTATCTTACGGCTCATTGTGGCGGATTTTGCATTTGGATTTGCATTTCCATCCGTACAAAATCCAACTCACTCAAGAACTTAAGCCTCAAGACCATACACAACGCAGAATGTATGCGAATTGGGTGATTGAACAACAAGCCATTGATAACGATTTTTCGAACAAAATTTTCTTTAGTGATGAGGCTCATTTTGCGCTCAGTGGTTACGTAAATAAACAGAATTCCCGCATATGGGGCTCTCAAAAACCTCAGGTGATCGCAGAAAGGCCTTTGCATCCGTAAAAAGTGACCGTTTGGTGTGCATTATGGTCTGGTGGTGTTATTGGCCCGTATTTTTTTGAAAACGATCAAGGAAGAGCCATTACTGTCAATTCCGACCGCTTTGGACGGATGGTAACCGATTATTTTTGGAGAGAAATTGAAGATTATGATCTGGAGAGCATGTGGTTCCAACAGGATGGAGCCACAAGCCACACAAAACAGGTTAATCGAGCGCTTTTGCAAGAGAAATTTCCAGGACGCGTAATTTCGAGATTGAGTGGTGTTAATTGGCCCGCAAGATCCTGTGACCTAACACCTTTGGATTTCTTTTTATGGGGGCTATGTGAAAGATCGTGTTTACGTGGACAATCTTCAAATTTTGAGCAATTGAAAACCCATATTCGTGAAGTTATGGTCGAGATATTTCCAGAAATGTGCTGAAAAGTCATTGAAAATTACCTCAAAAGGATCGAGGCTTGCAAGAGGTCCCGTGGCAGACATTTGAATGATGTTGTGTTTCACGTATAATGGCAAGGTTTAATCTTTATACTGGATAAAAAATTTTGTTTCTTTCTGAATATTTTAAGTGTTTTCTTTAGCTTTACTTTCCCAAGGGTAAAATAGATAACCCTATATAAAACTAAGTATGTAGTTGTAAAAGTAAAACTTGGTAGACCGAAGGTTCAACTTGACCTTTAAAATATTTGATTATTAGATCCACTGACTAGAGTTTCATTGGGTAGATGTCGGGGTCAATGAAACTCCTTATTAGTACAGTAAAACCCAGATAAGCGCACATCGAAAATCCAGAAACTTTTTATGCACTTAACCGGATTGTGCCCTTTTGTGGGTTGCGCAGTAATTTTGTTTCTTTCGCTGAATTTGAAGGTTTTTTATCAGAAAAATATTTGAAAATAAAAGTTTTCATAACATAAATGTAGTTTTATTCATAACAGAAAAAATAAAATAGAATTCAAATTTTCCAGATGCAAATTCCATAGAAACACATATTACAAAGAACACTATTATGATTTGATGTATTATATTTAAGGGCATTTTTTATTTTTAATTGCGAAAAATATATTTCTTTTGTATTACATTTGTACCCCTACATTTCATCAGACTTATATGTATATTTTTTTGTTGCAGTCATATTTGTTATGAATCAAAAGTTTGAACGATCTTTCTGAACTTTCCTGCCTGCTACAGAATCTTTTCTACAATGTAGAGTGCCACAGGGAAGGGCCTCGTAAAAAAGCTCTGATTCATCGGCGTTGAAAGTATCTTCAGGTTCGTAGTCCTTGACCATATCTAGTAGTATATTTTTTGTCAAATAGTTGGCAGTTATTTCGTCAGAAGCTGATTTTCCTCCATGGAACTTAGAATATTTAATGTTGTTTTTAAGTTTCCAACGCTGTAACCAACCATTGGTTGGCTCAAAATCGGTTATCCCCATTTTAATTGCCATTTTCGATGCTTGGTCCAGTAATGCTCTGTGCGGTCTAGGTTCAAGAAGCCCATTCTTTACACCTTTGCTGATAGTTGGCGAGGCACATGCTGACGTTATCCTTTTTAGAACGTCTTCCGCTTTTCGGTTTAGCCTTTCCTTTTGATGTCGCTGGACGGTAATAGTACTATGCGACATCCTTTCTTTGAAGAGGTTATACGCTCCCGTTTTCGAGTACAGTGCTTCATCCACATGTTTTAGGGTGATGGTGAAATAATCAGACCCTTCGTTTTCTGCCGTGATCACTTTGTGGACTTCAGGATGGTTCGTTATTGTTTCGGGACTTAAGACCCTTGCTTCAGTTGCTTCGATTAATTCGAGTGACCATCAAATTCTTGATGTTCCTTATCTCTTCCCCACTGCGTGAACATTTGGTTTGTCCTGCAGAATTTGCCGCTTTTTTCACTTTTAATAGACATTATAGCCCAAAAAAGTTAGCATAGTTAGAGTATCTTGTTATCTTGATCGAATGTATGGATATTCGTGAAAGTTATATGACCAGCACCATGCTTTGGTCAGGTGTCCGTGCACCCGTTCAGATTTCAAACCAGTGCGTAGCTGAACGTGCTTGTAATCCTTCAGAAGAATTACTCGAAACAAATCTTGTTGTCACCTATGGGATTCGAACCAGGGACTTCGGTTTACGTAACAAGAGCTTAATAAACTATTATAAAAATGATAGTGATGTGGCGCTGTTATTATGGAAAAATAGAGTGAAGTGCAGAGTATTAATGTGTGAAAACCTCTCAACTACAACTAATAAGAAAAGGTGCGTGTCTCCTCAGAATAGGAAATTTTACCATTTTATCAGGGCTGCTGTTCAGATGTGTTTAACAGTCATTGAGTAGCTATATTGATGAACGATTTATGTGTCAGTGCCAAGGGTGGCGGCTACTTCACTAAAAAAAAGTTGTCGAGTTGGCGCAACAGATGATGTCATCGAATATAAACTTTTCGTTTGTAGATGCTAAAATGGGAGCGCCGCCCAATTTGTGTACCACGCTGCTAAGTTAACTATTCTGATAGCTACCTGACGCAATGTTGACAACTTTTTCCAGAGAATTAAACTTACATATGTAGGTAATTTAACTGATCCTTAACAGGGAACTCTAACTCGAGCGAAACTTGAATCGGGCCAAGAATTATTTTGCACTGTCCTTAAATCCCGTGGTGAGAAGTGTGTCATCGCAATTAAGACAAATACAACTAAAACATCATGCCTCGTTCAATTGTCTATTGCATGAAAAACACAGCACAGCAAATTTACGTTCTTATTTACATTTAATTGTTGTGCTTTTGAGCCTGCAGTAATTCCTTTTCCTTTTGTTTGAAAGGAACAAATATTTTGTCAGACTCTTAATTATATTTTTCTACAATTTTTACAACTGAACTGATAATTTTCTCAAACGTTTCTTGTTAAATATTTTTAACCGAATGAATTTATTACTGAAAATCACCAATTATACTGACTGATTGCTTCTATTTGGTCCTTTCTATTAGCTAGCCAGCCATAAAGACTACAACGCCTAAATTCAAATGGAAATGTAGGAGAGTTCTTTCATTTTAATTGTAAGATTGGAGAAAAAATAATAGCACGGATGTCGAGTCTTCAATAATTAGGAAACCAGCAAAAAAATTTGCAACTGAATGTCATTTCCTTCATGCAGCAATTACGTTATAGGTAGCCAATTTAAGAATATTTTTGATTCTACGTCTAGGAATCGTTGCGTGTAGACGTGTCAAGAATTTAAAAAATATGAAAATAATTTTTAAAACATAAATTAGAAAGTAGTTTTAGAAAAAAACTTATTACATCGTCGAACTATTCGAACAATTTATCGAGTATCTGGATTTGACCTGCGAGAAAGTTTCAAAAAAAGTCAAAAAAGAACCGGGGGTATGGAGGAGCCCGACGGCTTCTTACCGCTGGGCGACCCAGGGCCAGGCATTTCTGATACGACGAATGAAAAAATCATGAAACGGAAACGGAGCATGGCAAGGGTATTACGCTTTCAAGTGAAGAATACGAAAGAGTAACCTCAGAAAACGCAAAGGTTTTAAACAAAGTAATGAGATGAAACTCTGAATACAAAGTTTGGAGGACATGATCCGGACATTAACAAATGTGAATAACACAAGAGTGATGAAGCCATAGAATACGTCAGGCAAAGAAGAAGCGATAACAAATAAGAAGAATGAGAAAAAGGAAGCGATAAAAAACAAGACCAATGAGAAAACAGTAGCTACACAAAACGCTCAGACATATAAAGCAAGATACGAACAAGACATCAATCCAAGATGCTGAAAACATACTGAGCCCAGGAGGAGCAAACGATAGCGCCAATTACTGTGCGATACTGTCAGCGATGAATTACGAAATGGACATAGAGATGGAGTGCCACGATAACATAGTTAATAATAATGATTGTTGTAATAATTTTATTGAATATTTAAAATCGAAAAATAAGGAGGAGAAGAAGCCAACCGGTGTGTCTGCTGGTTCTCCTATTAAAAATATTAAGATAACTGAGAAAGTTCCTCCGATTAATGTGTTTGGGAAGCGTGGAGGGGATATGGTTCGGCAATTGGTAGCTGAACATAAGATTGACAATTTTGAAGTTAGGATAGTGACCGCTGATAAAATCACAATAAAGACATTGGCTGATTTCTAGCTAGCGAAAGATAGTTTTAAAAGTGTAAAAACTCCCCACTACACAGACACACCATAGGCGGAAAAAATCAGACCTTTCTGTTAAAGGGCTTGGACTGTGGGGAGAATGCAGTTGATCTCCTTGAAATGTTACAGGAAGCAGCGCCAGCTAAGAAGTTCATCAGTTTAAAAAATTTTGCTGCAAGAATATCAACTGTTGAAGGCAAAATACTACCATTTTATTTGGTCCGAATTTCTAACGATAGCAGTCCGAGTGCCCTCCAACAGGTAAGGTACTTAAACTTTAGAGTTGTGAGGTGGGAATGCCTCCAAAAACTGAGGTCAACCAGTGTTACAGTTGCCAAAGATTCGGTCATTCGGCTGCTAATTGTGCCGTGCCTTATTGCTGTGTTAGATGCATAGATATTCGAGTCCCCGGAAAATGTAAATTGGCTCAGATGGAGACAAAAGAAAAATTATATTGTGTTAACTGCGGTATTTTTAGTTATCCAGCATCATATCGAGGATGCTCTCGGTGTCAAGATGCAAGAGTTAAATTTTCCCCAAAACAAACCCAAGTACATTGCAATTTGTTACCTCCCAACTTCGTCAAACCCGGAGTATCATTTGCACTTGCTGCTAGAGGACCAGCAGACAACAATGTAAATGAAATAAATAATGTTTGTGGCAATAATGAGCTGCTTCTCAAAATTTATCAGCAGCTTGAATTTCTTTCAGAAAGAATGAATAAACGAAACCAAATAATCAATTTCGTTTTTCAACGTTTTTACCAACATGCTTCAAGCGGTTGTCATCCATTCACATTCATGGATATGTTCCGTCTCATTTCGATCAACTTCAACTCTATTGTTGCTATACATCGACGTGACTGTCTCTTGGAGTTCTTTGTCAAGCAAACAGTGAAACCCATCTCAATTCGTGGCACCCCATGACATTCAAGGATTTTGAATTCATAAAAAGCGATTGAGTAAACGATGACGGGGGAGGTGGCACCGGGATATTGGTTCGAAGACCCTATTGTTTCCAAAATATTGAAAAAGTCGAATTCAAAAGCTTTGAATCTTTTGAAGTGTTCGTTATCAAGATCTAACTGTCAGGTGAGGATAACCTCTTCGTTATCTCTGTCTATGTAACTGGTCGAAATGTTCTCAAGGTCAAGGAGGATTTCAATTCTTTGTTTGAAATACTCGAATTGAACAAGCTGTATAATTATTATATTCTTGGTGGTGATCTGAACGCCAAGCATGCATCATGGCTGAACGCCACCAATAATCCCGGAGCTGTAGTCCTGAAATCGTGGATAACAGAGAACCAAATTGAATACAGGCGCAACATATATGGGCCGGAGTTCCCAACATACCCTAGGGCAAATTCATATTTAGACCTCTGCATTGCTGACGCAGCTTTAATAGTTCTCAATGAAAACTGCAGGTGCTTCCTTATGACAGCGACCATAATGAAATTGTAATCAAAATCAATCATCAAAGGGATGATTTCTTCCTCATTCCAGTTGAAGATGAAAATTATTGGTTGAATTAAAAAAAACAGACTGGGGAAACTTTCAAAAGAAGTTTAATCAGGAGTACCAGAAGTAATTTCCCCCTTCTGATGATGGCTATGCTTGCTCAATGGTTCCTAATGGCAGGAATCTAACTAACAGTGAAATACGAGTAGATCTCTATTTGTCGAAGTTAGAGAAGCTAACGTTGGAAACGATTGAGAAGGTAGTCCCCAAGATTAAACATCGAAATAATAAGGAAAAATAATGAACAGCAACCATCATAAGGTAGAAAGGACCAAAAAGCCTTCTTTTCACACGCGTCAACAATATTTATCGACGATTTTTGGACAACATCCATCCCTCGCTGGCTTTGTTGAAATTACACCTGAATAATGTCCGGAACTTAATCTGTTCTTACTTCAAAAGTGAGGTCAGCAATTATTGGGCGGAAAATTTGAGGGGACCCAGATGGCGTTTTCGGGAAAGTGAAAAGCATATTCCGCAAGAAGTCTCGAGTGAAGGTATCGAATCTTGAAGTCGCTAGTGATGAGATAAAAATTCTCGATAGGGCTGGTATCGAAATTGATAGAAATGGAAGCAGGATTATATGTGAGAGGTTGCATAAACTTACCTTGATT
Organism: Odontomyia ornata; assembly: GCA_963969285.1. Taxonomy (NCBI): domain Eukaryota; kingdom Metazoa; phylum Arthropoda; class Insecta; order Diptera; family Stratiomyidae; genus Odontomyia; species Odontomyia ornata. Next base: position 12,155,239 of record OZ017740.1, read on the forward strand.
TGAGCACATTTTGAATTGGTTCATCTATCAAACCCTGGGGGAGGGAATGAAATATTTTCAGAGGTCGTTGAAGCAAAAGTTTCCGACTTCAAATCAAGCCTGTGCGGCGACTCAATTCTTCATTTCAATGAAATATTGACATCTGACCACATGCTGAGCTTGAATCTTATTGATTATTTTGTCAGCTAAGATGACTTATGTTTCATATTTCGCAGGATAAATAACAAGAAATCATGTGGTACTGATGGTATTCCAAATGTGGTTCTCTGGAATTTGCTTGAGGTTGCTATTAGGAACTATTGCATATTGTTCAACATCATGTTGATCAATTCATATTTCCCAAATGAATGGAAAAAGGCAAAGGTATTTCCGATCTTGAAGAAAGAAAAAGAATCTTCATGCCCTAAAAGCTATCGCCCAATCAGCTTGCTGCCTAATATCAACAAGGTGTTTGAATTGATACTAAACAAAGCATTGAACGCCCATATTGAGAAATATGAGTTGATGCTGAATGGCCAATTTGGTTTTCGTGCCAGGTATTCGACCATACATGTAATAACGAAAGCAACCTCAGAAATTTGTTGGAAACCAAATGATAGAGAATGTGTTGAAGCGTGTCTCATTGATATGGAGAAAACCTTCGATACGGTCTGGTTACATGGACTAGTTTTTAAACTCCTTCAGGACAGGTTCTCAGCCACCTTGTCGCCATGATGTGCAATATGTTATATGGGAAATTATTTGTTGTAACTGATGGAAATCTGACAACAACGCGCGAATCCAAGGTCTTGAATGGTCTACAGCAGGGAACAGTTACTGCACCTCTGCTTTTCTCGATATTCATTCGCAAGCTATTGAACAGTTTTGATTTTAACGTCTTGCCAACGCGATAATTGTTAGCATTTGCTGATGATCTGATCATCTATATGGCAGACCGAGAAGCTACAATAGCTCAGAACAATCTCCAAAAAATGTTCAATGATGTGCAGCTCAATGCACAGAAATGCGAAACAATCTTGTTTCGGACAACGCTGCAGGGAGTTAGTCAAGACCTGCAACGTCATTGGAAAGATTTCCACATCATGGCTGGCGAGGGTAGTTCAGAACGGGTTCCACATAAATCTTGTGTTCAATACCTCGGTGTTCATCTCGATCAGTATCTGTACTGTACTGAACATGTTAAAATTATGCTCAGTAAGGCGGAAAAACCAGTCATGGCCCTCCGAAGACTCTTTCATTCCAGATACATTGATCAAAAGGTAAAAATTATCTATTACAAGACCCTGGTTGGACAAGTTTTGACATATGGATGTCAGATCTAGTACAACCAGAGTGCTAATACTATGGAAAAATTAAGAGTCTTCGAAAGGAAATATCTTCGTGCAGTTACTGGTTTGTACAAAAAGCTTGAGAGGGACTGGAAGCATTATATATCAAACTGAAGAATTTATCAAACTGCTAAAGTGACAAGAGTCGATATCTTCATATTGAAACTTTTTCGGAATCATATCGCAAGATGTGTAACTGTGAGTGAAAACCCTTGGATTTCACAGCCGTTCCACCCTACAGACGGGTACATGGTGACTTGCCTCGCTACTGGCTTCGTTCCTCCAGAAGCATTCGTGTATTTGGACATGAATCGATATGTTTTTGATTCTGACGGCATCATATATCACATATATCGACGGCCCACCCATAAAAAGATAAAATATCCTTCGAATTTGAGTTAACGAGACCAACATTTCCAATGGAGATACTCATTTACTAGATTCGTTGAAGTTGATTGAGCCCAGATGGAACAATCTAGGTATTGCTGGCTGAATGACAATGTCTAAATTATTCGTGTTTACTTTTCAGTTTTTCGTTATTTAGTTTTTGAGTTTCAGCGCATTATTACTACATTTTGTATTGTTGTTTATTTGTGGTAAAAATTAGGTATAGGTTAGGTATATGTTATGTTTATTTTTTAAGGTTAGAGGTAAGGTTAAACGATTAAGTTAGGAATATTGTGATGGAATTCTTTAGTATAACATAAAGTTTTTAATTGAATTTTATAGAACTAGGTTATAACATATTAGGTGTAGGATCAAAGTTTACTGTTGTGTTAGAATTATAAATAATTTTAGATTAGTGTTGGTTGGTTTTTCTTCCTTTTTCCAATCAAATCATAAAATATGTAATAATCTTAATTAATTTGAATTTGCTATTGTTTTTTTGATAAAATGTGTTTAACTGATAATGTATCAATTTTGAGAGCCATTCGGGCCATTAAATTTTTCTACTGTTATTGTTTGGAATTCGCTTTATATCGTTTAAAAATTTATAACGATTAGTATTGAATAAAGCGCGACTTACGAATATTTTTGAATAATGCCTTGTGTATGAAGTTTATAGTGCAATGTTTCCACTTGTTTTGATTTCATGTTTAATAGTAATCAATCTCTAAATGGTTAAGTAATCAACTCATTTATTTTACTTTTTATCGCTAGTCAATAATAGCTTTGTAATGTAACAATTTAAAGATGAAAAGTTGGTGTTTACTTTCTTTTGACGCTCACAGTACATTTACAATAATTATACATCAAGTTTGCATGAACTGCCTTCTAGATTGGCAAAAACGAATTACTTTTAAAGTTAAAAAAAGTCACATCTGATATAGAAAAAGAAAAAATTGAATAAAAATAAAAAATGGGAGGACGGATGAAAATAGTGAAGTAAAACAGTAAGTCAGGCTACTTCTTTCGCCTTTGAACAGGATCGGGTATGCGATCCGCATTGATGGCACCCGACCATCTTTTTATTGTAGGGGATCTCGCCGGGATGGAGAGTGCTCGCAAGTGGACTCGTACCATTGGGGACATAGGCCTAGTTGAGAGGAGTGCAGGAAGCATCAAATCCCACCAGGATTCCCCACCTTTTGTCATGAGTTACGATTTCCTTCGTCCAAGATGAGACCTTAGCGCTTGCCTAAGCCACTCTTTCACTTTTAAAAATCCATTTAATTTGTTTATGCCAAACAATTTAACGCTAAGGGAAAGAACCCACCCCATGACACCGCAGACGCTAGCTGTCAGCACCAGCACGCGGCCCTAGTTCAGGTCGTTTTCGGTGAATACCAATCGTTCTTTGATGAGGTAGCATGACACCACCGCAATCGTTTATGGACACTCTGAAACAAAATTTCCAATACAGTTCAGATCTATTTCACCCTCTGTTTTATTTTATAAACACAAGACTCCAAATTTGTACCTCTGAAGATGGACTCAGTTATTTGGATCTTCTCTCGTTTAAAGCACGCAGGATTTCCCGGATGAATATCTTATGTTCAAGCTTTATCACTACCTGATTGATTGCCCAAACGTAGTGAATTAAATTAGTTGGAGGAGCCCTGGCAGGCCTCTACGCGTATCTTATTTTAATGTTTCGTTCGCACGCACTAAAACCAACTACCTGGAGTACACATCAATTAGAACTTGATGCTTTCCCTCAGTACTTATTAGAATTTACTTAAAAACTATCTTAAGCTATAATTATAAGTGTAAATATTTTTCCTTTCTTTCCCCCCTGAAAGGAACTAAGCCTTAATTAATATCTTTTTAACATTTCCTCTTGCTTTATTGTACGGATTATTTTATCTTCTTTTCTACTTTTAAAATTGGGACCTAAAATCTTTGTAAAAATTTTTTTGACAAAGACATACTAGTTTCACGACCTGTTTGTTCGCCTGTCCGTGCGTCACATCAAATTTCCTCAGAAACTATAGATGCTGGAAAACTCAAAGTTCGTGGGAAGGTCAGAAATGATAGTCTCTCAAAAGTTTAGATCTTAACAAACATTTCAAAATTTTTTTAAGGGGGTCTCCCCTTATAACGAAGTGGCCCTTAAAAATGTTTTTTAATCGAAGGTAGTCAAATGAAAGGTCTTGGCTAGCACTTGTAGAATCTGAATTCAAAAAGTTATTTTGTGCATTGGGGAGTCCAGGGCGAGGTAAAAAGTAACAAAGTTTTGTTTCCTCCCCTCACGATTGGGAAAACCTGGAAAAATCACGAAGGTAGGTCTTTATGAGTACAAGGGCAAATCGAAATTCACTCAACTTTGTTAGCAATAGTATGATTTTTCGATTTTTATTTTCACCCGTAACATCAAAACGGTACCTTTAAACTTCTTGAAATTCAATCATAGCCATTTCAATTGTACCGTATTACACTAGCAACACGTGTTGATGGGTGATACATATTTCAAATTGATCTAGGAACTTTTATTTTCTTCCAAGTTTCATGAAAATTTAAGGAATAGTGCTTAATTTGAACATCTTCAATCGGCGGCGCATTCAGAAAAATTATTTAAGGTGAAACAAAATTGTGGTTGCAACGTGCTTATTAACCCTCCGAGTACACATGGGGTCAATTTGACCCCAGACGCTACTTTGACCGATTGCAGCGCCTAGGCCTGCGGGAGAGTGGGGGTATTGTGGGCTTCTAAGTATATTTTAGTGTCTTGACTATAAGTTTACATAGTTTGTTTAGCTTTCGAAGACGTTAGTTATTGTTGAGAAACCTTTGAAATCAGCCTGGGGTCAATTTGATCCCATTGTGTACTCAACGTCAATTTTGAGGTAAAAATTGATTTTTTTTTTACTTGATAAATGGACAGATTAATTCAAAAAGACAAAAAAAAGTTTGAAAGTATTTTTATTTTTTTTAAAGCAATATGGAATATAATCTGCGATCTAGTGTGTTTGTTGGCTGAAGACAGCGGTGATGATTTTGGCGTCAGTGGTTCCTCCGCAGACGACCACGTCTCTGAGCAATCAGTATCTGATTATGAACTTTCTGAATGTTCAGAAAATGATGATATGGAGAATGCAATTCTCAGTTAACGCCTTTACAACAGCGTGAAAATTCAGCCGCACGAGGGAGACCAACATCAACATTGATCAGAAAAAATAAGACAAAGTGGAAAATGGGAGCTTGTGAAAGATTATCAGGTTGGAATATAAAAATATGCAAAATAAATTGTTTCTTTTTAAGGGACACTATTGGGCTCATTGTTCCTTTATTCTGTTATGTCTTGAGAGTTTCCGCGTAAATTTTTAGCCAAAAATATTATAAATTGAAAAAGTTACGATTTTTTATGTAAAAATGCTAATTTTCGTTTTTTCAGGTTGTTCGCAAATTTTTTTAGGTAGGCTAAGGACATTTAAGGCCTCTCTAATGTATGAGAATTACTAAAAGAGCTTTCAAACTATTTCGGAAAAATTTTTCAAACTAATATTTGTAGTGGGGGCGATACTGTATACGTTCAAAGAAGGTTGGGGTCAAATTGACCCTATATGTAATCGATGATCGAAAAAATAGGTGTGTACTCGGAGGGTTAAGGAAACTGCATCTTCTGCATAAATTTGATGATTTCTGACCCAAGCATAGGATGAATGATTCAAGTCACCTATTTACGTTACTACAAAACTGGTTTCGAGCTCTAGGGTGGTTACAAAGACCTTCTGGTAGGAGCACCCTCCTACTTACTCAACTTGTTTTTCTGTTAAAAATGGATATAAATAAATATGTTTGCTAAATTTTACTGAGAAATAACCAATCAAAACTTAGGTTATGAAATATAAATATCCATAAATTTATTTGTGTCCTGTCAGTAACAAATCATTATTTCGGGAACGGTAAGCCAGACCTCACCGTCATATCACCCATACCAAATCCCACTCAGTAATCATATAAAAGTCAGATCAATCGATCTTTTGTTATTATTGTGTTTATGGCATTAATTGTAATCATGATGTATCTATTAGGAGATCCGTTTTCATATCTTTTCAATTACAAATTAAATACAATTCGGCGTTTCTTAATTGTGGGTGAGCGCACGTCAGCCTTTCTTCGCGCATTGGCCACGCTCTTCGCCGCTCCGCCGTTCTGGGCACTTTAAAAACACATTTCGCCTTGTGTTTCCTCGAACCTTTCACGAAATGTTTCTTTTCTATTTGAGTATTTAGTCCGTTGTTTCTGCCAGCAGAAATCTAATTGAATGGATTAGATTTGAAAAGAAATGCTTTTTCGGCATCGCTTTTATCCGTCCGATAAATATGTCTGTGTATGTACTTACTCGTATATTGAGTTAACAACTGAAGCGAACCGTCGACGATGAACAAAACTGAAGACTGAAGAGGATATGGCAAGTTTTGTGGTCTGCAATTTGATTGATATGACGAATACCGAATGAAATCATTAGGAATGGCCACATATCAATCATAATTTTGATTATATGATCATTCCGCGTTTTTGTTAATTCACTCGCTCGCCTTCCAATTCACGTCCAGATGAGATTTCCAGCATCCGCGGCCCCTGCAGCACGTCATCGCGGACATTGGACGCATTTGACCGGTGGTTGTTGTATTTCATTCATAAAAGAAAGAATGCTTGGCATTAACATGCTTTTTGGCGGCGAAAAAATCATCTGACGATATTCACATTAAATAGATTAATAGCATTAATTTTTTGATTTCAAAACACTGTGGAGATGATTTTTGTATTAGCTTCTAGATAATGGCGGTAAACGTTAAATAAGTTTGAGGGAATGATGGTTTCGAATAAAAAATTGTTGGACAAGAAAGACTGGTATATGCGGAGGCACAATTCAAAGCGAAAAGCTCAGTGAAGCATTGAAGCGGTTAAAGTTATGAGATTTGGCAATTTCTTGGGGTTGGAATTTTCGGCTACTGTTAATTTAAAAGTTGAACTATTAGGTGTAATTAATGATAAAACCTCATGAGGTTATGCGCTACCTGAGTGTTGTTTCTCAATGAAAGCCGACGGCAATATGTTTTGCTTGTGGTTTTCAAGTAATTTTTCGGATTGTTGTTTGAAATTCGCTGCTTAATTGAAGTTGATTCTTATATATTTGTATCCAATGAAATAATTTTTGTTATTACTTCGTAAGTGCACAGTAGCGGCTCTTGTGTTCATCGATAAGAGCAGTAGAGAATTATGACACACACTTAGTAATAATTACTTTAACTCTCCAACCTTTGCATCTAACCCTATTCACAAGTGGGACACCACATATGCATCTTAATATACTTGTACAAGTGGCAAAAGTGTGAACTTAAAACTACTTTGTTGACTATATTCAAAATTTTTGAAGTGAAACTTTTCCACTGACGGGGTTAAAATTTTAAGATATAAACAATAAGGTAAACCGTTTTTGAAGCGGTCAGACAGCGCGACGATATTGGCGCGATAAAAGGTTGTAAGTAGAAATTGCGACTAAATCACTGCATTTTGCTTGGATTCTTTTTGGGAATAGTAACGGCGGGTGGTTAAAGATCAGATATAAAAGCCTTTTGCCGACAATCCGAAAATATTTAAGCTTAACCTTCATAAAAAAAAACTTATTTTCAATACAAAGTGGGGTGCAAATGTATCTTTACATTTTTTTGATTTATTATTATTTTTTTAAGGAATATTAAAACTAAATACGAGTACTTTCTGGTCAAAAAAATTATATATACTCGTTTATAAGTATGCTGTAAGTATTGATAAATAAGTAAACACATTTTGTAAAAATAGTATAAAATGATTATCATAAAAGGAATCCGTGGCATTTTAAATAATAATTTAACTTTAACACTTGGTACAGAATGCTATATTTTTTGAATGCTCTGCTCATACGTACTGATTGCACCGAAAACAAAACTTTCGAGATTTCCTATCATAACTTCTGTCGCATGAGAAGCATCACCACTGTCTTCCAATGACGGGAACAGGTTGTTCTTTCTTTACGTTTAATTCTGGCGAACTGGGTAGCATGGATTATTTTATATTGTCATTTTGGTAACTGCAAATTATATTTTTTCTAATAAATTCTTGGCTCAACTCCAACAAAAGCATTTTTCTTCTACCCAAACGATTTTGTTTCTAATCTGAATTTTTCAACACCCAAAGTTTATAGGTGTCAAAGCCACCGATATCTAGCAGATGAAAAAAGACTGCCATCGGCCACCGATTACTTTTTCTTTGTGTCGTGAACTCCTTTGCCAATTTATCTGTTGCTATCCACTGCACCCTTTGTTTTATTGTGGTGTAAAATGATATCTGGTTTGTAATCAGTTTCCTCGCACTTATTTTATCATTGTTATGTTCTGTCGATAAAAGAATAAATTTATTTTTCCAGTGATATCTTCGCTGATCGGTATAATTTTGTAGGAAGTGTAGACTCCGGTGCAAGCTAAGCTCGTCTGTAGGCTCGGGGAAAACATTTGCGGGTGGACAACAAATGACCGAGGACGCAGGGCCTCCGACTGGAGTTGGTACTTACATTCGTAATATTCCGTCGATACAACATTCTTTCCTAGGCCGATAATCTTTGTCATATGCTCTTTCGCTCCGAGTATAAATCAGTTTAGGAATACCTAATGTAGTGAATTGAGTAGATGTAAATGTTCGTGAAGGACTACAGCGAAGGTCTGGTGGCTCGGCGAAAGATGATGTTGAGATCCGCCGAGATTGGCCTTGTCTAGGGACGCGCGAGTGCGCTGGTAGACTAGCGTTGCGGTGTCGTGGGGCGGGTTCTTTCGCCGTAGCACAAGAACCCACTATAAAAAAAATTTCGCATTCACGAATTAAAACATGTCAAAATGCCGATCAACTGGTGTCGAGGCCGAGGTAACCTCTTAAGGGTTGAAACAAATTGGCCGGGCACAAACGGACGGATTAGCAGGAACTTCGTCGTTACCGACGATACTTGTAGCCCACAAATAAGAGCTGGGCATCCAGGTGGAAGCGCTATCCCCTCACACCCTCGCAACCGGATCAAGATCCAAACGTAGACGTGGCCATGTAATTCGCATTTGAGTGAAAAACTCGTACAAACATTATTTGCATGACGTTTTCCCCCAAAGTAGAATATAAACGGGACCAATTTATGACATAGCGTTATGCGATTAAATCACATCTCTGTATCATAAAATGGCACGCGAACGGAAGGCCACTCTACCCGGCAAGAGCCCTGTTAAGCGAGAAGAGAAGCCCATTTTTGAGGAGGAGCCTGCCACCGTTGCGGGTCTTGTACCCATTCAGATTTTCAAAAAAGAAAGACCGAAGGTAAAATTTTAATAAAACATTGTATTTTTAATATCCATGTAAATTACATTATGCGATGGTATGGTATGGACATATTCAAACGACTTTATAGATAATTGGGAAAACTCTCGTTACTTTGACACGAAATCTAAGTACAACCTTCGATGAAACAAACCTTTTGCTATTTTATTTTTAATTAATTTTGCCGTTTCTTATAAAAAATATTAATTAATAGGTTTTGTTTTCTAATACAACTTGAGGATATACTGTTGCAACCACGGGAGTCACCGCAATTGCAGACATTAAGTATTAGCAGAGGGGTGGCATACTGAGGCCGGCTAGGGCTCGGTCGTGTCGTGGAACTTCCGGGAAAACCTCTGCTTGTGCTGAGCCGCCTTACATATAATAACTAGCACAAAGGGAAAAGAATGGAAAAGGGGAGGTCACATTGAGAAATGAAAGATGATGAGTTTAATCTGACATGGCCGTTTTTTATTTACAATTATAATCTAAATTCAAAATTTGAAACAACATAAAAGAACTAGAATATACCAGCATAAAATAATTCACGATTATAAAGAATATAATAATCAAACTACTGGACAATGTGATACTATGATTTATAAAATATTTTTAAAAAAGAAAAAAAAAAACAAATTTGTACTCACTTCTTTCCCTATAGAACTCCGAGTGCCCGGTGCAATACAACATAAGAAGCGTGGGGTTGCTGAAAATAAATTCGTAATTTAAAATCACTAAGCCACCAAAAAAACGTAACGGCCACTATTATCCGCACTAATTGATTCCTCCACTCCGTCTACTATCGGCAAATTTTGCTTTCACTTTTAATTTACAGTAAGTAATATTTTCCTAAATTCATTCCTTTCGCTTCTTATTTTTTTTGTTCACTGAATCTCAACCCAAAACTTCTGACAACAATTTTCGTCTTCCCGCAATCCAAATTAGCAATAGCTTTTTTTTCTCGCACAATTTTCGTTTTGCGCACATCAAATTAATAAAAAATGTTTCTTTTTACACACCGCACAAAGTCAAATCCTTTCTCTTCCCAAATCCAATATTCACCTCACTTTTTCAATCCTTCCACTATCCTCCTTCGTCACTAAAACTTCAAAAAGTCTATTCAACTCCCATTCACATTCTATCCCCAAAAACTCCCTTTTTTCCCAATTTTAAAACCCCCAAAAATCACTCTATCGAAAACTCCCTTATCTTCACTAGCCAAATACTCACTGACTCTCCCCCAACAGCTTCATCCCCCATTTTTCACTTCCATCCAATCTGATCCCGCAATCTCTTTTTTCATTTCCAATTACCGCTGCCGCATTTGGGTAACGTGATCGAAGTTCATTACACTTCGATTCCGCTACCCACACATCTTTTTTCCCATATCGACAAACACAATAATATCCATTGATTTGCATATATGGCAATTTACATCATCCAAGAATAGCTTGATTGAATGCAAAGTGTCACATATACATTACGGAAGCTATTGATTTTGCCGATACCCCAAAAGGAGCACTTTCCAGCGCCCGGGGGAACTTGAACTCAGGGTTCCAGCAGAGCCTCGGTCGAGAACTCACGCCGTAACCAATGGAGCTATGACTTGTCGATCTCCCATTCATCAGTTTAGCAACTTCAACTCTTTCTTGATGGGCAAGATATCGAAATTTGTTAAAAGGGAAACATGAATAAATTTTTGTTAGTATAAAAATATGAAATTTGTTAGCGGGAATATAATTAGTTAGTATGAAGGAAGGAATTAGATTTTGTTAGGGAAAAGGTATTGAATGAAGTTTTGTTAGTGGTAATTAATCAATGGAATGTTGTTAGTGGGAAAATTGAAATTATTGGTATATATATATATATATATATATATATATATATATATATATATATATATATATATATATATATATATATATATATATTTTGTAGTTGGAAATAAGGGAAAAGGGTAGGATTGTGATGATGGGGAAGTAAAAATTATAGGGAAATTGGAAAAATGTTAATAAAAATAAATAAATACACAAAGGAAAAGGTAGGAGTGCCCAAAAGAAGGTGGAGAAGTTGCGGCGGCAATTTGAAGTTGCGAATGGGAGAAAGTCGGTACGCCAGAATTCGCAGCAATACTCGTACTCAATAAATAATAAATTATGACTCAATTGCTAGCAGCTAATTTTTCTTTTCTTCATATTCAAGAATTCGAAATTGATGGACGAAAAAAATGTTTTGAAAAAAAAAATTAAGACGAAACATTGTAGCCTGGTTAGTTAACTATATTCTGTTTTTCTAATCAATTCAGTTCGCTTTACTTGAAAACAAAAGTTTGGAGTTATTCCATAATATTGTATACGTATATTATAAAAAAAGGATTTCATGAAATATCTACTGCGATGCAGATTATTCTGTGGATGTTACGGTAAAAAATGTTCTTCCAATAGAATGTCCGCCAAATATTTCTTAACCCTCAACAAAGTTTTGAATTATTTACACACTTTAGCAGAAAATAAATATTTTAGTGTTGATGCTTTAGGGAAATTTAGATGAGACCAAAACTTTGAAAATATATCTATATAAATCAAATAGATCTAAATGTTAACTTTTTGACTTCATTCTTCGTTATTTTTTTGTTGCTCATCTTTAGTAAAGTGGTGACAGTAATTGGATGAAAGAGAAGTAAACATTTGGTTTTATCAGCTAGTTGTCGCATCGAAGCTCCATTTATTAAGTAAGCACTCCATTTGCATTTTATTGCACCTTATTGCCTACAGCACAGCACATTCAATAATTGTTTAAAGCTTGCAGTTGTTCGTTTTGGTAAGTTTCAAGAAATATTCTCAACAAGATTTTAATTTGGCACACCATGTTAGCCCTAAGCGGTTTTATTGAGTGGTCAACTGTAAGCAGCAATACTTTTTATCGATCATAAAATGTTGGCATCTAGCACTGGGTTATTGAATTAGAAACCTACTAATGTTTGTTTTCAGCACTTAAATTTTGTCACCACTATCTATATTCACACCCTTACACATAGAACATTTAATCACATTCATATCCATCAAGGGCTTCATGCATACAAATACGACCATGCATACCAACATGAGCAATTCATTTCAGGATAGATGTCTGTCTTAACCCTACTTTCATTAAGCTCTACGCTGTACTCTAACACAAATAAAAACTAGACACGTACATATATAGGTACGGTTTGCAACGACGTGACTTGGTTGGGTTTTAGGGCAACCGCGGAGTTTTGCGCGACTCTTCACTCCTTGATCCTGCGACGATTTTTCGATGGGATCAAATTTCATGGTCTGTCTGGTGGGTAGTCTCGGATTTACGTATTGGATGGTGAAAGTAACTCAATCATAATAACACAATCGTGAGATGCCCTGCACTGGCTCTTCACATTTTTCGAGCAAGGGAAATACGAATGGAAGGTCCGGTGTCTGGGACGATTCTCTATGGATTGGAGACAACCTCGAATTCGAATAGCGCAAAACCGGGGCTTTCAATCTTGCACTTCGCGATCCTCTCGAGTTTAACTTTCAGGCCCTTTCACGCACTGGGTAGAGTTTATGGAGCGCACGGGTTGGGTGCCGTGCAAACTTGACGTTACACGGAAGGGGAATGAACTCGCGGCTAGGTTCAGCTCCAGATATTGTTTGGAAGAATTTTCTTTGAGCTGTTTTTGCTTGCGAGGTTGGAATAGAACTCAGTTGATCACACAAAGAGGTAACGAAAACAGTTTTGTACGATCTCTGTACGTACCATTTAAACCGAGTGCCTGCTAACTCTTAACACTTCAGCAGCAGGGACTGTCACTGCACTCAGTTGAGAAAAACGCACTTCAATCAGCCCAAACGCCTCGCTCGGTTGTTTGATTACAACTCCCCGATTGTTGCTCGTCATCGCCTTACGGGACCACTCAAAAACCAGTCGACGAGCTTCCCATCCACTTTCCGTTGGAAAAGGGGTTGCCGTGTCCGGGTTTCAATTGCAGATTAAAATGATGGACATTATTTTAAATTTTTTTAAATCACAAGATCTGGGTGGCGAATTCTGATCACCACCTCGAGAGATAACACGGTCCGGAAACTTTTCCCGTAAAAGATCAATGGTTTCGTTGCTTGTGTGGCACGTAGCGCCGTCTCGTAAGAAATAAATGCTAATCAGATCAATACCATCCAATTTCGGTCATAAAAAATCATTAATCATTTCTCGATAGCGCAATTCATTCATCGTAACTGTTGTTCCAGTTTTATTTTCGAAAAAGTAAGGTTCAATGACTCCACCGGACCATAAACCGCACCAAACAATCACACGTTGAGGATAGAGAGGCTTTTCAACAATAATTCTTGGTTTTTCCGAGCCCCAGATGCGACAATTTTGCTTGTTGACGAAGCCACCGAGGTGGAAATGGGCCTCATCCCTCAAGATGATTTTTCGATGGAATTCCGGATCATTTTCATTCATTTCAAGGACCCAATCAGCAAAGAAACGACACTGTTGATGATTGACCGGTTTGAGTTCTTGTGTTAACTGAACTTTATAAGCCTTAAGACCCAAATCTTTATGTAAAATACGGTTTAATGACGTTTGTGGAATACCTAATTCCAAAGAACCACGAGGAATGGACAAACCAGAGTTTTCTTTAACACTTTCGGCTACAGCAGCAATATTCTCGGCTGTTCTTCAGTGACGTGCACGGGTTTTATTCTTCACATCACTATGTTGTCCCAACAGGACGAATTTTTCCACCAATTTCTGTATTGCGGTCCGACAAGGTGCTTCACGACGACCCAAACATTTTCGAGTTTTACGAAACGTCCAAATGTTCACCATTTTTATAGTGAATTTGAATCTTTTCAATGCATTGTTGGGCTTTCCTAAGTTAGGCATGCCTATTGTTGGCCTAATGGGGCCTGTCTAAGTGAGGCATGCCTAGTGCACGCCAACCTAAGCAACTTTGGAAATTCCGCGTTTTATTGCAATATGGACAGTGAAAAACATATTAAAATGAACATTTTGCAATTGAAAGTTATTTTAGAAATTTTTCACATTTAATCAGTTTAGGCATGCCTAATGTGGGCTTAATGGGGTCCTAATGGGTCATGCCTAAGTTAAGTAGGGCTACTGCGAGCCTAATGAGGGCCTAATTAGGCATGCCTAAGCTTGTTCAGTTTGGGATTTGTTTAGGAAAACCCCATTAGGCCCTAATACCAAACGTAACGCATTACCCCATCAACTCCTAAACAGAACGTCTTTAAGTACCGATTGGCTTTCCGCATTAGGGCCTAATGGAGTTTTCCTAAACGATTCCTAGACAGAAAAATGTTTATTGTAAAAAATGTAAGCAACATTAAAATTTCTTAGTTAGAACTTACCATTTTACGAAATTCCTTCAAACACAATAGTTTTACGAACATTCGTCAAAAACGATAGTTTTACGAACGTTCGTCAAAAATGATAGTTTTACAAAAATTAATCAAAAACGATAGTTTTACGAACTTTCGTCAAAAAGGCAAACATTTTCTTCACTTTACATATAAAGTTTCAATTTAGGCTGTCAAGGACTTGACTAAACATTTCCTAACATAGGCAGTGATGGCGCTTACGTAAACTATTCTTAATCGTTCATTTTTTAGCATGAAAAACAAACGAACCTTAAGTTCTTGGTAAGTGTTTAAATACAATATTTACAATTTTTTTTTCTTTAAAAGCCATCGGGCCTTGCTTTTTTGTGTGAGCAAACGCGTTTCGACTACTTCGAGTCACTGAAGATTATTCGAAGGAGTTGAAATGCGTCTGCTCACACAACTAAGCAAGGCCCGATGGCTTCTAAAGAAAAAAGAGAATTGGCCTGCAGATATAAAATAAATAAAATTATTGATTTACAATTTCCTTCACTTCATAAAACAAATTTCAATTGAGGCGGTGATGGAGCTTGCCATAACTGTTTCTAATTTAGGTAATGATGCCTAAACAATTGCTTAACAGAAAATTTCTTGTTGTGAAAAATCAAAACAAAATAAAATTTCTTGGTAATAAATTACAATTATTCTAAGAAGATGAGAATGAATAGCTTTAGATACTTATAAGTTCGGACGTGCTGAGGAGTAGATCACTTTTTTCCAAGTTAGGCATGCCTAATGGGGCCCTAATGCGGCATATCTAAGTTAGGTATGCCTAATGGGTCCCTCATGCGGGATGCCTAAATTGAATCAAAATATTTCACTGCATATAAATTGCAACAGAGTGGTGTTGTTGAGGTAATACTGGGTTTTCCAATAAGAGGTGTTATTTTGATATTAAAAGAAAAATGCCATTTTTGAATATAAATGATCGTATGTTTATTTTATTATAAAGAAAAAGTATGCCATTAACAGTAAAAAATAACATCATGCAAATTACCACAACACCACGCTTACAGAACCATATCCTTTTCATGAAATTTTCCATAACCAAATCGCAAAGTGACTGCCCTATGTCCTCGATAGCCTCACGAATTCATCTTTGAGGTCTTGAATCGGCGCTGGGTTGTTGGCATAGACCTTTTCTTTCACGTGGCCCCAAAGAAAGAAGTCGCAAGGTGTTAAATCACAAGATCTCGGTGGCCGATTGTGATCACCTCTTCGAGGGATAACACGGCCCAGAAACTTTTCCCATAAAAGATTAATGTTTTCGTTGCTTGTGTGCCACGTAGCACTGTTTTGTTTAAGAACATATAGGTGACCAAAACCTTATACCTTTCTTTAGTCCGCCCCATACTGGAATATGGATGTTTCATTTGGAACCCTGTTTTTGATGTGCATATAGACAGAATTGAATCTGTTCAGAAACAGTTTCTGTTATTTGCTCTGAGATGTTTATATGATCCTAAAAACTACCAGACTTTACCATCATATGCACAAAGACTCCAAATTCTAAATAT
Source organism: Odontomyia ornata (assembly GCA_963969285.1). Lineage (NCBI taxonomy): Eukaryota > Metazoa > Arthropoda > Insecta > Diptera > Stratiomyidae > Odontomyia > Odontomyia ornata. Next base: position 12,171,286 of record OZ017740.1, read on the forward strand.
GACATCACTTTCCTCCCGAAGATCAATGATAATTTGCTGCTTCGCTTTCGACGTGCTTAGAGGCACCATTAGCATACCATACATAACTAATAAAATAAAATTGAATGAAACATCACGAACCACTAGGCATTCGCGTATGCTGATAGAAGAGCGGCATCATACTAGGTATGCAGACAGCGAGCCAATGAATATATGTTGCAAAACATTTAACTCATTGAGTGCTCACTACTCTCCAACAATCTCCAGAGTCCAATTCAAATCCATTATCCTAAACGCCTTGTCCTCCCTAGTCCAATAAATGATTTAATACTTTTAAAATTTTTGAGAATTGTAAATGCTATTAATTGTTATTTATGTATATCAATGTATTATATGTATGCCTTGTTTGGTAATAATGATAAATAAATAAATGTTGTCCAGATCAATACCATCCAATTCCGGCCATAAAAAATCATTAATCATCTATCGATAGCGCAATCCACTTACCGTAACTGTTGCTCCAGCCGCATTTTCGAAAAAGTAAGGTCCAATGACTCCGCCGGGCCATAAACTGCACCAAACAGCCACACGATGAGGATAGAGAGGCTTTTCAACAATGACTCTTGGGGTTTTCAAGCCCCAGAAGCGACGATTTGGCTTGTTGACGAAGCCACTGAGATGGAAATGAGCCTCATCCCTCAAGATGATATTTCGATGGAATTCCGGATCATTTTCATGCATTTTAAGGACCCAGTCAGCAAAGACACGACTTTGTTGATGATCGACCGGCTTGATTTTTTGTGTTAAGTAAACTTTATAGGCCTTAAGATCCAAAGATTTATGCAAAATACGGTGTAATGACGTTTGTGGAATGCCTAATTCCAAAGAACGACGAAGAATGGACAAATCTGGGTTTTCTTCAACACTTTCGGCTACAGCAGCAATATTCTCGGCTTTTCTTGAATGACGTGCATGGATTTTACTCTTCACATCACGAAGTTGTCCCAACAGCTCAAATTTTACCACCAATTTCTATATTGCGGTCCGACAAGGTGCTTCTCGAGACCCAAAATGTTCGAGTTTTACGAACCGTCTCTGCCAAATTTTCACCATTTTTATAGTGAATTTTAATCTTTTCATTGCATTGTTGGAGCATGGATTGTTCCATTTTTATAAATGGCGTAGTTTTCGCTTGTCAAATGTCAAAAAATGATAGCTTCAAAAGTGACATCTACTGAAATAGCGGACTATTCAAAATAACACCTCTTATTGGAAAACCCTTTATATTTATATAAGTTTATCGTAGATGCGGATTTACTTGTAAAATGTGAAAACTGGTAAGTATTTTGCGAAGTAAACAGAATGGTAAGTACTATGAACAAATTTATGTCTTATGAGTTGATGTTGCCAAGAAAGTTGTTTGTGTTTAGGAACTGTTTAGGCGAATCCCATCACCGCCTATATTAGGAAGTGTTTAGGCCCATCGCATCTCTGCGTAAATTAGGAACTATTTAAGCAAGCCCCATCACTGCCTAAGTTAGGAACTGCTTAGGCAAGCTCCATCACAGTCTAAATTAAGAACTGTTTAGGCAAGCCCCATCACTGTCTAATTTAGGCAGTGATAGGGTGATGCGTTACGTTCGGCATTAAAACCTAATACGGATTCCACATCAGGCCCTAATGCCTATTTAGGCATGCCCTTATTAGGGCCTAATGACTGCCTAATTTAAATTTCTATTCGGGGTGGTTTACGCGGCTCAAGTAGAAAGGTAAGAGTTGCAAATGTGAAAGAATTGCAGGTATGGCACGTGACTGTCTATCACTATTTCCAAAAGAGGGGCAATGTGGCCATTAAGAAAGCGGTATTCACTGAGGGTAGTGAAAATGAAGTTAGCTAAGTGTTATATAAGCAAAATCCTGGCTTCAAAATATAAGGATGAACAATGCAAAATATGTGTTTGCTTGCTGGCGCGGTTCGACAAACCCAGTTACTATGGAATGCTTTTGCAGATGGTCGGCAATTGAGTCAATCATCTCCACATGCTCGTGGTGTGAATGCGTTTTGGTTCAGTATTTCGTTCCATTTTTGTAGAAGACTAAATGATCCACTAATATAACTGGACATGTATAGTTATTTTCCCTTCCTAAAATCGTTTGTTGATCAGTTTTATGAGAGCTAACATTACGCGGTGTAAAATATAGTGCAGATGTGTAAATAAAAGAAGAACACTTAGGCATGCAAGGACGCGAGGAAATGAAATGATTCGTAGTATGTATATCTTGGCCGAATGGTAGGCGCATTAGGAAGTTGGCTGATTCGTGTTTTGTATTAAAATTTTTGATCCATAACAAAATTAATAAAAACAACTTTAAATTGTGAAGAAAAAAAATTAATTCGCATTGATTAAATTAAGATCCAAAAAATAAAATTACATGTTACCATGGTTAATTACGTATGAATTAAAACAACCTCTTCATCGATATGTGTATATTTTATCCAGTTAAAAAGCACGTATCATGCTTACTACCATTAACATTTTTTTCATGCCTTCGTTAAATTTTTAGTTATTTAATTCATGAAAACTTATACCTTTAATTTTTACTAACACATGTTGATCAGATAGCGAGTGAAAAAGTGCCATCGTCATTATAACTAGCCAGATTTGCACAGAAATTTTTTTCTGCCGAGTTTAAAGGTCTTTTGATAGACGATATGGCTCTATATAGTATACTGGTCTAACAATATGGAATTTTATTTTAACCCTTTGCTTCGTATGTGATCGTTTTAAGAAGATAAAAAATGTATAGTTAAGATAATACTGAGGAACAAACACATGATCATTTAAGCTCATCATACTTTAACTCAGACAATTTTTCCCACAATAGTAAGAAACTGTCGTTTGGAGTGTCTTTTTAATTGCAAAAACAAGCATATTAATAACACATGACTTAAGTCTTTCCAACACGAATGTTTCTTCGTCTGATCATACAAGTAAACAGGTGTTGGGTTAATTCACTGTAACAGCACGCAATAGGTGGAAATATAATGAAATCAGAGTGCGAGACCAATTTATGAATATATAATTATATAAAGAGCTAAAAGAACTCCCAAAATTTTTAATAACTATTATTTAATTCATGATAGCATGTCAATATTTGCGTGAATTCATTGAAAACCGTATGAAAATGTACAGTATATAACCGAATAGAACTGGTACTTCAAATATCAGTTTCGATTTCAAGTTCGTTCGTGATCAAGGATTCTAAATTATCTAGTAAATTTTTGGATTATCCTGGAAACATAGGAAACCATGAATCGATTCGTTGGATTATTTTTTACCATTTTGGTCTCAATTGCCTTAAGTGAGGTATGTTTTTGAGCTTTACGAACGAGTTAACAGTGCAATGAAAGATTTTATAATTGGTGTATCCTGTATTATTAATCAGCATCCAATCAGACTTTTTATCCAAAAGAGAGAACTGGTAATAATCGTACCTGTTAAGGAGAATGGCTGCTTCTGGCGAAAAGATATCAGTTGTTAAGGCACAAGGACAAGTGTCCACAAGTTGCCTTTTAAGAATTAAGTTTGTGGTCCTCTTATCAGTATAGAATTGCGCAGTTTAATAGCAAAGTTGAAACTCGGTGAAGGTGTAAATTACTAGAAATCAAACCAAGAATATGGACTTAGCTTAGAGCTAGGTGTTTGTCGATAGTGTATGTTCAAAGTAAATTAAACAAAGAATTCGACCTTTTCCTGCTCTGCTGATTCACTGGTGTTTTCAAAATTTAAATTTATACAGCGATTTTTGTCAGCATCCGTTTTAGTGTTTTGAAACCCCTATTCAACATGGACCTCAAATTACTCCATTTTAAAACCTTTGAAATGAAGGTTATTTGTACGGTGCGAATCAAATTCAATTATGCTATGTTATTTAAAGTACCATCAAAAATTTCTTCTAACATGAGCATACTGGTAAGCCCTATTTTTTTAAATTTACAGGCTGGACATCCTGGTCAGGCTGAAATTATGGCAGCAGCGGAAAAGTGCCAAGGCAAAACAAAAGCCACTCCAGGTAAGTATTTATATATATCTGATCATCTTATCAAAGCTCCAAAATGAATTTTGAATAAATAGCTGATATGGAAGCTCTACGAAAATATTCACCGGACATGTCAAAGGAAGCAAAATGTGTAATAGCATGCGTTATGCAAGATTATCTACTGGTAACAACATTTTTAATATTTACTGCGAAAGAAATTTTTAACTTCGATTTCTGTTTAAATATGTAGCTCTCACCTGATGGCAAGCTAAAGAAGGATGCTTTTATGAAACAAGCCGAAGACCTTACCAAAGGTGATGCAGGAATGATGGCAATAGCTACTGAAATTTTCGAAACATGCCAAAGCCGAGGTGATCCTGATATGTAAGTTTTTTAAACGTATCTCGTTCCGAATTCAAGTTCATCCCTTCAAAATATAGTTGCGTCGCCGCTTTCAACTATGAGATGTGCATGCAGGAGCAAATGAAGGCAAAGAATATATCAATGGATATGTAAATCCGCTTGGAAAGATTGATATGTGAAACGATGTACAACCTATGGATAATGAATTGAAACGACTGTTTTCTGCTTACGAAATTGCGATTTAATTATACTTTTTGTTGATTCAGTATTAGTTGTTTGTCACAAAAAATGTTGAATAAATTCTTTTTTTGTCATTGCAATGACGAATTTTCTACAATTAAAATTTTTTAAAAATTTAAAACACATCCTGAAATGAAAAATACAACTAAAATAAATATCAACATCATCATTGATATTCTCATTTTCTCTTGATGTAAACCACAAATTTAGAATGTCTAAAGATTTAAATTAAAACTTTTCATCCAAAAATATTTTTACGAAGGGAAAGGTCATGATGATGTATTGCATGAAGTATCCAGGAAATTTACATTGGATGATTAACTGCCTTTGGTAAAAGGTGTAACAGTTCTCAAGACTAGGGCTGAAGCAAAAGAAAGATTCCTTGTTTGTCCAGCTCGCGTCCAACTAACTTGCTGAAAATAAATAAGCCACTTAAGCGGTTTACATAGCTGTTAATCTATGTAAACCGCTGAGCAGCGATAAACTGTTTTTGTCGACCGAGTCAGACCAGCGTTTCTTCGGTTTCACCACTGATCTCGTTCTCCCAACGAATACTTTTTGGGCATTCGTTGTTCGTCCATACGATCCGCATTGCCAGCTTATTGCAACAGTTTTCTCGACTTTACAATTGTTGAGACCTACGGCTCGTCAAAAATTTCATACAGCTTATTGTTATTTCGAATTCATCATTGGCCCCCGTCTAGCTTCATTCCAATTATTCGTCTCAGGACCGATCTTTCGGAGGCATCCAATATGTATGTGGATGCTTGGGTTAGGAACCAGATTTCACACCCATACCACGCCACAGGTCTTTTCACAGATTTGTATACTTGTCGCTTTTTTCGTGTGTTCGCAGGTGGTCTTCAAGATCGTCAAAATTGAATAAAATATTTTATTTTCAAGCTGTGTTCTTCAGCGTATTTCGTCGTTGTTTTGGCGCCGAATTACACAAATTCGGCAATATTTTGGATACTGCATTCGCCAAGTGTGATATTTTGAGTATTTGGGCATTTGATCTCTAGCTCTACTATTTTAACTTCCCTGTCGAGGATCCGGTAGAGTTCTTTGACGGTTGTTCACGACCGTGACGACCGTATAGGCTACTAAATTTAGAAACATTTAATTCATTAATTTTTTTATTAACTTATAATTTACAGAAAATTCCCAATCACTAGGTAAAAAACTTTAATAAATATAATACTAAAAAATAAAACGAGATCACAAATAAAAATTAGAATCAAGTTTTAGTAAGCAAGAAATATGATACCGCTTTACGAAAATAAAATGATTTAGGAAATTTTTTTTAAGAGACTACATAGGAAGCAGGAAAAGCGCTGAATTGAGACTCTTCGTGTTGACGTGGTAGTCTCAGTGCTTTATAGTGAAAGAGTAACTGACTTCTGCCATACGGAATATCAAAAAGATTTGTAGTTCTTGTTGCTGAAACTGCATGTCTTAGCGGAATCTGGCTGGCTAAATACGAATTCAAAAAACCGCAAGCCAGCCGATAAAGAAGCCACTTATGTCGAAAAATTCTGTGGTTTTCTAATATCAATGAGGAATAAATGATTCTCATAAAACAATATGGAATGTAAAATTTTAGAAAGAGCAGAATTAAGGTAGCGATAGTGCGGATTCCAAACAGGAGAGCAATATTCAGGATGGACTGGACAAGACTTGCAAATGGTTTAACAGCGAATGAAGAAGCAGTGAAGATATACAAATGACGATGAACACAGCCAGACATCCTTAAAGCTTTACATATCATTTCCAATATATCTTTTTCAAACTTAAGCTTAAAGTCAAAAACTTACACCTGATTCTTTCAACTGATCCATATGTAACGCCCTAAAAGACACTCTGAACAGAAGGAACTACTCCAGCCACCATGTAGCTCAATGCCAATGCATTTATTGAAAGTTCCTCTGTAAGTGTCTTCCGCAAAATATCACCCAAAGTCTAATTGAGATAAGAACGCAAAATACTAAATATCAATAACATTTAAAAAAGCATTTATCGTTCCTTTTAAAAATTTTGAGCGACCGCTAAACTATTTATCTAACATTCATTCAACATATACGTTACCACTAAAGAGATTCCAATTCAAATTACACTCGGCCGAACTAAAGCAAAAGCATTTGCTCGTGCCACTATGTACAGATGCTATTGATTTTGCTATTGTTTTGGTTGGACTTGTAAATGAATCAAGCGGCCAGAGAGTCTTTCCGTACGATGAGTGATGGGATACCTGTGACATTTCGTGGTTTTGTTCCTAATGTATTTAGCCCTTTAAGAAACTTGCATATGAATTCTAATAAAGAATCACGGTGAAGAAGATGTTAACAGATAAATAAATTGTTATGAAAAGTGTCAGGTTGAACTTGGACTTGCCTATAAATTTTCTTAGAGAATTACGGAAAAGAAAATTCTTCACACGATTTTTTAGGAATAGTTTTTAGGGAAGTCATAGATAGTAAGGAATTATTAAAATTATGCAAACTTAAGCAAGAAAATTATTATAAATTGTTGCGAATTCCGGCGTACCAACTTTCTCCCATTCGCAACTTCAAATTGCTGCCGTAATATTTCCACCTTCCTTTGGGCATTCCTACCTTTTCCTCCATAAATTTATTTATTTTTGTTACATGTTTCCATTTTCCCTTTAATTTTTACTCCCCCATCATCACAATACTACCCTTTTTCCTTATTAACAACTACAAAAAAATAATACCTACTAATAATTTCAATTTTCCCACTAATAACGTTCCATTTATTAATTCCCACTAACAAAATTTCATTCTATTCATTTTCCCTAACAAAACCTAATTCCTTCCTTAACACTAACTAATTCCATTCCCACTAACAAATTTTATTTTTTTATACTAACAAAAATGAATTGACTAACAAAATTCAATCCCATGCCCAAATGAATCATTGAAGTTGCTTATGAGATGAGTGGGAGATCGACCATCCACGGCACCATTAGCTGCGTCGTGAGTCCTCGATCTTGGGTCTGCTGGAACCCTGAGTTCAAGTTCTCCCGGGCGCACGGAAGCACTCTATTTTGGGGTATCGGCAAAATCAATAGTTTGCGTAATGTACTCGTATGTGTGACACTTTACATTCAATCAAGCGATTCTTGGGGATGTAAATTGCCATATATGCAAGTCAATGGAAACTATTGGGATTGTCGATACGGGAACAAAAAATGTGTGGGTAGCGGAATCGAAGTGTAATGAACTTCGATTACGTTACCCAGATGTGGCAGCGGTAATTTAAAAATGAAGAGGATGGCGGAATACGAATTGGATCAAGGTGAAATGCGGGATTAAGTTGTGAGGAATTGGGGGAGTCAGTTTTTGGATTTGAAAGAGATAAGGGTGTTTTGTGTGCTCAGTGGAATTGATTTTTGGAGGATTTTAAAATTGGGAAAAAAGGGAGTTGGTATTTGGAAAAAAAAAAAATATAAAAGACCTTTGCATTGCGGGATATGAGTGATTTTTGTGTATTTTAAAATTGGAAAAAAAAAAAAGTTTTTGGATTGAAAAATGTGATGGTGAATCAAATAGATTTTTCCTTTGAAGTTTTAATGAAGAAGTAAGAGAGTGAAAGTATTGAGAAAGTGAGGAATATTGGATTTTGGAAGAGAAAGGAGTTGAATTTGTGCGGTGTGAAAAAGAAACAGAAAAGAAGAAGAAAAGATTTTATTGAGTTGAAGTGCGGGGAGACGAAAGTTGAAAGTTTTAAAAAAAAAAAAAAAAAACTAAATTTTGTTGGTTGGTGAAGAGGATCAGGTGCCTTGAGTGCAGTTTTTTTTGCGAATACGGATCAGACAGTTGAAAGTGGCCGTTGTGTTTTTAGTTTTTCGTTGTTTTAATATTGAAATCTGATTTTCAGTGGCCCCACGCTTCTTTGTTTGTACATCACCGGGCGCTCGGGATTTTGCAAGGAAAGGAGTAAGTAACAATCATATTTTGTTTCAAAATTTTACAAATAATTTTTATAAATAATTTTTATATTTGAATTGATTTGGTTTGGTGTATTTTAGTATATATTCCTTTGTTTAACTCTCAAAAGGGCCTTTTACTCGTAAGTTTTTTTTTGGTTGTAAATATAAATTGTTGGATTTTTTTTGTAAATAAAACGGCCATGGTACATTAAAAACCTTATTTTCATTTCTCAAAATGACCTCTCCCTTTCCCATCCTTTTCCCTTTGTGCTAGTTTTTATGTAAGGTGGCTCAGCACAAGCAGAGGGTGTCCCGGAAGACCCACGACACGACTGAGCGCTAGCCGGCCTCAGTATGGCACCCCGGGCTACACACCTCTCTGCTAATTCTTAATGTCTGCAACTGCGGTGACTTCCGTGGTTGCTACATATGGCGCCCAACCCTTAGGCTTTCTAATATGTTTATTTGATTTTGATTGCTTGCTTTTATTATAGTTTAAATTTTACAATTTTTGGTTTGTTGGGCTTGAGTACCTGGAGTGCCTGACTTGAATAGTGGTCTGAGCATTCCAGGGAAATTATTTTTTTTGTTTTGTTAGAAATTTCTGATGACTTGTTTGAACGATGAAAAGTGATCGAGTAATAGTTGAAAAGTTTTAGTTTCGATTTTGTTATTAATTTATAGATTTTTGATCACGGGGTTCGCCGCAGTTGCAGTGGCGCCTACCGTGCTGTTTTGTGTTTGATAGTCTCCACCGGCTATGATAGTGGGCATGCTTTAGCAGTGTGGATGTTGGTTGGGATCAACCGAATTTTGAGTCGTTGGCTATATCTCCCTGCACGGGATAGTTGGACTTAGATCCATCTCTTGGAATTAGCCAACGCTTTCGGCCCTTCCATCATCTATCTGGTGGTAGCTTTGGGATGTGTGCGGCTCTTGTCCGAGCCATTATGAAGTCCGTAGTATTTCATAATGGTCTCGTAGTCAGCTTTTGAGGTGACAATTGGAGCGGAGTCCGCCTACAAATTCCATTGTTATACCAGGCACTGTTGTGGTTTGTCTGCTTCGTGTTATGTCTAAATTTTAATCACCATCCCATATAATTACCTGTTCTTTTCCTTTTCCATTAATGGTGAGGATCTTTTTGAGAAATGAAATCTTTTTATGAATTGTATCTCTATTTCAATTGCTATTACAAGAATCAATATTTTCGATCGTTTCCAACACTATTCCTCTTCACTGCTAATAAATCGCAATAAAAACCACCACCATTAATTGTTATTATTGCCATAGTCTGTTTTTTCAGTCTGTGGAATCATTTTTATTTCGTATTATCTATAATTTGCGTTTAATTTTTTTGATTTTAATGTAGGTAGCTTGAACTTTGGTTTATGGAATTGATCTTTACAGTTATGTATTTTGGTTATTTTATTTTATTGGGGAATGTAGGTCTAGTTTAGTTATAGATTATTAGAGTTAATTAGGGGTTATGATTTAGATTAGTTTTAGATAATTGGGTTTACGGTATTTGTTAGTTTTGAGTAATTTTTATTAGTTTTAGTTTTGATGATTGGAGATTGCGTTTAGTTTAATTATTTTGTTTTGGGTTTGAATAATTGTAAGATTGAGTTTGATAATTGATTTTAGTTTAGGTTTGTTAGTTAGGTTTTGGTCAGGGTTAATTTGCACGAAGTGTGCATTATAGAGACTTTTTATTTTTATTCTAGCTAGTAAGTTTTAAAATTTTATATATTTATTTACTTGTCCGTTTGTCTGTCTGGCATTCAAATTTTAATTTATTTTTAAAGAATCGTTTGTTTGTCTGTCTGTAATTTATTAAATTATTTCTTTTATTCAAATTGTCGGTGTTGTCCGTCTGTTCATTGATTTTAATATATGTACTTAAATTATTTAGATGGTCTGTAGATTTTTATTGGTTTTGATAGTCATCATGTTTCCGCACATACGACATGAACCCGATAATTTCACTCGCTGTTCATTACGCTCTTCCCAAGATTTGCCAAATCCTCAGTCGGAGCTCTCGTTCCAGGATGGTGGTCAGGCAGTTGAGACTCATCAAACGATTATCCCAATCACCAAATGGGGTTTTAAGTTCGATGGTGGCTCCAATGGTTTGGATGCACGTCAATTTTTGTTTCGTGCTAGCATTATGGCTAGAGATTATGGTCTCACAGAGCGTGAACTCGTTCGAGACTTTCATGTTCTGCTGCAGGGATATGCCGAAAACTGGTACTGGCAGATACGTGACCTGCATAGAAACTTGAGTTGGGGGCAGCTAAAAGTGGAGTTCATGGAACGATTTGGATCTCGGCTTGATGACGCACATATTTGGGAAAATATGTTCGCCCGCAGGCAAGAATCCAATGAACCATTCATCGAATTTTATGAATCCCTTGAAGCTATGGCTCTTCAACTCAGGACTCCGATTAGGGACACGGATCTGCGAGACCTAGTTTTCAAAAATATGAGTTTCAGGTTGCAGGATCACTTAGCTGGACATGATTTCTCGACCACCCGTGAGCTTGTCTGGAGGTGTCGTCGAATTGAGGACATTTGGCGTGAGCTGGAGATCAAGTATGGTCGACCTCCAGTTCAGCCTTATGAGCTTAATTCTATGAGACCACCTGATCGGTTACCGGCTGATTTGGAATCTTGTGTGCCAATGAACCTCCATCCTAGTGGAACGAGATATTTTTGTCACAATAATACCGACATGCATCATCATGAATCCCCAGTACCATTTAGCTGTGCTAATATCTCAAGCAGATCACCGGACTATGTCGGAAGTAATGGAAAGGCGGGCGATGATCGTGAGTCACCCGCTAGTTTTAGAGCACGACCTTTTCGGGATCGCTTTCGGAGATCCTGGAGATATTTCTTCGCCAGGCGTCTCTTGAAGCGTGCCTGCGTGGAGTCAATTGTTGCAACTCCTGGCGACAATAGGCCCTACGCAGAGATTTCCGTCAAGGGTCGCAAATTGACGGGCTTGCTTGATAGTGGAGCCAGTGTTAGTATCCTCGGAGCCGGAGCCTTGGACCTGCTGTCGGATTTGGGTTTGCATATGCATACCATGCACGCTCATGTTCAGACTGCATCAGGGCACAAGGATCCAGTTCTAGGAAATTGATGAGATTCCTAGTTGTTCCTTCCTTGACGCACGCAGTGTATCTTGGAATTGACTTCTGGGATCTCTTCAAAATAGCACCAATCCAAGTCAACGCTATCGAAGCAGCGTCGGAGCTTCAGAGCCCTGAATTCCATCTTTTGTCTCCAGGAGATCAGCAACGACTGGACTTCGTCAAACAACAGTTTCCGTCGTATAATGAGAAAGGCTTGGGTAGGACCAGTCTCGTGTCTCATCACATCGACACTGGTTCTGCTCGACCCATCAAGCAGCGGCATTATGCTGTCTCGCCTGTTATACAGAAACTGTTGTATGACGAACTCGATCGTATGTTGTCTTTGGGGGTAATAGAGGAAAGTCAGAGTTCGTGGAGTTCGCCGGTGACCCTTGTCAGAAAACCCGGCAAGGTGCGTTTGTGTCTTGACGCTCGACGCCTCAACGAGGTGACTGTTAAGGACGCCTATCCGTTGCCACTGATTGAAGGTCTTTTGGCACGGTTGCAGAGTACCAGGTTCATTACCAGCTTGGACCTGAAGGATGCCTTTTGGCAAATACCATTGGATGAGGCAAGTAAGGAGAAAACGGCCTTTACTGTCCCTGGCAGGCCCTTGTACCATTTCAAGGTCATGCCGTTCGGTTTGTGTAATGCTCCCCAAACGCTGTGTCGGTTGATGCATAAAGTAATACCGCATGAGCTGCAGGACAAGGTATTTGTTTACCTAGATGACCTGCTTGTTACAAGTTCAACATTTGATGAGCACTTGGAGCTCCTGAGTACTGTTGCAAAACTGCTCAGGGACGCCAACTTGACCATCAATGTTGAAAAAAGCAAGTTTGTCAAGAAGGAGATCAAATATCTTGGCTTCGTAGTGAGTGATGGTATCCTGCGCACCGACTCGGAGAAGGTTTCAGGTATAGTCTCCTATCCTGAACCCCGAACGGCCAAAGACGTGAGACGGTTCATGGGCATGGCAGGATGGTACAGGCGTTTTATTCCAAACTTCGCCTCGGTTACGGCCCCTCTAGCGGATTTGCTAAAGGGCAAACGTGCCTTCAAGTGGTCTGCTTCCGCCAATAGTGCCTTCAATAAAGTGAAGCAATTGCTGATTTCTGCTCCAGTGCTGGCTAACCCTGACTTTACGAAGCACTTCTATATCCAGTGTGACGCAAGTACAGTGGGTATTGGAAGTGTTTTGTTCCAGAAGGACGATGAAGGTGGAGAACATCCAATTGCATATATGTCGATGAAGCTCAACGCTGCGCAACGTAACTATAGCATTACTGAGTTGGAATGCTTAGCTGCGGTGCAGAGTGTAAAGAGATTCAGGGCATATATCGAAGGGTTGCCCTTCACCATCATAACCGACCATGCCAGTCTTAAATGGCTGATGCAGCAGTCGGACCTTTTTGGTCGATTGGCTCGCTGGAGTCTGAAATTACAAGGGTTCAATTTCCAGATTGAACACCGGAAAGGTGCCCTTAACGTTGTACCGGATGCGTTATCGAGATCTTGCTCGCAGGACGAGCGGGTGGCCTCGCTCATTGCTTGCCTCCCGGAGCACACACATATTGATGGTTTGATACCGCAGTCTGCGTTTCAGGAGCCCGAGTACGAACATCTCAAGGAGCAAATCCTGAAGCAACCTGATAAGTTTCAGAATTTGCACCTTGCTGATGGCCGAGTGTACATCGGTTCTGGTTCCCCTGTAACGCTGACTACAGATATCCCCCGAACAAAATTGTGGGTTCCTGAGGGCTACCAACAGGCTCTTATAGTGCGAGCTCATGATGATCCCCGGGGCTCTCATTGTGGAATTCGTAAGACCACGGAAGTCTTACAAAGATATTATTATTGGCCTCGCTTGCGTCAAGATGTTATTCAGCACATCCAGGGCTGTTCAACATGCAAACAGGTCAAGCCTTCGAATTCCACTTTGAGACCTCCTATGGGCGCATCACGAGACTCGACGAGACCTATGCAGCGCCTGTTTGTAGACTTCATGGGTCCATACCTTCGTTCAAAATCCGGGAACACTCAATTGTTTGTGGTCCTGGACCATTATAGCAAGTTCATATGGCTCAAACCCATGGCTAAAGCCACTGCGGAATCAGTCGTGCGATACTTGGAGCGCGAAATCTTTTTGTCCTTCGGAGTTCCCGAATGGCTTCACTCGGACAATGGTGTGCAGTTCGTCTCCAAGGTATTCGTTAAGCTTATGAGTGACTATGGGGTGCAGCACTGCTTCACTCCATACCATTCCCCGCAAGCGAATGCCTCGGAGAGGTCAAACCAGTCGACATTGAACGCCATCAGAGCCTACATAGGGTCCGATCATAGCAGGTGGGACGAGAATCTTCCGGAGTCGTGTTTTGCCTTCCGCAAGGTGATTCATGAATCCACAGGATTTTCGCCTTACTTCCTCATGTTCGGATACCACCCTATCCAGCATGGCACTGAGTACGCCCTCCTTAGAAGCTTGAACGCTTTTGAGGATGGAGAAGTACAGCTAAGTTCAAACAGTGATCGTCTGCGAGCTGTACAAGACCGTGTCCGAGCTAAGCTGACAGAAGCCTACCGGAAGGGAGCTCAAAGTTACAACCTTCGGGCTCGCCCCCGTGAGCTACTTCAAGGTCAGAAAGTTTTCGTGCGGAATTTCGCCGTGAGCAATGCAGCCGATCGTTTTGCGGCTAAATTCGCTCCACGATTTGTTCCTGCAGTGGTTCGCCGCCGTACTGGGCAAGTTACTTATGAACTTGAGAATGAATCCGGTAAGCTGCTTGGGACCTTTCACGCTAAAGACATCCGATCCGATTCATAGTTACCCCTGCCGACCTTCTTTGTTTGCCCGGCTGAATGAGACACTCAGGGTCTGGGTCGTCCCCACGATTGTTGCGAATTCCGGCGTACCAACTATCTCCCATTCGCAACTTCAAATTGCTGCCGTAATATTTCCACCTTCCTTTGGGCATTCCTACCTTTTCCTCCATAAATTTATTTATTTTTTTTACATGTTTCCATTTTCCCTTTAATTTTTACTCCCCCATCATCACAATACTACCCTTTTTCCTTATTAACAACTACAAAAAAATAATACCTACTAATAATTTCAATTTTCCCACTAATAACGTTCCATTTATTAATTCCCACTAACAAAATTTCATTCTATTCATTTTCCCTAACAAAACCTAATTCCTTCCTTAACACTAACTAATTCCATTCCCACTAACAAATTTTATTTTTTTATACTAACAAAAATGAATTGACTAACAAAATTCAATCCCATGCCCAAATGAATCATTGAAGTTGCTTATGAGATGAATGGGAGATCGACCATCCACGGCACCATTAGCTGCGTCGTGAGTCCTCGATCTTGGGTCTGCTGGAACCCTGAGTTCAAGTTCTCCCGGGCGCACGGAAGCACTCTTTTTTGGGGTATCGGCAAAATCAATAGTTTGCGTAATGTACTCGTATGTGTGACACTTTACATTCAATCAAGCGATTCTTGGGGATGTAAATTGCCATATATGCAAGTCAATGGAAACTATTGGGATTGTCGATACGGGAACAAAAAAATGTGTGGGTAGCGGAATCGAAGTGTAATGAACTTCGATTACGTTACCCAGATGTGGCAGCGGTAATTTAAAAATGAAGAGGATGGCGGAATACGAATTGGATCAAGGTGAAATGCGGGATTAAGTTGTGAGGAATTGGGGGAGTCAGTTTTTGGATTTGAAAGAGATAAGGGTGTTTTGTGTGCTCAGTGGAATTGATTTTTGGAGGATTTTAAAATTGGGAAAAAAGGGAGTTGGTATTTGGAAAAAAAAAATATAAAAGACCTTTGCATTGCGGGATATGAGTGATTTTTGTGTATTTTAAAATTGGAAAAAAAAAAAAGTTTTTGGATTGAAAAATGTGATGGTGAATCAAATAGATTTTTCCTTTGAAGTTTTAATGAAGAAGTAAGAGAGTGAAAGTATTGAGAAAGTGAGGAATATTGGATTTTGGAAGAGAAAGGAGTTGAATTTGTGCGGTGTGAAAAAGAAACAGAAAAGAAGAAGAAAAGATTTTATTGAGTTGAAGTGCGGGGAGACGAAAGTTGAAAGTTTTTAAAAAAAAAAAAAACTAAATTTTGTTGGTTGGTGAAGAGGATCAGGTGCCTTGAGTGCAGTTTTTTTTGCGAATATGGATCAGACAGTTGAAAGTGGCCGTTGTGTTTTTAGTTTTTCGTTGTTTTAATATTGAAATCTGATTTTCAGTGGCCCCACGCATCTTTGTTTGTACATCACCGGGCGCTCGGGATTTTGCAAGGAAAGGAGTAAGTAACAATCATATTTTGTTTCAAAATTTTACAAATAATTTTTATAAATAATTTTTATATTTGAATTGATTTGGTTTGGTGTATTTTAGTATATATTCCTTTGTTTAACTCTCAAAAGGGCCTTTTACTCGTAAGTTTTTTTTTGGTTGTAAATATAAATTGTTGGATTTTTTTTGTAAATAAAACGGCCATGGTACATTAAAAACCTTATTTTCATTTCTCAAAATGACCTCTCCCTTTCCCATCCTTTTCCCTTTGTGCTAGTTTTTATGTAAGGTGGCTCAGCACGAGCAGAGGGTGTCCCGGAAGACCCACGATACGACTGAGCGCTAGCCGGCCTCAGTATGCCACCCCGGGCTACACACCTCTCTGCTAATTCTTAATGTCTGCAACTGCGGTGACTTCCGTGGTTGCTACAAAATAGTACAAGCTGTTGTAAGAAAAGTGGCAGTTCTTTATTGGGTACTCTGGCGGGTACGCCACTGAAATTGATCTGTCTATTCCGGCGTTAATCAATTAATCGTAGGTAACCCTCCAACTATTTATTCCGGCGTCAACCACCTAACTCATATGTGGGCCTAGCCGCTTTAAAATTAAATCTGGGACTTAATTAAACGCTATTTCGGTGCTAACTGCCTAAATAATATGCGGGTCTAGCCGCTCTATAATTAAAGTAGACAACCCCTAACAAACTAAAATTTATAATGGCAGATTTTCACCCCCGAAGAATCGACGGTTTCGAGGAGATGTGGAAGGCTCTCAGGCCTAGGACTACCCCATCTGAAGCAAACGTTCCGGAATATAAAGCAGCAAGGCAACCAACCACCAAACCCGAGGAGAAGAAATACCGAAGCTAAGCCCGAAGATCTACCTGGACCACGTGCGCTAACAATAGCGGAGTATCAGCATCGGTGACCCTGAAAGATACATGACCGACATTATTATCAAGGTAGGAGACCCACAGGAGTTAATGACTAGGAAAGCCCATACGTTGAAGTTTATTTAACAGAAGCATATGAGTAACTGAATCAAAAAATTTTGAAAAGTCCAGGTAAATATACTTTACTTTGAAATGTTCTTCCAAGGCTTTTGCCACAAAACTACTAGATTTCAAAAGATTTGTCAAACTGGATCAACCTTTAATGAAACCATGCTTCTTCGAAACTAATATACCTGAACAGTATGGGACACCTCAGCATATACAATTCTTTCCAACAAAAAGCAAGATAATATAGAGGTTGGATGATAATTAACAATGGCAGTAGCATCACCCTATTTGAAAGTGGGAGTAATATAAGCACTTTTCTAGCAATTACAGAGGAGACCATTTTTAAGGCTGATGTTGAAATGGAAGGATAAACAGACGCAAATTAAGGAGGACAAGGACTTAAAAAAGTGGTTGAGAATTCCATCTAAACGAGAACTAACCAAGCTGTCAAGCTCAAGGATAAATTATCTTACTTATTCGGAGGTACAAAAAATAAAAAAATAAAAATGAAAAAGGAACGGGTGACTGCTCAGCAAAGAACATTGATATATTTTTGGAGATGTTTGAAAGGTAAAAAAAATACGTGGAAAAGAGCTTACTGCTTTCCGCAAGCGATAAAGTGATTTAACCATTTAAACAAAGGGAAGATGGAACTCTATTAGGAAATTTGATATATTTCCTGAAGTGTTGGAATGATTTCAGATTAAGGAGCATTTAATACCACGAAAAAAAAAGACTTCACTGCTTGATCCTCATTTTTTGCAAGGTAACTGAGATAAAAAATGCTCGTTTGTGCAATACACGATCTTTCAAGGAGAACAACTCGACAAACACGATCCTTCATTTTAAGAGGACGTAAAATATCAATATCTAGCCGTGGCATATTCTTTCAGGTTTTTGAACACATGAGAGAAGTTGTGAGTGAGATTGCTTCCAAGAAGAACACATAGAATTTTCGATAAGCAGCCTCAAAATCCAAACCACTGCAGTAGCTAACCAAGAGAAGAGATTCAGAGAGATGATCAAATTTAGTCTTACTGAAATTATATCATTCTACCTCGACTTGGCGATCACGGGGATTAGTCGTGAGATAAATTTCAAATCTCGGCGTTGTATACGCCGATCCATTAGGAAAGAGTTATGAAGAGGAGTGTACAGATGACGAATTAAAATTACACAAAAACAAATCTAATCATGTTGGGTGGACAGAACTACGCCCATGTCAGAGGGCTTTTGTAATTTACCTACAAGATGCAGATGTTAGAATAATTTCATTCAAGAAAAAATTCAATGACATTCACAAAAAATATATTCTTGCTTTAAAAGAGGTCCATTTTAACCAGCCAACATTTTGTTCTAATATTGCTTAAATTGTTGGCTGATCTCAACTTTAAATGGTTTTTTGTTATTCTTCTTATCTGAAAATTTGGGGAAGATCCAATAAAATCAATAGCAAATATCATGAACTTGCCAGTGAATTCGAGATAAAATCTCGCTGTTGGTCAAAATATTACTCACGACTCTAAAAAGTTCTTTGATTTCGTAAACATCATGGTTTTCCCTCCACAATGACCTACTTAGGTTCCACTTAAACTTTTTCATATCAAATCTGTCAATTTTTTGCTGATAATTTTCGGGAAGTTTACCAATACCCCTTTTCTTCAGCAAATTTAGGGTTGACTATAACGTCTCCAAGGGCCTTAATTGAAAACACTGCAATCTCGAAAATTATAGAGGCATATCACTACTTTATATGGCATACAAAATATTTTCAAAGAATTTAGAAAATAAAATTGGATCATACACCAACAGTACTATTAGGGAGTATCAAGATGGTTTTAGAGCAGGTAGATCGACAATAGACAAATTTTTCACAGTCAAGCAGGTACTTGGAAAATGTGGGGAGTTCAACATAGACGTACACAAAATTTTCCTTGACATTAAGCAAGCATATGACAGGATTGATTGCAACGTACTGTACCAAGTAATGCTTTGCTTTGGCAGCCCAGCCAAAATAGTCCATGTTACCAGAATGACAATGACGTCAACGAGCTCCCAAGTCTGCATAAATAACCAACTCAACCACACCTTTGACACAAATATCGGACTAAAACAGAGAGATGGGCTGGCCCCACTGCTATTCAATTTATCTCTGGAGTATGTCATAGGGAAGCTACCTGTCAATACGCAAGGTACATTACTATAGCAACCTTCAAAGAACTCGTCCTGAAGCTCGACAGCGAAGTAAAGCTAGTAGGGCTACAAATCAATGAGAATAAAACAAAGTTCATGACGCACTCGAGGAAAATTCCTCAAATGCACAAAATACCACACTTGGCGAATACAGTATTGAAAATCTTAGCGAATTTGTGTATCTAGGCGCCAAAATAACGAAAACCGGTAATGAAAGAGACGAAATACGCCGAAGAACACAGCACGCAAATTAAATATTTTATTCAGTATTGACAATCTTGAAGACCAGTTGCATACACAGGAAAACAAAGCTCCAAGTATACAAATCTGTGATAAGACCTGTGTTATGCCATGGGTGTGAAACATGGACCCTAACCCAAGCGTCCGCAAATATATTGAACGCCTTTGACTGACGGGTCCTGAGGCAAATAATTGGAGCGAAGCTAGATGAGGACCAATGGTGAATTCGATATAACCATGAGTTGTGTGAAATTTTTGGTGAACTGGAAATGTCAACGATTGGAAGACTGCAGAAACTACAATGGGCTGGATACATGAATCGTATGGACAAACATCGGATACCCAAGAAGGTATTCGTTGGGAGAACTGAAGGCCGGCGGCCAGTGGGGAAACCGAGGAAACACTGGTCTGACTCGGTCAACGAAGACAGTTCATCACTGCTCGGATTTCGAAATTGGAAGACGTGGTCAATGGACTAAGACAGTTGGAGGCACTATTTGTAGGAAGCGATGGCCTGAGAGGGGCTGTAGTGCTTCGAAGAAGAAGAAAAAGATAATGAAACATTTCAAATAGGAATCCAAATGCAAATTATACAGGTGCAGAAGTAATGGTATTGTCTAATGTACTTAGAACATGCATTTTGTATAAATTATGAAAGTGATAAAGATTTTCTTTTCTTTCCTTTCTAGTAGTTAGTTTTTCAGGAGGAGGCGAAGATGTGGGTGAAGTATGTGGAGAAGAGGGGGGTTTTCCTTTAAGCCCGCGTATGACTGGTTCCTTGGTGCCATTTTTTGTGATCGGTTTTTTAATAGCGTAGAATAAGTCATTTAGAATTTGAGTAGATGATTTCTGGCACCGCGTCGGTAGTGAGGTCAAGAATGCGCTGATTTGCTTATAGTTGATAGCGATCTATCGGAAGCCTCGCGAAGGCCGATGTAAATTAATGAGGAAAATTTCTTTGGGAAATTGTCGAACGAATTTTGAACGGGCATTTGATTCAGTGGCTGAAAAGTTGTATCCGAACTGAGTCTACTTGCATATGACTTGCGATTAAAACTCCTCTCCTAACTAGCTAGCCTGCAAGCGGCCACCTTGGAGTAGACTAAGAGTGCCCGGACTAGTTGACCCGTTGGGTGCAGTCCGTTGGTACGTACCAAGACCTCACGTCTTTAATCAATGAGAAATCGACTTACATTTCCTACCGGAAATCCCGACCGTGCAAGAACATCTTTTAGAGAAAAACATTACATAGTCAGGCCATCGTCGGAAGAATATGAATCTGGAGTTTACGGTGGGACCAAACAAGGAGTACTCAAGCAAGAATCTGAAGATCTTGGAACTGGCACTGCTCCCACAATTTGGAGCAACAAGTGCACCTCCATTCCAGCTGTAGAGCATTTGGACTGCAGGGTATTAAGATCACACGACAGCTACTTAATCATCAGGCTGGCCACATCAAGACAGGAGAAGAAAGCAGACTGTGAGTATCACCTGCAAGATCTGGATTATTAGTCACATCAGCAACTAACCCATTAATGTTCACGCAAGCCGAATGGAAAGAACGCTTCCAAAAACAAAAAAGGTGATTTACTGCACTACAAGACATTTTACCAATAAAGACAAATGTTTATGGAAAATAATTACTACGAATAAAAGTTAAAAATGAAATTTCACTAGATTTATGTTTCTCAGCAAGAATATTAAAATTTAAATTAAAAATTTTTCTTAACAAATACACTCTGTTTATTGGTTTTTTTCTGATAGAAATATTTGACTACAATATACCGCTTGCCAAGAATATTAAGGATGCTGGTTTTTTATCACTCATTCGCAAAAAAACCTGAGTCTTTCCTGAAAACCTTGACAAGTTGCAAAATAATGGGTATATATCCTAGAAAAGTGCATTAAAATTCAATTTCCGGACGTCCATTTACCATATTCAATATCTACAGAGTCCTTGAAAGAACTACAATTCTGTGCTGGCTCATTTTAGTTCAATATGCTGTCCGCTGTTAAAACCTCTTCAATAAAACCTTTATATGCGCCAATCAGTTATGCTGAAAAGCCGGGGTGAAAGTCGAAATTTTCTTTTGTATTAGCGGTAAAGGTCCTTTTTGTTATCTGACTTTCATGTTCTTCAAATGCAACCTCACAGAAAATATGTCCTGTACTTTCCCAGAAACAGGATACTTCTGTCCATCCCCGTTCAAAAATTGTATACATTGTATACATACATAAAAAATAGCGAAGAGAATATACGGTCAAAATACAAAATAATCTTCTCTCCTTTGGAAGTCGATTAAAAATTTATTTATACAACTAAAGGGTGGTCCAACCATAATGCACGATGTTAATTGTGAGTCACACCTAAACGTCAAATTTTTTTCCCAGCTTAATTTAAAATTTCTTTTTTTCAGTCTTTGACAAGTTCAAATATGGAAAAGTGCACGACTGAGCAGCGCGTTAAGGTTGTTGAAGCCTTTTATGAAAATGGTGCACTTTGTGATTTTTTGGTCAGCATAATTGACCACAATCGGGAGAATTATGCGAAATTACCTACGCATGCTCACCCAGTTCGTTCTGCGGAAAACATTGCTATTATTCGCGATAGTGTGATAGAAGAGCCGTCAACCTCGGTTCGTCATCATGCCCAACAATTGAACATCTCAGGAACATCACTGATGCGAATTTTGAATAAAGATTCGAATTTACACGCTTACAAGGTTCGATTGACTCAAAAGCTGAAGCCTACTGACCATTTCAAGCGTTGTCAATACGCCGAATGGTTGGTTGAACAGACAGAAGGAAATGGTGACTCTACAAAGAAAATCATCTTCAGCGACGGGGCACACTTTTACTCCAGTGGATTCATTAGCAAGCAAAATTGCTGCATTTGGGCAAATGAGAATCCACGAGTAATTGTTGAGAAGCCAACGCATCTACAAAGAGTGACTGTTTGGTGCAATTTATGGGTTGGCAGCGTCATCGGGCCGGACCGTGATGATAACGGAATATTAACATAATTCTCAGAAAACTTTTTGTTTTATTTACAATAAACATCGTTCGTTTTGGTTGGACCACCCTTTATTGAAATGGTTTGCTACTCATTAATGAAAAATTTAAATCTATTATGTAGGCTATAACGATTAAATAAAATCAAATTTCCGCGTGAAACAATAAACTCCTACATAATATAAAGCAATTCATATTAATCTACTAATCAACTTCCATCAAATAAAATAACTTGTTCCCATGGCTAATTACGTATGCGTATGTAAGTATGTAACAAAACAACTTTATCATCACGATTCGTTACTTTTTTCTTGTAATGTTAAAGCATGTATCATGCTAACTATTAAATTTTTTTCTACGATTTCATTCAATTTTAAGTAATTTTATTCATAAAATCATATACTTTTAATTTGCACTAAATTATATGTTAATCAGATAGTCAATGAAAAAGTGACAACGTCATTGTAACTAGCCATATTTGCATTTGAACTTATTCTGCGATGTTTGAAGGTCGGTGATCAACGTTATGGTTCTATGAGTTGGGCAAAAAAGACGGTACCTTACCATATTTTAACCCTTTAAAGAATTTCGGGTAGGTCTGATAAAAATCGATGAGCAAATATTAGAGTGATGGAAAACCTTGTAATGTGTGATGTGTATACACTTTAATTAAGAAAACACTTCCCATGAAAATTAAAAATTTTACTATCTACAATGTGTTGTGTACTTTGGAGTGTCTTTTTAATTGCTATTTAATATGAGTTCTAATCATAGAAACAAGTATCTAAATCAAAGATGACTAAACTGTTAACGATACTATTGTTTCTTGGGCTGATCATAAATCGGTGTTGGGTTAATTCATAATAATAACATGCATTGAGCGGAAATGTGAAAATGTGACGAAGCCAGAATGCCAGATAAATTCACCACTAAAGAGCCCGAGAAACTCCCACAATTGTTAATAACTGTTATTTAATTGATGATAGCATGACAATATCTGCATCTATCTATTCATTGAAAATGTTCTGATGTTGTCTACTATGAGTATATAACCAGATAGAATTGCTACTGCAAATATCAGTTTGGATCTCCTGTTGAGTACAGTTCGGTCGTGACCAAGTATTGTACTTTTTTTTTTATTACTGTTTGGATTATCCTGGATATATTCTTCACAATGAATCGCTTTGTTGGATTATTTGTTACTCTTTTTGTTTCAATTGCATTGACCAAGGTGAGTTTTAGTTTTGTGAGGCTCTGAACTGGTTGAACAATTTTGAAGTGCATTTAAATGATTTTCATATGTCTGAAACACATAGTGATGAAATTTGTTCTAAATGTGAAATATAATGCAGAGTGTTTTGGACTTCACGAATAAATTGATATCAACTGACAAGATTTAACTTTAAAAATTAATTTTCCGTGATATATTTCGGAGCACGAACTTTGGTTATCGTCAGAAAAAAAGAAATAATCATTCAAAAATCATAAAGATCGAAGGCTCTATCCGCAAGCGCATAACAGCTGACTTTTATTTTAGATTGGATGCTGCTGTAGAGCTACCCTCATGTTTTTCCGATTTTCAGGCTCTTAAGTATCTAATCTTCCTAAACGGTCTGATGCAAAAACTGATTTTTTGTCTAGATTCCAAAATTTACAAAATTTTGTTCAGCCTCACTTCAATATATGGCAAACCTCTGGTTCGGTGACATCTTGCAAACGTGAAGGGAAAAAAGAAGCATGTCAACTGTGTCTGGAAAGAGTACTGGCTATCCTTTAAAGTATTTAGCTTCCTGAAGGTTGAACTATGGAAGCTAAAATTGCCCTCTGATTGCGTCTTTCCAGATTAAACTTCCTAAAATCTAAGCTTCCTAACTGACTAATTTTGAACAGCCAATCATGAACCACCATTTTTTCTCTGGAATCCGTTCAGGAACTCTGCCAAAGAGGCAAACTCTTAAATACGTTTCCATTACTTACTTGCAAATTCTTATCCGCAGAACATATTTTTTTCAATGATTTCATTCGCAAATCCATTGCAGTCTCTGGAATTTTTTACCATGGTTTTTAACGATGACATTAAACTAATTTAATTAATTTGTTCTCGAAACTCCATCGGCCCTTACTTTTTAAGTGAGTAGACGTGTTTCAACTTCATTGAGTCATCTTCAGTGGCACCAAAGAGTTGAACGCGTCTACTTACACAAAAAACCCGACCCGATGGCTTTTCAAGAAAAAAGAGAATTGACCTGCAGATATCAAATAAACAAAATAATTGACTAGAAATTTAAATGTTTAAAATCAAAAAATATCGAATGTGCTATACTTTTTTTTGGTAGTTGGGAGGTGAATGTTATTTACGCACAGAATGTGGGGCCCCCATTATCACAAGTGACAGAACTACCCACTGAACACCTCCAATGTCAACCCGAGAAACCAGCTGGAAGCCGTTTGACACATTACTTCGGACTAGGTCTCATTTTGTTTCGCCGTGAGTAACCTTCAAGCTGGAGGATCCCTCCTGTATTGAGAGGGGAGAGAAAAAGATGAATTGCCAGACAAGCGATCACCCAGCTCCAACGCCCCCGGCTGCTGTGAGTACGTTTTATGTTTTAGGACTGCCCGAACATAACGTGCCACCTGGTTCCATTTGTCATTCGATTTGAGCATTATCGCGACTATACTATCCAGGGTTAGCTATCTCGTCTCCTTGTAGAAGTCTCTTTACAGCCTGTCCCGTTTTGTGCCCACCAAAAATGCGTGGAAGGCATTGTCTTCCTCTCCTGGGCAAAATCGACACTTACCTATCTTGTGCAGGTAAGACTGAAAACACTCATGCCCACTGAAAAGCTGGGTCAGATAGAAGTCAGCCAGGATGAGGTGCACATCTTACCTTCCCTTCATGCAATTTACCTAAGGCTGCCACCAATCGTTGAGTGAGCGCTGTCTCTCCTCGCGTGGCGCTCTCTAGCAAGGAAGGCAACAGGTTTCATGCCTCCAAAAACTTTTGCCACGGGATCAAAGACGGACGGATATGAAGATGTAATCCTCAGTGCTCCTCTTTTCTGTATCTGTTCCAAGCGTGTTCGGTATACCTCCTTACTGGGAGCATCGCCCCATATTTCTGCTCCATACAGTAGCACTGACCCTACAGCATTCATCAAGAGGCATCTTTTTGATGGGTTAGGTCCCCCTACGTTGGCCATAAGTCGACACAGAGCCGATACTCCCGCAGCAGCTTTCTCAGCCGTTGCCATGATTTGCTCAGAGAAAGTCATCTTGGAGTCGATAAGTAGCTCCAGGTACTTCACCGATGGCTTCGATTCGATTTGCATGTCTTTAATATTGATCATCCCTTACCCTAGGGATTCTCTTTTTTTGCCAAGATGACCAATTCAATTTTCTCCAGTGCTAAAATGAACCCGTGAGCAGTCATCCAGTCTCTCATTTGACGCAATAGCATACCTAGTCTAAGTTGCGCTTATTCAGCAGTGCGTCCAGCGGCCATCCACAGAGCCAATAAAGTTCGACGCATTTGACATCTCCATTTTCAGTAGACCATCGCAATACACATTCCACAGGTCCGGACCAAGTAGAGATCCCTGGGCAACACCCGATGTAACTTCCATCCCTCGTTGGTCCTGTGTCATGTCGTAACGTAAGTTTGGGTCCTTAAGGTAGCCCTTCAAAAGCCGGAACTTGGAAAGTGCTATACTTTCAATGAATTCATTTTGCTGACCAACTAGATAAATCTATGCCAATTTTCCAAAGAGGTACAAACTCTATCACTTGCTTCCAGCTGAAACCAAAGAATTTGTTTATTGCACTTTTTCTTTCCGGTATTATCACAATGATCCGATGACTCCATCATCCTATTAACAAAGGATTCTCTGGTAATTTTCTATGTTACATGAGCTCGTTAACCGTATTGATTACTTGACTTCTTTTACTCGAATATTAACAAACAAAATAAGACCGGCGTAACAAATTCAAGACGGTAATCTCCTTCATGAATAATTGCTGGACCTTTTCCTATTCCGCGAATACTTCTGCAAGTCATCAATGCATCGAATCCTACGATATTTAATTTTGGAGAGTTAAAATTTTCGTGAGTTCCAATTTTGGTCAGTCCTATTTCACTAGTATCACAACAGTCATCTTTTGAGATGAGATCATGTGATCACTGAAATTTTTTTGACATCGATGTTTGTCAGTATTATTGTTGATTATGGCACTTTAGTCTATTTCATCATCGTTTAGCATGTTGTGGATCCTGTTATTGTATGGAACAGATTTCATCAGTTTTCATGTGTCATTAGCGCCTTGATGCTTCATTGTTATTTATTGTTGATTGCCTGTTGAACTTGCTACGATATTTTTCTCGCGGCCTGATTTGGTGTTATGAACATTGAAATTTGCCAAATGACTACCTGTATTGACTGTTAGGTTATCTGATACCACTGGTAACTAACAAAATATTTTGAATATGGTTTTTTTTAGATGAAATGCTTAGTAAATTTCTGAACCTTTAACGAAAAATAACTGCATCCTACAACTAAGCCGCGCACACACAATCTGAACAAACTGCCGTCAAAATATCTTCGCTTGGCAGTTGTCACAGTTGATTTGAACTATGCAATCTCGTGACGCTGCGGTCATTTTGAGATAATGCATCATATACCTACATTTTTGCAATATAATGGAATTGACAGTGGCTGAGGCTACCCGAACTTCCCCTAGTAGCGATTAGAATGTGTGCATCAAAATTGAGCTTAGGATCAAAAGTAACACCAAGCGCGCAGCAGCGAGTGGGACTTCATTTAACATATAGGTGAAAGTCAGCAGAGGTTGATTTAGATTAAAAGAAATTTTATAGCATTTGGCAACGTTAAGACAGAGGTAGTTAGACGAACACCAGTTACTTAGGGCAATCAGGTTCATCTGAAGATATTGACAATCTTATACAGATCTGATAGCTCGAAATACTTTGAAATCATCGGCATAGAGTATTCGATTAGAAGCAATAACCATAGGAAGATAATTGATAAAGAATAGGAATAGGAGGGGACCTAAAATGAAACCTTGCGGAACACCAGAGGACGCATAAAATGGAAAAGAGGTAATTTCACAGTAACTAACACGACATATACGAGAAGATAGACAGGAATTCATCCATGATAAAGGAAGGTCAGCAACCCCAAAAGCTTTTAGTTTGTAACAGAATAGTTGATGTTTGACCACGTCAAACGTTTCCGAGAAGTCAGTAATGATGACATCGATTGTCTAGGGCCTTTGCAATGTAATCGGTGAATTAAACTAAATTTCAGGTCATAGAGCGACCATGGAGAAACCCATGTTGTCTCTTCAACAAGATAGTGGTCAATGAAACTGAAAGTCGATTATGAACTAACGCTTGAGTAATTTTGGACAACAGTAGATCAAGGAAATAGGACGATAATTGGACACAGAAGAAGGATCACCACTTTTGAGAATAGAAACAACGCTTGCTCTTTTCCAATAAATAGGGAAAGTACCAGTCTTTAGAATGAGGTTGGAAGAAAAGTCGGAGGGATACAAAGCAAAGACACCAATGATTTGACGAAAATATGCGGTAAACCATCAGGATCAGGTGAAATATGAGGATTAAGTGAATTAATGAGGCATTCGACTTCAATATAGTTAGTGAAAAGTGAAGAAGCGTCAATGGAGTGAAGTACAGGTGTCTTAATTGGAGAGAAGAAGGAATAAAAGCTGACGAGATAAACTAAGTGGACAAGTTGGAAATATCCTGCGGAGACGAGCTAATGATATATTCCAGTGAACAGATGGAGGGACAGAAGAGGAGAACTTGAACTATCTAATGTATGGCTAGAATGGTTTCAGATTCTGCTTTTATCGTTTTGCCAAAGCACTTCCTGCCCAACTTATATGCAGTTAAGCGGCTGCATACCTTGTTACGGTTCCATACTCATTAAGCCACGTGAAGCTTGTGACCCTCCTTTCACTTTTTAGTGGTCGACTACCTGTATACTGGAAGCTTACAATGCGAGGGATTTCGGTAGGGCATACAAGTAATGCAAGCGTTGCTGAGTTTACCCCGTCTTTAGCTGCTAGCCCTTCAGTCCTCTCCATATATTCCAGTGACGACAGACCTGCCGTGAGCAACTCGATTAACTTGATCCTCCTTTATGTTTCACCAAACCATGGAAGGTCAAGAAGACGGCCTTTGGGAAGCTGGCTAAGTATTCTTGTAATACTCTCCAATTGCGTACCTTCCATTATTTGGACTCCGAAGTGAACCTCACATTAAGTACGGTTCCTTCACACACAAACGGTGGAAAGTTAGCGTATCGCCGGTGCTCAGCATGACAAGCCCTGTTTTGGCAGCCATTTATAGGACTCATTTTCCCTATGGATCAGTTTGAGGTACGCCTCATTCGATTGCTTTAGCATTGAACTCACCTCAAACGAATATGTAGCCATCTGCGTTCAAAACAGCGTCCTCCAATCCATAATTGGCTTAGAAAGATGTTCGACGTTATGTTCAAACTAAAGAATAGAGTCCATAAACACTGAACCCGCATGAAACCATTCCTAACGCCAGAATTGTCCACGAGAAAATCATCACTATTCCAAATCCAGATGGTGGCGGTACTAGTTTTGACAGGGTATCATAATTACGAACTTTTGTCGAGGTGTTGAACACTTAGCAGCAAAATGTTGGCTTTCATGCCACTTGTAAATTGCTCAAGTGGCTTTTGGGTTGGTTTACCTGCAGGATATGGGTTATAGAAGTTCTGCTTTTATCGTGGCTAGAGCTTCTTGGAAAGCTAGGCACTTCCTGCTTAGAATCCAATTTCGGATCAGCATCCTTACAAAGAATGCAGTGTGCCTGCCTCGCACATTCTTTTTTTTATGTCCCGTGTCACCGCATTTGTAGCAAAGGGAACTTATATCGGGTACCTTTCATCTCTGTATGGCACATCCATAATCAAGGTACTTAAAGCAGTGGAGACGTACTGCTCTTTGCCATACCGTACAGATAACCCACCCTTTTCTGACTTTGCGCTTGCTCAATGATCGCCGAACATTGTTTTCTATTGTTTTTTGGTGGTACAGTTGCTCTTTTGCCAAGAATCTGCTTGATAGTATCGTAGATTGCTTCTTTATTATTAGTCTCTGATCCAAATTCGAACGGAATGTGACCAGACCAAGTTAGTTGCACTGCTTTAATAGCTGATTTGGTGTCGTTGGGCTTTACACCTCCCCTGAGTTCCCGCAGCATACATGCGTAGGATCGGGCATCCTTGGGTTTGATGAGCAGTGCCTACCGTCCTTCGTAGATGTTTTCTCCTCCAGCCTCGCATTACGTACTTCTTTTGCTGGTATTGTTGCGAACAACAGGTCTTAGTAATGAACTAAGGGTTTTTGGAGAAGTGTGTCAACCAGGACGTGAATTTCTTGTCATTGATTGCACACAAGAAATTCGCTCAAACTAGTGAAAATAAGGCAAGATTTGGTCTACTTTTGGATAGGTTCACCGGCCCTACCAGCATCTGAAGAAGGATTCCAACCAATGCCATCGGTTACGATGCGACCGGCCAATGATACACATTTGCCAACAGCAAACACATGTATTTCACGTCTCTACATCCCTCTTTATTCCAGCAAAGCAGTTCTAAGACATAAGTTATTATTGGCTATTAAATCAAAGCAACAACTCCTCAGCCCGTATTTGCCATATCTATCTCTTATCCTTCTACTTGCCTCAAAGAGTGTAGATTGTAAGTGTTGAACAAAACTCGTGAAACAGATGTGTGGATTTATAATTAAAAATTAGAATGGAATGCCTGAGAACCATAAAAAATTATCAAACAAATGAATTTCACTGAACAATTTCTAATGCTCGAAATTGCCTTATGTTTTAAAATCAGAGATCAGGTTATTAATCAGCACACTTTTAAAAATCGGAAAACAAAATCGTTATAAATTTAGATCCACTATTTTTGTAACTAGTATACTCTAATCTCATTGGAATTCGGTCATAATTTCGGATACATTTAAAATTCATATTGTAATATACACCCTACGGTTTATTCTATTTATTTTCATCATTAAGATTAATTAATTACGAGTTGAAACATTAAACAGTTGTTTCAAACTAAGCAAGTATAATGGTTTGTAGAGTTGAAGTTGATGTTTACGCTTTGTGCAAAGAGAAATGAATTGATTTATACTTAATTTTATGACCCTCCATAAAACCTTTCCATCTCAAGTGCATGGAAGAGGGTCTGGTGCTAATTGCTTGTCGTAGCAATTGCAAACTGTTGGATTAAAGGGTTTGCATTTGCTATGCTGGGTGATTTGTAGAAGACCCAAAAACATGCACTTGGGTGCATTTAGAGTTTCGGCGTGATTTTGTTTTGATTTTGTTTTGCTGGTGTATATTTTTTCTGTATAATGATTTTGACTTGAATTCGATATTTTTTTTTTGGGTCGCGAGAGATTCAGAGACAGTCTTGAGTTGACCGAGCCGGAAGGAGTTTAAATCGCCGAAGAATTTCCGATATTTAAGAAGAAGTCTAAATCGCCGAAGAAGTTTTCAAATTATTAATAAGAAGTCTCCGATATTTAAGAAGAAGTTTTTCTTTTGTTTTCGTGATGCCGCCAAAGGTATATCGCGAAGAGTGATTGTGGATTAAGTCGCGGTTGCGCCAGGAAGATTCTTACTCACACCAACGGGGGGGGGGGGGTATTTGATTGATTTTGTTTTGTTTTCTTTTGTTGATATTCACCTTTTTTTCTGTGCTGCAGTGAGGGGACAAGAAAAAACAGAATTTAGACCGGTTTCCTCTTTCGGCTTATCTGAAATATTTATCTTTTTTCCTTTTTTTCAACCAATATGTCTAGCAGATAGACAACTGTTTTATTCGTTTTTCGAATGATCCTCCCATTCCTTTCCTTCCTAATGTGTCTGCGACTTATGTAGGTGGCCCAGCACGGGCGGAGGGATTCCGGAAAACCCGTGACCCGACTAAGCACTAGCCGGCCTCAGTATGCCACTCCGGAATAAATATCTCTCTGCCACAACCTAATTAGGTCTGCGACTGCGGTGAACACCGTGGCTCGCAACAGCATCTATGAGAAAGTTAGTTTCTGGGGAATTTTAGTGGATTTTATTTTCGGTTTTCTTGGATACTTTTTTTAACACTATCTAGAACCCTTGATCTAGTTTTTATGCATATTAAGTGCCACCTCTTTCCTCCTTTTATCCTGGTCTCTTCTACTGAGCTTAGAGCCATTCTTTGGATGGTGTTTGGTGGTAGAGCTATCTGCTTTTCCTTAGCAGACTAAACCCTTAGCTCTTCTTTAGCCTTATACTCTCTTGTGGCCTTTCTTCAGGTCCAACGATAATGCGCGATGCATTCTAGGAGTTTCTCTACCACCAGGAGTCTATTTCCTTTCACCTTTGCTAATCATTTTTTTTTAGCGTGGCGCTTTAAAACGCAATTCTCGTATGATTTTGCAACGATTTTGACTTTGCCTTCGTTCAAACTACCTTTTTTGAAAGCATAAAACTAGTTATAATATAATTACATGGAAACATACGAGTATATCCTTATTTTGAGTCATAAGTACGTGGACTAATTTTCTTTTTTATTATAACTTGCAGGCTGGGCCCCCTCATGAGGCTGAAATCATGGCAGCAGCGGAAAAGTGTCAAGCTTCAGCGAACGCCACCCCAGGTACTACTATTTCTTACTATTGGTTTGCCGAAGTGAGTATTAAAAATCTTTTGTTGTATCCTCAGCTGACATGGAAGCTTTACAAAAACACTCACCAGACATGTCCAAGGAAGCGAAATGTGTGATGGCATGCGTTATGCAACATTTCAAACTGGTATGAAAATTTGCAAAATTTTTCTTCAAATTATTTTAAGTTCCAGCCTTATTTGTAGATGTCAGCTGATGGCAAGCTCCAACAGGATGTTTTCATGAAAGAAGCCGAGGATCTTGCAAAAGGTGATGCAGCAATGATGGCCATCGCTACTGAAATTTACGAAACATGCCAAAGCCAAGGGGATGATGATATGTAAGGTTATCCTTAAGCTCTTGGTTTCAAACTTAACTTGAACTTTCAATTTGCAGTTGTCTTGCTGCTTTCAACTACGGTAAGTGCATGAAGGAGCAAATGATGGCAAAGAACGTAAAATTCGATATGTGAATCCACTCGGGAGAACTGATTTGCGATACGACAGATAACTCAAGGATAATGAATTGAAATCCCTATTTCCCGCTTATGAAACTGAGATTCTTTAATTTTGTTGATTCAGTATTAGGTGCTCATGTGACGATTAATGTTGAATAAATTTTTTGTTTACTAATGCACTATTGGGTTTTCACTATTCACAATTTTCTATACATGCGTTCAATGGGCAACCACCTTTCAACGCATATATTTATAAAGAGGAGACCGGGGCTAGTCAGCATAGATTTTGGTTTTAGATTTTTCAATTTTTTCGGATAAACATACAGAGTATGTTCGTCTTTTGTAAATTATTGATTAACATCTCTAGTATCGCTTTGCGGAGTTATTATTACTTAGGAATGGTTTTGTCTACTCTTAGAAAATATTTCCCAAAGGTCTCCAAGAAAGCCAACTAACCCCAGTTACGGGGTAAGTTGGCATCCCTATAGGGGCTAGTTGGCATACCTGAAAAATATTGGGGTTTGAAGGAAAAGCAACATACAGTTCAGGACAAAAGTATTTTATTTCTTTTTTAATTAAGAAAGTGGCAAAGTAAGTACACGGATAGGAAATATTTTAAAAATTGGTTTGTCAGCATTATATGTCAATAGTGAATCATATTGGCTTGCTACTTATTTGTTTAAAAAGGTCAAGTTTCCGCAGTAATTTGCTCTTTTTGTACCAAAGGCGATCCTCGATGTCTAACCATTTCCAGTATTTATGATGTTTATCATAGTCGTTATACAAACGTCGCCTGTATCTGTGCAGATGTCAAGAATCATACTCGGATATTTGCGTGACTGGTACTTTACCAAAATAAAGTCTCCTACTTCGTATTGGGGTCTATCATACCTCTCAGCTTCATTTAAATTGCTGTTCCCTTTAAAATCGGTTACTTCTAATGCTGAATTATCATTTTTGTGTACTTCAGGTCCTGTGACATCTGTGTTCTGGAAGGAACCATCATTGTTTTGGGGTTGCTCAGTCGGATGAAAATTTTCATTATTAGTGTAGGCTTCACCTTTACTCGATGCATCAGATAATTGACCGACGCTACCCTCACTTTCAGCATAAGTAATACCTTCGGATTCGGATTTCATGTAGGAAAACGCTCATTTCTTTTTGAAAAGCCGCCTATTCTTTGCCTTGCAAATCTTCAACATCTTGGTCGTTTTATCAGATGGCTTATTTGCTGTGTTACATACTACAGCTGCTAACGAATTTCTCACTGGAGCGTCCGTGAGAAGTTCAGCTGTCTTCCGCTTTCTTCCCCGATTAGATTGCTTCCGTGGGCCTGCTTTTGGTAGTGGACAGACTTCCTGAGGTTGAACAAGTTGGTTGGATGTTGAGGCTAGTGCAATGCAGTGTGTTGAGAGATCATACTTACTCCGTCAAATCAACAGGTATTAAAATGTGCGCTATCTCTTCCTGAGGAGGTAGGCGATCAGTTATGGATGAAGGTAAAAATTCTGCGTCTTCAAATATATCGGGGTTGAAGGGGCATACTCCAGTAACTCGAAATCCAGCTGTTATGTTGGATAGAGTCATAGCAAGTGGAAATGCCATGCTGATAATTGAGGGAAGATTATATATGGCCTCAATAGATTAATGCGAGCTATGGTTATCCAGAAGAAGTAGTACTTGTCGCTCCTTTGAACATCTCGTAAAATAAATGAAATGTCTTACAAACTTTATAAAATTGGTTTCCATCATCCAACCTGATCTGTTCGCATCACCATTTGAGCCAGGTAGTGCACCTTGGACAATTTGGTCCTTAAATTGAACTCGCGGGAAAATGATAAAAGGAGGAATCGAAGCTCCTCCTACTGAAACGAATGCTGTGAGAGTCACTAATGTTCCTCTTTCAGCAGACGTTAGACGTCCAATTTGTTTAGATCCTTTCCGTGCAACCACTTTGTCTGGTTTTTGCATTGTTGTGATCCCTGTTTCGTCTACATTTTAAATATTTTGAGGCTCTAATTTATATTTGCCAAGTAAAATCAATGCAAAAATGCAAAAAATCTCGCAAAATTGGTTTTGTTGGAAATTGTAGCTCTTGATAAGCTGGTAGCTTCAGGAGTACGTAGAGATAAACTTGGGTGTCACTTCATAAAATGATAAAACCAGTCTGGTCCCGCCATCTCATTATCGTTCCATGAAGCAGGTATTTTCATAGAATTTGCTTTTGCATACTGATACGCAAATTTCTCGACTTCTTTAGACGACAACCCAAAGTATACATCTGCAGCCGTTTTCAAATATTCGGACAGCAGCAATTCTTGCTTAGTTGTTAAAAACTGTACGAGAAAATGAAGTTATTGATAAGCAGGTAATAGAAAACGTAGAAGATCATAATAAATATTACAGTTAAAAAGGATGAAGTATATAAAGATAAGTGGGTACCTAATTACCATTCTTGCCAATACGTATCTACAAGATGAAGCTTGAGCCAAAGCATTTGCTGCAGCATTAGCAGTCTTGCAGCGTTACGTTCTCTTTCTTTGTGGCAATACCTAGCTAAGCTGCAAAGAGGGATCCCAAATTCATCTGAGCCACGAGCCAGACTTTATCCCTCAATGATATGAGCTTCTACAGCCTTCTTCACAGTTTCAACTGAGTTATTAGCCCGGTCGGACTTTCTTTTGTAACACCTTACCATACCGATCTACAAAAGCAAATTTCAGTGGGGGAAAATTAAAAAAAGGCGTGCAGGTTTATATATTCCTAAAAAAAAACTTATGGTGTTTTTTATGTCTTTAAATAAATAGTAGGAGGACTATACTATTCACAACAAATTTAACCAACATATAAATGGGAAATTTATTGTATATTGATTTCTTAAATAAAAAGATTTTCATCGGAAGTTTGGTGCTAGTTGGCATAATACAATTAGCCTTTGCCAACTAACCCCAGACTGACTCATGCCAACAAGCCCCAATAGTGTTTTTAAAATGAAGTGGCCTTTTCACTCTTTCATAACGTCGAAACAAAAGATTATCACATAGAGATATAAACACAATGAGCCACTGAATCACAAATCGTTGCTGACATTATCACATAATGTTACACGGTTTTAGCAAAACAAATTAACTATACGTGAAAAAATTTACTCACTAGGCAGAAAAACAGAAAATCGAAGAACCTCACTGATGGGTGACTTCCATCGAACTGAAAACTTGGGTGAAAATGAAACACAATGAAGTATCACAACATACAGAAGACAGCGCTCTGATACTTCTGCGTGAAAATTTAGGAGCTGAATTTAATTGAATTATTCATCAATACTTATTTTGTCATCGGATGAGACAAAAAAGTACCCGAACATTGCAAATAACACGCAAAATATTTATTTATTCATCAAATTCACACGGAGCCAAATCTGGTGAATACGGTGGTTGATCGATGGTATTTACTGCGTTTTTGGCTTTAAATGGCCGAATGGCCACAATCAAAAACTCACAAAAACACAAAAATCGCATCGCACTATGTACTGAGGTCTACCGACTTAAGCAGCTACTGTAAACAAACTGGTTGACAGATCGCGCGCATATTTGGCATAGTAATTAAGGACAGTCCTACCAACTTAACGAAATACATTTTTTGAAATATCATTTACCCGGAAAATTTAAATTACATTTTCCGAGTACTTCATTGTCACAATGTATATATACATATTGTATATGTATGCCTGCATATATATATATATATATATATATATATATATATATATATATATATATATATATACATACTCGTATATATATATATATATATATATATATATATATATATATATATATATATATATATATATATATACATACTCGTATATATATATATATATATATATATATATATGTATATTTGTTTATATATATATATATATATATATATATATATATGTATATTTGTATATATATATATATATATGTATATATATATATATATATATATATATATATATATATATATATATATATATATATATATATGTATATATACTGATCATTATGCATACAAAGTGGTATTCTGAAAATGAATCCCTATCTTGAGAATAGAAATCATAAAACTTCTCATGCTTATTCGTTCCACACCAACCACCAACTCAGCAAATCAAAAATTCAAATTTAAATTTTTCATCTAAACAAAAATTTACGAGGTCGTTAAACAGAATCTGGTGGATGATTAACTTCTGATTGGATTACTAAAACGAACGATTTCACAGTGCTTGTATAATAATCATCGATTTACTTGCAAATATTTTAGATTTTACCACAAAGTCTGACGCCGTCAGTGTCACCATTTCATTTCGCTTGAAACTGGGCGGCTAGTTGTCGGCCAACAAAGACCAGTCTGAAAGCCGCCACGGTGAGCTTTTATAAATTGATTCATTCGACTAATGACATTTTTCGATTTGTTTTTGTAATTAAATATCACCGCGACCCAACTTATTTATATTTAAGTTGTCTTAATTAACTGAGAACAAATTGCCCTCGTTGATTAGCCGTAAGGCAATTTTCGTGAGCGAGACCTGCAAACTAAGACCGCGAGTATGTAGAACGAGAAAAATAGCTTTGAGTTTAATAGATTAAATAATCACATATACACGTTCATATGTTTATTTGGTCTGCAAAATGTTGAATAAATTTATTAACGTTATTCACGGTTTGTAGGTAGTTAAGTATAAATGCAAATTTTGTGTGCAGATAGAATACGATAATGAGTTTTGTATTGACATGAAATGCCAGAATTTATTTTAATATATGTTGTAATAACTGCAAAAGACATGCACCTGTATTCAGCATTGTGCGTATTTCGCTCTCATTTCGATTTTATAAAATATATGGTCGAACAGTGGTCAACATTGTATCAAATGTAGTTTATATGTAATGAATTCGTTTTCAGAAACATATTTCACAAGTGAGTGTATAAGTTTTGCAAAATTTATTGAAATGATTCAATATCTTAATTTTGAAGTTTCTATTTCATGCATCATAAATGCGTCACCCTGACAAAAGTGTTCCAAAAGTAATGATTGTCGATATAAAACACACTTTTATAATATTTACTCAGGTAAGGTTTTTGCGGTGGCCTGAGGTTCACAGAGACTAAGGTCTTTAGAGATACTATTTTCTATTCTTACCTAATGTGAAAGGACCTGCATATTTGTTGCGGGGGAAATTTCTTGGTTAAGCTTGAATATGCCAATGGCTAATGCAAGATTTTGAATTAGCTAAATAATAAATTCAGAGCCTCATTCAGATCACCAAGGCCTGGTGATTCAAGCAAAAGTTGCCAACTAGATAGGAAGTGGACTAGCGTCTCTCCCCTACACCATCGCTGTTCACAGTTTCTGCATAAGTTACACGCTAGAATTCTTAGCTTGTAGGCATGCGCTTCTGCGAGACAGTGGTTACTGTAGATCCTTACCAGTAGAGCACAGCGTGGTCTTTGTTGCTTGACGAGGAAATCCGTTTGATTTTATAAGACCCTGTCCTAGCTTTTCACATCACGTGGTAATTGAAATATTCCATGTAGCTTCGAGTGACTTCCATGATTTGTTTGAGGTTCATGCATCTTCTCGTAAGACCTTCGGCTTACCCTTACGTACCAGACGAAGCAGAATTTTCCACGAGGTTCTTCCTGGCACTTACTTTGAGTGCTGTTTGGACTGCGTTCTGATAAACACATTTGAATTGGCTTTTGGTGTCGCGGATATGATATTTTTGACCAAATTCCAAAGTATAGTAGCACCGAGATAACACTTGATTCTGAACGGGTCCAATCAAACTATAGTATTATCTCCCTTTTGGTAAAACCTAGACAGGCCTGGAAGTACATTCAAAGTTCATATCATGGAGTTAGTGGTGCTAGTTCATTTGTGATGGACTCTCAATTAGCGCTTATCTATTTCCGAGTACCTAGGTGACCACACATACGAAAGGAAATAGTGGCTCCAAGAGTCACGCTGGCCTCTTTAGCACCAATACCAGCAACAATGATAAACGAAAACCAACGAAGAACCAAAGGGAGGGCAAGTATGAACTAAATTTATTTGCTGCTTTTGAATAAAGCAAAAAAACAAAAACGCCACGCATGCCGAAGCATCCTGTGCAGGAGGAAAGGGTCCTGGAAAATCTGTGTGATAGAAAAGATATTGTAGTGGCAAAATACTGGGCTGAAGAAGTTAAAAATCTATCATCAGAAGATGTTGCACCCATTGCTACCAAAAAACTGAAGATTCAGTGTATACAAGTGATATCGTCCCTCTAGGGAAGAAGCTAGAGAGCTCAATTGCTTGGTCAATGAAATCAAAGCCAACTGTGATAGGTACTTCAGTGTAGATAGCTGAATACAGACGATGAACTCGAGCCTGAGGCTATAGAGGAACCCCCGTTACACTTTTATCCAGCTCTGATAAACGGTTACCCTGAAGTCCAATAGAAGTGGGTCGGAAAAAGTGGGGAAAGTACAAGGCACCTAATGAGCAAGCAACACTACGCGAAGCATTATTACTCCTTAAGTTCGAAGGAACTTTAGCTAGGGTCTGTAATTCCAGTGGCTCATCGAGGAATGGGCATCGGCGTCAGTCGTTTGGCTAGAAGGGCTCCATATGAACTACCAAACAACAATGCCGTTCACAGGAAAACGCTTTTTCCCTGTATTCAAAAAGTCCTGTCGAAATCTGAAAACTTTTAATGATACCTTACCGATGGTTACAATACACACTGGAAGTCTACTCCAACGCGATACAAAAATAGTCTGCCACACATGTGAGACACTTATTATGAAGCAATCATTATTAAAATTTCACCATCAAACAAACGCATTCCCCAAACACTTTCACTTTTACTTCTCAGCGTGGAATTCCAACTTAACCCTCTTCTGGGCCGAATTTCACAGTGGCTGAAAATCAAAATTGTTAAATGACAAACACGTTGCAATTTTATAAAAGAATGAATATAATATAAATTCAAATATAAAAAATAAAATTCAAATATGTAGTCAAATCAATAACTTTCAATAGTCTATAAATAATACAATATATAATCAAACTCAAACCTTAAGCAAATACAATTTTTCTAACTCAACTGTACAGAAGGGGCCGTTTTTATTATTACGAAAGTCCAGATCCGTAAGTGATTTTCTTATGCTTTGCATTCACGTTGCCTTGCTGGACTTCCTGTCATAATCTACTCAAATTTTCAGGCCCTACCCGGGAAAAGTTTACAATTTCTTGCTTCAAAAGATGAACTCCAACTTCCAAAAAAATAGACTCCGGAGAGTGGCGTACACCTTGCATCAAAACCTAAAGCACAGAGTTTCTTTTGCTCTTGGAAAGGCCTTTATGATATCGGAGTCAACGTTCTGCCGCAATCCCAAATTGAAAGTCTTCAGTTTCCTTTCCATTCCGCTTATACGCATTTATCGGGGATTGCAAACGTAGTGAAAGCGATTCATGGTCGATTCCAGCTAACTTCGAAGTTGTTGGATTGTTGTTGATACAGAAATATATATTGTTACATGTACAAATAATTCTGCGAGCTACTGTCACAATTGTTTTCTCAACCATCGTGATCAACCAACGAATGTACTCGAAAACCCGCCAAGCATGATCAACATCTGAAAGTGATGTCACTGCCCATTCATTAAGCTGCTCGAATATTCCACATAGCTCGGCAATGTACGAGAAATGGATTGAATGACTAGAGACCATATATAAAGGCGAGCTGAATGAATGGGGGATTCATTACAACCGCGATATAGTAAATTGCGATAATGCGGAGTACGAAGTAAAAAGCGATATTGAAGTGATAAACAGTTGAAATAAAAATTAATAGACAAGTTGTGAATTAGTTAAATGAGTGATTGTGCATTTTTAGTGAATAAAGTCTTTTAATTTAATTTAAAAGACATTGCATTTTCACTTTCCCAGAACATTAAAATTATTGGCCGCGAACCATAACACGCAACAATATTTATAGTATATGCATATATATATATATATATATATATATATATATATATATATATATATATATATATATATATATATATATATATATGTATATATATATATATATATATATATATATATATATATATATATATATATATATATATATATATATATATATATATATATATGGTGGTCCAACCATAATGCACGATGTTAATTGTGAGTCACACCTTAATGTCAAGTTTTTTCGCCCAATTTAATTTGGCATTTCCTTGTTTCAGTGTTTGGCAAATTCAATCATAGAGAGGTACATAATGAGCAGCGCATTAAGGTTGTTGAAGCCTTTTATGAAAATGGGCGTTCAAATCAAACTGTAGGAAATGTGAAATCACCTGTGCATGCTCGCCTAGTTCGTTCTGCAGAAAACATTGCTGTTGTTTGCGATAGTGTGGCAGAACAGCCGTCAAACTTGACTCGTCGTCGTGCCCAATGATTGAACATCTCATGAACATCACTGATGCGAATTTCGAATTAAGATTTGAATTTACATGCTTACAAGGTTCAATTGACTCAAGAGCTGAAGTCTACTGACCATTTCAAGTGTGGGCAATACGCTGAATGGTTGGTTGAACAGACAAAAGGGAATGGTGGCTTCACAAAGAAAATCATCTTCAGCGACGAGGCACACTTTCACCTGAGTGGATTCGTTAACAAGTTGCATTGCTGCGTTTGCGCAAATGAAAATATACGAATGATTGTTAAAAAGCCGATGCACCCACAAAAAGTGACTGTTTGGTGCGGTTTATGGGCTGACGGTGTCATCAGGCCGTACTTCTTCGAAACTGGAGACAGCCAAGCAGTTACCGCGAATAGTGTTCGCTATTGCGAGATGATAACGGAATTCTTGTGGCCACGAACTGGGGTTATGGATCTGAACGATATGTGGTTCTACCAGGATGGTGCCACTTGCCACACAGCCAACGAAAAAAGGCCATTTTGCGCGAGAAATTCAATGGCCGTGCTATTTCAAATTGTGGTGATGTTAATTAGCCATGACGATCATGTTATTTGACACGGTTGGATTTCTTTCTCTGGAGATATTTAAAAGAAAAAGTGTCAAGTCAAACTTTTTGTAAATAATTGTGGTATCAGAGTGATGGTTTGTGAAAGACTTTCCAATTCTCAATTTCCACATCACATAGATAAGTATATAGTTTTAAACCTATAATATTTCAATTAATAGGAAGATGTTAAGTAAGAGTGACCTATTGTTGT
Source organism: Odontomyia ornata (assembly GCA_963969285.1). NCBI lineage: Eukaryota > Metazoa > Arthropoda > Insecta > Diptera > Stratiomyidae > Odontomyia > Odontomyia ornata. The sequence continues at coordinate 12,213,235 of OZ017740.1, forward strand.
CTATCCATAGAGTATGTATGGTAGTAAGGACTCACCTTTGTCACTGATATCCTTGCTTTCTCAATCAATAATAGTATCATAGGTAGGTAGGAAAACCAGGACGAAGAGAGAACATTATGAAAATCTTAGAAGAGTAGCGAATAAGATAATAAGGATTAAGAAAAGAAAATACTATGACAACCAATTGAGAAGTATCGATGTAAGTTTAGCGAGCAACAACACAAGACCAGCAGACAAAGTAGTGAAAAGCCTGAAACGTGGTTATCAGCCCAAAACCACGCTTTGTCGTGATGACAGTGGCAATATCATCGCTGATGAAACCAAGATTAAGGAAAGATGGGCATCATATCACAAGAACCTTCTTAATCCTCCGCGCAGCTCCAGAGCATCGGAGCCTATAGATGTCTGCAAAGAGCTTCCATTGGCCCCATCAATTCTGGATGAAGTTTGTTCCATCATCAAAGCCCAAAAGAATAATGAATCGCCGTGTATCGATGAGATTCCAGTGGAGCTCATCAAATATGGTGGCAGTAGTGTTCATCAAGCTATTCACAAAGTCATCAAGTATATTTCGCAACAAGAAGATATACAGAACGAGTAGAGCCAATCAATTATATTCCCTATCCACAAAAAAGGTGACAAGCTACAGTGCGAAAATTATAGAGGCATATCACTACTTTGTACGGCGTACAAAGTATTTTCTAAAATCTTAGAAAATAAGCTCGGATCATACGCGAACAGTATTACTGGGGAGTATCAAGGTGATTTTAGAGCAGGTAGATCAACAACAAACCAATCGTTCACAGTCATGCAGGTACTTGAAAAATGCTTGGAGTTCAACATAGACGTACACCAAATTTTCGTTGACTTCAAGCAAGCATACGAAAGTATTGATCGTAACGTACTGTACCAAATAAGGCGTTACTTTGGCATTCCAGCCAAATTAATCCGTCTTAGCAAAATGACAATGACGTTGACAACCTTCCAAGTCCGCATCAATAACCAACTCACCGATGCCTTTGACACAAATATCGGACTAAAGCAGGGAGATGGGCTGGCCCCATTGCTATTCAATTTGGCTCTGGAGTACGTCATAAGAAAGCTACCTATCGATACGCAAGGTACATCACTTTACAAGTCGAGCCAAGTAGTAGACTATGCGGACGACATCAAAATGTTGTCATGGTCATTAACAACTGCCAAAGAACTCTTCCTGAAACTCGACAGCGATGCAAAGGTAGTAGGGCTACAAATCAACGAAAATAAATCAAAACCCATGATGCAGTCGAGGCAAAATACTTTAAATACACAAAATGTACTTGGTGAATACAGTATCAAAATTGTTAACGAATTTGTGTATTAAGGTGCCAAAACAACAAAAACAGGCAATGAAAGAGACGGAGTACGCCGAAGAATACAGCTAACAAATAAAGTATTTTATTCAGTATTGACGATTTTGAAGACAAGCTGCATATGCAGAAAAACAAAACTCCAAATATACAAATCTGGGACAAGACCTGTGTTATGCTATGGGTGTGAAACATGGACCCTAACCCAAGCTTCCGCAAATATATTGAACGCCTTTGAGCGACGGGTCCTGAGGCAAATAATCGGCGCGAAGCTAGACGGGGACCAATGGCAAATTTGATACAACCATGAGCTGTATGAAATTTTTGACGAACCGGAGGTCTCAAGGATTGTAAGACTGTGGAAGCTGCAATGGACTGGACACATAAATCGTATGGATGAACAACGGATACCCAAGAAGGTATTCGTTTGGAGAACTGAAGGCCGGCGGCCAGTGGGGAAACCGAGTTAACGCTGGTCTGACTCGTTCGACGAAGACAGTTCATTGCTGCTCAGATTTCAGAATTGGAAGACGTGGTTAATGGACCGAGATAGTTGAAGGCACTGTCTGGAGGAAGCGAAGGTCCCAGATGGACTGTAGTGTTTTCTTCCGAACTCTTTTGACGAGCCCTATGAGGTTGATAGAAGCATTATTTCATACCCCTTATTTACCTCAATTGGCAAAATAGTGAGACTTTCCATGCTGTACTTAGACTTAAAATCTATGTTGAAGTTTTCTGTAATCTAATTAAAGCTATTTTAGTCAATAATTTTATTTATTTGATGTCAGCAGGCCAATTCTCTTTTTTCTTGAAAAGCCGTCCAACTTAGCTTTGCTGTGTGAACAGATGCATTTTGACTTCTTCGAGTCATTTTCAGACTTAATACTGAAGATGGGTCAAAGGAGTTAATGCCCAATGGCTTTTTAAGAGAGAAAATACAAAGCGATTTTCGTTCCTTCTACTTGCAAGACAATTTTAGTAGCTCCAAGTGGACAGACGGGGACCAATGGTGAATTTGATACAAACGTGAACTGTATGAAATTTCTAACGAACCGGAGGTCTCAACGATTGGAAGACCGTGGAAGGTGCAATGGGCTGGATACGTAAATCGTATGGGTGAATAAAGGATACCCAAAAAGGTATTCGTTGGGAGAACTGACGGTCACAGGCCAGTAGGGAAATCGAGGAAACACGAGTCTAACCCGGTGGACGAAGATAGTTCATGGGTGCTCGGATTTCGAAATTAGAGGACGCGATCAATAGACGTAGATAGTTGAAGGCCTGATAGGAGCTATAGTGCTACAAAAAAGAAGCAGAAGAAGATAAACCCTTAATTTGTTGGCCAAAGACCCATAATTCTTGAGTCCACGTGATGTTTTAATTACAGTTTTTGAGATTGAGTAGTAGTACCACCAAAACTTTTTAGTGATGGTGTTGTCCTATTTGTATCACTCGTAGTCTTTTTATTTTGACTAATAAGTATTGTTCTCTGCCCAGTGCATAATATGGTGGTGACGCCCTTCCTTTATCAATGCTCCGGTAATCTACCATCTTCATATAAACGAACAGAGACACCTTTACTTTTCTATCTTTATCACCAGGTTTTTTTTGCATTCATTTCCTATTTACGTCACTTTTCAAGATGGAAATAGATGAAGTAATCGTCTCAGACCATTTCACTGAATCAAAGATAGATGATTTCTTGTGGCACTTTGTTTTCCTGAGAGATGAGCTTGAAGACGTTATCATCAGTTAGGATGTCTAAGTTCTACGATTTCAGTAGTCACAGATTCATATCCGCTTACAGTTTCTAAGGCAAAGTATTGGCTAGTTCTACTCTGGTGCCTCCCCAAACATTACCATTCCCTTATACTAATCCAATGTGAACTGATTTTTTCAGCAATGCATAATGATGCCTTCAACTATCCTGCCCCATCAGACATTAGCATGTATTTTTCTAGGTTGGTATCCATAAATTTAAATATTTCTCCCTGGATCATTGCATGCTCAGTTTTTAATTGTCTAATGTCACCTTCAATAAAGCTCACTATTGTTCTCAAGAGAAACTAGATGATTGATGTACAACAGTGCTATTTCACTTGTCCATAGCAGTCACCTTTTTTGGACTTACCTGTGCATACTTTGCCTTTTCGAATAGGAAAGTTTCTCCTCTATAGGTCTAATCCATGCTGTTTTTGTACGTCCTTCCAAAGCGTTATTTCTTCAACTCTCTCACAGAATGCCGGGTTTCTGCCCACAAAATCTACTTGACGTTTCATTTGAGCTCTACTGCTTGGAATTGTTTGTCTGATCCAGGTTGAGTAGGTTGTTTTTTTGAGGTTTTGAAAAAAAAATTTACAATACCCTATTAATATCAGTACCTGTTCAGCCGTCTGTCTATCGGTGCATCACATTGAGTTTTCTCAGGAAAAACAGAAGCTAGTGTCATTAAATCTAGTGTACAGCTCAGAAGTTACTGGTTAATGAAAGTTTAGCAGTCAAAATAAATTTCAAAGGATTTTTTGTGTGTCTTTCCACATACGAATGTGACCTCTTAAAATTAAATTTTTCTTTCAACAAATATTGTCCAGTAGGATATCAAACGAAAGGTCTTAACGAGAATAATAGGTCTTGCAATCGTAATATTGATAATGAGGTAGGCAGGCGAGGTTTGCCCTCCCCTCGCAATAGGACACCTTTAGCCCAAAAAATATGGAAAGGTTATAGAGGTAGTAGCAATTTGATGCTTAGATGTTTACTTGTAACATTAAGTAACAATCAAAATTTCATAAGAATTGGAAAGTATTTGGCAGATTGAGAGTGGCTTGAATTTTCTACCATACAGGAGTAAACATTCTTCTAAAATGTTACTGAGCTTACGCAGGTATCAATCTGATAGGGTTGGCTTTTAAGGACATAACAATTTTGTATCTTTATACGAACGCTTTCTAAAACTTTTTAAATTAACCGTTAATGTCAAAACGTTAGTTAAAGTCAACATTTTCATAATGGAAGGTTCATGAATCAACAACGTAAGGAAATCATGAAAAATTACCATCGGAATTCTAAGTTGGTGTTTGCAATTTTAAGAGCATCGATTCAAAATGAGCCAAATCAGTTGATTTTCACGTCGTTCTCAAGAATTAGGCTTCGCTCAACCAAAACTGTGCCATATTTTGAGAAAAGATGTTAACCTACATAGTTAAACGATCAAATTGACTCAAAACCTAAAGCCACTTGATCATTTGAAACGCTGAAACTTCTCTAATTGGGCTCTGTTAAAGCTTGAAGAAAATGAGAATTTCATCGAAAAATCATCTTCAGCGATGAAGCTCATTTCTGGCTCAATGGCTTTGTAAATAAGCAAAATATACATTACTGGTCAGCAACAAACCTACATGTGCTTCTTGAAACAACATTGCATCTGCCAAAAATCACTGTTCGGTGTGGTTTTCATGCCGGAGGTGTGATTGAGCCATATTTTTTTTCGTGGATGAAAACGACTGTCATGTTCCCGTCAATGGAAAGCACTATCGTGTTATGTTGGAAGATTGTTTGTGACCAGAATTGGCTGAACTTGATATCAACGATATGTGGTTTCAAGAAGACGGTGCCACTAGCCACACAGCACGCCTCACAATCGATTTATTGAAAGCCGATTCGGTGAACGTGTTATCTCGAGAAATGGTCCAATCGGGTGGCCGCCTCGTTCATGCGATCTAACGCCATTGGATTTATTTTTATAAGGCTATATCAAGTAATTTGTCTATGCTAATAAGCCAGCAACTTAAGAGAAGCTCAAACACAACATCCAACGCAAAATTGCCAATGTTCTGGTCGAAATGTGTGCCAGAGTGATGGTAAATTGGGCCGAAAGAATGGACCGCTGTAAACGAGCTAATCATGGTCATACACCCACAGTAAATTTCAATATCTCAAAGGTTTCTGTATCTTTTTAATAAATAAAATGTTTATGCCCTTAATGGAAAACCCTTTAATTGATTCGCAATTAAGAAACTAACATTGAATTGAAAGTTAAAAAATACAAACTTCTGTAAATTTTATTGAAACTTATAGAATATAAAAATCTTGTACAGAACATCTTAAATGGCTGATTCCATCCAATTTAATGATTTTAATACAGTTTTACAGACGAAAATGCTTAATCATACTATTATTAGCAAAGTTCAACGAATTTTAATCTTTAAGTTATTTGTGTCAGAATAGCAGAATGGGTAATGAATAAAACCAATCGGGTTCAACCAATTTGGCTTTTTTATTTAATTAATTTCTCTTCGTAAGCAACACACGTCTACCCGGCTTCGCTGGCATACTCAACTGACAGCATTTCACGACTAGCATCCGTTGTTTCCAGTTGTCCAGTGTTGACAACCCAGCCATCCTGGAGTGACTCGACCCGAGACACATCTTCAACCAATTCGGGATCGGAGCTAACTTCTTATTCGACATCCGTTGATTCATCGTCACTGTTCACTTCTGGTCAAAAGGAACACCAGAGTTTCAACCTCTCTGCGTGGAATATAGATTGAAACGATCGTTGATTCCGTTGGCAATCTTCTAAATCTCCAATGAGGTATGCGTCGCAATCCAATGCCTGATAAATTATATACGGTCCCTGTAATTTTTGAGATTATCCGGTCGCAGAAGGCACGCTATCGACCACAACCAGATCGTTACCGCAAAGTGTTTTGGTTGCCCGTGTTTTTTGTCGAAACGTTCTTTCCATTTTTACATTCCGATGTTAATTCTATTCGCGATTTCGTCATAGCAAATTTCCGTGGATTTAGTTCCATCTAACTCATGTAGCACTTTGAGCAGCTTATTTGGAAGAATGTCACGTAGCTGGTATCAGCATACAATTGCATTCGGTGTGTGACCGGTAGTCGAGTTTGCTTGGGAATTTAAAACAAACTGAAGCCTTTTAAGATTTCGGTCCCATTTACGTTCATTATCTGTTGAAGTTCGCAAGTATAGAAGAACAGATTGATGCGCTCTCTCGATTTGGCCATTTGCTCTGGGGGCCCTAGCCACATTTAAAACATGGGTGATATCGTTATCAGCATAATAACTTTCAAACTTTACGGAAGTGAAGGCTGCGCCTCGGTCTGATATGATTTGTCGTGGAAGCCAAAAAAGGTAGTTAGATCATTTGGCGCATAACTTCACAGCTTTTACCACAATATATTTCGGAAATGAGTCTGTTATTCCTAGCACGTATTGGCTTCCAGCGGTACTTTTAGGAAGCGTCCCAAGTGGTCTACGTGTATCGTATTGAGCGGGATAAGGACAACCGGGCTAACACATAGTTTCCCAACTGACTTTCCAGCAGCCCTTTTAAAATAACAGCATTAGATACAGGCAGCGATATATCCCTTCACGTAATTTCAGATTCGCTTGAACCAATCATAGGGCTGTACCTGTTCTAACGTTTTGTCCACCCCAAAGTGTCCTCGGTCATCATGAGCTTTCTTCACAACTCTCCAGCGTACAGCTTTTGCCACGACCCATCGAAGCTTTCCCCGCATTTTCCGATATAGTGGGCTGATTTCCAGTACGTAATCCTCCCGTAACTGCACCAGCTAGTCGGAACGCTGTTTGCCTCGAATTATCCGCGTGATATTTCGTAGTGCCTCGTCCTGTTGTTACATTGAAACCAGCCAGTCTTTGTCGGTAATGTTGACTGTTAAAATTCTCTCAACAACTTCAGTGGTGCTTCCGATAGGTGCACAACTTAAGGCATTCATGTGCTGCATTCTCCGGCCGTCCCGGTGAATCATGAGTATCCCAGGGGGCAACTTATGCTTAACTTTTTTTGTTACTTCCTGGAACACAGCTGGTCTGTTTACAACTCCAAATGGCATTCTAAGAAATTCAAAATGCCCATCGCACGTACTAAAGGCAGCACATTTTCTTGACTTTGGCTCGACTCCGATTTGGTAGTATCCGGATAGCAGGTCCAGAGATGTGAACAACTCAGCATCTGCAAGTTGTGCTAGCAGCTCATCCACTCCAAGCATCAAGAAGGGACGTTTAACCGTAATGTTATTTAGTTCTCGGGAGTCCACACATATTCTATCTTATGAATCTGATTCTTTTTTTTTAAGTACCACCGGAGAAGAACACGGCGATTCACTCGGCTGAATAATGTTCCTCTCCAATATTTCGTCAATAATTTTTTTAACCTTAGATCTTTGGCAAAAACAAAGCGATGAGGTCTGTGGTAAATGGGTTTGTCTGATATTAACATAATTTTCAGCTATCCCAGCTAACACTTCCCAATCTCCGATAGATTTTCGGCGAAATAATCTTTGATAATAGTTCATTTAACTTGCGATACTAGCCCTCGTTCAAATTATTTCTGTCTTCGATTTTATAAACTCAACCTCCAATGATTAGGTTTAGACGTTGGCTTTTCAGGAAATCAGCTCCCGCTAGAGCAGCGCAAGGCAACATTCCATCTTCCACGATATAGAATGTGTGAATAAAATACCTATTATCAAACTGCATCTCCGTTTTCATTTTTCCCGTAGAGCGATATTTTCCTCCACCAAAGGCAGTCGGTTTGACTGGCCCAATGGCATCAGTAACGGATCGAGCTAATAATGAAGGTGAGCTTCCTGAGTCTACTATTGCAAATATACTTTATCCCTTGCCATTATTTTTTTTGGTGGCAATAGCGGTCCAGAAACAATTGATAAATTTTCCTCCTCCTGTATTTACAATACGACATCTTGCTGCTGTGGTGTAGATCCTCTCGATTGTTGAGCTCTGTCGAGGTATTTGCTCGTTCTATATTCCGTACGACGGCAATGATTGCAACGCGGAAGTCGTTGTGGATGCGGACATCGCACTGCTAAATAACCTCGCTGACGGCAATTGAAACATGTCGGTCCGCTCTCGCGCATTTTGACTGGCCTAGTGTTCAACACTCGTACTGACTGGTCACGTGATGCATGCATCTGATGCGGATCTATAGCCGGCACAACATTCTCCTCGAAGCGGCTAATCACCATGTGAAATTTTTGTAGTTCTGCGAACTCACTTCCCGCAAGAGCATTTCGCAGTGCTGGATGACTGAGGATAAACTTAATGATTGCTGCATCTGACACTTCTCCCGGTCGCCCAATTGCTGTCATTTTATAAAAGTATCCATCCAAACTTTCCAAATTGCACAAATCGTTCACATCAACTTTAAATGCACATCGGTTTCGTCAATTCGAGTAAGAAAGTCGATCATTATTTGGTTCGAAAACTCTGGGAAACTTTCAAATACTTCCATTTGTCGGTCGTTCCATATTTTTGCATACACGAACAGTTTTAATTGTGCTGCAAACAATACCAATTTATCGTCCCAAGCGTATACCTCCTTCAACTCGCATATGCGCTTAATAAACTGTTCTGCCATCCAGTCTCGCTTGTTCGGGTTGAAACTTGGCAACATCTCCGCAATGTCGCAGATGGAGAAAAACGTTCTCGTTTGTCGATATGTTGATTCTGCCTGTATCCCTTTCCAGCAAAGTGCGTTCACGCTGTTGAAGATTTAATTGCCGGGGATCCTCATGCTCATGCATCACCTCCACGGCTTCTCGGGGTGCGCCCGTTTCCTCCGTTAGGGTGATTTCGTTGTCATGACCACTTAAATCTCGCACAATTTCAACTTCGGTCATCGCCAAACTTTTGATTAACTCGGGTTTATTTCCCGACGTTGGCAGCCCACGCTGCACAAGTCTTGTATCTCTTTTCTCGTTTTAATCATGTACATAACTGATCCCACTTCTGAACTGCCAGAATGGCAGAATGGGTAATGAATAAAACTAATCGAGTTCAACCAATTTAGCTTTTTTATTTAATTAATTTCTCTCCGTAAGCAACACAAGTCTACTCGGCTTCGCTGGCGTGCTCGACAGAGTGCAATTCATGACTGGCATCCGTTGTTGCCAGTTGTCATGTTTCTCCAGTGTTGACATTTGTTATTAGATCTACCTCCATAGTTTTAAGGAGTTTAGTGAAAGAAATTTGACAAAAACTACTATTTCTGCGTTCTGTTTGTCCGCTGGTCCATCTGTCTTTTCATCCAAGCGTCGCAGGAAGTTTTTTTCAAAAATTATAAAAGCAACGAAGCTCAAGCCTTGTGAAAAGCCCAGAAGTGGCGGTCTCTCAAAAGTTACGAGAAAATTTTTTACATTTCCCCTTCCCCTATGGTGCTGATAAGGTAATTTTAAGACCTGTTTTGAAAAGTTTTCACTGAGACCTTTCCAATGACATCCTGTTCGACTACCAATGACAAAATTTTTTTTTGAAGGGTCACCCTCTATGTGGGAAGACTCCCCTCAAAACACTATGAATAAAATTTCCGCCCTAAAACTTTCAAGAAGTCAACTCTTCTGACTTTTCCATAAAGTTTCTTGGCTGTAGCCTCTATATTTTCGGAGAATAACTGCTATGATATACAGGCGCACGAACGGACAGACAAACACAGGTCATGATTTCAATAAGGTTTTATATTTTAGTACAAAACCCTAATAATTATAACTTCTCTTACAACGATCCTTCAGCAATAAATCTAAATTCGATCAATAAATGCATATGCGCCTTTGTATCTTCATAAATTATTAAATTATACCCTTTTCATTTACCATAGTCAACGATGGGTAATTGCTGGGAATATTATTTTCCAGATAATTATATCTAAAGTATTACATCCAATACCTTTGCTAAAACAAAACTTTCCACCTCCTTTATGTGCACCGTCATTGGAGAAAGTAAATTTTCCGCTTGTTCCAAAGTGTACAACATGCTCAGGTCGATTGCGTGATCTTATGATCCTTGTTCGCCTTCAAAACAGACCAGGACAAAACTTATGAATCTCTTATAACTGTAATATGAAAACTATTGACTACAAATTACATATTGCTATGATGTTCAAATTAGAAATGTAATAATGCAAGCGGGTTGAATTTTTAATCGACACACATGCAAATGATTTTAGAATTTCTAAGATTCAATACAGTGGAGGTATAAAATATTTCCTTCGATGAGTGTAAGTTGCTCTATCAAACTACTTAAACCAGTTTTTATATGTGTTCAAACTTTGTCGCAAAGCATTGTTTGAGTATCTATCACCGCGACAGTAAACAAAGATACTTGATTTCTGATCGGTCAGTAACGTTTGAACACACATATAATTCCAGCAAGTGGTCACTTTCCCAGCTTATTAAATAGTGTACAAAGTGAATACTTGTTTCCACCGTAATGATAGTATGAAAGAAAACAACCATAGCACTAGCCGCAGTCTGCTTTTGAAATATTTATACGAAAGCCAATTTGTAGTCTGTTATATGCATAAGCACTACACAATACGCTTATGGGTATAAAATATGCTGGTATAAACCTGGAAGTTTTGTTTCCTTTCCATCGAACACAAAACTATCAATAATTTACCATGACATGAAACTAAAACTTAACCAAAGTACTGTTTTTATAAATGATAAGCACAAGGAAACAGCCATTAAATGTTGCTTAAAATAATTAACTTATTAAATGCTTGAATGAAGAGTGAATTTTGAAAACGTCTGCGCATAGGTAATGACTTGAAAATTTTCCACAAATCAATGATAAAATCGTAAGATGGATTCTCAGATAAAATCAAACTAGCTTTGGATCATTGCCTACTAAGCATATACATTTTTTCCGTCGAGGTTATGAAATATTTCAAATGAAGTGATAGATCCACAATTTTCTTACTAACATTTTGAAACTATTGAAGGTAGAGCCATGAAACTTTGTAGAAAAGTCAGAAGTGGTGACTTCTTGAAAGTTTAGTCGTGAAAAAATTTTTCAAAAGGATTTAAGGGGGTCTTCAAATAGGGACCCCTAAAATACATTTTTTTCACCATGGGTAGTCGAATAGGAAAGATCTCAATGAGATCTTTTCAAAATAAATTAATTTTCAAAATAAGTAAGGGGGCAGGGGCAGGGGAAATGTACGCGTAAATAAGAGTGCGTCAATCGATTTGAAATATATACCTGTATTAACTAAAGCGTGGTCCAACCATAATGTACGATGTTAATTGTGAGTCACACCTGAACGTTAAGCTTTTCGCCCAATTTAATTTGACATTTCTTTGTTTCAGTATTTGACAAATTCAATCATGGAGAGGTACACAATTGAGCAGTGCGTTAAGGTTGTTGAAGCCTTTTTCGAAAATGGGTATTCAAATCAAAATGCATTTCGTGCACTTCGGGATTTTTTTGGTGAGCATAATCGACCAAATATGTCCACAATCGGGAGAATTGTGCGCAAATTTCAGCAAACCGGGTCTGTAGGAAATGTGAAATTATCTGTAAATGCTCGCCCAGTTCGTATTGCGGAAAACATTGCAGTCAACCTCGACTCTCATGAACATCACTGATGTGAATTTCGAATAAAGATTTGAATTTACATGCTTACAAGGTTCAATTGGCGCAAGAGCTGAAGCCTACTGACCATTTCAAGCGTCGGCAATACGCCGTATGTTTGGTTGAACAGACAGAAGGGAATAGTGACTTTACAAAGAAAATCATCTTCAGGGACGAGGCACACTTTCACCTCAGCGGATTCGTTAACAGGCAGTATTACCGCATTTGGACAAATGAGAATCCACGAGTGATTGTTGAAAAGCCGATGCATCCACAAAGAGTGACCGTTTGGTGCGGTTTATGTGCTGGCGGCGTCATCGGGCCGTACTTCTCCGAAAATGAGGACTACCAAGTAGTTACCATGAATGGTGTTCACTATTGCGAGGTGATAACGGACTTCTTATGCCCAAAAATTGAGGTTATGAACCTGGACGATAGGTGGTTCCAACAGGATGCTGCCATTTGCCGCACAGCCAACGAAACAATGGCTCTTTTGCGCGAGAAATTCAATGGCCGTTATACTAATCGAGCAGTCACACAAGCAAACTGCTCGAAATCCTTCCTATTCTCTACTCAAAATTTTATGTGGCAGATTTAAAAAAACTATGTCATCATTTCCATTGTAATCGTAATTTATGAAATAATTTTTCTTTCTTATTATTATTATTATTAAATATAATTTCATATAAATTTTTTTTTTTAATGTAAGTGTTTCCCTTTAATTATGTTTCTCATGAGATTTAATTTTTATTACTACTTAAAATTTTCTTCATTTTCTTTACTTCAGTTAAATTTTCTTTTTAATAAATTTAAATCTGCCACGTAAAGTTTCCAGTGTAGGAACGTTGATCTGGTACACTTTATCAATGAACTACATTAGCGAGTGAAATGGAATTGAGCCATGCGAGTGACGTCTACGTGAGTTTGGGGATCCGTTGTTAGCGGACCAGGGTGAATCGAAAAACTTGAAAGACTACGTGCGTGACGTGAAGTGACCGTTTGTGTCTATGGACATAAAACAGTCAAAGTAGATTTGAAGCGTTTGCTCAATTAACCACTGCACGTAATTCTTGGATTCTTGGGACGCGAACCTGTGATCCGAGAGGGTTCTGTCACGCGAGCCCCATTCGAACATTATTTATCCGTTAGTTCTTGAAGGCATTCGTTGTGGAGTGTTTTCCTCTTGCTAGTAAATGGTATTTAACGGTACGATTTCACCGTGCATGCGATGCACCGCGACCAAAAATTGTCTTAACGCGTAACTAGAAACCTGCAACTATTGCAAGTGAAAAACTGCAAAGCAGCGCGAAGTGTGATACATCAGGTATGGAACATTTGCAATGCAACAGCAGTAAACAAACCACAGTAGTTGCAGCGGACAGAGGTGTAATGATTTTTAAGTCTACGTCCGAACGAGGAACCGACCTCTCATCGGCTCTAGACGTTAAGTCTGAGTAGTGCCAACGGATGGTACCAACCGGTCAACCAATCCGTGCACCGTAATCCATTCACCCGGTGGCTGCTTGTCGGCCAGCTAGATCGGAGAGGATTTTGGTCGCGGGTCTCCGAATGGATTACGCTCATCTACAATCTTCAGCCACCAATACATGCCCGTTTTCAAACGCGTCACGAAACAAAACCATACGGAGAGGAAACCTACTTTACGTTACTCCGTATTTCTTCATTTAATCAGTCAAGGACAAAAATCTAACTTTTACTTCGCGTTCCCGAATTTCCGACGCGGTACCGAAAAATATGCTACGCTAACTCAACCCGACGAAAGCTACGCTAATAAAAAGGCAAAACAACAAAGGTACCGCGTACCGCGCGCAACTCGAAACCGACCTCAGCGGATTTTCTCAAACTCTACCCTCGCGACGGCGTACCTTCCCTGCACTCTATTTCCCGCTGAAAGAGAGAACCACTGGAAAGGAAAGTCGTGTGGTTAGTTAGCAATTCATCTTATTTTTGTATTTTTTTTTTGTTGTTGTTGCATAATTTAACTTATTTTGTAAGATTTCAACAGGGTGCAATTTCTCTACATAATTTAAGTTAATTTATCACTATTACATACTCTTTGTATTCACTAGCAAATAAATAGGTAAATATGTGTTGTATTTTACTTTATGGTGTCTAGAAGTTTTTTCATCCTCAGCGCATGTTACTATGTATGTGTTCTGTATCTGTTTTAATTGTTTAAAAAATATAACAAAAATTAATGCTAACAATTAAACTCGATTTCAATTGTACTTGATTATTTAAGCCAATGTTAAATAATTAAACCATGGTTACTTTTAATATGATTATTTCTATTAAAAAATCACTTAAACAAATACAATGCAATAACAAAATGTCCCATATATGTATAAGTTCTTTTCTTAGAAAAAAAAACGCTGGAACAATAATTCTTTCAGATCAATTTGTCTTACTATCGGCCAAGAAAGGCAAAAAAAATCCTTACAATTTTCTAAAGCAACGAACTTACTCTTGAACCGAGTTTATATCTACGAAAATAGATTTAATTTTCTTATACAATAGGACCAATAGGTTATATCAAGTATTATAATTTTAATCAAAATCGTTAAAAATTTATTTGGTTAAGTTTTCTAATGAGATACTCTATCTCTTAGTGAAGGCCCGAAAGGGTCTGTCATGCAAAAAAAAAAGTTTTGCAATACTAATACAATATTCATTTTGTTAAGAATTTTGCGTATTTGGAGCCACTTATTAAATATTTAAATCATCTTTTTTTTCTAGTAATGTCGCCCTTGGAAAGCCAATGAGTAACGCACAGTCTTCCAATTAAGAAACTATAAAAATACATTATTAATTTTAAAGGTATACTTTCCCGTTAATACATGTGAAGAAATGGTCCGGTGGTGCCCAGGCAAGTTAGTAAGGAACAAGAAAATAATGACAAATATAACAAAAGAGCAAAAACAATAAAATGTAACTCGTAACTAATTTCAAATTCAAAGCCAGGTAACAGAGAAATAAACAATTCTTTAAGCCATTACATGTTTGTCATTGTCTTTTGGATGAAATGGTTTTCGTAACATTATTTACACTACTAGTGTTCAGCTAATTTTAACAACCGTTTCATCGAAACCGGTCGAAATTAAATTAAAACCACAATTGCCACAATCATATCCTGTGTGTACAACATCACACGCAACATAATCCAAGCAAACCTAATTACCTTGATAGTTCTGAGGCCAAATGGTGGGTACATTCATTGGCACACTGTAGTACTGCTAAAACGGCTGGTACGGCATTGAAGGTGGGTATATTGTTGGCACACCTGCTGGTGGGTAAACTGCTACAAACTGATCAATAGGTATGTTGCTTATCGGAGCCGGTGGAGTAGCGGCATAATAAACGGCACCATTCACTGCCCATATAGTCTGTTTCTAAATAGCAGGAAGAATCCAAAAAAAAAACAGACCATTAGAGCGGTGAACAAAAACTCACTAATGGAATCGTATTTAAAGTGTTACCTACCTTTTCAGTTGGTTCGTACACGGATTCTTCTTGCCTTGTTCCAAATTCCTGCAATACGACTAGTTACTGGTTTTGTTGTCGCAACAGTTGGTGATCGAATCGAAGCGTTACTATTTGACCTTTGTGGAACTGTCGGCACACTCGGGGACTTCTTCATGGGTGGCGGCCACTACGTGCACACTTCACTCCCATGTGGCTGTCAAATCCTCTTGACATCCCACGAGAAAATTGACGTGGGATGTGCGCTCGTCGCAACCAACGTGAAATAACAAGCCACCTACCAGCAAGGTGTGTTAGTAGTGGTCGCCAGCGGCGTCGCATGATTCATTACAGAGGTTAATTTCCTGTGTTTGTCAAGTTTGAAAGATTTTAAGGGGGAATGGAATGCAATTGTTTGAGGCTTGATGAACACTTGTTGTCGGTTGTGGTGGCGTTTTGGTGAAGTGAAAAACGTTTGCGGCACACAAGTGCAACAAGCTATGCACGTAAGGTGTTCTCAAGGAGCAGGCAGCTTTATGTGAACACGCATTTTGTCAAGCTTGCATGACAGACTGGTTTTCTCGTCAGCCAACCTGTTTAAATCTCAGAGCAGTTCCTCACATTTTACTTGATTTACTTTTCCGATAAGATTTGAATTCTAACCTGTATTGATCTTTGCTACAATTGCTGAGGAATCAAGGCGAAGCCCGCAAGGTTATTGATAAAAACCACCCAGCTTTTGCAATGGTAACGACAGTAGCTTTTTCGGTACAGGAACGACGACAGTGGTGGCCTAGACTACTCATCCAATAATACCAGCCAATTTGGTAGTGGAAGCGCTTGTTCAAATAATCCCGGCAGATCCAGCGTAGCACCCTTATTGGGCGGAGGTGACTTATCAACAAACCATTTATACTATTGAGCAACAGAAACACATCTTTCGGGTTGACAGTCCTGGTGGGAGTTCCACAGATATTAAGTTCTGCCACGAGATAAGTAGATGCATATTCGTAGATTTGTTCGATGAACGCACGAAAATTGCTGCATGCATGTTTTTAGTATAATTTAAATGTAACATGTCCTTTTGTCAAAGACTTTCGTTATCTCTTATTGTCTGTATTACCACTAAAAACAAATATCGCGCATCAAAGCAGGCCAGCATTTTTATCAGCTTGAAATAATTTATGTCTGACTGTGACTATGGAAGCTACATTTCACACTAAAGTTTTTCCATAATTTACCCCTGGTTCGAATAGCAAAACGTTATTTTAGGGTTAGAAATGAGAGCAAAAATAGGGAAGGTGATAAAAATTATTAATGTTTAAAGCAAACTGATTTATGGTATCCTAATGTCCATTTTATTTTCTGAGGAGGAAGTTTTAGGGCAATTAATTTACAAAAGTTACCATAAAAACTGTAAAACCGTAAATATTTTAACGCTAAAGTGAGTCTAAACAATATTGACACTTCCTGTGTTTGATTCTAAATATCCAAATTGGTAAAAATCACGCATTTTGTCGCGCAAACGTTTAAAGAATAGTCATGTTTATAGATATTTACGTAAGCGTTTTTAGATATTGTTGCAACATTAAAAACAAAAATTTTTTCAACATTCTCCTTTACTCTTCTGCTAAGGAATAACCTTTTGTAACTTGTATGACTGGATAAGTAATTAATTATACGATTGTATTTAATGAGATAAATTTTATTGATGCTAATGGAACTTAGCATAATTCCGAATTATATTCTATAACAAACGTCTGTTACATAATGACAAGTCTAAATCTTGGCTATGTTTTATACAAGCTATTTTGATTGCGTTCTATGTTCTACTTCTGAATAGAAAATATTCCAATTATTAGAAATCTTATTGCGATTATATTGAGATCAATATATAGTACATATAACGAACATAACTATACGTGTTTACTATCCCGTAGAAGAGATCCTCGTGTTAAATATATTTTATATGACATATCTTTAGGGCAAAAAAGAGATAAATATGATAGAAAAATATACAAATTGTCAAGTTGATTTTTTTCGATAGTAGATTATTTATTTATTTAATAATATTACATAAATTTATGCAACTCCTACCCACAAAAATTACGGTATACGAGAATAAATTAAAGTAATTTGCATTTATTTATCATTTAATACGGAAATTTTCAACTATTCGAAGTTTAAAGAATAAATAAAAATGAATTGGTAAGCCTTAACCGTCGGTCTTTCCATTCCGTTATACCTGACCAGATATAGGACCCGCATCAATGGCAGGTTCTTCCGCTCAAATGGGTTAACCATCGAGCAAGCTCCTCCGTTTTTTGTTGCTTAACAGGGGTTCTTGCCGGGTAGAGTGGCCTTCCGCTCGCGTGCCCTTTTAAGGTATAGAGTTATGTGATTCAATCGCATAGTTCTATAACATAAATTTGTCACGTCTATATTTCTCATTTGATGGAAAAGTTCATACAAATTATGTTTGTATGAGTTTTCCACTCAAATGGGAAATATATGGCTACGTCTACGTTTGAATCTTGATCCGGTTGGGAAGGTGCGAGAGGACACCATCTCCATCTGGATGCCCCACTCTTATTTGTGGGCCATAAAAATCGTCGGGTTCCGACAAAGGCCCCGTAAGTCCGCCTGTCTTTCCCAGGTCCAGTTTGTCCTTTGCGTCAGCAATTACCAACCCTTAGTTGGTTACTTCCTTTTCGACTTTGGCCGACTTTGATTTGACTCTGGAATTCGTAAATGTGAAATTCTTTTGTAGTGGATCCTTGTGCTGGGAGAAAAGAACCCACCCATGACACAACAATGCTATTCTGTCAGCGCATTCACGCGTCCCAACATCCTCTTCTCTACCCACTTCAGTGTGTTATCTCACGTTGTGTCAATATTAATTAGCCACCACGATCATATGATTTGACACCATTGGACTTCTTCCTCTGGGGATATTTAAAAGAAAAAGTGTACGTCAATAAGCCAAGAATAATTCAAGAAGGATGAGATAATTCAACACATAAACGACATTGAGCCTCAATTATGTCTCAGAGTCGTTGAAAATATGGACTATTGGATAGAACTATGCCACCATAGCCGTGGCAAGCATTTGGGTGATATTTTGTTTTACACAAAATTTTCATAGATTCTTCTTTTAGAATAAAAATATGAATATAAATATTTGAAAACTTTTGTTTTATTTACAAGTAAAATCGTGCACTTTGGTCAGACCACCCTTGATATAAATTATTTAAAGGGCATCCATCATGTCGCTGATAGTTTCAGTCTAGGAAGCTTCTCAAGAACTCTTTTTCGGCAGGGCTAAGTACCCCTCTACCTTCACCTAATCTTCTTGCCCTTTTTCCTCTACTGCTTTTCGTACAGGCCCCTTGCACGTTCAGCTGCTCATAAATAATGTCGACAATAGTGCCACTTGGGGCCTTGATGGCATTCAAATTTTTTCAGCAAAATCTTTATCTTTTTCATTTTGTGTTCCCCTTTCAATTATTTTTATTTTGAATTTATCCAGTGGGGGTTTCCCTTCTCAATGGAAAATTGCCCACATTTATCCTATGTACAAATCTGGTGACCGTAACATCATCTCGAACTATCTTCTTATTTCCCATCTTCCTTGTTTTGGTAAATGGTAGTTTCTGATGTGCTATACGCGCTTGTCCTCCCATTTTCAGCTGATCATGAGCATGGTTTTGTCAGAGGCAGATCTACCCTCACAAACTTTCTTTCTTTTACCCATCATGTTGCAGCGACATGTTGACGTTATTTTTATGGGTTTCTCTAAAGCCTTTGGTTCAGCGGGTCACTTTCTCCTATTTAAGAAACTTTTAGGGTTCAATGTTCCTATTTGTCTTCAAGATTTTTTGAGTTATTGATTCCCCCTTACACGTTGATTTCCTTCAAACTGATCTTCAGCGTCGTAGTGACTGGTGTGAATCGAACCATCTCTCCTTAAATGTTTTCAATTGTCATCAGATGACATTCTCCTGTAAAAAATTTCCTCTTCTCTCAACGTATAGGCTTGTTGGTATCCCTTTCAGCAGTGTGACCTCCTTTATGGATCTTGGTGGGCTTTTTGATTGTAAACTGAAGCTTTATGTAGACATTGCTCTAATTATTAAGAAAACCTCCCGTTTAACTGTGTCTATTCGAACATATTACCTCCTGTATCTGTCTTT
Source organism: Odontomyia ornata (assembly GCA_963969285.1). Classification (NCBI taxonomy): domain Eukaryota; kingdom Metazoa; phylum Arthropoda; class Insecta; order Diptera; family Stratiomyidae; genus Odontomyia; species Odontomyia ornata. The sequence goes on from OZ017740.1 coordinate 12,232,676, forward strand.
ACTTCTCACTCGTACGTAATAATTTGGAATACTGCTCCCAAATTTGAAGTCCTTATCACAGAAAGCACATCGATGCTCTCAAGTCAGTTCAACGCAGATTCACATGGTCTTTATTTTTCAAATTCAACCTTCCTGACTTCCCTTATGATGACCGTCTACATATTTTGAACGTTCGTACTCTCGAGCCCAGTGGATTTTTACTTGACGAATGTCTTTTGTTTAAGCTTCATCATAGTCTTTTACCTCGAAATGTATAAGGGCAAATGAATACATTCTACGCTGCTCGCTCTAATAGTTCCTCGCTTCAATTTCATGCTCCGTATGCACGTAACCTTCTTCCATTCTCCCTTACTACACTTACCTCGTATACATAACCAGTGAAATCTTTGTCCTCTACCACAATCTCTTGGCGTATTTAAAAGATTTATGAAAAATCAAGTTTATAAATTCTCCTATAATTCTTAATTTTTGATATCATTACGTTATGATCTTTTTTCTTTAATTTCTTCAATGTTTTGGATTTGTATATTTTGTATTCATCTGTTAATTGACTTGTGATTGGACTACTAGTCTGTAAGTAGAAATACGAGGGTACTTCAAATATGATTGAGACAAACGCTGTAGATGGCGCGCATGCATGTTTTAAAGGAGTATGTGATAGCTGGGTCCCTTACGAACAGTGTGGCATAGTTTTCGTCGGGAGTGCATGTTTCACGTGCGTACTACGACCATGAGTAAACGTCATGTGCAGATCGCTGTTGCGCAACGTATTGTCATTCGTTTTTTAGTGTGGCGTAGTGAAAAGAGGTATTAAGATGTCCGTGCTGGTTTGCAGCGATGGTCTGTTGCCTCGGCGGAAGAGGATGTTCATATCAGCCGAGATCGGCCTTCTCTGGAGACGCATGAATGCGCTGGCAGGCTAGCGTTGCGATGTCGTGGGGCGGGTTAATTCACCCAGCACAAGGACCCACTCCAAAAGAATTTCGCATTCACGAATTCTCGAGCCTCAGAAACAGGTCGACCGAAGTCGAAAAATGTAGGTAACTAACGAAGGGGAAAATTGGTTGCTCAAAGAACAAGTCGAAACGGGTAAAAACAGACGGACTTGGGGATACTTCGTCGTCACCCAACGATTCTCATGACCCACAAATAAGAGTGGGGCAACCGGATGGATGCGGCGCCCCCTTGCACCCGCCCAACCGGATCAAGATCATAACGTTGACGTGGCCGTACATCTCCCGTTTGAGCGGAAAACTCATACCAACCTCCTCTGTATGAACCCTCCCATCAACGGGAAATGTGGATGTGACCAATTTATGTCATAGAACTATGTGATCGGGTCACATAACTCTATGTCATAAAACGGGCACGTGAGTGGAAGGCCACTCAACCCGGCAAGAGCCCCTGAAACTAAGAACAGGTGGAGCGCGCCCAATTGCTGGCCCATATTATTCGAACAGCCTTCCACCGTTCCGGGTCCTATACCCGGTCAGATAGGACAAAATGAAAAGACCGAAGGGTAGGTTTAATTACTCCATTGTATTATTCCGATAACGTTATTAATCAAAAGTCAAACTAAACCAAAAATGCTCGAATTATAATTAAACAGATTTGTATCGGTTTGAATTTAAATACTCTATAGGCTAAGCGCGAACTACAAGCATCATAATAATAGTCAAATCTCGCATCGTTTAAACTTCGGTGCAGCGTATTTATAATATAAGTATATGTAAGTTTCAAATATTTAGCTCCATGTTGAAATGAAGTACTGCATTTGCATGCATTGTAACTTATACATCCCTTCATCAATCGTTAAAGTGTGCATAAGAACAATATGAAAGTTTTGGTCAGAACAACGCCTTTGCTGAATTGAGAAATGCTCATCCGTGGAAGTGAAATAGAAAACTCTACAGCTGTTACTTATCTTAATTCATAAAGGTGAAATCCTACACAATACTCGTTGTAAGCAGCGACTAGAGAGCTATAAATTGTTCTCCCGCATCCATCACTGTTGCCGTTGATTTTCTCAAATAACTCAAGTCTCTTGATGCAAAGAATACGTGATCTTTGGGTGTCATCGAGAAATACAATAACACGACACACTTTCAACTGTTACCTGTTCGGCAGTCGAAAACTTCAACAATCGATCCGACATCGTTTAAATGAAGGCTATTTTCACTACCAGTCCGTTTTGGCCAATACATGTGACATTTAATTTGTTTCTTCTCTACCAATTTATTGAGCATGACAATTGTAGTTTGTTGAGCATGACAAATCTTAACGGTTCTTGTGTTAAAATATACTTTCGATCGGCTCTGTCCATTTCAACGAGGTTCGCATTGATGTAATCAACATTTCCGCGATGGGTAATTATTCGATAATGATCGTACGGGCTAACATTTCTGTAGTGATTAAATTTACGATTTAAATTTTTATTCGATGCACTCAGGGAATATGATTTTTTGTTAGCATCTTTTTCACATTTTTCTTTGATTTCCTTCGGTTTCGGTTCACAATCTGGTAGATCACCATATTAACTATTCACCCAATTTACATATAATTTATCACTTCGGAATAACTTCCCAATCACTGATCTTGTGGGAAGCAGTTACACGCCACGGTACACAAACATGCCTCTCGAATCAATCGCCGAGCGCACCATGAATACCATTCACTTCTTTTTCTTTACTTTATTACTTGTATAATGTAAATCTGCGTAAAATTTCAATTCTTGAGTACAATACACCAAAACCAAGTTCAACTCGACCTACAGTTTCGCTTTTCACATCTTCAGCCGAGATTAACAGTCTTCACATCTTTCAGTAGCGCAACTTCCCAAGTGACTCCTCCGGCGCGGTTCTCGCCCGTCCACTCAGTCTGGCGATACGTAACAAACTCCCCCGCAATCACCAATCCAACGGATGCATTCTCATCTTCTCAACCTTTTGTACAACTTCATAAGATTGACACATGTACATTTCGTTTATATAATACTACATTTATATGTTTGTGTTGCGTCTCGACTCTGCCTGTATTATGTTGCTCGTTACAGGTTTTTTCTTGTTTGTTCAAAGTTTAATTTCTGGAGCGAAGAAAGCCGCAAAGAAACTCCTTCAAAAAAAGCCAGAAAATAAAATTCGCACGGGCGCCCAATTAGAAAAAGGACCTGATGCAAAACAGGAGAGGCAGAAGCCCCGACGGAGACCCCGGCAACAGGCACTGCTTGTAAAGCCCCAAGATGGCCGATCCTACGCGGAGGTGCTGCGGGACATCAGGGGAAACGTAAGGCCCGAAGACACCAATACTACCATTAAAGTAGTACGACCAACGCGGTCGGGCCACATACTGGTCGAATTCGGAGCAGAGGCCGGCAATAAAGAAGCATTCTGTGACGCAGTAAAGAAAGTCCTTGGCAAAAGCGCAACTATAGCCCCGCTCGAGCCGATGGCAACGATCGAAATACGGGACATTGACTGCGTGACGGATCTGGCCGCGGTAGAAGAGGCCATCAAAAGGGAGTTCCCTAGCGTGGGAAGGATCAAAGCGAGACTGACACCAGAAAACAACAGGGGACAACGCATGGCCATAGTTGACTTGACCGAAAAGGACGCCGAACAATTCCTGAACAAGGGCAAAGTACGAATAGGGTGGGTTGTCTGTAGGATACGGCGAAGAGCAACGCCTCTTCAATGTTTCAAATGCCTTGGTTATGGTCACACCACACAAGTACGCAAAGGACCCGATAGGAGTTCCCTATGTTACAAATGCGGTGAAATGGGACAAAAGAGAAAAGAGTGTACGAAGGAGGCACACTGTATTCTTTGCAAGGATGCTGATCCAAAACCTGATTTTGGACACGTCTTGGGATCAGGAAAATGCTGGGTGTTCCAGGAAGCCCTAGCCAAGGCCAAATCAGAGCTTCGATGACCCGCATCCTGCAGCTAAACCTACACCGCAGTTCAACCGCCCAAAATCTGCTTGAGCAGTTTGCGAGGGACACGAAAGCCGACTTCTTGCTGCTGAGTGAGCAACACCATAATAAAAGTCCTGCAATATGGTACTCTGATGAAACTGGTACTGCCGCTATCTGGGTTCGGAACAGTGATTTTCAAGCGGAGAGTTGTGGACGGGGGGATGGTTTCGTGTGGGTTCGGTGCTCAGGGATCACCTTCTTTAGTGTCTACCTAACGCCTAACGAGCCGATATCATCTTTCCAAGCCAAGCTTAATGCTCTGGAGGGCGCTGTCTCGAACGCAGAGGGTAAAGTGCTCGTTGGGGGCGACTTCAATGCTAAAGCAATCGAATGGGACATGCCTCAGACGGATCCGCGGGGAAAACGAATCCTGGAAATGGCGGCCAGGACGGCCCTTGTCGCACTAAACTCCGGAAATACGCCGACTTTCCGCCATATTGGCTGTGAGGGAACCATACTGGACGTGACATTCGCCTCGGAGTCCTTAGTACGGAGGCTACACAACTGGAAAGTATTAGAGTACTACTCAGCCAGTGATCACCAGTGCATTCTGCTTGAGATAAGTGATGCTATCTCCCGACGTCCGTGCTCTCGGCCTTCTACAACTGGATGGAACATTGGAAGAATGGACGGCGAGAGGTTCGTCAAGGTTCTCACAGCAGGTGAGCCGCTGCAGGGAGCTCCGGAGGGGACGGAAGAACTGGCAGCTCAAGACGTGGTGAACTCTACCATGAGCATAATCACGACTGCTTGCTGCGCCGAAGACCCCGGCACGGCAAGCCCCCAGTGTACTGGTGGTCAACTGAAATCGCTGAAAAGCGGAGGGAGTATCACAAGCTTCGGCGTGAGGCTCAATGGGCGCGAAACCGTGACAAGGCATGCAAGCAGGTGGCAGCATATAAGTCAGCCAGGAAATGCCTTCGCAAACTGATCAACAGTAGCAAGGCTCGCTGCTGGCAAGACCTAGTGGACAATGTGAACAAGGATCCGTGGGGCCTTGGCTACAAGCTGGTCATGGGGAAACTTGGTGCCCTACGGAAGCCTTGTATACATGACGCGGAAAAGATGGACGCGATAGTGCGGGGACTCTTCCCCGCCCATGCCGTCCGTGTTGACGCTCTCCATGGTGAAACAGCAGTAGAGTGCCCACTCTTCACACTGCTGGAACTGGAGGAGGCAGTCCTCTCCCTGAAAGCGAGGAAGGCTCCAGGTCCAGATGGCGTTCCAGCTGAGGTGTTGCGGCTCGTCTATCACCATTGTCCTGACTTGCTGCTCAGCACATTCAACGCTTGCCTACGGGACGCGGTTTTCCCGGTACGATGGAAGCTGGCGAGGCTCGTACTGATCAGCAAGGGGAAGGGAAATCCCGAATCGCCGTCTGCATACCGCCCGTTATGCATGCTAGACACGGCTGGAAAAGCGCTGGAGAAACTCATCAAGGGAAGACACACTGACGCGATTCGTGCTGCTGGGGACCTATCTCCTCGGCAGTACGGCTTTAGAGCAGGACGTTCTACCATTGATGCGATTGCAGAGGTGGTGAACGCGGTCCAAAAGGCAGAGGCATATAGTCGCACCAAGCGATGGATCGTCCTGTTGGTGACACTTGACGTCAGGAATGCCTTCAACTCCGGTAGATGGGTGGATATTCTGGACGCGCTCTTTTCATGTTCCAGAATATCTAATGCGGCTTTTGAGGAACTACCTAAAGGACCGAAGCGTGCTCTACGACACGACACAGGGCCAACGAAGGATGGAAATTACATCGGGTGTTGCCCGGGGATCTATCCTTAGTCCGGACCTGTGGAACGTGTCTTACGACGGGCTACTGAGACTTGAGATGACAGATGAGTCGCGCTTGGTCGGCTATGAGGATGATGTTGCAGCTCTGGTCGCTGGACGCACCGTTGAACAAGCGCAACTTAGGCTAGGTATGCTAATGTGCCGAGTGAGGGTCTGGATGACTGCTCGCGGGCTCAGTTTAGCACTGGAGAAAACCGAAGTGGTCATCTTGACAAAAAAGAGTATGCCTAGAGTAAGGATGATCAGTATTGGAGGTATACAAATCGAAACGAAGCCAGCGGTGAAGTACCTGGGGCTACTGATCGACTCGAAGATGAGTTTCTCTGAGCAAATCAGGGCAACGGCTGAGAAGGCTGCTTCGGGAATATCGGCCCTGAGTCGACTTATGGAAAACGTAGGGGGACCCAGCCCATCAAGAAGACGCCTCTTGATGAGTGCTGTAGGGTCAGTGCTACTGTACGGAGCAAAGGTATAGGGCGACGCTCTCAGCAAGGAGGTATACCGAAAACGATTGGCACAGGTACAGAGAAGAGAAGCACTGAGAATTGCATCTTCGTATCCAACAGTCTCCGACTCGGCGGTGAGAGTGATTGCAGGCGTGATACCTGTCGCCCTCCTTGCTAGAGAGCGCTGCGCTATTTACCTGCGCCGAAACGAGGATGCGAGGGAGATGGTTGTCCGCGAGGAGAGACAACGCTTGCTCAACGATTGGCAGCAGTCTTGGAGGAATCGCACGAAGGGAAGGTGGACTGCGCGCCTCATCCCGGACATGAGACCGTGGCTAAATCGAAGGCATGGTGAGACTGACTTCTATCTGACCCAGCTTTTGAGCGGGCATGGGTGTTTTCAGTCTTACCTGCACAAGATCGGTAAGTCACGGTCTCCCGATTGTCGGTTTTGCCCAGGAGAGGAGGACAATGCCTGTCACACATTTTTTGCGTGTACAAAATGGGTCAGGCTGCGAAGGGAACTCTACAGGGAGACGAGAGAGCTCACCCCGGATAATATAGTTGCGGTGATGCTCGAATCGGTTGACAAATGGAACCAGGTGGCACATTTTGCTCGGGCAGTCCTGAAATATAAAAGGGACTCACAGCAGCCGGAGGCGCTGGGGCTGGGGGATCGCTCTTCTGGCATTTCCTCTTCCCCTCTCCCCTCCCGCTAGGAAAGGGACTGCCCAGCTTGAAGGCGCCCCACGGCGTAACAAAACGAGACCTGGCCCGAAGTAATGTGTCAAACGGTTCCAGGCTAGGTTTTCAGATTGCCTGGGGAGGTGTTTAGTGGGTAGTCCAAGGGTATCCTCCATGGAAGTCCCACACTGCCAGACTCGGCGGGCGTAAATGCCTTCACCTCTCTACCACAAAACAAAAAAAAAAAAAGTTTAATTTCAAATATGTAGACTATGATGCCTTTATACAAATAATAATTGTAGTCTTCCTATAAAGTTCATTATTCAAGATGTTCTATGAATTTTTTCAAATAATGCGGGGCAGTTGGTGTCACCTTATTGTAAATTCATTGTATCTGTGTAGGCAAAACCGGGAGCTTGACCAGTCTTACGTCCAAATAGACCGTGTAGATTTGTGTTTACCGCCAGCCTCTACGGTGGGAAACTACGCGCAACGTTGCATGAAGATCTTCTTGCCCTTTTCAATATCACCAGCTGGTACACCCATTTCGAATTGATAAAATTTATTTTAAGTTACTAAGGGAATCGCAGATAAGAGTTACAGTTTACGTTAACGTCAAGAATGGACTCGAATGCATTTTTAGGTAATGCACCGTTGCTCTGCACTAAGTCAGTGGTTCCCCATCCTAAATTGTAATGGGCAGATTAAAATCTTTTACGACCAAAATTTACTAAAGTAGGGAAAGTTTAAATGAACTGAAGAAATTAGAAATGAAGTAAAGAAATTTAAATAAAGTGAAGAAAATTTATATGAAGTGAAGAAATTTACATGAAGTAAAGAAATGAAAATTTTAGATAGTAATAAAATTTAAATTTTATGGAAAAAATAATTAAAGGAGAACATTTAAATTTTAATTAGAAGAAAAATTATTCTACAAATTACAATGGAAATAATTAAAAAATTTTTTTTAATCTGCTATACAATTCGGATAGGAGATAGAAGGGTTTTCGAGCAGTTTGCTCGTGTGACTGCTCAATTACTACAATGGGAAGGCGTTAAAAATACGGAAATTTTTCTGCTCTTCCGAAATCAGTTTGGTAGTGAGTACCTGAGTAGGTCTAGTGTATTTAAATGGGCCAAAGCATACAAGGATTATCGCGAAACCGTCGAGAATAAGCCGCATGATCGCCAACCGCGAACCAGCATCACACCAGACAACGTTTGCAGCGTAGAACAACTCATTTTGGAGGGCCGTAGGATGAATGTTTGATACATTTTGCCTGAACTCGGCATTAGTATTGGCAGTGTAAATATTGCAAAATAACGGCCCTTACCGCTCGAAATGGAGGAGCATTCTAGCACGAAGTGCGATTCTTCTCAAGGATAACGCGCGTCTCACGCTCGATAAAATATCGGAGTTGGGATGGGAAGTACTAGAATACCCTCCTCCCCAGGTTTAACAACTTGCGACTACCACATGTTTAGACCACTGAAAGAAGCCCTCCGAGGTCAAAGATTCAACACCGACGACGAAGTAGAAGAGTTCGTTCACACATGACTGTCCGAGTTGCCCAAGGAATTCTTCGATAATGGCATCATAAAGCTTTCAGAAAGGTGGACAAAATGCGTAACTTGTCAGGGGCAGTACCAAGGAAAACTGTAATTTATTTCGATACTAAATAAACGCGTCAGAGCATTTGTCTCGATCATATTTGAACCACCCCTGAATAAACCATCATACTCGCATCAATCCTGCACTTACTCTTTATTGCTCAGCACCAAAAATTAATCTTTGTCTGGCTCTGACTTTTCACTTATTTTGTTAACTTTAATTTGAGTTCAAGGATTTCCTTTTCTTCAATTTTAGCGCATGATTATTAGATTCGTGCGTACATTTTCTAATCAAATTTCACTCCGGTGAATGTTTTTTTTTCTAGAAAAAATCTTAAATATTTTTGCATTCAATATTGACTGGTGTTCTTTCTGTGGCTACCTACTGGTCATCAATCAAATATATCACTGATCCTATAGTTGTCTTATATCTAAGGTAGGAGCGCCATGGAAGGCCCACCTTATTGTTACAGTTGAATAAATAACAAATTAAGAATAATTAATGCAAACAAACTTTATCACAATATTCCCCATTTAGTTAGGAATGAAATGAACATAAAAATCAGAAGATTCAACTATATTTCGTCTAGAAATCAACCAGTTTTCAAAATCTCTACTCAGGGCCTTTTTAGGAACATGCGTGCTTATCATGGCCCGATATAAATCGCGTATGTTATAGGAACTATCAATACAAAAAACATGTTTATACATAAAAATTAAACTAAAATACGAGTTTCTTAGGTAATCTTTGTGTTGCAATAGTTTTTTTGTTCATAACTGCACGTTGGGCCATCTTAGGCTTAAGAAAACTTAATCTACCTACAAAACAAAAATCTCTAAATAAATCAATAAAAAACGATTTTCTTCTGTTATTACAATAATTTTTCAAGCAAAAATCAAAACAAAATTTTTAAAAATTGACATAAAAAATACTTTCGAAATTTTGTTGGGCCTTATTAGGAGTATAGACAATAATAGATCGAAAATTATTTCTATTATTGGCAGAATATGTTTCATTTATGTCAATATATCTGTGATTTTATATTTGTGAGCGCAATTGTATTCGGTTTTTCTCAAATATTTCCTTCTCCCCACGTTCACTTGTTAAGCATGTGTTGTACTGCGGAAGCGAAAAACGATAGGCCCTAGAAGTATTCAAATGTAAATGAAACCGTATTTCGATGCTAATGGAATAAAAGTGTCCTCAAATATAGCTAAATTTGTGGTCAATAAAATAATTTCGCTTTGTTTATATCTCGAAATTAAACATGTTTTATTTACATTTTGTTCACAAATTTTTAAGGATGATACGTAAAAAATGCTAAGTATGTTTAATTAAAAATAATATCACATCTTCACTAGTGAGTACGTAAAAAAAAAAACAGAAATCCAAAGCCTAAGAAACTTTTAAATGCATAATAATTCCTCTTTATCATTCTCAGTTAGCCCAACACATTCTTCGCGGTACCACGAATGACAGTTAACGCATTGTCGCATATGTGCGACTCGATCAGCTTTACAAGCACAACAATACCAACTACCAGCCTTTTTTTCTTCTCTTGTTTTTGTTCCTGTATTTATTTTATTTCCTCGATTTTCTTTTAGCTTCTTTATGATCTTCTGCTTTTGAGTTTTTTTTTCGTAATGTCTTTTTTATAATTTTTGTTCTTTTTGTGATTTATTTGGCTTCAAGTCTTTTTTGAACTCGGTTTTGGTATTTTTGAAATATATTTGTTCTTTTTTTCGACAGCATGGAATAAATCTCTGGTCACTTTTTGACCAATCTAATTAATTGATTTTCACTTCGGTTTACTTTTAATGGTCGCAAAGTTAGGCGTTGGCAGCTGTGCGTGAAACAGAGACTTCTTTTGTAGTTTCTGATTATGTTGCGTTAAGTTTGACAGTGGTACATTGTCAGAGTCATCAGAATTATGATCCTCTGTTTGGGTGCGTTTTGTCTGTTGTTTTTTGTGAGAAGGTTTTGCGGCAAATAAGTCCAAATTTTCTTCTTCTGATTCTGACGATGTATAAATTTTACATTTCTTGACAAGATATTGAAAATATTTTTCCAAATTGTTTATATCAATATTTTCATCGTCTAAATCTGATGCAGAAAAATTTATCACTGGAGTGCGTAGTACATTATATCCTAATCCAGACGTGCTGGGGATCGGAGAATTAAACTGTGACGACCTGTCGCATAAATTCATGGCTGTTGCTAGAGTTTGTTCTACATTACCTTCAATAGCAGATTCAGAAGAGGAACTATAGTCGACCAATTTCTTACGTGCGTAAGTTGGTGATGCACAGATGACTTTTCAAAATCTAGAGATGCTGGAACAACTGAGTAAGAAGCCCTTTTGTGCGGAATAGGACGCTGAGTGAGGATAGAAGGTGCAGAAGCCTCTTCGGGAATCGCATTTGGATTGTAGGGATGGAGCCCAGTAGCTCTTAACCCGTTTTTAATATTATCTTGTGTAACGCACTTAGGCCATACCTTTGAAAAAATTTTGTTGAACCTTGCCCTCGTGAGTTTACGGTCTGGATGACGATAGGCGTACATTAATAGTTCTTCATTCCAATGATGTTCGTAGGATTTGTTCACGGATTTATCTAACGGTTGCAATTCATGGGTAGTATTTGATGGCGAACAATATAATACTATGTTGTGTTCATCTGCAGCATCCACAATCCTAGCATCAAGGTGAGAAGCAGCCCCATCAAAAACCAGCAAACATTTTCCGGGTGATTTATAGTTAGCAAGATGATGGATAAAATCGATAAACAATTCAGTAGTCATGCTACCTTTTGGTGCCATTCTGACTACTGTGCCATCAGGTAAATTGTCGTTGAATTCCAGCCTTAATCTTTTGCCTTTGAATAGTATCATAGGTGGGATCGAATTGCCTGAAGCGTTGACACACATGGCGGTGGTGACGTTTTCAGCATGCTCCTGTGCGATAAAATGGACTCTCTTGATCCCCTTTTATGCAAGAACTTGCTGTTGGTGGTGCAAAGTTAGGCGGCAGCGTTTTTCATCCATGTTGTATAGACGCTCTGGATGTCGAGGAATGTCTAACTCATCATTAAAGATGAGCATCATCGAGAGATTCGGATAATCGAATGATCAGTAATCGAGTGATTGTAATAATCGAATGATTTCATAATCGAATGATCATTTGAACGCTTTCTACTTCTACTTCTTATATTGAAGCTTTTAATTTCTGTTTGTTTTAGATACAGGGTGCGTACGGTATTTGAGGACAACTTGAGAGCTTGTATATTTAACAAAATTTAATGAAATTTCTGAAATTTTTGATGCAACGTTAAATTAATATATGGATATAAAGTTATTCAATAAAATCGCCATTAGCAGCAATAACCTCTTCAATCTGGGTCCGGAAACGATTACATGCCCGAATCAAATGCTCCTTGTTCATATTGACCATAACGGCATTAATAGCAGTCTTCAGCGAAAAAGTGGTATTATGAGGACACTTATTGGTCTCACGCTCAACTACGCCCCATACGGAGCTGGGCGCCATAGGTCCGTTGTTATGTGGTCATGAAAATTTTCGGCCATCCAATCTTGTGTCGCCATCGCTTTATGTGAAGGACATGTTATGGTGGCATAACATGTCCTTCTTTGCTGACAACACCTTAAACCATAACAGTGGCTTTATGTGCATAACAAGAGGAACCTCCGTAGGATTTGAACATAGCCATCTGTCATATCTGCGACTGGTGTTTTGATCTTGGTCAACATTTTATTCGTCGGAAAAAACCATAATATTTTGGGCGCCTCAGGTTTTCTGATTTTGTTTTAAAGACGTTTTGACGTGTTCGTTAGGACATGAACTGTCCTCTACGTATCACGTATACCGAAGGCCTTCATAAACAACTCTACCAATAAGGCGCTCAGAAACATGAAGCTCACTCGCAAGGACCCTCATTGATTTTGAAGGGTCCTCGTCTATGATCGCTTGCACTTGCTCTAAAATTTCTGCAGATTAGACAGTGTCAGAACGTGCTTTTCGTGTTTTGCAACCGATTCTGTATCGCCTCCTGATGCTTCCAATTCACGGCGAACCTTATGCACGAATGAACGGGCGCAATTAAGAAAACTAGAGATCCCTAAGTCTGTATGATTCGCACATATAGCGACGATGGCAGCATGTCTCTTCATTTCTTGCGTGATGTTGTAGTCCACCATTATTTATCTGAAAAGGAAAAAAATAAAAAAAATCGCGAAGTTAGTCACATTTATGCACGTCCTCAAATAACGTACGCACCCTGTATATTTCTTTATGGGAGCCTTGAAAGAAACTGTATTGAGCAATGTTTTATTAGTTGATTTTTTTACCGCACTAAAGTATAAACTAATAAAACATCTGAAAATAAGACCATCTTTACTATTTTTTGAACAAGGTAAGTAAAGTGCGTATTCTTGGGCGAGACCACCCTACACATGGTCGTCGCTTTTTCTCTGGAAGTCAATCATTTCCGTTTTTTCTTTGAAATTTGACGTGTTAGTTTCAGTCGCAGTTCAAGTGTTAGCTGTTGCATAATTGCATTGTGTGTGTGTGTAGTAGTTTATTCCCAGTGTTAACTTTTGAATTGTGATCAATTTTCCGATGTCGAAGCGAGGTGTAAAGCGGTCTTTAGTTTGGGACTTTTTCAAAAAAAGAGACGATGGCACAGTTATATGCAACCAGTGTAAGAAAATTTTAAAATTTTTTGGCAATACAACCAATCTGAGTGAACATCTGAAAAGACTGCATCCTTCGTTGTTGACAAAGCCTGCAGAGCTTCACGAAAGGCAGACCATTCCACCTTCACGTGAAGCAATTCATGTGTCTTTATCATTGCCATCAACATCTACGTTATCTACCGGAAATAATGCTTGTGCTCCTTCAGAAATACCACCGGCAATAAAACGAAAACGCCAGCTTAAATTGTATGGAAGTACGAAAGGTAGCAGTATTTCCGAAGCAGAACAGGCTGAACTTGATGAACTTTTAATCGAAATGATTGTAAGTGATTTTCAGCCAATATCTATTGTTGAGAACAAAGGATTTTTAAAATATTCAAAAAAATTAAACCCGCTTTACGAACCCCCAAGCCGGCGGAAAATTATGAATTCATTAATTCCAACAATGTACAATAACATATTGGCTAAAGTTCAAGTCGAATTAAGTGAACCTGCACACTTGGCGATAACAACAGACATATGGACATCTTGTTACACTAAATCATTTTTAGCTGTCACTGGCCATTATATAAAAGGATGTGAAATGAAAAGCACGTTGTTGGAAACCAAACAACTAACTGATCGGCATTCAGGGGAAATGTTGCCAGTGCACTACGTGCAATTTTGGGAAAATGGGGCATATTCGACAGAGTAGTGACTGTCGTCACCGATAACGCTTCGAATATGAAAAATGCGGTTAACGACCATCTTAAAAAGCATCATCATCCATGTGTGGCACATACACTTAATCTGAGTGTCATGGACTTACTAAAGGGCGATAAGGCGAAGGACAGCGAAAGAAGTAACCAACCTAACATCCTAGAATTGGTCGAAAAATGTTAAACTATCGTGGCTCACTTTAAACGCAGCACACTAGCGTCGGATGAATTGACGAGAATGCAGCAGCAAATGAACCTTCCGTTGCTGAAAGTTAAGCAAGAAGTTCCGACTAGATGGAATTCTCGCCTTATAATGATGGAAAGATTGCAAGACATTAAGCTTCCTTTATCAGCAGCAATGACTAATTTGTCAGCTACACTACCCCTCTTGTCGTCTGATGATTGGGCTGTGCTTCAAAAATGCATAACCATTCTCAAACCTATGGAAGAACTGACGGCTGAGTTATCCGGTGAAGCGTACATAACAATATCGATGATCATTCCTTTAATTCGTGGTCTCCAACACGCCCTCAACAACATAAACCCCATAACGCAATAGGACAACAAGTAAAAAAAGACCTTAAAAATATCATCGCAAAGAGATTCGATTTGTTGGAAACATCCAAAATTAACGCCAAAGCTACATTTTTGGACCCTAGGTTTAAGAAACTGGCCTTTGGCCAAGAAACAAATGCCGACCAAGTACAACAGTGGATCATTCAGGATGTTGAGAGGCTGATGGCTACAAAAGCAAATGGGCAGACGCAGATTCCTCAGAATGTAGATCTTGGAGTATCTACGGGTAATACATCCGTCTAATTAAAAAGCATGTAATGAAAATTTTGTAGTGCATTTGTCCATGTTCTTTTTTTACTATTTTCAGATTCAAACGATAAAGATACACCATGCAGTTTACTATGGGAGCATTTTGAAGCTAAAGAAAAGTGCAGTCAACACGCTTCGACCACCTCTACGTCAGCGATAATTCAGGTCAAACAGTATTTAGAGCTACCACTGCTAGAGAGGAAAATGAATCCCTTACAATTTTGGGAGTCGAAAAAAGAAATTTTCCCAGAATTACATGAACTTTCCAACAAATTTTAGTGTGTGCCAGCAACGTCAGTACCTTCTGAACGGGTGTTTTCAAACGCGGGAGAGTTGACAAACGACCGAAGGAGCAGATTAACCAGCAAAAATATCAATCAAAGAATGTTTTTAAATAAAAATATTTCATTTTAGTCGTTTCATTCAATTCGAGAGTTTTCTTTGCTCTCCACTGTTCTTTCTTCTCCTTTTTCATAAAGAAATAAAGAATAAATCTATTAATTCATCCCCGCCGCTACTTTAAAATATATTTACACGATAGTTTTAAGCATACTTTTATTTTAAAATCTAGTTCACAATCCCCACAACTTACAAATTTTGCTATCTATATACACAACTGATCGAAAAAAATACCCATTGACACAACCAGCCAGAAAGGAAAATTCCTCGGAGGTGGTTGGATTTTGATGAACATATAGGTTTGCACGTTACTAGATTTACGTAGAAAGAGGAGATTCAGGATTGAAAATTCAGGCTTTGATATTCGTTTTTAAAGTCGAATTTAGAATATTTTTCCATTTACATTTACATATAAATTTAATTAATATTGGTTGCGAGATATGGCCACCAAACTGGAGCCTAAAAACCTAACAGTCCTCAGTACTTGAAGCCTTATTCTGATACAAACAAAAAATTGGAACAGATTTATTACTTAAAAACTCGATCTTGATATCAAATTTAGTTCAAATCGAACGAAAATTATGACTTCTGAAGGCCTTGAAACTTCGGTACTTTTATCAGTCGCCATTTTGAAATTGGAGAACAAACCTTTAAAAAACATTGTCCACTTTATGAACACCTATAATGCCAACCGTTTTAAAAAATTTCATGGATATCTAGTGAGCACTTCGTTTGCTATTGCAAAGCAATCAAACTTTGCTCGTTGTTTTGTTTCGAAATGAAGAGCATCCATTTTGAAGGTGTGCATTTTATTTTTCTTGGTTTTGCATGGACCCATCGTTTAGTCTTATCTACCAGTGCAGCAAATAGTGTTTGTATCAGAGTTATACTTTGAGAGAACGAAAATCGCAAATTTTTGATGCAAACCAGTAGCCAATAAAATTACGATAAAAATTTACGACTTTCTTATTTATCATCCGATTTTCACAATTTTTGGTACGATTAAAGGACTTGACCCAAGAACGCAAAATACTGAATTTCATCAAAATCGGTTAAGTAGCTTGGCCACTAGAGGGTGACAAAAATCTCAAAAAAATCGTATTTTTACACCCCCGCCATTTTGTAATCCACTGTCTTATAACTACCAAAACTACAGCGTCGCTAGAGCTTGATAATATCTACCTCGATTTAAAGTTTGGTTAAAATCCCATCGCCATTTTGAAATTAGAGACCTGACTTTAAAAATGTTCGCTTTGTTGTCTAGATATCTTTGGTTTCTACCATACTACAAAGTTTCATCAACATTGGTCAAACGGTGTGGTCACAGCTATAATAACATTTTTTTAAGAGTTTTTACCTTTGAACGGCCGCCATTTTGAATCTGCTTGTATGACATTGAATTTTTTATTGTCAGTTTCATTATACACCTTAATGAACCTTTGTGCCAAATTTCGTCTAAATCGGAGCTACATTTTGGCCAAACTAGAAATCACGAATATTCGTCTAAAATGACCGCCATTTTGTTTTTGATCGGTCGATTTTGCTGAATAACAAATGTAGCCGAGATTTTGACTAAATGCACCTTTCCTGAAAATTTGGTGCAAATCGAAGCGAAATTGCGACCTGCAGTGTGTCTACGAATTTCTTTATATCTCATGTATATGTATATATATATATATATATATATATATATATATATATATATATATATATATAGGTGAATTTCTCTCGAGACATTTATCTAAAAATCCCTGTTGGCACGACCAGTCGGAAAGGTAAATTCCTCGCAGGTGACATAAACCAAAATCAAGGCGAGAAATCACTAGAATATTTTCATTCGAGATATTCTCTAATCAAGAGTCAATGCAACTTTCATATCCATTCATTCGATCATTTGAGTCCGAATGATCATTCATTACCACAAGAGTAAGTCGATCACTCGAATGCATTCATTCGATTATTTGGTTCCGAGTGATCATTCATCACCACAAGAGTAAGTTGATCATTCGAATGATCGGGTATAATTCGATTATTGCCTTTCGATTATGCCCACAATAGAACTGCCGAGACGAGCATTCGACCAAGCCCAAAACTCCAAGCTATGTTGAGAGTGCGAAAGAAGGAAATAAGATAAACAACATTTGAGGCGAGAAATCATTCGGATATTTTCATTCGAGCGATTCTTCTACTGAATGATTGGTTGTGCATTCGATTATTTTGAGTCCGAGTGATCATTCGTCACTCGAAGAGTAATAATCGATCACTCGAATGATCTGGTATAATCGAACGATTCAATTATTGTCACTCGATTATGCCCATCTCTACTCATCATACAGTTTTTTAATCGCCGTGAAATGTTGTAGAACGATGTGTTTGCTTAATTTTTGAGCTCTTGCAGAGTTCATGAAACTGTGCCTTTCGAACATAAATTTCAGGATTTCGTTTCAAAAAGTTATTTGGCCATTTTCGACCTGAAATGCATCTTTTGTTATTGAACGCATTGGTTATTTTATGGTCTTTACAAAATCAGAAGGCATATTTTCTTACAATCCTGCGTGTCAACGGTGCGCCTATTTGAGCTAGTCGAATGATTCGTCTTGCTAAACCCTTTTCTTGGGCATGAGTTAGTGTAGGTGCTCGACCAGTTCTTTTTCCTTCGATGCCCGAGTTCAAATGGTTTCTCAAAGTTCTTCTTGGGATACCGAAAATAACTGCCGCCTTTCGTTGTGACAGACGGCGGTTTTTTACAAATGCTATGGCTGATTTAAGCTGCTCCTCAGTCCATCCCATACCTCGCCGCCTCTTAGATGTTTCCATTTTCTGAAATCTAAAAATAAATCACACTTCAATTTCAAATGTGAAACGTTCCGAAAAAATAAAGAAAATGCTCTTATACTTGGCGCCACGGTTAATGATCGTATCAAAAATAGCTAGAATTTCACATTAAATACGCTTTTAATATCATATCTAAGGTAGAATAAAGTATCTATCCAGTGTTATACTATGATCCTAACATATTTATCTAAAATTTCACAAAAATGACTCATAATCATTTTTATGTCCCAAAGAAACGATGACATTTCATAGCGCCAATAAGGCCCGGGCCATCTTGGGAGTCAATGTGGTGGGCCTTCATAGGGACCTTTGCCGGCAACACGTACTACTTCTCTTAAAAGAAAATAAACAAAGAATACAAACAACGCTTACCTTCTCAGGGGTGCCCTTGAGTCTAATTTGCTTTAAACTCAAAAAGAAAATCCGGAAACACTTTGTTTTTCTAATGAAACA
Organism: Odontomyia ornata; assembly: GCA_963969285.1. Lineage (NCBI taxonomy): Eukaryota > Metazoa > Arthropoda > Insecta > Diptera > Stratiomyidae > Odontomyia > Odontomyia ornata. The sequence goes on from OZ017740.1 coordinate 12,251,114, forward strand.
CTAAAAATTTGGCTCGCGCAATTTTATAAAACGAGACTCTTTTGCGACGTGATGAACAAACTGTCAAGTACTACTTACCTTTGACTTGAAGTTGTAGTTTTATCTATGACACTAAATGAGCATTGGCGCGAAATTTAAACTCATTCAAACTTTCAAAAGCATTAAATTTTGATGCAGGGCCATCTTAGGGACAGGGCCATCTTCGGCGCGCCTACCTTATTTCACTAACAATTATCGATTTACCTCCCTTTGTTCTTCTTCACAATATAATTTATTTACCAATTTGGTGGCCATTGAATTCAGCAGTGTTTGAGATGGTCTTTCTTTATTGATCATTCTGATTTTGACCCCGAGTGACCTTCATGCAACAATTTTCATACTCCTTTTATCAGACATAAGTCAGTTGCCTTAGACAAACCATTGATTTATTTAATTATAAAAAGTTCACTTGTTTTCTTTCGGGTGCTGCACTCCAAAATTTGAATTGTAACTTAGCTGGAAAGATATACTACATACATAACTGTGGCTTTTGGTTTTGTTCTAACATATCAGGAACATGGCTGTCTACTCCAATTACCGATTTATTCATGATAATTAAAATCAAGCCCAATAAATTACAGATATTTGAGGAACCAAAAATGTCATTAACTGACATTGCTACTCTGACGGAGCATCCGAGATGCCGCGGCGGCAACAATTATTGTATCTCTGGTAGGTTGCATGAAATAGGAAAAACTAAAAATAGGTAACTTCACAATGCAAAAGAAATGAATGAAAACATAAGTAGCCAATTAAGCCAGCTATAAAAACGAATCTTGAGTTTTGTTAAAAAATAAATTCTTTAAAATATTAAACTCTCTTCATTATAGATGAATGAAACATTTTATCAAAAAGATTGCTCAGCTGAGCAACATTGTGGTCAAATGAATCCATATGCTTGAATGTATGCACACAGAAAAAACTCGGTGACAACAAATGTGTCAGCGTAGGAAGAAAAATGATTCTTAACAATAGGCACCGACCACTAAATTACACATCTTTGCCAAACCGACACTTAACTTAAAAAAATAGGATGACAAACAAATAACTTTGAATGCTTCGATTTAGCACAATGGCGCTTATTATTGAATTTTCATTCAGATCTCAAATAATGCTTATGAAATTCAAAAATTGTTCATATTGAAAGACATATTTGTAAACGTCCTTAATGATGAGTTTTTGTAATGTTAATGATCACAGCACAAGGGAGCAGATACGAATTTACTTTTGTTATTTGGATCGGAACACCAGAAAATTGTACAATTAATGAATTTATTGCCATATTTTTTCGCAACGCCATTATCATTTCTGATGAAGCAACAAATTAGTGAAAATCGGAAAATTTGCTCTTTTAGTCAGTGCAAAACAAAAGACTTAAGCGAGTAACTTCATCTTATGGGTCTAATTGCAATTTCTTTTATCTTACCTTCATTCGTATCAAAATTTTATTCTTGGCCACCTGAAATTGAATGAAATTCTCCATTTAGCATGATATACTACATTTTATTCCACCAAAAAAGAAAACAGAACCATCAAAGGACAATCATTACATTGGATCTGCGTCATTTAGACTAGTTTTGGTCGGGCACCCAAGAATGACAAAGTTGCCGGATATGAAGAAAGTCCTGGAACAACGGGATAAATGGATGAGCTCTCAATTGGTGGACGGATAACAATTGGTCTGTAGGGGTATGGATAGTAAGGATATTGTCCTGCTAGTGGCGATTGTGGAAGACCAACTGGTTCACGAAGTCCTCCTGATGGCAACACCAGAGGGTAGTATTGAGCATTGGCGCCCATTGCAAAAGCAATCAAAGCAACAAGAATAACAGCCTGAAAGTAGAGAATTAAAAATTAAATATTATGATTTGCGTTGAAGAAAGTTTAACTTACTTTCATTTTTAAATAGTTGTTCGGCGTATGAGCTCCTAATTCGAAAGCTGAAAGTTCGTTTGTGATGGTTCTTCTGAAAATATTTTTTCTTTTATAGTCTTGAACATTTATGGGCTAGATAGAGTTCCTATTCATACTTAGTTATGTGTTGTTCAGAATGGTACTGATTAGATAAGAAACACACATTTCAATGTCATTAGCAATCAAGTTCATCCACCGTTGCCCTTAGGCAGTAGCGTAATTATATATGTGCTTATCTTTAAGCTTCACAGCAACAGCAGCGCGTTCTTTGATAGCAAATACAGTTTTTGATGGAAATGATAGCTAAGTGCTAACATGAAATAAAAGACTAGAACATGTAGTTTAAGACTGGCTCAAATTAAACGGTAGTCAATGATGGTGTGAAAAGAGTTTAGTAGTTAATGTTTAATATGTTATGAATCTTATCCAATTCATCTCAGGGATTAATTTATGTTCAACATGACCGAAAATATTAAAACTGATTAAAGTTAGATAAACGAAAATTGTAAAACCTTTTGATAAAGAAAATGAATTCAAATTTAAAAGCTTGAACATTTTTAAAGTTGACTGGAAATTAACGGATACATAATAAGTTTGAGAATTGTAGTAATTGATGTACTAACTACAAAATAAAAGCATACTCGTATTGAAACATTAATTTTATGTTGCTTGAACTAATCTATGTAAGTAGTAATGAATGTGTAAAATATATTCGTGCAATACCAATTTAATTTCTAAAGGTAAACCTATGCATGAATTTAGAAACTTGTTAAACATCGAACCTCAAAGAAGATCAGCATGTCAACCACAAAAATCCTTATACTAACTTTCTTTTATTAAATTGAAGGTAATTTTGTTCACAGCTCAATGACTCTCTTCTCAATTAAAGTATTTTTTCATTCGGCAGCATGTTCATGGTTCGAAGTCAATGAATTAAAATAACACTTTCTTTCCACATGTAACGAAGGGTAGTCGGTGACATATGTGTTTCTCTAAATTCTGCAATAGATTTTATAAGCTATCAAAAAGAGGATAAAATTCATGCGATGGCAAGGCAGAAATCAAATACTATAGAAGAGTGTCCCTGATTTTCTTTATGTGCTTGTCCTGATTTTCCACTCCGACTTCTGTCCTTTTACAATTGAGACATGACAGAGCGGTGGATCAAATACAAGGCAGATACTCGTCAGGATATGTAACAAAGGAATTGTCATTTGTTTGCGGAAGGATATAAAATTGTTTATCACCTATTCATGGATTAAGTTGACTAACGATATCGTCCATACATGATTAGCAGTGAACTCTCCGATTAAATCCGTAGAGTATGTTTATTTTTAAGATTGGTAAAATATTTATCAGGATTACGTGGGCTATTGGAAAATTTATTAAACGATGATATGAGGAACGGGCAGATGGCAGGATATAATACATGAAATTTCGTGTTTTCATTTACTGAGCATTGATTTGTTTCCAGAAATTTTAAATTCAAGCATATCAAATCCATATGCATGTAACAGATTATGATTTAAATATAAGAAGTAAGGTTTAGCTATATGTCACCTTATAACGTTAGGTCGAATAAAAGTTCAAGTTAGAGCTACTTTTGGGCTCTTGGACATTAACACATTCAATTTTCGTAATTATTTTGAAGAAAAGAACACAAAATGTTAGGAGACAAGTTTGTTTAAATACATTTATGAACAAAAAAACAAGTTGGGTAGACAGACCTATGCTCATGTCAGAAGGGTTTTGTACTCAACTTACAAAATGCAGTAACCAGCAACGAATAAAATCAAGAAACATGTCAAAGACAATTTAATTGGAGAAAATGTGAAATTCGAGGATCATGTTATTATTAACAAAGTTGAAAGAGTTTTGACTTCTGAGGTATTTGTTATAGTTATACCCATAAATATCTCCCTTGATAATTTCTTCAGATTTTTTAGATCACGGGTGTCCATTCGCGAGGGAGGAAACACATTTTTCATGTATTTCCCCCCCCTGTGCCCCCACTGAAGCAAAAACGGCCAGTTTAAGAACTGTTTTGAAAAGCTCTCATAGAGAACTTTCAGTTGATACTCATATCGGCTACCTTTCATGAAATTTTTTTCCAGGGGTCACTTCTCTGTACTGTAATCATCAATTCATGGCCTATTTTTTCGAATCCGAGAATGGTTACAAAGCTCTTTTGCTAGGAGCTCTCTCCTGCCTCTTCGACTTGTTTCAATTGTATGTACTCATCTTCATGATACCTATCATTCCTGAAATTTTCATGCAAATCCTAGCAGAGCTGTAGTGTCTAAGCCGGTAAAAAGCGCATATGGCTCCATAGCCATATGTTTCCATAGTAATATAGGGCATATTGTTCCATAGTAATACAGGAAAATTCAAATCGCTATAACTTCATCAAATAATATTGGATCTTTATGAAACTTTCAGAAAAGATCAATCCTATAAAAAATCATCTGTTTGCAAAATTTTATTGAATTTAAGATACCGTTTATATTTTATTCAAGAAAACATAAAATCGATAAATCATACTATTACTAACAAAGTTGAGTGAATTACGACTTCTCATGTATTTGTTGCTATTGTACTCATAAAGGCCTACATTCATGATTTTTTTCAGATTTTTCGGATGGAAGGTCTCCAATCGCGAGGGGGGGTACGCGAAAAGTTCGTACATTTCCCCTTCCCCTGCCCCCCTCGGTACTTATAGGGCAATTTTAAGACATGTTTTGAAAAGATCTTATTAAGACCTTTCCAATGACACCCTACTCGACTACCAATGGTGAAATTTTTTTTTGAGGGGTCACCTCCCTATATAGGGAGACCCCCCTTAAACCCCTTTAAAAAATTTTTTTACCCTTGAACTTTGAAGAGGTCACCACTTTTGACCGTTCCACAAAGTTTCATGGCTGTAGCCTCTATAGTTTCGGAGAAAAAGTGCTGTGACATACAGACGGACGGACGGACGGACGGACAGACGGACAGACGGACACAGGTCGTGATTGCAATAGGGTTTTGTATTTTAGTACAAAACCCTAATTAATATGACATTTAATATTTGCAATAAATTTTGTAGAAATAAGAAACATTTTCATTCCTAATAAAAAATTCAAAATATAAATGGACAAATCGCTACTGCCTTAAAAATTTATTAATTTATTTGCAAAGACAAGAATTTACTAGAACATAAATGAAATTACTTTCTTTTCTTAATCTACAATTAAATCACATGCAAGGAAGGAAGAACTTTTGAATGTTTATTTTGAACAAGGTTTTGGAAGTGAATGGGAACTACCATTGCTAGACTGGTTGAATGAATTACAACATTGGTTTATTGGTTCATTTTCTGATGCGAGCCTCGTGATCCTAGCTAGGGATTGATTCAGAATAATTCCAGCTTCTATGTAATGAGACTGAATGTTGTCCCATAGGAATTCGTATGCAAGGTATGCAGACATCATCCTCCTAAAACCTAGTGATGTCAGACTTCGCACCTTGAGCTAATAATTATATGATGGCTGCAAAAAGTAAAATCTGGAGCTGCTTTATTCCACTCTGCCAGCGTGGATATCATCAATAATTTTTAACAATAGAAAGACCTGTTCAAGAATGGGCCACATACTTGCACCTATGAAATTTTGGATAGTCTAAAAAGTAGTTTTGTCACTAGTTGGTGTTCGTTGTCATATATCGGGCAATACTGATCAGATTGAGTCAAACTGACATGCGTTTGAAAGCTGACATCCCAATCTATAATGTTTATCTGGACAGTTTTGTATTTCGTCATTCATGTCAAAAGTTGTATTCATTTAAAAATGAGTGAAATTTCTGAAAAAACTCGTTATATTTTACAATATCACTAAGATCAAGGTAAGAATACATCGCAGGTTCATGAAAAAATTTGTGGTGTCTACTGTCAAGATACATCGTCAAAAGCCACAGCCAAGAGATGGTTTGCTCACTTTCGTTCTGGAAATTTTGACCAATCACTGAAAAAGTCAATGAAATCTTACAAAAAATTGAAGCAGATCGACACATAAGCAGCCATGATATTGCTAAGGAACTGAATATTCATCACCAAACTGTTTTGAACCATTTGCGTAGTGCTGGATACACAAAGAAGCTTGACGTTTGGGTGCCGCAAGAATTAACGCAAAAAAAAATTGAACAACCGAATTTCCATCTGCGAAATGCTAATAAAACGCAACGAGATCTAGCTATTTTTGAAGCCAATCATTATGGGTGGTTAAAAATGGGTAAGATACAAGAACGTCGTTCTAAAAAGGTCATGGTCAAAAAACGTGAATCATCACAAACGACTTCAAAGCCAGGATTGACACTAAATAAGGTTATGCTGTGTGTATGGTGGGATTGGAAGGGAATCGTTTATCATGAAGTGCTAGAACCTAGCCAGACACTCGACTCAGCTCTATAATGTTAGCAATCAACCAGATTACAACAAGTAATTCAAAAAAACCGACCAGAATTGATCAATAGAAAGGGCGTTGTTTTCCATCATGACAGTGCCAGACCAAACATATATTTGATGACCCGGCAAAAATAGACAGAGCCTGGCTGGGAAGTTTTGATACATCTACCTTATAGTCTAGACCTTGCACCATCAGACTACCATTTGTTTCGGTCTCTGCAAAACTCCCTTAATGAAAAGAAATTCGCTTCAAAAAGGGACTGTGAAAATCACTTGGCCAAGTTTTTCGCCGATAAACCACAGAAGTTCTACACAGATGGCATAATGGCTCTGCCCAAAAAAATATGAAAAGGTCATAGATAATACTAGACCATATGTAATTAAATAAAATCCATCTTAAATAAAAGAAATATTCAATCGAAAAATGACAAGGAAAGACTCAATTCATTGACGATCACCTTATATATGGGAATTCTTGAACTCCTTAGTTTTTCATTTAATAACGCCTGACATCTTACTGGCCCTAAATATAACTTCATTATATATAATGAAGATTGGAATGAAGCCTTTGGTCCAGGATGACACCGAATTTTACAATAAAATCCTATTGATTTGCCAGGAAAAACTAATTACCTGGCATCAAAGAAAGCTATTATAGTTTAATACACATCATACGTCTTGTAGTCTGGCCCACCTCATATATGCATATCATCCAATTTTTTGGAGGCGTTGATTTGTCAACTCCTCCAAAAAAATTTGCTTTATCACCTTTCATCACGCAAAGGCAGTTTCAAAGTTACTTTTTTTTGGATAAATAGTCTTTTTTCTTGATATTTAGAGGGTGACAATGTATTTTTAGATTAGCAGTAGTAGTACATACCAGGTTCCATTTTGAATTTCTTTTGCATGGGTGAATTTCAAACATGATGAAATTAATATAAAACCTTTGGCAAATTTGTTTAATAACCTCAAATTATACTGGCAAACTTATGCCCTAGCTTACACTTTAGTGTATGAGAGAGATCCTTTAAAATATTTGGAAACATTTATAGAATTGACCCTTGTGTCAGCCCATATGAAATATACATTTTTGATACACCATGGCTTAGCTAAGCCACAGTATTTACATGGAAATATGAGTATATGGAGGTAGTTGTGTTGTTATGTAAGTATATTCAGGACATGTGAATGCAAATACATACTGTAATGCTTTGACTAAAGTATTCCGTTCCTTTGTCCTCACTTAATAGTTTGTCCTTGTCTATTTTAAGGATTTTTCTGACGTGTTTCCTTCAAGATTAATTCGTCATCCACATTAATTTTTTGATCTTCCTTGATGATGTCTTGGCTAACACCGGCCAAAAACTTATTTTTGAAGAGCTTCTCCTCCATTTGTTGCGTCCAAAATATGTGTGCTTGGTTTTGTAGTTACTATTCGATTGCTCAATAAATGGTCTATCGCATTCATACCAGAGTTTCACTGTCCCGACTGCAATAAACCCGTCTCCGGTCATAATTAATAGTACAATAGATGCTGTGTTGATTCAAAGGACTGATATTGGTGAGCAAAGGAAGAAGGTTGATAAGAGGCATTTTTCCCTCATTCAACACTCAGAAAAAAAGTTTCGGTTTCCGATTATTTTTAAAAACATTTATATAGTTCAAGATATCTATTTTTTTACTCAGTAAGATTCAATCGATAAATAATTTCATCAGTCATAGCAACCATTACCCAAGAAGAGAGTCAGTCACCATTTTTGTAAATTTTTGTCATATTCTCATACCTTAAATTAACATTTCTCAAAATAAGCGCTCTATGAGCCTTATTCATTTCGACTCTCAAAGTAACTCCTCTTTATATATTTGTTTGTGAGTACTAATTTATTTTGGTTCACTATGCGCTTCTATTTCACATAGGAAAATATATTTTGCGCATGAGTACCAGTTGCATTGCAATTGGAACGTATTCGGTATACCTTGCTGTGCTAAAAACAGTATTTGTTGTGTAGATATCAACTTCGCCGTAGACGATTCCAAGCCCGTTGGAGGTAGGAGGAAGAAACTCTCGGGGTCACACATTGAGTTTATTCGTTCCCCAATAATGTAACGTTAAATGCCGAAAAATGCTTATGACTGTAAATAAATCTACAGCTCTGCTACTAAATCCTACCTACACCTCCTTTGTGCGGACGTAAGAGGGTAAAGGCGAATCTTCCCGCGCCTGATAACAGAATCGATGTAATCACCATCCTTGCCGAAATAAAGATTGCGCGACGAATTAACTCCCCGTCCCTGGGTAAACTTAAAATATTTCGAAACCTGCAGAAGGATCTTGGAATGGATTGGACTCACAGCAACGACCTCGCAAACGAAAAAAGACTATGGCATTGGATCTTGGAATATCAGACCCCGTAATTACCCTGGCACTATTAAGGACCTTTCACAACAGGCCAGTCAAAATATTCAAAAGTGGAAGCCTACTGGAAAACGAGGATTCAAGGTGGCCTTCATTCTGGATGGGGAGTTCAAATCGCACGTTATTCATTTCAAGGTAATGAATGAACGGTTATGTGTGATCCATATAAAAGCAAAATTTTTCAAAATCTGGCTGATAAATGTTCACTACCTGACCGAAGAAAAGGAGGATGAAACGAAGAAAACGTTCTACAATCACCTGGGAAGACTTATCGACTCATTGTCTACAAACGACACGAAAATAGTTCGGGGTTCGAACGCTATGGTTTGCAATGAGTTATCTCATCAGTGAACAACTGGAGGATATAGCTCCCATGATGAAACAAATGACAGCGGCTAGCACCTGATTGGCTTTGAGCAGAAACCTAGTCATACATTTGACTCACATCGGCACAGTCATAAAATTACCTGGATATCACCAGATGGTAACACATAAAACCTGATCGACCATGCTCTGATCCAACAACGTCGGGCCTCAAGCATACTCATATCATTATTTAATCAAATTAACCTATCAATGTCGTATGTCAAAGGCATATTCGGCAAAGACTAGCCCGCTACAAAAAATTTGATATCAAAAGGCTCCAAGCGGCGCCTCTGGGCGGAAATTTCACGGAGACGCTCGACAACAAGCTGGCTCCCATCATAATAGACGCATCATTAAAGACAAGTAACGAGATCTGGATGGAAATGAAAGCGGCTTATCAGACCATGGCAGAATAGACGATCGGACATCATGCCCGGTGCAAGAGAAATTATTGGTTCGATGATAAGTACCAGAATGCGTCAGACAAAAAGAATCAGGCGTACAAAGATTACGTAGGTTGGAAAATTAGGACGAAGAAAGAATACTATGAACATTTCAGAAGAGCAGCCAAACCAAATCTAAGCAAGAATGAGCATCATTTTTCAAGAATCTCCTTAATCCTCTAGACAACTCCAGATCATTGGAGTCTATAGATGTCTTCAGAGAGCTGCCATTGGCCCCACCAACTCTGGATGAAGTGTGTAGCGTCATCAAAACCCAAAAGAATAATAAAGCGCCGGGAATCGATGAGCTTCCAGTAGAGCTCATCAAATATGGTGACAGCAGTGTTCATCAACCTATTCACAAAGTCATTCTGCGCAGTTGGCAACAAGGACATATACCAAACGAGTGTAGCCAATCAATCATACTCTTTAGCCACAAAAATGGTGAGAATCCACCGTGCGAAGATTATAGACCAATCACTACTTTGTACGGCGTACAAAATATTTTCAAAGATCTTAGAAAATCAAATTGAATCATACGCAAACAGTATTTTTGGGAAATTTTCAGGCACGTTGATCGACAAAAGGCCAATCGTTGTTGTCAAGCAGGTATTTGAAAAATGCTTGAAGTTCAACATAGACGTACACCAAATTTTTGTTGGCTTTAAGCAAGCATACGCCAGTGCTGATTGCGTCATATTTTAGTAAATAATGCTCTGCTTTCGCATCCTAGCCCAATTAGTCCGTCTTACCAAAATCACAATGATGTCGATGACCTCCCAAGTCTGCATCAATAACCAACTCCCCGATGCCTTTGACACACATCTCGGACTAAGGCAGGGAGATGGGCTGACCCCATTGCTATTCAATTTGGCTCTGGGGTACGTTATAAGGAAGCCACATGTCGATACACGAGGTAGGTTACTACACAAGACGAGCCAAGTAGTAGCCTATGCAGACGCCATCAATTTTTTTTGACGGTCATAAACAACTGCCAAAGAACTCTTCCTGAAACGTATCAATGAAAATAAAACAATTGGCCAACTGTGATCACCTCTTCAAGAGATAACACGGTCTGGAAACTTTTCACGTAAAAGTCAATGGTTTCGTTGCTTGTGTTCCACGTAGCGCCGTCTTGTTGTTTACTTTCAACAAGATCAATACCATCCAATTCCGGTCATAAAAAATTATTAATCATCTCTCGATAGCGCAATCCATTCACCGTAACTGTTGCTCCAGCCTCATTTTTGAAAAAGTAAGGTCCAATGACTCCGCCGGACCATAAACCGCATCGAAAGTCACACATTGAGGATCGAGAGGCTTTTCAACAATAATTCTTGGGTTTTTCGAGCCCCAGATGCGATAACTTCGCTTGTTAACGAAGCCACCGAGGTGGATTTGGACCTCATCACTCAAGATGATTTTTCGACGGAATTCCAGATCATTTTCATGCATTTCAAGGAGCCAATTAGCAAAGACACGACGTTGTTGATGATTGACCGGCTTGAGTTCTTGTGTTAACTGAACTTTATAAGCCTTAAGACCAAAATTTTATTCAAAATATGGTGTAATGACGTTTGTGGAATGCCTAATTCCAACAAACAACGAGGAATGGACAAATCTGGTATTCTTCAACACTTTTGGCTACAGCATTAAGATTCTCGGCTGTTCTTGAATAAAGTGCACGGATTTTATTCTTTACATCACTAAGTTGTCCCATCAGCTCGAATTTTCAAACCAATTTCTGTATTTCGGTCTGACAAGGTGCTTCATGACGAATTCGAATTTTACGAACCGTCTCTGCCAAATTCTCATGATTGAATTTTGTGTATTGTTCCATTATCGTTAATGACGTAGGTTTTACTCGTCAAATGTCAAAACATGACAGCTTCAAAAATGACATCTACCGAAATAGCGGGCTATTCAAAATTACACCGCTTATTGGAAAACCCTTAAGTCTTGAAAATGTGGGCAAATTTGTGTATTTAAGCGCCGGAATAATGAGAACCAGTGATGAAAGCGACGAAATACGCCGAAGAATACAGCTCGAAAATGAAATTTTATGTTCAGCTCTGACGATCTTGAAGACCAGCTGCATAAACAGGAAAAACAAAGCTTCATGTATGCAAATCAGTGATAAGCCTGTGTCATGTTTTGGGTGTGAAATACGAACCATAGCCCAATCATCCGAAAATAAATTGAACGCCTTTCAGCGATGGGTCCTGAGGCAAATAATCCAAGTGAAGCTAGACTGGAACCAATGGCGAGTCCGATACAACCATGAGCTGTATGAAATTTTTTATGAGCCAGTGGTTCCACGGGTTTTAAGACTGCGGAAACTGCAATGGGCTAGACACATGAATCGTATGGACGTACAGCAGATACCCAAAAAGATATTCGTTGGGAGAACTGAAGGCTGAAGACCAGTGGGAAAACCGAGGAAACGCTGGTCTAACTCAGTCGAAGAAGACAGTTCATCGCTACTCGGGTTTCACAATTGGATGACTTGGTCGATAGACTTAGACAGTTGAAGGCGCTATTTGCAGGAAGCGACGGTTTGAAAGGGACTGTAGTACTACGAAGAAGAAGAAATGTAGATCTCAAAATTATGTGTCAAAGCTATCCTTGTAAATAACATAGTTGATGATACCTGGTAGCCAGAGTAAGTATTGTGAAACATGGCGGAAAACAGAAGGATATTTGCTTATCTGTGTTCTATCTTTACTCAAAAATCCTAAAAACTGTGAACTACATAGGGGTTGCAAGTTATTTTTTAAATGCAAATCATATGCATTTCGTGTAGCTCGGGCTCAAAATAAAAAAAAACTTCTACGTTGACTTCCTCAATGACTGGAGTTCCTGCTATGACAAATTCTACAGACGATACCACAAAGAAGTCTGATATTCGTTTATCAAAACCTCGTTGCTTGGCAGTTTTACCTGTGAAACTAAGAACTGGTCTCTCTAACAGCTTTCATTCCACATTATTCAATATGAGAAAAAAACTAATATTATCTTCTGTGCAATATGAGTACCAGGCTATGATTGAGAACTTTATGGCACTACACCTTTGAACAGAACACATAGCACAGAGCACAGGTTATTGAAATATATACGAGGCCTTTAACAAGAAGACTGTTTATTCCCGACAAGAACAATGATACAATGTTACTCGTTGCAGATGACACGTACATTTATATTCAGAAGAGTGCCAACGATCTTTCTCATAACACAAAGGCAAACCTTTAGTTAGACATATGATATTGGTCACTACTCTTGGTTACATTTCAGACGTTCTGACCTTATTTGGCCGATTCAAAGAACAATGACGCTAACATACTCACACATTTATTAAAAAAGATGCACACAATGTCAAAGAATGAGTGAAGCCAAAAGACATATTTATTGTTGATAGAGGTTTCCGTGATTGCTTGGAACTCCTGGAGGAAACGGGTCTCGTACACAGAATGCCAACATTCCTAAATAAGCAGCATTAATTTTCAACAGATAATGTTAACAAGACGTGTCTTGTGACCAAAGTCGGATGCGTCGTAGAAGCTATTAATGGTCGGCTGAACAACTGGAGAACATTGGATAAAGTATTACCAAATACGCAGATACCTTATATTGGCGATTTTGTGCGGATTGTATACGCTCTTTTCAATGCATTCCATCCTACAAAAATTAAAAACACTGAAGATGACGAAATAATGCAACAATTAGCCGAAGAAAAAAGATGGGCGAGAAATAAGTCAATCTGGATAAAATTAGCTGAAACAGATCTTCAAGATTTGTCACGCCTAACTTGGGATGAGCTGCGACAATTAACACTTAGTATTTATCAACTGAAATTAAGTCAATTTTATACTCAAGGGCAATTAAACGAAGAAGGTCTTTACTCTGTTTACATGCATCGTGAAAATGATTCTGTTTTTCGAGTACAACTGCAATTTTGGTACACAAGTTCCAAAAATTATAATATTTGGATAAAAACAGATCGAAGCAACTCTGCACACATACAATGGTACTGTCAATGTAAAGTAGGCGCTGGAGTCGTAGGTTGTTCTGCGTATGTTGCCTCGGTATTATGATTTTTCGGTTATTTGCGCCATAATTCAACGGAAATCAAAAGACAAAGTGCTGAATATGCCAACGCAATACATGACGTGTGTCTAGTAGCGATTCGGAGGAAGAAAGCTAGAAGGAAGATTAAAATCATTTCATTGTTAAAAGTGTCTAAAACTTTCTAATTATTTTTGAATATTGACTATTTCCCATATTTTGAATATTGAAATCGTAGTTGCAATAACCATCTTTTGCATTTAGATCACTTATTTTAATTCAATTTTTACGCTAAAACAAACGACATCAGATAGTTAAAAAAACAAGGTATTTAGACAGACCTGCGCTCATGTCAGAAAGGTTTTGTACTCAACTTTTCAGAAATGCAGTCACCAGCAACGAAAAGAGTCAGGAAATATTCCAAAGAAATGAGCACGTTTATAGCAAATCCATTGTTTTTCTATTTTCAGCGGTCGCCATATTATTGCAAACCAACAAAAATCACTCAAATCAAGAGTTTCCATAAATATTAATGTTATTGAGCTTATTTGAAAATTTTAAGGAGGTAAAATCTAAACTGCAGTGACTGATTCGATGGAAAGTCCATAAAACACCAAAATCATGTATTATTGTTGTAATTGAAGAAAATTCAAATGGCTATAATTTCCGTGCATATCATTATATGGGGAGACCTCCCTTAAATACCTGATAAAATTTTTTTATAGATGAACTTTGGAGAGAGCACCACTTTACACCTACATACAAAATTTGATGTTTCCAGCTTAAGTAGTTTGCGAGAAAAAGTGCTGTGACACACGGACGGACGGACAGACGGACGGACGAACAGACAGGACGCGATTTTAGTGGGGTTTTGTAAAATTATTTTCGACAATGTATTTTTCCAAATTAGTAGTAGTAGTACATAGTATATAACAGGGTCCGTTTTGAATTTCTTTTGCGTGGGTAAATTTCAAACATGATGAAATTAAATTAACTTACATATATGGTATCAGTTCTGCGCATGCCCGAAGTCCCTTGGTAAATCTGGTCTTGAAATCGCAATGTGGCTGAACCCTAAACCAACATTGCAATATGTAAATTCTGACATTGTGAGGATTTCATTTCAACGTTATGTAGTAATCAAGCAATCCGCATAGGCAAACTGCTCCAGGAACCTTCACAAAAAGGGCGATAAAAGTAGAGACGAAGTTATGTAGGAGTTCAATAATTTATTTTTAAAGAAAATTGAGAAGTAATCCACTGAAAGAAGCTGAATGGAATCAACAACTGGAAATACTGAAGCATATGAAGAACAATATTTATGGCAGCAGTGCGAGAAGTCATATAATAGTGTGGTATGCCTAAAAAGTTTTATTCAAAATCAAAACTTACAAGAAGTATTTTGTGTAGATTGTAGAAATTTATATTCTAAGTCAGAAAGTGTGGATAGCTACGAAAGAGTGGGATTTAAACCCAAAGTTGGTAAATATCATTGATATTGCAATTTATTAACAAATGACTGTGGTGAAAATAACATTTCACAAAATAAATAGAAATTGTAGAAATACTTACTTTATGGGAAACGTTTTGATAATTTAAACTATCAAGCTCGGCATAAAGATCCCGATTGGTACACCTGCAACTAATGTGAAAGGGTTTTCACTGGACTATCTATTTTGAAAGTACATAAAAATTTACTTTTAAACCTACGAACTAGGAATTTTTCAAGTTAGCATCAAAATGACATAATAAGCTTTTCCCGAGGCAAACGAAATTTTGCACATAGTAGTTTGGGCTACTATATAAACTACAGAATGTAAATTCTGCGATTGCGAATGCGATTCTAATTTCGCAAGCCAATAGAAAAACAATTATCCCAAGGAAAAGCCGAAATTTGGGTTTCTTAGCAATCGGGTAAGTCAAAATCGGAAGTTACTCCGCAAGTAGGGTGCAGCGAGGGAACAGTACAGAATTTAATTAAAAAAAGCATAATACAGGCAGGCTTGAGCGAAAAAATGGCAGCGGAAGAAAACGAGGTATCACGCAAAAGGATGAAGATAATTTGAAGTTCCTGGCCCTGGCAAATCGATTCGATTCAGCATCAAAATCGCAGGCAGGCTTGCCGAAGTAATGAATAAGGTTTGCAGTACCAGGACAATCCAAAGAAGACTAAACGAGATGGGTTTGCGTTCTTGTCACCCTACGAAAAAGCCGATTTTGGACAAACGAATGAAGCAAGTTTGCCTTGCATGGTGCAAAGAAAGAAAAAACTGGACCTTAGAGGATTCAAAACAAATCATTTTTTCGGGTGAATCGTAATTTAATCCTATTGAACCAGATAGAACATTGCAAGTGAGACGAAGAACCAGTGAACGATTTTGGACGAATGTATCCAAGCAACGGTAAAGCATTCCCTCTATTTGATGGTTTGAGGATGTGTCCTATATAATCGCGTAGGGCCTCTTATTATTTTTGAAGGATCTATAAATGCTACTAAATACAGAGATGCTGCTGAAGAAGACGTAGTTCCAGCAATCCTCTCTTCCAAGACTATTCGGCTCCTGCACATAGAGCTCGCCTTGTAAGTTATTTCCATATTGGAAAAAAATATTTTTACTAATGAACTTTCAAATGGTTTATCTTTTTCAGGTAACACTATTGTAGGATCAGTTAGCGATAGAGTTATTGCCATGGCCAGGAAATTGTTCCAACTTGAATCACATTGAAGTGAGTTTAAGAATAAGGGAAAGCGAGCCGCAAACTCTCCTAAATCTGAAAAGTGTAATAAGAAAAGTGTGAGAAGAACAAATCAACGAAGATTAAAAAAAAAATCATTTGAAAGCATGGCAAGGCGAATGAAGGCAGTCATCTAAGTAAAAGGTGGACCGATCAATTATTAATATGTTTTTACATACATAAGAACTAATCAAATATCTGTAATATTAATTTTTCTGAGTTTTACAATATGTTTGCCTTTTTGTATTTATATGACGGAAAAATAAAATAAAGGAGTAATTTTTTTCTAATAAAAACTGCGATTCGCAGAAACAAACTAAAATATTTAGCGCAAACAAAATAAAATACTTAGCGATTTTCATTGAAATGCCATCTCGCAGATTTTTTTGTCACAGGGTGTGCTCATAAAAAAAAATAACTAAATGAAATTCAGCCAAATTTATCTATGAGATTTGACCGTGTAAAGTGATCACGGTGAAAGAGCGAAAAAGGAATAAAGTCAGGGCTGGAAAAATATTGTGTGAATTTTTTCGATGAAGAAAAAAACGTTGTTGAGACTAAGTTTTTCTCCAAAACTGGAATTTTCGCGGAACGGAGAACGAAATTCGAGGCGTTAAGAAGTTCCAGATATAAATTTTATAGTGTGTAAATGGACAGTTAGCGGCTTAGGATATTATAGATACTAGCGGCACTTCAAACTTGGACCCAAAAATATTGGTTCTCTCTTTCTAAATCGTATCCAACTATTCGGGATGCTAAGCCTTAAAAATGTTGCAATGCTTTGTAGTTTTAAAATCGTCTATCGTCGTTACACGGTCTCTACTTCTGCACTTATGTCGATGTGAACGGCAATAATTCTGTTGCTTGGAAGTTATTCATAATTTTTTAAAAGTCCTCAACGAATACTTCCACAGTGTATGTGAATTAGATCTTATGTTCAACTTTATGAAGTCTATCCCGTTGTTGATGAGATGTTTTTGGTGGGTGTAATACGAGAGTCTTCGCAAACAAAACCCTTGAAACAGTTGTTAGCATTCAACCCCTTAATGTAAATTCATCCAGACCCGAATAATCTGTTAAAATCGTTTTCATTTGAACAGAAAAATGTGCTCGACTACCATACATACATACTCCATTATCTTAGATACACATGGTATGCCATTCATTCCGCTGTAATTTTCTTTAAATGTGTTTAATGCTTCAGGGGCTCTTGCCGGGATTCTTGGCCTTCCTCACCTGACATAGGCCAATGTATCACTTTGGATCCTTGATCCGGCTGGGAGGGATGCGTGGAGGCACCGCCACCATATGGAAGCCCTACTTTTATTTGTGGGCTGAAAATGTTACGCGGTAATAATGGAATCGTCATTAGTTTCACGCGCGGTTAACCGGGCATGGTAGTCGTTTTTATCCGTTCAATCCTTTCGGTATGTTACCTAGGCCATTGTTGCCTATCGGCGATAAATCACTTCTGCGTATTTTGTTGACTCTGGTCATCACGTAACTCGTAAGTGCGAGAAATATTTTTGTAGTGGGTTGTTATGCTGTGGGGAAAGAACCTGCCCTACGACACCGCAAAGCTAGCTTGGCAGTGCATTGATGGATCCCCAGACAAGGCCATTACAGCTGAGCATGAATTTTGGGCTCGCTAAGGCAGCAATCCACCGCTGCAGTCCTGTACGGAGAGTTATAACACCCCTAAGAATCACTACAATTTTCGGAGG
Organism: Odontomyia ornata; assembly: GCA_963969285.1. NCBI lineage: Eukaryota > Metazoa > Arthropoda > Insecta > Diptera > Stratiomyidae > Odontomyia > Odontomyia ornata. The sequence goes on from OZ017740.1 coordinate 12,269,252, forward strand.
AATCCAAAAATGTAGCATTTTATTTTCCTTCTTCGACCTCTGACCAGAAGAGGCAGAACTAACGTAAAGCGAGGATGATACCGTTATAATAGAGTTGAAACGCCAGACGCTTCACCTGAGACAACAAATTCAAGTCAATTTCCATATGCTCTCAAGAAATGTCGTTATTTTTGAAAATTAAAGAAACATGATGAGCATCCGGGATTTGTTCAAATTATTTATACCTCCAAATTCAAATTATTTATACCTACAAATTTATTTTAACCATTTTCGAACATATTTCAACTATAAATAATTATTTATTAACTTATCATGAATTACAAAGCTATTGTTTCTCGACAATCGGTTTTCTATTCTAATCCGTGGGACTTGGTTTCACCATTCACTACTGTAATCAAGATGAGATTCTTCATTCAAATTTTATTTGATCACTCTAATAATAATAATATTTACTGTGATCTATAGAAATATTTACTAACCGACTAATGTGCCAATTAAGTATGCAAAACACTCTCTTTCAAATAGGACGGTTACCGCCCATTCAAAGATGTGTATGTAGGTGTCAAATTAGAATTATTACTTCACAAAAACAGTAGATACGAAATTGTGTTTAACATAAATCTGATATTCTTTCATCGCTTTCAAGCCCTCGGTCCACACTCGAACCAGCATTTCGGTTGACTACAAACCAATGTTAATTTCTGCTCGCGGCCAAGATAACACCCGGGAAAGAATTCATTTTCATGTTAAATAGGAGCTTAGTCGAAAGCTTGCAAATGTTCATTTTGTGTCGTTTTGAATTTACTTTCATATAAATTAGACTTTATCTAAAATTAAGTCTAAAACAACGACGGAAAATGTTCTACCACTTAAATGAAGTTACCTATCAAAGAAATGACGCCACCGCCGTGATTTATTTCGAATATTTTATTCGTATTGATTCGGATAATGTTCTAGCGAGCGTAGGTTTTCTATGGCGGATTGTATAGGAAAAATTAGGAAACGAGATCCGGAGAAATAAAGTAGCCACACTAAGTGAATTAAGCAATTTATAGGAAATAAAGTAGAATTTATATTGTTGTGTGGATTAACTCTTGATTGCGGAACTTAGTGGCCGTTTTGGAAGAAAGGGTTGTGGAACTGGTTTCATTGTTTATTTTAGGAATTTATGAACGAGTTCATACCGTATTAGATAAGCAAATTTCTATTTATTCAATATTTGTTCCCACACGAAATAATGTCATTCTCTTGTGTTCATTTTTCTGATTCAAAATCTAAAAGTGGAGAAAGTAGAGCAAACTCTCATTTTATGAACGAGCCCCTAATGCAATATACCTCCAAAGCATGTACAAGAACATTAATCTTTCGAATAAAGATATTATCCTTTCCACAAAGAAAAACCATCAATACTTGCGATGAAAAGCCCAACAATAGTAACTGATCATGTCAAAAAACGACGTTATCCATTCGCATACAAATTCTACCGAAAAAAAAAGAGTACCGCAAGGTACAAAGCTGTCACCGCTCTTGTTCACATCTCCTTTCAACGCGAATCGTCTTTTGTGTAGGCCGCAATTGACGAATTACCATAAATCATTATTGATTCGCTCGAATAAATCTGCTAATTTTTCAATGGTACCCTCTAAAATGTAACACATATAGAGGTGTGCCTACGATATGGCCCTAGCTAATCGTCTAAATAAGACATCGTTGGAAATATCCCCTGTATTGAGCATATCCCTTGTGATGCACAGTCTGGATCTCGGCGTTTTACATGTATTTACTGTGGTAACAAAATGGTTAATCCTGTGAATTGATGGCATGGCAGATGTTGATCGTATTACAATCATCAATGAGGTGTCGTTTTTGGTTTATAGCATAATGTTTGTCCTTATTTCGATATGTTTGTATTCACACGATTTTTGTATCTTGTAAATAGTTACGAGCGATAGGGCTACGATATTTAATTGGGAAGATAATTTGCATCGAATAAGGGGTTTCTTCAAATGATTTTTATGAAAATTGAAAAAATTTCTCTAGGGGCCTTCCGTCTGTTGAGCACATTAAGATAGGAGAAAATAGTTTGTGAGCTACGAGTACTATATTATATTATCACAGATTGATTTACTACTCTTCTTTTTTTGTTTATGAAAAAACAAGTTTAAGTAGCAGGACAGTCTTTCCGTAGGGAGGGATCTGTAAGCAAACTAGTAAATAAAACAATGTCTCTCGAATATTAACAATTTGATTCAAGCATAGTTTCCATGAGTTGAGTTCAAAAAACTAAAATGTGGTTATCTTGTGTTTCGACTCCTCTCATATCTGTAATGTCTAGGTCATGTGTGTAGGTATTTCCAGAGTATCACGCGTAATTGTCGCTGTTTATTGCTCAATTGTTATGAAACTTTCAAAGTGAATGCACCTGCACTAAATAAATTTCCCCTTATAGTTATATAAGTGAAAATGTATAATTCATAAGCTGTACAAATAAGTTGTAATAATTTTGACTTCTGACGTATTTATTGGCTTGTTACTCATGAAAACCTATTCAATATTTTGGAGCTATGCTTCTTATAGATGATTGGAACTAGGCTTGTGTATTTCCTGAATCAACTAGTTCGTTAGACCGCTCCCACATGCGAACTATACGAACTAGTTCCCAGTTCTTTCGCTCTTTAGTTCATTAGTTCGTTTTCGTTCAATAAGATCAACTTGTAATAACGATAGTGAGCGAAAGCGCAGCGCTGCCGAGCCAGTCCAGTCACGTTCCTAACCGCTCACTTGATCACTGCACATACATATGCAGCGCATGTTCGTTCATTTGTTTGGTCAGTGAAGTGTATACCTTTGGTTGGTGGCAGGATTTTAAAGTGTTAGCACGGGCGCTACAAGTTTTGGTTTAGAATAATACACTGCTAACAGGTAACTTGCTTTTACAATTCAAAATGACAATTGAAATATTATTTGAATACAACAACGCCATGATTTGAAGTAGTTTATTATCAGCTTATGCATAGGGTGAATTGTGTTTTGTTTTAGGTATTTCACTGAAAATAAAGATGAAAAAAGAGCAAAATGTAACAACTGTTCAACATTGATAAGCATTACGGTAGGCTCAAATGGAAATTTAACTAGGCATATGAAGACAAAACATGCTTTGATTCCATTAATAATTGAGAGACAACCATCCATAACATCGAATTTCAATTCACAGCAAGTAATTCAAAGCAATATTGTTCTGGCATCGTCAAATTCAGCAGGATCTCAACAATCATTCGTAGACCACCACCAGTCCGAAAAGTTGAACAAATAGACAGACAGGTTGTCAAGATGGTTGCTAAAGGGCATCACGGACTGGATGACTACTCGCGGGCTCAGTCTAGCACTGGAGAAAACCGAAGTGGTCATCTTGACAAAAAAGAGAATCCCTAGAGTAAGGATGATCAGTATTGGAGATATACAGATCGAATCGAAGCCAGCGGTGAAGTACCTGGGGCTACTGATCGACTCGAAGATGAGTTTCTCTGAGCAAATCAGGGCAACGGCTGCTTCGGGAATATCGGCCCTGAGTCGACTTATGGCCAACGTAGGGGGACCCAGCCCATCAAGAAGACGCCTCTTGATGAGTGCTGTAGGGTCAGTGCTACTGTACGGAGCAGAGGTATGGGGCGACGCTCTCAGCAAGGAGGTATACCGAAAACGATTGGCACAGGTACAGAGAAGAGGAGCACTGAGAATTGCATCTTCGTATCCAACAGTCTCCGACTCGGCGGTGAGAGTGATTGCAGGCGTGATACCTGTCGCCCTCCTTGCTAGAGAGTGCCGCGCTATTTACCTGCGCCGAAACGAGGATGCGAGGGAGATGGTTGTCCGCGAGGAGAGACAACGCTCGCTCAACGATTGGCAGCAGTCTTGGAGGAATTGCACGAAGGGAAGGTGGACTGCGCGCCTCATCCCGGATGTGAGATCGTGGCTAAATCGAAAGCATGGTGAGACTGACTTCTATCTGACCCAGCTTTTGAGCGGGCACGGGTGTTTTCAGTCTTACCTGCACAAGATCGGCAAGTCACGGTCTCCCGATTGTCGGTTTTGCCCAGGAGAGGAGGACAATGCCTGTCACACATTTTTTGCGTGTACAAAATGGGCCAGGCTGCGAAGGGAACTCTACAGGGAGACGGGAGAGCTCACCCCGGATAATATAGTTGCGGTGATGCTCGAATCGGTTGACAAATGGAACCAGGTGGCACATTATGCTCGGGCAGTCCTAAAATATAAAAAGGACTCACAGCAGCCGGAGGTGCTGGGGCTGGGGGTTCGCTCTTCTGGCAATTCCTCTTCCCCCCTCCCCTCCCGCTAGGAAAGGGACTCCCCAGCTTGAAGGCGCCCCACGGCGTAACAAAACGAGACCTGGCCCGAAGTAATGTGTCAAACGGTTCCAGGCTAGGTTCTCAGATTGACAGGGGAGGTGTTTAGTGGGTAGTCCAAAGGTATCCTCCATGGGAGTCCCACACTGCCAGACTCGGCGGGCATAAATGCCTTCACCTCCCTACCACAAAAAAAAAAAAAAAAAGGGCATCACGCTGTACGAATCGTGGAAGAAACAGAATTCCAGAAACTTATTGAATTAGTTTCACAATGTCCAGGCTATAAACTTCCTTCAAGAAAAACACTGTCAGAGAACCTAATGTCAAGCGTTTATAATGAACTAAAAGACGAAGTGAAGAAGAAAGTGCAAGCTGTATCAGCATTGTCTCTCAGTACTGATAGTTGGACGTCCAGAAATAATGAAAGCTATATAGCTATTGTAGCTCATTTTATAGATGATGAGACTAAGCTTCAGTTGGCATTACTTGGCTGCATAAATTATGCTGAGCGACATACGAGCCAAAATTTATGCGATTACATGAAAAGTGTTATGACAGAATGACAAATTCCAGACAAAGTTGTTGCTATCGTTAGCGATAATGCTGCAAATATTTTATCTGCTGTCAGACTTGGTAAGTGGCGGTCAGTTTCATGTTTCGCTCACTCTCTAAACCTTATTGTACAAGAAGCTACGAGGGAGATTACTGAAGTTTTAGCGAGAGTTAAAAACATTGTCGTATTTTTTAATTGCAGCACGCAAGGAAAGAAAAAATTGATTGCTACACAACAACAAATAAATTTGCCAGTGCTAAAGCTCAAACAGGACGTCCAAACCCGCTGAAATTCTACTTTCGACATGCTTCAGCGAATAGTACGGATGAAGGATGCAGTGATTTCTACAGTTGCACTTTTACACTCAGACATCTTTAAATGAAAAGGACTGTTAGGTAATAGAGGGAGTTTTGCCTCTACTTAGTCCTTTCTATGAGATAACAGCAGAAATATGTGCTGAGAAAAATGTGATTTTATCAAAAGTTATTGTTTTTGGCAACTGCTTAAAAGTTTTCTGCAAAAATATGAGGCTCAAAGTGACAAAATAGTTGCTGTACAATTAGTGCTTAAGAAAGGCGTGGAAGACCCTTTCAAAGAAATAGAAAATAATAATCTATACGCTGAGTGTACGATCTTGGACCCCCAATTTAGAACGAGAGGTTTTAAAAACAAAGAAGCTTGTGAAATTGCAGCACAAGGCCTCAGAAATAAAATCAGTAGAGTCCAATTATTTCAACAAAGGGATACTTCATATACTTTTCCTACTCATAGCGATTCATCGCCGTCTAGTGCTACAAGTAACAACAATGAGAATAAAAGGGACAGCATATGGGACGAATATGATCAGGAAATTCGAGAAATAACGAAACCAAATAATCAACTTGCTGCCGGTATTCGCGAGCTCGATAAATACCTCAGCGAAGAGTATTTAGATCGCAAGGAAGATCCACTTCAATGTTGGCGTGGGCGTCGTCAGCTATACCCTCATGTTTACACATACATGTTAAAGAGATTTTGCATCGTGGCAACATCAGTACCCTGCGAACGTATTTTTTCGGCGACGGGACAAATCTTGAACGAACGTAGAACACAATAATCAACTAACAAAGTTTCCAAATTAATATTTTTACCCAGTGATATGTAATTCTTTTCATTATCGCTTGATAATTCGAAGATTGATTAACATATGAAACTAATGACACTACAAGAATTATGTTTCCGCATATGATCTCACAAAAAACGAGTAATGGTTATTTTTCTATGCCTAATTGTTAGGAAACAAATTTGAAGTGCTAATTTTAATTTTCTTAATTATATCGAATATCGTAGCGTGCCATGCGGCACTTTACCAGTACCTATATGGAAAGTACTTCTGTAAATTAATCTAAAAAAATTCATGAAAAATAATAAGTTAATTATTTTTATTCTGTTTGCACCATAAACTACTTCACCACATTTGATACTAAAATAAATAAAAGTTTTAATTATTTACCGAAATAGAAAGTATATTTATTGAACCAAATACACTATTATTCACACAATCTACAAACTAAAGCTACTTTTTAACCGACATCTATAGGAGAGAAGGTTATCAGTTTCATACGTATTGTCGCGTGTTATGGTTCGCGGCCAACAATTTTAATGTTCCGGGAAAGTGAAAACGCAATGTCTCTTAAATTAAATTAAAAGAGTTTATTAAATTACTTAAAAATGCACAATCACTTATTTGGTCTATTTCACAATTTTTAATTTTCACTATTAAAATCTAACTTTCACTTGTCCATAAATTTCAATCGCAATTGTCTTCTAAGATCACTTTACAATCAGGAAAATCACTTATCTTTTACTCGAACAATATCGCACACTATCGCAGTTCTTATCGCGGTCGGATGAATGACTCCCCCCATTCGTTCAGCTCGCCTTTATATAGGGTCTGTAGTCATTCAGCCCAGTTCTCGTACATTGGCGAATTAGCGGGAACTTTCGAGCAGCGTGAATGAATGGAGCAGTGACTCACTTTCAGGTGTTGATGCTTGGTGGATTCTCGTGGTTTCGAGTAAATTCATTTTGTTGATGTTCTTAATCGTTGTGAAAACAATTGCGACAGTAGCTCGCAGAATTATTTGTACATGCAACAGTATTTTTTTTTTACTTTTTTTATGTATGTTCCAGCATAACTTTTGAACAAGGACAAAGAAAAGGATTCTGTTTCCACCAAAGTCTTGGTCTTACTTCAACTTAGATCCATTTTGAAAGAAACTGTAAATCGAGTGAAGGTAAAGGATGTATCTCGTTAGTTAAAATTTAATTTTTCGACTTGGACACTATTTTCTCGTCACCAGGAAAGGAGCTGAGTAAAGATTTCATTTATTCAGGGTGCAAAGGAAATGCAACATATTGTAGTATGATTTAATAATTTTTTGTGGAAATCCCATGGCGGGTTATGCAGATATTAACACTAATGTATGATAAAATGGTCGAAAAATCGCATTTTATGAAATCATACATTAAACTACTGATAACTTTTGAACGAGGACAGAGAGTTGAATTCAGTTTCCAGCAAACTGTTGGATTTACTCCAGAGTAATTTCCATGTAAAGGACTTATTCATTGAATAACGATAAAAGATAATTACCGTTAGAAGATGCGAATTTCCGAGACGGTACATTTAGCATGAATCTGGGTAGATATTTTATTGGAAGTTAATATTGTCTTTTAAAAATCATGGAATAAAAAAATATTGCAAAAAAGGAAATCCAATGCCAAAATTACACTAAAAAGAATGAAATGAGTTGATAGAATCGGTGCCAAGTCAGTTCCTTCATTTTGAAAAAGCTACTGGGAACCACTTATTTACCAATTGTAACTTAAATGGAGGAAAACTGATTTGGCACCGATTCTATAAATTAATTTCACTCTTTTTAGTGCATTTTGAAGTCGGTTTCCTTTTTTTTTTAAGTTTTTTAAGACATTAGGAACTAAAAAAAATTGAATATTTTATAAATAACATTTGTTTTTATTCATTTCTTGGACTAGTAACTACTTAAAATACTACGAGTACAATGTTTTAAAAATAATAGAACGCGTTCAGTACTAGAGCCAGCGAACGATTTCCCAATCTCTAGTTCCCGACGGGAGCTGGTGAACTAAAAGAGCGAACTAGTTCGCGAAGGAGCTGCGAACTAAACTGAGCGCTCCCGATCGCGAACTACTATGCGCAAAACTGATTGGGACGAGCTACAAAAAAGCGTTCAGATACCAAAAAAGATTACACTGTATTTACTTGCATAGTAATACTTGCTGTGTTTCTTATTGTCTCCTTCGTATGCCCAACTCCTGCGGCACGCAAGTAATTGGAGTAAGCAAAGCATTCTCCTTACTCATGTATACCCCACTTCATCGGTATAAAGTGAACAGCCAACGTAGAGTATATAAATAAGGACAGAATAATATATTCATGCAGTACATATTATAAGTATACATATACCTATATTCGCAATAAACTCATTCCTAGCAGGCCCACACACGTGAACAACGGTTAGTTAAAGTTTAAAGAAGTTATTTTATTATTTGTTAATAACTGATGAGAGCTTTGCTGAAATGGCTAGCAGTTTCAACGAGCTAGCTACAAATCTTTCAAAGATCAATAGTAAAATATTCAAAGCCCTAGAGATATTTGATGAACAAATCATATCCATTCAAGAGCTAATGTCAAATATCCAGCCATCGAATACTATGGAAGTTTCAAATAAGGAAAAGATATGCGATATACTCAAAAACTTCGCAAAACCACTGTCTAAGCAAAATTACAGGCTGCATCAATTAGCTATAATTGCGAAAATTGAAAATATTGAAGCATAGTTTCCTACATTAAAAGAGAAATTAGAACAGCAGTGCTATATGCAGCGCGCACCTCCAAATCAAAGCGTAGCAAAACAACTTGGAATTTCATATTTTAAATATCGCAATTCAAAAATTCAAATATCAGAAAGAACTCCAAATCAGATCTAAAAAATCGCATTAATAAAGTAGGCGCGTATTGGTGCGAGGACGTATGAAATGGAAGACTGAAGAAGTTAGACACGGCAAACGTCATAAATGAGCGTTCCTACGGATCGTCCAGTACCAAGGGATACAACTTTTTTTCCTAAAAAAACCCAAGAAACACTCACGTCACTGGAATCCTAAAATATTTGGAATGCAATTTAAATTTTATACTCGACAGTCAAGACAATCTACTTCACCTGGTAAATCTTCTCGATTCTATAAATTTCAATTTGTTTAGAATAGTCATTAAATAGTTATTATGATAGGAATAGTTGAAGCTATTTTGAGCACCAGGCCGTTAGCACCGTTGTCATCTGACCCCAATGATTTAACTCCGTTGACACCTGCACATTTTTTGACCGGCGAACCCGTTTTGAATGGCATCAGCACACATACAGATGCGAATATATCGTTACGTACAAGGTGGGCCCTCGTAAGCCAAGTCCGCAGAGATTTTTGGAATCGGTGGCATCTAGAGTACCTCACAGAACTCCAAAAGCGAGTTAAATGGACTACAACGCAACTTAATGTCAAGGAAGGCATGCTGGTTGTGGTGAAAGAAGACAACATTCCCCCCTTGAAATGGCCAATGGGAAGAATTGTTGAAGCCGTTCTGGGGCTGATAAAAAGGTCCGCGTAGTTTGGGTTAAGACTGCGTCCGGAATCTATCGCAGAGCGATACATATTATAGCTTCATTACCAGTAGATATAGCAGAGCCAAGTCAGGAGCAAAATACCATACAAAACAGCCAATTAACTATTGACGATGCAATTCAGCCACAATAAAATTATTAAACGTCACATGTATCTCGAAAGCGGAAAGGATCGACCAACGTGACATCGCCACTGAAAACTATGCTTCTGACACTGTTAATGATGCCAGCCCTCTCAACCACTAAACCCACGGGCGGATTGGTGCAAATTGAGGAGTTCAACAATAATGCCGGTGTCTATTTTGAGGGCTTGGGGGAAGGAAGTCTGACGTCTGACAGTTGGCACGTCCTAGCTTATTACGATCTAAAGTCTTACTGGACCACTATCAAGGCCGCTAGTGGTGGAATTCAGCTACTAAAGAAACTTTGCAGCATGATCCCCCATAATGAGCATCATATTCAAATAGTCGAGCAATACGTACATCAACTTAATGGGATTCAGGAGAATAACATCTTCTTAACTGAGCGTAGTCATGTTCAACCTATAAGAAGGAACAGATCGCCATTCGACATTATTGGCAACATTGCAAACAAATTGTTCGGCGTTCTAGTCAGCTCGTACGAGGAACATATGTCTGAGACCATCGCCAAAGTAAAGGACGATGAGAATCATCTTGGGAAGCTGATCAAGTCACAAACTTCTATAATCGAAACCACCGTTAACATCATAAAAAAGGACGAAGAGCAGCTACGCGATCAAGCCAACTCTGTAAATAAATCTTTCCACGCAGCGTTCGACAATATGCGGAGTCTCAACGCCGAATTAAAGGAGCAGAAATCAAGCCAAACCTTCCACACTATGGCTATTTTCGTCTCATCATTGTTGCTTGAATGTCAAAATATTCAAGATGCAATAGTGGCGTCACTTTCCGACTCGCAGCATGGCAAAATCAACCCTCTCATAATTTCGATTAGCCAACTTCAAGAACAAGCTCGTGTTGTCAAAAATCACTTACCAGAGATGAAAGTATTACCATCATCAAACGGCACTGTCGACCCTCTGCTTCTGTATCGAGCCATGGATATACACACCTCTCGAGTCAAAGATTACATTATATTTGGAATTGAGATTCCACTAATCACAAGCGTTGGATTCGAACTGTTCCGGATCATCCCAATACCACATATGGACGGACAAGACTTCGTAAAAATTGTACCCAAGGCACCTTATATGATGGTGAATGAATACCGAGACAGGTTTTATCTATTAACTGAGACTGATTTTCATGCCTGCAAAAAACTGACCAAATCTCGCGCACTATGCCAACAGTATCAACCCGTCGTAAAATTCAACCCCTCCAACAGCATATGTGAACTACATCTCTTCACCGAACGTCGAACTACACCTTCGTACCCAAGGGAAATAGTCGCTGCCAGTAGAACCTGGATCCAACTTTGCACTCCTAATCGTTGGATCTTTGCGCTAAAAAAGGAAGAGGATTTTGACTTCCTATGTAACGGAAAAATCGTGAGGTAAGGTCATGGATGCAGGTTGCAGTATGAGAAGCGCTGATATCACGTTACTCCCCTCCACACAAGGAGTAACTACCGAGTTCCACGCCAAATGATTTTACCCCAAGGTCAACTTTACCATTGAAGAAGCCGATCCAATCACCATGATGACATTCAACCCAGTCCACGTGTCGAAGCATTTCGAGGCATTGACAAATTTAAGTTCCGAGCTACACATTCTAAAGGCAAACATCGACTCAGCCGGTACTTCGTCGCATTATCTGCACTCGTTATCGGTAGGCTACACGTCAACGGGATGTCTCGCAGTGATGATCTTGTGTGCGCTCATCTATTACTGTCGCAAGAGGAGAGTACCCAAACTACAACGCAGCAACGTCCACAACGCGAAAGAGATTACTTTTGAAGTTGTATAACTTCAAGGCCGGTAGTATGTTTAGAATAGTCATTGAATAGATATTAAGATAGGAATACAAGTTGGCTTGTATCATTGTAATTACCTTTGTAGAATATTCATTAAGTCACGATGTGACAATAATTAACAAGGTCGTTGAATGTAGAATTGTTTTGGGTTAAATTACTGTGTCGCTGGGTCAAGCTGTAGATTGCTTGATTCATTTTGGCTTGCGACAACCTCATTGTTTACGGCGATTGTATCTTGATATCGTTACGCTAGGTCAAGACTGGTATATCAGCAAGTTGCTCGTTCCAGATTCAAGCGGCACAGATATCAAGGTACGATCGAGTTGTTTGTAATGCGATCGAGTTTATATGTAAGCAATTATGGTTCCGTATATGAATGACGGCACCATGGTTGCATTAATGAACGCATGAATCATGTCATGTATGTTATTGCATGGAAACATGACATGGTATTAATTTCAGAAGTGTTATTTTGGTTTGTATCGAGGCAGAATTGTTATTTCGTTAATGTAAGCATTGATGGTATTGTTGATTGATTGTATGTCAATACCACGATTGCTCAGTTAGCAATAATTAGCTATAAGTACGTCTGAAGTGGATGTAAAATATATTATTCTTGTCAAGTACAGAATAGTGGTTTTGTATTGCGATAGCAAACAGTGAAAAGCATTTGTCCCTAGAGATACCTAAGGGCTGTGCTATCCTGTAAGTATATTTAGCTTCTTGTAGGCAACCTACAAGAACAGGTTTAATTTAATAGTACTTTGGAACCAGAGAGACCTAGTTTTCAGAGACTTTGGGATATTGCTAGCTAGAGTGACCTAGCTGCTTTTTACTCTATTTCAGTGTTCCAAGCACGTAAAACGACAAAACACAATTTAATGAGTACTTTTTATGGCAATAATATGGAGCAAGTTGCTTCAGTATCTAACCAAAGCGGTAATTGATTAAACCTGATTTTTACTAACTCATGTGACCAGGTAGTGGTTTATCCAACTATTGTCAACAAGCACCCTTTTTGTAACACACTGCGTCACCCTACTTTTTCTATTGAATTTTCCACTCCTGATAAAATCAATTCTATTTCATATAATACTACAATTGTATCTGACTTTCAAAATACTGATTTTTAATGCGTTAACAATTTTCTATTCACATTCAACAGGACTGGTACTCTTTCAATGCTAGACATAGACAGCGCTCTATCTACTTTTTTTCAAGTAATTCATGACATCATTGAACGATTCGTACCTAAAATAAAAAAAGATAAGGTTTTTGAACCATGGCTAGATAATTACCTCAGGTCTTTAAGAAATCAAACAAATAAGTTTTACAAAATTATACAAAGGAACAAAAGTACAAGTAACGAAATCAGCAGCAAAGTTCATGAACTTGCCAGTGAATTCAAGATTTAATCTCGAGAAGCGTATGAATCGTACGTTAACGCTGGGTCAAAATATTATTCATGACCCTAAAAAGTTCTGTGATTTCGCAAACATCAAACGTAAAGCCTATGGTTTTCCCTCCATAATGATCTACCAAGGTTCCACTATAACTTTTTCGGATCAAATCTGTCAATTTTTAGCCGATAATTTTCAGGAAGTTTACCACAACCCCTTAGCTTAAACAAATTTAGGATCTACTATAAAACCACCAAGAACCATAATTGAAAATTTTGCAATCTGGGAAGAAGATATTTGCCAGGCAATTGAGAATTTGGATTTGAATAAAGGACCTGGCCCTAATGTAATTCCCCCTACTTTCTAGCTCAGTGTCAAGATATACAAACTCAGCTCCTTCATATTACAATATTTTAAATAAGTCTTTCTCAAGTGGAATCTTCTCCTCGCAAAACCATCTTACATAATTCCAATACATAAAAAAGGTGACAAAAAGTCTGTTACGGATTAAAGGGGAATCGCTATACAATTTATCACTCCTAAACTTTGTGAGCCTTTCCATAATGAAGAACAACATGGTTTTCGAAAAATAGGTCCACTACTACCAACCTCCTGGTTATAAAATCCAATATTTTATATGGTCTAGAGTTCTGATGGTTGGATTCAGTAAAAATTATCTGTGATAGATCCGCTTGAATGAACGTGCTAGAAGTATAAGAAACTCTGACAAACAAACTGCTCGAAAACCTTCCAAACTTCTATCTGAAATGTTAATGGCAGATTTAGGAAAAAAATATTTAATTACTTCTATCCGTAATCGTAATTTATAACATAGTTTTCTATCTTATTATTATTATTGGGTATACAACTTAATAACCGGAATTTGACACTAGATGTCTGTACTAACAAATATCGTGAAAGCTCGAACTTTATTCATATGTCATTTTGAAGGTACATTTGACAGCTATTAAAATCAGTCAACAAAACAATTTCATCTTGTGTGCATCATTATTCTTTTCCACGATGAATAACTTCGAAAATTGGAGAAAAAGACAGCATTTGCGGGAGGTTCTGTTGGGTCATTTATTTGCAAAGAAAACTGCTGCGGAAAGTCATCGTTTGCTTGAAGAAGTTTATGGGGACGATGCTTTAGCGAAAACACAGTGTTTTGGATGGTTTCAATGCTTCAAAAGTACCGATTTGGAACGCCCAGGACAGCTATAAAAGTTTGAGGACGAAGAATTGGTGACGCTACTCGATGAGGATTCGTGTCAAATGCAAGACAAACTTACCAAATCGTTGGGAGTGGCTCAGCAAGCCATTTTGAAACGTTTGAAAGCGACCAAATACATTCAAAAGCAAGGTAATTGGGTTCCCTATGAGTTGAAGCCGAGAGACGTTGAACGGTGCTTCGGTATGCCTGAAATGCTGCTTGAGCGCCATAAAAGGGAATTATTTTTGCATCGGATCGTGACTGGGGATGAAAAATGGATCCATTATGACAATCCCAAGCGCAAAATGTCATACGTGAAGCCCAGCCAACCAGCAAAATCAATGGTGAAGCCAAATATTCATGGCACCAAGGTTATGCTGTGTATTTGGTGGGATCAGACGGGGCCGTTATATCATGAGTTGTTGAAATGAGGCTAGACAATCACAAGTGACCTGTACCGAGCACAATAAGTACGTTTGAAGCGTGCCTTCGTTGAAAAACGCGTGAAAAACTATTTGGAAAATAGTGGATGGGAAGTTTTGGCCCACCCATTTTATAGTCCAGACCTTGCTCCGTCTGACTGTCATTTATTTCGCTCGATGTAAAACGCCCTCACCGGAATACGCTTCACTTCAGAGCAAGGCATCCGAAATTGGATAGATTGGTTTTTGGCTGCCAACCCGGTGCAATTTTTTGGGATGGAATTCATAAATTGCCTGAAAGATGTGGAAATGCTGTATCTTCGGATGGACAATACTTTGAATAGAATATATTGTAAGACTTTTTCAGAATAAAGCATCAAATTTCGCTAAAAAATTCCGGTTATTAAGTTGTTCACCCAATGTTAAATTTAAATTATATCAATTTACCCTTGTATTTAACTTAAACGTTTCCCTTTACTAATATTCTTCATGAGATTTAACTTTTATTACTATTCAAAATCCTTTTTCATTTTTCTTTACTTCCGTTAGTTTTTCTTGAAAGATTTCAAATCTGCCAATTAAAATTTCGCATTACCGAATACAATCGAACTCGACTGAGTGAGCAGTTGATACGTGGTACCGTTGGGACACGGAAAAAGAGCAAGAAAAGTTTTGAATGGAGGGCAGTCCACGGGAGATTGTGAAGAATCACGGACAAATTGGCGAAATTTCGTTCGAGGATACTTTTTTGGTTAATTCGAGAAGTTTGTTGCCATTCGGATCGGTTATTAACATTGTGTCTTAGTTATTACTTGGTGGGAAGTTTACCCTTTATTAATTCGATAAGGTTTGTTGCGTTTGGATCAGTTTCCGCGCAAATCGAAGCATCGGCTCACTGCTAAAAATCACGTTAGCTCTTGTTCCAAAAACTTCGCGTGTTCCACAACATAGGCTGTCAGTAGAGTTCAAGAGAGATCTTCTAATCAGCATTAATCATGCGAGTGTTTTAATGCATCTTATGCTTCGCTTGATCGTGAACACCACAGATTTACTTAACATAAACGTGAAACGAGTGGAATCAGGGTTATTGCGGAACGGGTAAATTTCAAGGTTATTTCTCGCATGCCGTAGTAGAGGCTGGCAAATTGAAACGTGGATTGACAGTCGTTGGATAGACGGCGGATTGCTGGTTAGTCGGGCGAAACAGATCAAGTTGTTTTGCATTTGCGAGTCATCGCTTACGTTGCTTTCCATTTTACTACAACTAGGAGGTCTTCTGCTATCGAGCTCTCGTTCCCGTCTCGATCGCATCCTAGCAAAAAAATAAAACTGTGTCATATTTAATACCTCAACTTTTGGGAAACCTGGCTCACGTTAGTACCATATTTTTATGATCAGCCCAGAGTTTACGTTAACAAAAAACAAATTATACAATTCATTCTGCGAATAGCTCTCCTCAAAATCCTTTAATTTTTCTTTGGCTCTGCTAAGCATTCGCTTCTGAATCAATGAGGATGTTTTCGGTCTTAGCGTGAAAATCGAACGATATAGACAATAAATTCAAGGCGAACGGTTGACTTTCTGCAAGTAGGAACCTACTGGAACAAAATGCGGATATCATCTCATAAATGCAGTCAATTTGGAGTATTATCTACCAGCGCAGACGTTTTAATTTAAAACGCCAGGCGTTTTAATTAAAACACCAGGCGTTTTAATTAAAAGTGTGTTTAAATTAAAACGCATAGGTGTTTTAAAATAAAACGTCTAGGTGTTTTAATTTAAAACGTTTTAGGTGTTTTAATTATTAAAACGCCTGAAAAGTGTTTTATAATTGAGACGGGAATCAAAACACCAAAAGCCTTTTAATTTAAAACGTTTGGATTTGTAGTGTACATATTTGAGAATATAGGGTGTTTATTTGTGATTTTTTTATTTACATAATAATATTTTCAAAGCAAAGGCCTATCTTTATTTAATTTAGAAATAAAGTTTCAAGCTGATTTCAATACCCCACCATCTCACTGTTTCCATATTATTTAATTAATAGTTAAAAATAATATTCTATCTCTAATTCGATTTGCTGCGAAAGGAAGCAAAAACTAATTTCATTTAATTAAATATAAAGTCAAAAATGTATATTTCTTTGATTGAAGAATTATTGTTTTATACCATTTATGTGATAATTCTTTGTACGTATAGATTATTATAAAGAAAATATTTTATCCTAGAAAAAAAAAACAAAATGAACTGTTAAACATATACCGTCGGTCTTTCCATTTCAATCAACCTGTCCGGTTATAGGACCCGCACCGGTGGCAGGCTCCTCCACTAGAATGGGTTAGCCATCGGGCACGCTCCTCCGTTTCTTTTATTTAACAGGGGCTCTTGCCAGGTAGAGCGGCCTTCCACTCGTGTTCCCTTTTATGATATAGGGTTATATGATTTCATTGCATAACGTTATAGCATAAAGCGGTTACGTTTGTATTTCTCATTTGAGGGAAGAGTCATACAAAGTACTTTTGCATGAGTTTTTCACTCTAATGGGAAACACATGGCCACGTCTACGTTTGGATCTTGATCCGATTGTGAGGATGCGAGGGCGCACTGCTATCATCTGGATGCCCCACTCTTATATATGGGCTATAAGGATCGTCGGTAACGACGAAGCTTCTGTAAGCCCGTCCGTTTTTGCCTGGCCTAATTTGTTCTTCGAACAAGCGTTTCAACCCTTAGTAGGTTACCTCGGCCGCGACACCAGTCGATCGGCATTCGACGATGTTTAATTCATGAATGTGAAATAATTTTGTAGTGGGTCCTTGCTCTAGGGGGACGGAGTCCGCCCCACGACACCGCAATGCTAGTCAGCTAGCGCACTCACGCGTCTCCAAACAAGGCCAATCTCGGCGGAGCCCTTCCGCTGAGGCAGTAGACCATCGCTGCAGTCCTGCACGGACATATCTTTACGTTTATCACTACACATGCTTGCCATCAGCAGACACCATACCATTTACCGAGACAATGAGCCAATTAACAGATGATGTAGGTACTTCATTAAATCTAAAGTTTTAAATTCCGCTTCCCCGTCAAATATTTGAAAATTGTAAAATTAATTAATGTTTGTTGTTAAATTAATTGGATTGTAAAATTTTATTATAATTGATATGTCTCGATTTGGCAAATGAATAAATAAATAAATATTTATATTTTTTTAAATTATTATTCTTATTTTTTTCTCGGATGAAAAATTCAGGTGGGGCTTTCGGCCCCCATCGGACGCGTCCTCAGGTAGCAGATAGAGGGTGTGCTGAGCAGTGGGTATGTGGGAAATAAAATACCACTCGTGGACCAAAACTGACAAATTCGAAGCACTGACAATACTTCACTTAGAATTTATTTGTCATGGATGTAGAAAGAAATGCTGAATCAACATCCTCGCAGTGCAATAAACCAAACGGAATGGTGAAGACATATTTGACATGCGAACGCACGCCACGTTTAAAAGTGAAAAACCCTGAGGAAGCCATGAGCTTGGAGTGGCTTTCAGTGTTAATAGCATATTTGAACAAACGTTAGTGAAAGGCTCTGTACGATTCGTATCAAGACCAATATTTTTAAAGTCTGGCATCACAATAGGAAGATTTTGGATCCCAAACTAGAAGAAGGTGTGCACGACTTCATAAAAAATATTTCAGTAATAGAAAGTCATTATTTTCGAAAAATTGTCAAAGCAGCTTTATATTGGTGGCAAAACTGTGACAGCCATCTACCGGGACTACGAAAAAGAATAAGGAGACAAACAATAAACTACCCATTTTATTATACCTTGTTACCCTCCGCGTGGGAGTTCCTTCGGGTAAGGACCTCGGACCCGGCTTGCCGTCGAAGACGGTCGTAGGTGGCGCCACTCGCTTATCCCCTGGTCCTAAAAAGCCGCCAAGCGAGAACGCGGCCGCCGAACACCCCTCACAAAACTCGGACTAACGCTCTTTAAGCTCTTTACTAACAGGGGAAGATTATAATCACCGGGTGACCAGTTGCACACTTGCCGGGCTCAGATTTTCCGGCGTAACTCACACCGAGCAAAAAGAAAACTAAATGAGAAATACTTTCGCTACAGAAATTCCTGTATAAATCACAAGGAAATTTACCTTCGAACACGACCGAGCCAGGTG
The DNA here is from genome assembly GCA_963969285.1 of Odontomyia ornata. NCBI lineage: Eukaryota > Metazoa > Arthropoda > Insecta > Diptera > Stratiomyidae > Odontomyia > Odontomyia ornata. The sequence goes on from OZ017740.1 coordinate 12,288,029, forward strand.
TATAATTAACATGCGCGGTAAACTTACTCTTCCTTCAACAAGCACACAAAACTTCCACTATTTCACTATATACTATATATTTAATTGCGAAATGCAAATAAATTTCCAAAAATATTCCACTATTTCACTAACTACTAATGGTGAAATGCAAATAAAGTTCCAAAAATATAATGCATTAAAAAGTTCAAATTTAACTTACTCTACCTAAGCGGGGGCCTCCCGAAGTACTCTGCGTTGCAATTTTCTGCCAGCGCGCTTATTATTGCCTGATGTCGCCAATCTCCCTTAGTTGGATCGCTGTTAAAATTTTTCTCCGCTGTTGAAATTTTCCTCCATCGCAATTCCTTTCCTCGATTGATTTTTTTCCAAGTTTCAGAGCGCTATCCTCGCTTAGTCCTCGTTGTCGTCTCGAACCCGCCAGAAAAGAGAAAGAGCCGTTCTTCCTTATTGGATTTTTCATCGGCTCGGTTTCATTCGGCAAGCCGTTAACTTTTTCCCTGGGCGATTCGATGTTCAATTCAGATCCCCCTACTGGGGTGCATCGGGCAATTGAAATCTGAATTTCCCTTTTTAGTACACTCGTCCATCAGGTGTAGAATGTCAAAGTGACTGACACTCTGTCAGTTCCGTGTTTATTTATATCGTGCCAAATGTTTGAATTTGGAAAAAACATTAAAAATCGTGGTCGCGTCTTTTTCCCTATGTGTTTGAATTCGTCGGTGATGTGTCGTTGAAGCCATAACGCGGTAGTTTAAAAGTGAATGTCGTGACACGGTAACATAGAGTAGAATGATTGGAGGTCTCTGGCGGTTGAACTTTCGGTAGGTATTAAAGACTCTTAGATGTTACTCATTTGTATAAACGTTCTTTTCCTGTTTCCTAGGCTTTACCGGAAAGTGTACCAGCAACCCAATTAAACCCAAACGTTGGGAAACAAGGAGTGATTGAGTTTCTTCAACTCCTTGCGCCGGCCGCAATGAAGTGGTATTTGGCGTTTGATTCCAACGTTCGTATCATCTCTTCCTTACAGTAAGTATTCCCAAACATTGATTATGATTTTTGCGAATATTTTCATTAATATGCAAATTTGAACGAAAAATTGCTCTTACGGGCCTAACATTAAAAGTTGGAGATTTTGTTCTGATATCGTGCGCAGGGTCAATAGATTCAGGTTCAGTAGAAAGTTGCGAAATCGCCCGCATCAAGAACTTGTATGAAGTGAAAAATGGTTTTTTCAAAGCGATGACGATCCATATCAGGCAATTGTCCAGTGTTATTCAAGAATGTACAAAATCCCACATCGGCTTTTGATGACGACACAGTATGTATTGACTTCAATGTGGAGCTGATAGAAGATCATTGTGCATTTGATCCTGTAGTTTGTTGTGTTTCAGTTGACTCAGCCCAATCTCTGATGCCTCATAAAAAGAGTTCATTGCATACTTTCGTTTGTCGCTATAAAATTGTAAAGGTGGTGCCATTCTTGTCATATCGCTCAGCGATTGATTCGTTCCTTGGTATTGTTTGCGATCAGTTGTGCGTGATGGTAACCGAATTTTCTTTTCTTTTGTTTTTGCCTATTTTTAATTTCCATTTTTATTTTAATCTACCAACATTTCGTTTTTGCCTATTTTTACTTTACATTTTTATTTTAATCTTTTAACAGTTCGTTTTTTTGCCTACATTTTTCTTTTACTTTACATTTATATTCTTATCTTTTAATATTTTTATTCTATTATTTTAACATTTCGTTTTTCCCTATTTTTACGTTACATTTTTACTTTAATCTTTTCACATTTCGATATTTTTTGCCTATTTTTCTTTTACTTTACATTTTTATTTTAATCTTTTGACATTTTTATTTTATTATTTTAACATTTCTAATTTTAAAATTAACCTTGGCCCGGGTGATATTTCAACAACCGCTGAGATAAGAAAAAAACAACAAGGTGCAAATCGTTACCGTGACAACCTCCAAACTAGGGGTATAATTTCACTATAGTGAACCTGAAGGAGAACGAATGCAACTGCTTCATGTTGGAAGAGGCTCGACCGAAAAGAGGGGCAACTGAAATTGGTAAATGCATTTTGAAGTACCTAACTACATTAAATTCTACTGTTAATGGCCCGATTGATGTAATATTCTATATTTATATAGTTATATATAATAGTCATTCAAACAATTTACCTTCACGCTGTTAAACATTTCACTTACATACGGTCAATCACTCATAAGTGCTAATTGAGATTTAATGTTGTGTGTCATCCTTTAGCTCTTGAATAGTTCTTGGCTTATTGACGTATACTTTTTTTTAAACATCCCCAGAGAAAGAAGTCCAACGGTGTCAAATCACATGATTGCGGCGGCCAATTAGCATCGCCACAACGTGAGATAACACGGCCATTGAATTTCTCGCGCAAAAGAGCCATTGTTTCGTTGGCTGTGCGGCAAGTGGCACCATCCTGTTGAAACCACATACCGTCCAGGTCCAGAACCTCAATTTCTGGCCACAAGAAGTCCGTTATCATTTCGCAATAGCGAACACGATTCAAGGTGGCTGCTTGGCTGTCCTCATTTCCGAAGAAGTACGACCTGATGTCGCCACCAGCCCATAAACCGCACCAAACAGTCACTCTTTCTGAATGCATTGGCTTTTCAACAATCACTCGTGGATTTTCATTTGCCTAAATGCTTTAATTCTGCTTGTTAACGAATCCACTGAGGTGAAAGTGTGATGATTTTCTTTGTAAAGTCACCATAACCTTCTGTCTGTTCAGTCAACCATTCGGCGTATTGCCGACCCCTAAGCCGGTCAGTAGGCTTCACCTCTTGGGTCGATTGAATCTTGTAAACGTGTAAATTCAAATCTTTATTCAAAATTTGCATCAGTGATGTTCGTGTGATGTTCAATTGTTGGGCACGACGACGAGTCGAGTTTTATGGCTCTTCTGCCACACTATCGCGAAAAACAGCAATGATTTCCATAGCGAGCATGCACAGGTGATTTCACATTTCCAGATCTGGTTTGCTGAAATTTTGCGCACAATTCTCTCGATTGTGGGCACATTTGGTAGATTATGCTGTCCAAAAAATTACGAAGTGCATGAAATGCATTTTGATTTGAACGCCCATTTTCGTAAAAGCCTTCAACAACCTTAACGCGCTGCTCAATTGTGTACCTCGCCATGGTTGAATTTGTCAAACACTGACACAAAGAAATTTTGAATTAAGCTTGGCGAAAAACTTGACATTTAGGTGTGATTCACAATTAACATCGTGCATTATGGTTGGACCACCCTTTTGTAGAATTAGATCATGGTAAATTTCTGTCAGTCAAAGATCTACCGACTGGGCCTAAGCTGATGATTAGCAAGGTTATGTGATGAAAGTAGAGAAGGAAAACTCCGACTGTGTCAAGTTTAAGAAGAAATATGATGGAGAGTTTGAAGATGCTCGCCCCCAGGAGAGTCTTTCAATTCAAGGGCAGCGGAAGATAAGTGCTCGAAAAGGAAAATCGGAAAAGATAGATTCCTTATCTTTGGCTGATTCTGAAAAGAGTAAAGTTGCGGAAAAGAAAAAAGAAGGCCTGCTCGGTCTTTAAAAAAAAGGATCTAATTCCTAAGACCTATGCTGATTTTTAAAATGGTCTTTAATTTTTTTAAATATTTTTTTTTAACTTTTTTGTTAGATGTTACCATTTGTAAAATGCTAAAAAAATTTATAAGCTATTTGTAAAAAAAATTTTAAACGTTTTTTAAAAATTTTTTTTTTCTTTGTTCTAGTCGTTAGAGTTAATAAAATTGCTAAAATTTATTTGGTGTGATAGTTTGTTAGGTGAAAAGCCTGATTATTATAAAAATCATTATGACTCGGTGTTATGATAAGGAAATTACTGACAAAATGGGATTTGCATTTTCAGTCCTAAAGAGTTGCAATGTGCAGTAGACCATGAGCACTTTTGATATTTTTTGTGTGAAAAGGGTTAAAGCGTGGTTTGAAAATTAATTGTTAAAAACCAAGTGAGCTTAAGGTTCAGTAAAGTATACATATTGAAAGAATATGCTGCAAAGTATTTTATGTAAAAAAATCTTTCACCTGGGTGTCAAATTCACAGAGAAATAAATTAAAAACACATTCAAAAAACTTTAAAATGTTTTGCTGAAAAACCAAGATTTTGCAGATGCAACACTCTTGAAATAAAGCCACGAATCCATTTATTACGCATTTTACTATATACCTACCTGAACATAAAATTGAAAAATTCAATCAAACCTTTTATCTGTAGGATATTACAATAGATTATCTAAATCGTTATCTTAGAGAAATATTATGAGCATGAAAGGCTTATTTCAGCTATAATGGATAAAAGTGTGAATTTTAATATGTGGAATACTTGTCATAGATATATTATATCTTATATATGTAAATAATATACTCTTCATATTTGTAGAACAAAATTATTTTTTTCAGGGCAGTATTACATCTCCAGCAAGGAATTATTCCTAGCAAACATATACTCGTATGTAATTATGTCTGCTGCAGGTAAAATTGGTAAGGAATTATTTTCAGTGCATGTCGCGAGTCTATCAATCCTTATACGCGTGTACCGTGTCGCTTTATATAGGGTAATCAATATATCTTTCCAACTTTCCAACAATTGTTGCTACTATGAAGCAAGCACCAACAACGAGACCAGTGTTTTAATTAGCGATAATTTACTTTTTCCTCTTGTTATGATGATATCGGTGTTTTCTAACGGCCGATCATTCAAATATATTCTAGATCCAATCAATAATAATATATTGCAATCATATTATTGGTTGGTTTGTTGATAATGTTAACAAGACCTGGCAACAGTAACTTGTGAGTACTTATATGTGAATTCGAAACGAAATTCAACATAAAATAAAGTATACTACTATGCAAATTCATTTCAAGCTTAAAAATCAATTGATAGCTGAACATTTAATACTAATATTTACTGAGCCCATATGAATGGAATGAAGTCAATTGTGAAAATGTAAAATATTATCGATGAATCTCCTTTCAGAAGGAATTATTTAGCACACGAAAGCTTTTTTATGTAATTAATAAAAGCCAGCGGGGATTATTTTACTTTCATTTCATCAGGAAACATGCAAGATTAAAAGTTGAAGCATATTAAATTTACTTTTGGAATATATAAAAGGCATAATGTCCATTAAAATTTGCACCAGCCAAGCTTTGTCGTTACCTAAAGAAATCATAAAACTAGCAAAGAGACTCAAATCCGAATAAATTAGATTTTTTTGTATTTAGGCAACTAACTTTTTAGATACCTGTCCACTATAGAACCCGCTGGTTATTGTCTTCAGCATCTAATATGAATAATCTTTTTGATCAACAAATAAGCCGACAAAAATATTTGTAATCTGTCAAAATATTAAGATATCAGTGGGTGTTTTCCCCTCGGCGAATTGGTATCTATAATCAAAAGAGTGTTACCGTTTTCATGTATAACAAACTGATTTGTTTTTCATAAGGTCACTTATTTTATTGGAAAGGGTTCCTTGCTTTATATCAGAATTTGAATCTAATAATAATATTAGTCACATTATAGCCAACTGAGTGCATTTATATATTTATAGTCATAGAAAATATTTTAGATCCGTCATAAATTATTATTATGCATCGGTAACACTGTCATCGCTGATTAACTTTAATAATAAATTTTTCGGGTCCTAGCTCGATTGAAAAGTCCGCCACCTTCATTTCAATATTGTTTAGATCTTTTAATCTGCTCCCAGCAACTTAATTAACTTGAGAATGTTTTCCAATTTTATTGTCACTTAAACTGTGGCTGAGTTCATTTCGGTCTCAAACAAAAACCAATCGAAAATTTTTCGATTAACCACTAAGATACTAATCATCGATGGGAATATATTACAGTCATTTAGATATCCTACATGGTAGTAATACGGAGTCATCTTATAATGGATATGCTTCAATCAGTTTCGGCTTAAATTTTTGTCGCTAGGCAGCAATTTATGTGTAAATGATACGATTAGTATAATTTTGTGCTGCCTGATGAGCGCAAACAGTTGATGGAGCCATCGATTTGAATTTATAGAAATTCAAGGTAAAAACAGCGTTGAAAATGTAAATTGAATGAAATATTTTTTTTAGTATTTAATGATTCGTTACTATTAAAATTACACGCTTATATATCAACAAGTTTAAGTGTTGGATTGACCGATAATGTGGCGGATGAGAAATTTCAAAGGTGACTGAAGTTTGATTTCTGGGAAAGTCTTTTTGACAAATCGGAATGAATCAATAACATTAAAATCTATTGGTGGAGATTAAAATTTTGTAAGAGATAAGAAGAACTGAATCATTCAATATGGAAAACTATTAAAGGCTCATAATTATGAGATAATTAATATAAATTATAACTCATTTTCATATCACTCATAAATATATAACTTATATTCAAACTGTAAATACAGTAACTTGAATCGGTTGAGTTGATTTTACCTCGTCATTTTCAGGGTCTTTGTAACATTTTTTTTTACAAAGACCTACTAGCTTCGCGACCTGTCTGTCCGTCCGTCTGTCCGTGCGTCACAGCTGATTTCCTCAGAAACTATAGAAGCTAGAATGCTCAAACTTTGTGAAAAGGTCAAACGTGATGGTCTCTCAAAACTTAAGGCCTTAACAAAAATTTAAAAAATGTTTAAGGGGGGTCCCCCCTAATAACTATTTGGCCCTTAAAAATTTTTTTTCATCAAAGGTAGTCAAGTGGGGTATCAAATGAAAGGTCTTGATAAGAACTTTTAGAATCTGAAATAAAAAAATCATTTAATGAATTAGGGTGTCCAGGGGAAGGCAAAATGCACCCAAAATTTGAATTTGAACGATTTCATATCTAAGTATTGGATGAATAATTCAAGTTATCGATTCACGCCATTAGAAAACTTGTTTCTAACCCTAGGATGTTTACAAAGACCTTCTGGTAGGAGCACTCTCCTGCTTACTCAACTTGTTTGTGATGTTTTCTATGATTTCTGCAAAACTTTGCCAGTTATCGCACTTTCGAAGCAATGTGCTTCAGAACTAGGGATGAGCATCGAGTGCATATGTTATGAAAACATCGATGTTAACTAATCGATTTTCGATAATTTTGCCATCGATACAGTGGATGCGATGATTTTTCAATATCGATATTATTAGACGATGATATTTTGCCTTCAAACAAATGAGGCAGAATATTTATTTATTTATTTATTTATTTATTGCCAAACAAGGCAGAGGTACAATATTTTAAAAATATATTTTACAATTTATTGAAATTTTAAGAAAGTACAATATTTTTTCTTAATCTATGAATGAAATGATGGGATTAAGAGGATAGGGCATTAGACAACAAAGTTTTGAATTGGGATCTGGAAATTGTTGGGGAGTAATGCACACTTAGTGAGTTGAATGTTTTGCAACACCTGTTTATAGGTTCGTTATCAGCGTAAATTGTGTGATGACGCTTTTCAACCAGCAGACGTGAATGCCTTGTGAAACGTATTTTCTCATTCATTTTTAGGGTTTTGTACTAAAATACAAAACCCTATTGCAATCACGACCTGTGTCCGTCTGTCCGTCCGTCCGTCCGTCCGTCTGTATGTCACAGCACTTTTTCTCCGAAATTATAGAAGCTACAGCCATGAAACTTTGTGGAAAGGTCAGAAGTGGTGACCTCTTGAAAGTTCAATAGTGGAAAAATTTTTCAAAGGGGCTTAAGGGGGGTCTCCCCATATAGAGAAGTGACCCCCCAAAAAAAAATTTTCACCATTGGTAGTCGAGTAGGGTGTCATTGGTAAGGTCTCAACGAGATCTTTTCAAAACAAGTCTTAAAATTGCCTTATGAATACCGAGGGGGGCAGGGGAAGAGGAAATGTACGAACTTTTCGCGTACCCCCCCCCCCTCGCGATTGGACACCTTCCATCCGAAAAATCTGAAAAAAATCATGAATGTAGGCCTTAATGAGTACAACAACAACAAATACATGAGAAGTCGAAATTTACTCAACTTTGTTGGTAATAGTATGATTTATCGATTTTATGTTTTCTTGAATAAAATCTAGACGGTACCCTCAAATTCAGTTAAATTTAGCACGCAGATGACTTTTTATAAGATTAATCTTTTCTGAAAGTTTCATAAAGATCGAATAATATTTAACGAAGTTATAGCGATTTGAATTTTCCTGCATTACTATGGAACAATATGCCCTGTATTACTATGGAAACATATGGCTTTGGAGCCATATGCGCTTTTTACCGACTTAGAAGCTACAGCTTTGCTAGGATTCGCATGAAACTTTCAGGAATGATAGGTATCATGAAGATGAGTACATACAATTTAAACAAGTCGGAAAGGCAGGAGAGAGCTCCTAGCAAAAGGGCTTTGTAACCATTCTAAGATTCTAAAAAACAGGCCATGAATCGATGATTGCAGTACAGAGGAGTGGCCCCTGAAAAAAAATTTCATGAAAGGTAGCCGATATGAGTATCAACTGAAAGTTCTCTATGAGAGCTTTTCAAAACAGTTCTTAAACTGACAGTTTTTTCTTTCGTTGGGGGATAAGGAGGGGGGGGGGGGAGGGGGGGATACATGAAAAATGTGTTTCCTCCCTCGCGAATGGACACCCGTGATCTTAGAAAATCTGAAATAATTATCAAGGGAGATATTTGTGGGTATAACTATAACAAATACCTCAGAAGTTAAAATTCTTTCAACTTTGCTAATAATAGTATGATCCTCGAACATGACATGTTTCTTGATTTTATTCGTTACTGGTTACTGCATTTTGTAAGTTGAGTACGAAACCCTTCTGACATGAGCATAGGTCTGTCTACTCAACTTGTTATTCTTTCAACTGAGGATGGTATTTTTATGTTGCCTCTGAGAACATCAAATGTGAAACAGCAAGTTATCACCTTTCTTCGAGAGTCTAGTGAGGATATATTGAGAATACGGAGTCTATGCTTATGGGAAGGTAAATCTTTATAATTCTTCGGATCATATAGTGATCTCAACGCAAATAGTAGAAACTGTTTTTGAACAGCCTCAAGTCGGTCTATATGGACATCAAAGGCAGGATCCCAAACAAGGCAGGCATATTCAAGAATGGGACGTACTAAAGAAACATATAATGATTTTGAAACCCATACGTTCTGAAATTCCTTAGATCGTCGCTTAATGAAGCCAAGGAGCTTATAGGCTTTACAGAGAGACTCATCGTAATATAAATTGAAGCGCAATTTACTATCCAAAATGACGCCGACGTCTACTATACTGTCCACTCTGCTAAGTTTTTGGTAGTTTTTTTTTGTGGTAGGGAGGTGAAGGCATTTACGCCCGCCGAGTCTGACAGTGCGGGACTCCCATGGAGGATGCCCTTGGACTACCCACTAAACACCTCTCCTGTCAATCTGAGAACCTAGCCTGGAACCGTTTGACACATTACTTCGGGCCAGGTCTCGTTTTGTTACGCCGTGGGGCGCCTTCAAGCTGGGAAGTCCCTTTCCTAGCGGGAGGGGAGAGAGGAAGAGAAAGTGCCAGAAGAGCGATCCCCCAGCCCCAGCGCCTCCGGCTGCTGTGAGTTCCTTTTATATTTTAGGACTGCCCGAGCATAAAGTGCCACCTGGTTCCATTTGTCAACCGATTCGAGCATCACTTCAACTGTATTATCCGGGGTGAGCTCTCCCGTCTCCCTGAAGAGTTCTCTTCGCAGCCTGACCCATTTTGTACACGCAAAAAATGTGTGACAGGCATTGTCCTCCTCTCCTGGGCAAAACCGACAATCGGGAGACCGTGACTTACCGACCTTGTGCAGGTAAGACTGAAAACACCCGTGCCCGCTCAAAAGCTGGGTCAGATAGAAGTCAGTCTCACCATGCCTTCGATCCAGCCACGGTCTCACATCCGGGATGAGGCGCGCAGTCCACCTTCCCTTCGTGCAATTGACCCAAGACTGCTGCCAATCGTTGAGCGAGCGTTGTCTCTCCTCGCGGACAACCATCTCCCTCGCATCCTCGTTTCGGCGCAGGTAAATAGCGCGGCGCTCTCTAGCAAGGAGGGCGACAGGTATCACGCCTGCAATCACTCTCACCGCCGAGTCGGAGACTGTTGGATACGAAGATGCAATTCTCAGTGCTCCTCTTCTCTGTACCTGTGCCAAGCGTTTTCGGAATACCTCCTTGCTGAGAGCGTCGCTCCATACCTCTGCTCCATACAGTAGCACTGACCCTACAGCACTCATCAAGAGGCGTCTTCTTGATGGGCTGAGTCCCCCCACGGTGGCCATAAGTCGACTCAGGGCCGATATTCCCGAAGCAGCCTTCTCAGCCGTTGCCCTGATTTGCTCAGAGAAACTCATCTTCGAGTCGATCAGTAGCCCCAGGTACGTCACCGCTGGCTTCGATTCGATTCGTAAGTCGCCAATACTGATCATCCTTACTCTAGGGATTCTGTTTTTTGTCAAGATGACCAGTTCGGTTTTCTCCAGTGCTAAACTGAGCCCGCGAGCAGTCATTCAGTCCATCACTTGGCGCATTAGCATACCTAGTCTAAGTTGCGCTTGTTCAACGGTGCGTCCGGCGACCAGAACCGCAACATCATCCGCATAGCCGACCAAGCGCGACTCATCTGGCATCTCAAGTCTCAGTAGCCCGTCGTAAGACACGTTCCACAGGTCCGGACCAAGGATAGTTTTTGGTAGTTTAGATGATAGTCAGAAGCGATGACGGAGTTTTTACGAGAAAAACTAATCACCTGACATTTATCAAAGTTTAAAGACAGTTCGTTTATTTTTGACCATTCTAGTAGGGAACTGATCTTGTTTTGTAAGAATAGTGAATCCTTTTGGGAAGTTATCAGGTGGTATAGTTTAAGATCATCGGCATAAAATAGGTGAGGAATATCAGACAGAACTGCAGACAGATCCGAAATGAAGATGTTAAATAGAAGAGGACCCAGATGGCTGCCCTGAGGTACACCTGATCAAACATCGATTTTCTTGGACACAAATCCTTGAAATTTAACAAACTGAGTCCGATTCTGGAGATATGAGTCAATCCAGTCCAGCGAAGAACCACTAATCCCAAACTTTTTCAGCTTATGAGTCATAATTTTGTGGTTGACACGATCGAAAGCTTTACTGAAATCAGTGAGAATCGCGTCAATCTGGTACCCCTTTCCATCTCACAGAGAATGCTAGAGACTATTACTGTAAGATTTGTTGTCGTAGAGCGATTCTTACGGAAGCCATGCTGTTCGTCATTGAGTTGAGGTTCTACTATAGGAGACATCTTCGTACAAACTATTTTCTCAAATAGTTTAAGGATAGCCGATAGAATTGCAATACCTCTGTTATTTTCAACAGATCTTTTGTCCTTGTTTTTATGAATAGGGGTCAAATAAGACGACTTCCAGAGAGACGGGAAAATTCCAGAAGAAAGGGATTTATTAAAAATAATGTGAAGTGGTAAAATTAATTGCCCTCTGCACTGGCACAAAAGGCGCGGAGGGATTAAATCAGGGCCTGGTCTTTTATTGAAATCAAGCTCCTCAATCGCTTTAGATATTTCTTCTGTGGAAATATAGATGTTCTCAATTAGAGGTGCGGAATATATGTCAGAGGAAGGTGTATACGGTAAACAGCTGGTCGCACAATATACGGATTGAAAGTGTTTAGCGAAAAACTCACATATATCTTCAGGGTTACATGTGGTCGATTCCTGGTAGGACATGGACTTGGGAAAACCTTTAGACTTGCGTTTGATATTTATGAATTCCAAGAACTTTTTGAGATTTTTGATGATGTTCTCACCGATTGACTTAACAAATGACTTATATGCTTCCCTAGATCTCAATTGGAATTCTTTTGCCAGCTCATCATATTTACTTTTCAATTCAAGACTCACATTGGTTTTCGTTTGAATAATTTTGTTGAGCTTATTTCTTTGGTTTCGCAAATATCGGAGATCCTTATCAAGCTAAGGCTCTGAAAGTTTATTTTTCCTTTTGATCTTAGGTACGTATCTTTCAACGGCGTCCATAGAACACTTGTAGAAATGATCTACTGCATCGTTTACATCTAATGTTGTAAGCGTACCAGTCCAGTCGATTGCGCTGAGATGATTATTAATGCTTTCGAAGTCAGCATTATAGAGATCATATACAATTGAGTTATTGTAAGATAGATGGTTTGTTTCTTCAGCAGTGGACAATTCAATAGACTGTGCGGAATGGTGGAGGCTATTTGAAAACAAATGGTCCACTTCACTAGTTGGATTGACCACTTCTTCGTCGTACGCATTTGTAAAAATAAGGTCTAGCCAGTTGCCATAATGGTTGGGGGACATGTTAACTTGCTGCAAATCATTGCCATAGAAAGTGCTCATCAGGTTGAAGTCCATATGATCCTGGAGATTAACTGGAAGAAGACCTTTATCACATTCATCAGTCATGAATATCAAATCAGGTCGGTTAAAGTCACCGCAGATAATAATCTTATCTTCTACGTTGATGAAAGCAGCGAGTGAAGAAATTATATCACATACATCGTTGTACAATACTTCATTGGATTTAGGAAGGATATAAAAAACTCCAATGTACATGTTTGACTTCGGCATTTTGATGCAGACAATTTTATGCTGGAAGGATTTGTTAGGGACTGTAATGACGAGCTCGCTAGAAAAAGAGTTATGAACTGCAATCAAAACCCCTCCTCCTCTAGTTTGCCCAGTACTGCGGAAATCCCTATCTTCCCTTTAAATAGTCCAGCTGCCATCAAGAATCTCTTCGTTTAAAAAAGAGTCATTCAACCAAGTTTCGGTCAAGGAAAGAACATTGAAGTGGCATGATTTGGCGTCTAAAAAAAGTATATTGACCTTTCCTCTCATACCTCCGCAGTTGTGGTAAAACGTCTAAGGCGTTTAGAAGTGAGCGTTTTATTGGGGACGAAAAAATTTATGATGTTGCTCTCTTGATCTCTGAAGCGATGAAATGTAATTTGAGCTAACATGTGAAGCATACGTGTCCAAATCTTTTTTTGCTTGGTCAGATGTCACGCCTAGTTCTGTGTAAAATCTTAAATATAGTGCACGGAGAGCCTCGATTTCTATAGGAAGACCTTCCCGCTAGATCATAACTTTCAGGTTGGTCTTCGTCTTACCATCAACACATGTAGTATCGGGAGCTTTGTACATATATGCTAGGTACAATCTGACATATTCATAGATTTTATGATCTCTTAGTCTAGATAAGAGATATCTGCATTCAAGATCAGCGCTCGAATTTATAGATGCTTTAACAACTGGAGGTGTGAGGGGGTCTATAAAGGAATTGCTGGTAATTGAAAGGTTATCCGTTGGTGCTGGCATCTGAATCAAAGGTGGGGATGAAGGTGTTTGAAAACCTCCATGTACAAAATTCGGGTATTTATTAGAAGGCGTATACGCCTGCGAAGATTTTTTCGTATTTTCCGTAATACTGGTGGTGGAAAAGGAAGCCTCGATCCCTTGCAAAAGCCTGTAGTACGTTGTTGAATGTGGATCAATTGCATTATCAGTCTTGTGTGTAGAAGAAGTGGAAATTTTGTCTACAGTATTGATAATTTGGCTATGTGCAGTTAATGAAGAATTATCTGGAGTTATATTACCTGGGACAACTCTGGAATTAGGATTTTGCCTGGAAAGTGGAGTTACAACAGAATTATAAATTTGGTTACCTGTTAGAGTAGAACTAATGCTAACTGAAGATTTTTTTAAACCTATTGCTGATTTCGTCATCGTCGTTGTAGTACTATTGTCCATCTCCAGCCTTGGCAATTTAGTTGCTAAATTCCACTTTTTAAAAATCATACTATCCCAGGTGTAGGTTTTATTATTAGATTTTACGTTTGTGAAAAGCCAAGCATATTTTTGTGGGATGAAAACTTTGAATGTGCGTCTACGTTTGCCATTATTATCCTTAATATAAACTTGAGGTCTCCTATAAACACAATAGCAATTCATGAAAATATTTGTGATCAAGAAGAGCAATACCCGTAACCACGAAACGTAAACAAACCAAACCTTGACATTGAAATTTTCCTTCCAGCTTCTATTCGTTTCTACAACATTCATTGCTTAAAGCTCATCCATTGTTTACTTTACCCAGATACCTAAACGTCAACGGGCGCATCAGGAGCATCGGGAAAGTGATATTCTTTGCATACATTTCTTGGTTTAACATTTTGCTGTTCGTGTTAATATAAGTGTTCAGTGAATATAGTTATTGTGTGCACATTTGTTTACTTACATAGTTAATTTGTTTTGTAAAAATGCCGCGAATAAGCATTTATTGGCGGCACTTTGACAAATTGCAGGATGGTAATATATTGTGCAAATATTCAAGTACCATCTGAAAAGTTAACACCAGGATAAGTTTATTGCCATTCCTGTTCCCGAGAAAGAAAAAAATAGGACACAAAAATCAACAAAGGAAGTTGGAAATGTGGATGATTCAGGTGGCAGCGATCTTAGCGAACATGAACCACCACCTTCATCTTCATATATGTCTCCGTCTACATCCACGTCGCCATCGAACGTTCAATCAGGTGAAAGAAACCACCCAATGCAGCAATCTTTACCCAAAATGTTTCGATCAATGGAGTCATTCAAAGAAGTGGGCACATCATCTGATAAAATAACGAGTGCAATTGTGCAAATGATCTGCACTGATTTGAAGCCGTTAACACTGGTGGAACGAAAAAGTTTCCTTAAATTTATGAAAGCTGCTGTTCCATATTATACTGCATCAAGCCGTTCAAAACATGATTTTAAAAATAAGATGAGACATCAAAAATGCTTCTTAACAATAGATTTTTGGACAGATTTGCAAATGTGAAGCTATCTGGGGACAGCTGTACACTTTCACGATGCTGAAAGGAACAAAATGTGTAGTGGAAACCTCGGGATGATTTTGTTAGATTCCAATCACACATCAGAGTATTTGGCTGCCAAAATTGATAATCTGTGTGAAGAATGAGGTATAAAAAAAGTTACGTAATATCCGTTGTTACAATTCATTTCGGTAGGGATAAGCATACACCGTGCTTTGCACATACCTTAAATTTAGTTATTCAAAGATCATTAGATATAACACCAATAAAACTGTTGATCGCGAAAGTCACATCGATTGTGACTTTCTTCAAACACAACATCATAGCCAATGATGATCTTAGGAGAAAGTCCGAAAAAAATTAATACAGAGTATCGCAACGAGATGGAACTCGATATATGAAACGTTGGAGCGTTTTGTTGAGCTCCGGCCAGTTATGAACGATATTTTAAATGTTCACAAAACAGATCCTTCAATGGTCAATGCATCGAAAATCAAAGAAATTCAAGAAATCATTGAAGTTTTAAAGCCGTATGCTGCAGCGACCAACGATATCAGTGGGAAAAATTACTTAACAAGTAGCATAGCAATTCCCATTGCTAGAATTACCGGGGAAAACTTGGTGAAAATTAACCTGAAAACGGTAATAGGGAAAATATTCCTGAATAAAATTATGAAGCAGAACAAAAAAAGATTTGTCTTGATTGAAGATCAGCATATTTTAGGAGTTGCGGCCATAATAGACCCAAGATTCAAACACACGTATTTTGAAGATGCAACGTGCTTAGGAAAACACTTACAATTTATTGATCAAGTTATAAAAGAGAAAGAACTAAAAACAATAGCATCAAGCTCAACATCCTCTGAGTCTCAGTCCGATTGAGCACCTTCTTGTAGGTTTGCTAAAATTATTCAAAGAAAAAAAAAAACAAAAGTAATTTATTCTCAAGAATTGTTTCTCAGATTCAGGGTTGTTTTCTGATTAAACGAGAAATTTGCTTCTAAACTACTTTTTTTAAGCTCTTCACCCAAAGAGTTTTGGCCTTGAATTTTCTAAAATACAAAGAAGAATATGACTACTTTTCTTATTTTTTAAGATTTAGTATAATAAAATAGCTTATATTCAAAAAATTTTTGGAATTATGGTGTATTTTTATATTATGCGGGTACTTCTAAGATCCAGATACCTGGTGAGTACACTGGTTATTTACTCGCACTACTAGGTGAATTCCAAAATAAACGAGACTGAGGCTGCGTGGCTTAGTGGTTAGAGCACTAAGCCCGTAAGCCGAAGGTCTCTGGTTCAAGTTTCGTTGGCATCAACGAGATTTAGTTCGAGTGGTACTTTGGATGGACTATAAGCCTGTTCAGTAATGATACGTGCTGGTTTAAAATCAGAATGTATCGCAGGTGGGATGACGGACACACGGCCAAAGCGTGATAATGGTCATATCACCTTGTGGAGTGCCGATACATTAGATCATGACAATGAGATACTCTAACTATCTCTAAGCGAAGGCCCGAAAGGGGCTGTGGGGCTACGTAGAAGAAGAAGGGGAGCTAAAATAGAAATGACAGAAGCATTGTTCTGATAAATTCGAGTTTATTTATTCAAAATAGTCTTCTCCGGCCTCGATACACTATTCAACGCGATCCAAAAGCTTTTCGGAAGAGTGTTTCAGGGCACTGGGCGGAATGTCCTTCAGGATGTCGGTACAAGCCTTTTTCTTTTCATGGCCAAATGCAATTTCTCGAATAAATAGAAGTCACAGGGAGCCATATCAGGCGAATACAATGTGATTGATGGTTGAAATGCGATTTCTGATAAAAAAATCAGTCACAAGAGTGGATCGATGAGATGGTGCATTATCAAGCAATAAGCGCCAGCTTCCTCCTTCGCGGTATTCAGGCCGAATCTGACGAATTTGATGCAACAAATGCTTCAAAACTCCAAGATAGAAAATTGCATTGACGGTTTGGCTCATTGCCACTCCATGTGGACAATTCCCTTGAAATCGTGAAAACAAATAAGCAACGAATTAATTTTTGAGTTCTCCAACCACGATTTTTTTAGTGGTGGGTCTTCTGGGGAATTCCATTCGTCACTTTGACGCTTGGCATTGGGCTCATATTGGAAATACCACCTTTCATCACTAGTTACAATGTTGTAAAGGACGTTCTCGTCTTTTCTCGCCTCTTTAATGATGTCTTTCGAATGTTGAATTCTGAGTAATTTGTGGTTATCAATTAACTTGTGTGGAACAAAACGTGCATAGACCTTTCATAAGCCCAAGTAATCGATTAAAATGCGATAAATCGATGTTTTGGAGGTATTCAACTCCAATTTCATGAATTTCAACAATGATTTCGGCTCATTTTTTATAAATTCACGCACGATTTCGATTGAGCTTTCGGTGATCACTGGCTTTAGGCAGCCCGTATGTTCATCGTTATTTATGGCCTCACGACCATCTCTGAAACGTGTAAGCCACTCATGAAATCTGGCGCGAGATAGACAATCATCGCCATAAACTTTTTTCATCAATTCAAATCCTTCGGCAAACGTTTTACAGACTTTAAAACCGAATTTGATATTAGCTCTTTGCTTGAAACTCATTTGCTGATGACACAAACATACTGTCGTTTTAGACGCAATAACTTCACTTCCACTGAACCGAGTATCACCAAAAATTCACTGGAAGTTAGAGCGGGATGTAGCTTTTCAACGCACTATCTTATTCATAGATGGCGCCCCAAGAAATATTTTTATGACAAAAGTCTCGTTTCTATTGGTACGCACCTTGTATTTTATTCTGTGTCTGAATTAGTGTCAATGAGACAACCAAATAGACAAAACATATGATAGTAAAAAGTGAAACATGGATGTTGTTTAGCATCGATGGAATGAGTCCGATATTTTATTGCCATCGATTGTTTTCTTTCGATAACTGTTCGATGGTGAAGATCGATATTTTAATTTAATATATGGCTTACCTCCCAGGCCTGATGTGAGGGGGGGAAGCTGAGGTGATCTCTTCGGGGTACGGTGGACCCAGCAAACTTCATGCCACCTACAGTCTACCTGCTTCTACTCTACTATCTATTTACTGTTTACTTTCTTCTACTCATTATATATAACAAGTTGGGTAGACAGACCTATGCTCATGTCAGAAGGGTTTTGTACTCAACTTGCAAAATGCAGTAACCAGTAACGAATAAAATCAAGAAACATGCCATGTTCGAGGATCATACTATTATTAGCAAAGTTGAAAGGATTTTGACTTCTGAGGTATTTGTTATAGTTATACCCATAAATATCTCCCTTGATAATTTTTTCAGATTTTTTAGATCACGGGTGTCCATTCCCGAGGGAGACAACACATTTTTCATGTATTACCCCCCCCCCCCCCGTGCCCCCACTGAAGCAAAAACTATCATTTTATGAACTGTTTCGGAAAGCTCTCATAGAGAGGTACTCATATCGGCTACCTTTAATGAAATTTCTTTCAGGGGCCACTGATCTGTACTGTAATCATCGACTTATGGCCTACTTTTTCGAATCTTAGAATGGTTACAAAGCCCTTTTGCTAGGAGCTCTCTCCTGCCTCTTCGGCTTGTTTCAATTGTATGTACTCATCTTCATGATACCTATCATTCCTGAAATTTTCATGCAAATCCTAGCAAAGCTGTAGTGTCTAGGTCGGTAAAAAGCGCATATGGCTACATAGCCATATCTTTCCATAGTAATACAGGGCATATTGTTCCATAGTAATACAGGAAAATTCAAATCGTAATAACTTCGTTAAATACTAAATGATCTTTATGAAACTTTCAGAAAAGATCAATCTTATAAACAGTCATCTGTTCGCGAAATTTTATTGAATTTAAGGGTAGCGTTTGGATTTTATTCAAGAAAATATAAAATCGATAAATCATACTATTACTAACAAAGTTGAGTGAATTTCGACTTCTCATGTATTTGTTGTTGTTGTACTCATTAAGGCCTACATTCATGATTTTTTTCAGATTTTTCGGATGGAAGGTGTCCAATCGCGAGGGGGGGTACGCGAAAAGTTCGTACCTTTCCCCTTCCCCTGCCCTCCTCCGTAATTATAAGGCAATTTTAAGACTTGTTTTGAAAAGATCTCATTGAGACCTTTCCAATGACACCCTACTCGACTACCAATGGTGAAAATTTTTTTTTGAGGGGCCACCTCCCTATATGGGGAGACCCCCCTTAAACCCGTTTGAAAAATTTTTTCGTCCTTGAAATTTCAAGAAGTCACCACTTCTGACGTTTCCTCAAAGTTTCATGGCTGTAGCCTCTATAGTTTCGGAGAAAAAGTGCTGTGACATACAGACGGACGGACGGACGGACAGACGGACACAAGTCGTGATTGCAATAGGGTTTTGTATTTTAGTACAAAACCCTAAAAATCAATTGCTGTGTGTTAGTCTCGCTAAAACACGCAAAAAAGACCCCCGATTTTAAAATATATATATATATATATATATATATATATATATATATATATATATATATATAATGAGGTGTTTTTCATGTAGGAACAACACACGAATTGTTTCTCTGGAATTAACAAAGTTTTATTTTCATATAGAAAACTTACATCATTAAATTTAAAGTTAGTATTAATCCTACCTGGAATTAACAAAGAAACAACATTCGATGTTGTTATTCACACTGTTGTTTCTTAGTTAATTTACAATAACGTTTACGTTAACAATTTAATCTTTATGATTTTAATATTGTATTGTGTTCTGTCTGAAGTCTGACAGCTTTCATCTTGCCACCTACAATAATTGGTCCAACTTACCGACCTGTCAAGTTAAATACAATGGTTTTCTTACAATAAGTGAACTGACTTATCGAAGCGTGGCGCTAAATTTAAATGAAGAGATAGTACTTTCCTTACATCTCCCCCCTAAGATAAAAGTTTTGGTACAAAAGTTTAAGTATAGAATCATATAAGGTCATTTGTAATTTCTTCAGTACTTTCTTCATCTGCTTTACATAGAGTTGGAATGAGTTTAGAGATATGGAACAAATTTGATTCTGATTTTATGTGTCCTGTGTCAATTTCATACATTGAGTTTGATATTTTCTTCAAAATCTTGTAAGAGCCAATCCTTAATTCATCTAATTTTTTCCGATTTAGTCGATTACCATTTTCAATGTATACTAGATCTCCGACACTGAAGTCATAATCTGTTCTGTTTTTATCATATAATTTCTTATTATAATCATGGTGTTTGGTACTGTTCTTGAAGGCAATTGTCCTATCATTTTCAAGGTTATTATTATCTTTCTTCTTTCTTAATTCATTTGGTAATATTGAGGTGTCTTCACCTTGTAATAAATATTTTGGACTGAATTTAGTGACTGTGTGTTCCCTTTCGTTGTATTTTTCTACACAGATATGTGCTATAGTTGTCCATGCACATCTTTTATTTTCCTCGTTTATTGCACATCTGATTTTATTTACTAGAGTTTGATTCAATCGTTCATTTATGCCGTTAGAGAATGGTGCATTGACTGCAGTGAAAATTATCGTGATGTTCTTTTTTTCTAGGTGGTTTTTGAATTCTTTGGAATTTAGGCCTGGATATTGATCTGTTAAAATTATCTCTATGTTATGATTTTTGAGCACGTTTTCTGTCAGTTTAATGAAATCACTTGCGTTTTGTGTTTTTGATGTTAATATGTAAGCAAATCTTGTTAAGTGATCTACTAGTAGATGTAAATATTTCTTTGTGGATCGGGAACCACCGAGTCCCCCTATTGTATCTATAGAAACTATTTCAACCAGTTTTCGTGCAGCACCAAGGCGTGACATTAGACCAATTTTGTCTTGGTGTCTTGATTTACTTTTTATACAAATCTCGCAAATTCTGCACGTTTTCTTTATATTTTCCGATATGTTTTCCGCTGTATAATATGGTAATATTTTGTTTTGCATTTGTTTTATGCCGATGTGACAAAAACTTTTGTGAACGGTTTCTATAAGTTTCTTAGAATACTTTTCTGTTAGTACAATTTTTTCTTTTTTCCTAACTTTTCTATAATACAGATTATTTCTAAAAATTAATTTATCTCTACTATCTTTTAAATATCTGTTTTCTTTTTGATCTTTTAAAATATCTTCTCTTTTTTTACTAAATTTACAATTTTTAATTCATCGGCTGCGTCTTCACGTGACTCTAATACCGCGTTTCGGCTCAAGCAGTCTGCCTCTAAATTATCTTTACCTGGGCGGTAAACTATTTCAAAATCATATTGGGATAAATAGTAGGTAAGATCACTTAATTCTCCATCTGTTCTTGCCTTGATATTCATTTTTTCTAGTGGCTTGTGATCTGAAAATGCTTTGAATGATCTGCCTATGAGCCAGTGTTGCCAGTACTTTACTGATTATTTAATTGCTAAGCATTTTACATAAATAGCTTTCTTTCTTTTTTGTGATTCATTCAGTTTCTTGGAAAATTATGCTACAGGTTTTTCGACCTTTTCGTTAGGCTGTGGTTGTTTTAGTACAGCTCCTATACCTTGCAAGCTTGCGTCTGTTTATATATGTATTGGCAGCTTTGGATCGAAAATAGCCAAAATTGGTTGAGTGCAAAGGAAATTTTTCATGTGTTCGAAAGTTTTTTGAAACTCTTCAGTCCAAATAAATTTTTGTCCTTTTCTTAGTAAATTATGCAATGGTTCTAACATAAGTGCAATTTTCGGTACGTATTCGTTGTAAAAATTAATTCTTTGGCACAGGAAAATTTTGTATTGAAATTAGATTATCTTTTATCAGAGAGACTGAGTTGTGCTTTATAATGTGGCCTAAATATTGTACGGAACTAGTGCAAATGTCCATTTAGAGAGTTTTAATCTGAAACCTTCCTTCATTATTGCTTCTAGTAATTGTGAGAGGTGATCTATATGTTTATTGAAGGATTTTGAAAAAATTAATATATCGTCAATGTGGTTTACCGTGAAATCTGATAGTTTATGCTTTCTTATTATGTTACTTAATATTCTTTGGAAAATTGCTGGCGACGTCTTTAAGCCAAATGGCAAACAAGTCCACTGAAAATTATTTTCTTGGGTTACAAATCCCGTTTTTCTCCGGTCTTCGATTCTTAATGGAATAGACCAAAATGCTGAGTTTATGTCAAATTTCGAAAAATATTTGCAATTTCTTGTTTTTACTAATAAATCTTCAATTAACGGGAATGGTTGCGATTGAGGGATTATTATTTTATTCAAGTCTCTAAGATCTATGCATAATCTTGATTTTTTGTTTTCATCTCTTTTATATGCCAATGTTACTGGAGCAGCAAAAGGACTGTATGATTCTTCTATTAAATTTCTTCTAAGTAGTTCTGCGATCTGTTCTTCTATTTCTTTTTTCTCTTCAATTGTGCATCTATATGGTCTTTCACTACAATATTTGTCTACAATGAGATCTATTCTGGCTTCATAATTTTTCACTGTGCCTACATCGTATTTATCTTTCGCAAATATATTTTTATATTTATCTACAAGATTCTTTGTTATTGTTTCTTCGTGATGATTCAAGTGATTTGTTGAGATATCAAAGTTGTCTACATTCACATGTTCATTGAAATTTATTTGATATTCTTCTTGCGTTTCTGTAGAATTAGGAATCTTTTGTTCTATCTCTAAGTTCTCATTTTGTATTAATTTAAATTTCTTTATGCAATCTAATCCTATTAGAAAGCCATCTTTGAAATTTTCATTATTGTATATAAAAACATCTATATTTTCTTCTAAATCTAATATTTTTGCCTTCACTGTTATCAATCCATCAGCTTTATTCACACCATTAATTGTTTTCAGGTTGGCTTTGTACATGTTTTTACTTGATTTTAATTTTATTAGTTTTCGATTAATTAATGAAACATTTGAACCTGGATCATAAATAGCAGATACTTCTAAAGTATCGTTTAAAATTACCTTGAGACTAATTAATGGTGGAATTATTAGTTTTTTGGATCAGTATCGCTAATTTCTACTTCTAACACGGAATTGTTGACATGTTTTATTTTGTCTTCTTTATTTTTAAACCAGCATTCAGATTCAGGATGGAAGCGTGTACCTTAACCTTTATTTTTACAAGTTTCGCATGGTATCTTTTCTTCGCTAGTATAATTCTTAATATTTCTTCTCGTTTCCATATTTTTCTTGTAAACCAGATGTTCTAATTTACCTATTTCGTTGTATAGGTCTTCGGTTTTTTCCATTTTTTGTCTGTCAATTCTATCAGCTACGAAATTTGGCAAGCTTATCGCAATTAGATCTATTGATGTTCCATTATCAATGGATTTTCCTACTTCTAGTAGAAGTTTTTCTTTTTTTATAGCAAAATCTATCAAAGAGCCAGTCTGATATCTAAATTGCAGCGCATATCTTATTGAAGAAGACCAACCTTTGTTTGCAAATGTATCACAAAATTTTTTTTTCCAATCTTCCCATTTCGCTTGAATAGTCAGCTTCAAAAGTATACAACTATACCAATCTGTAGCGCCTTTTTCCATGAATGATTTTAAAATTTCAATTTTTTTTATCTTTAGCTATGTCAAACCGTTCACATTCTTTTTCAAAACTAGTTATCCATTGATCTGCATTCGAATTTTTCCCATTGAACTTTTCAATTGTAAATTCTTTAGATATTTTGCCAATATTCTTTTCTTCAGATTTCTCTTGGCTCTTTCCAAGTATTTTTTCCAGCAATTGTATTAACGGTTATTCTGAAGCGTTAATAACACCACTTTCTCGTGTACTAATTTCTTCTTCTAAGTACACGTCACCAAATTGTAAATTTCTCCCGTCATCCAAATAAGTTTCGGTCAATTCTTTGGTCTGATTAATCCAAAGTTTTCTTGTTTGTCCCCTTTTAGTTAACGTTTTCTTTACCTTAGCAAATGCTGATGTCTTCGTGATTGCCACATGTTCTTTTGCAAATAAGTAATTATTCGGCATCGTAGAAGTCCAGCCGTCTGGTGTGCCAATTGAGGTTATGCACAGCACGTTCGTCTTTGGCTCTTCTGCGGAACCGAGCATCTTGAATGTGAATTGCAGCTTGTCCATCGTGATTTCAACGTGAATGTTGTTTTAAAATGAGGTTTTTTTCATGTAGGAATAACACACGAACTGTTTCTCTAGAATTAACAAAGTTTTATTTTCATATAGAAAACTTACATCATTAAATTTAAAGTTAGTATTAATCCTACCTGGAATTAACAAAGAAACAACATTCGATGTTGTTATTCACACTGTTGTTTCTTAGTTAATTTACAATAACGTTTACGTTAACAATTTAATCTTTATGATTTTAATATTGTATTGTGTTCTGTCTGAAGTCTGACAGCTTTCATCTTGCCACCTACAATAATTGGTCTAACTTACCGACCTGTCAAGTTAAATACAATGGTTTTCTTACAATACGTGAACTGACTTATCGAAGCGTGGTGCTAAATTTAAATGAAGAGATAGTGCTTTCCTTACATATATATATATATATATATATATATATATATATATATATATATATATATATATATATATATATATATATATATATATATATATATATATATATATATATATATATATATATATATATATTTTTTTTTTTTTTGAGCAAATTTCGTTTGGTTATTCAATAAAGCTTGCTTACAATTCAAATAAATTCAATGCGTTTTATGTACATGAAATCTTAATACAGATAATCACTGTGAAGCTAGTTTGGGGATACTACATTGTCTCAGACAGAATCAAGTGCATTCGTGGCCAAGGACGTTCTGAGTGGGGGAGGATGTGTCGAAAACATAAGTCAGGATCGACACCCATGAACAGATAAGTGTTTGCAACGGTTTTTTTCGACTCAAAGAGAGTTTTACTCATTGAGTTTCTTCACAATCAACAAACAGTGAATGCGGCCTACTATTGCCAGTTGTTACAGTCAGCAAAACACTCCTACCGAAACAAGAGATGAATTATACCAATTAGAGAAATCATTCTTTTCCGTGACAATGCTAAGTCAAACTCTGCGGCTTTGGCAAGAGATAAACTGGGAAAAATGGGCTGGAAAACTCTCGAACGTCGACTTGGCCCCCTGCGACTTCTTTTTGTTCGCGCCCCCCTGAAAGAATCACTTGGAGAAAAATGATTTAAAAGCAATGAAGAAGTTGAGGAGCACGTACGTTATTGACTGAAAACTCGTCCTAAAACTTTTTATGAACAAGCAATATTCAAGCTACCAAAATGGTGGGAAAATTCTGTGGAGAGAGAGAGCAAGCGACTGCATCGAGAAATGTTGATGATACGCTTTGTGTTATCGTACTCACTAAATTTATAAAAAAATAATCATCGATAATTGATTTACCCTTATAGTTGTCCATGTGTGAAGCACGGAAATTCCAAATTTCAAGTTTGAACAGAAAAATCAGGAAATTAGGTCTTTATGAGTATAAGCACAACAAATACCTCAGAAATCGAACATCTGTCAAATTTGTTAATGATAGTACATTTTACCAATTTTAGGTTTTAAATTTTTTGATGTAAAATGCAAGTTTCATAAAAATCAATTCATAAATAGCTAAGTTATTGACGATTGAAAATTTATCAATCACACCAACAATTCTTCGTGATACTGTTTAAATACACGTTCGCAAAGGATCCAAACAAACAGATGTGTAAGGACGTTGATGAAAATTTTAGAAATATTTCGTAACATTGATATGTTATCATGACTTTTCAAACATTGAGGTCAGCATACAGAAAATAAAATGGCGGCAAATCAAAATACATAATAGCCATATACAAGGGGTGACAATTAAGTAATGAGACTGATTTTATTGCCGCGCTTGTGGTAAACCTGCGACTTTGAAATTCCCTTCCCCTTCCCCGGCATCCTTCTCCTTTCTATTGATATAGTTACCATTGCTCTAGCTTATTCGCCTGCTGTGTCGTGTTGAGTAGACGTGTGTTGGTGGTACTCGTCACGAAAATGGAGAAACGAAATCAAGAGCAAAGCGTCGCGATGAAATTTTGCGCCAAACAGCTTTGGAAAAAAATTGTAAAAGTGCATGGTAATAGTGTTCTCAGTCGTACCCAGGTGTTTGATGGCACAAAGAGTTCAAGGAGGGGCGTGAAAGCGTGGAAGACGAGGCGCGAAGCGGGAGACCAGTCGTGGTGTGGACTGACGCGACTGCACAGCGTATGCGCACCCTAATCCGTAAAGATCGACGTTTAACAGTTCGAATGTTGGCTTTGGAACTGGGTATGAACCGTGAAACAGTCAGGCAAATTTTAACCGACAATTTTGCGATGAAAAAGTTGTGCGCGTAGATGGTTCCAAAGAACCACACCACACCGCCCTCAGCGCGTCCCTGTATTTGGCCAGTAAAGGGATCGCCGTATTACAACTGCTGCCCTATTTGCCCGATATCTCACCTTGTAACTTTATTGTTCCCTAGAACAAAATTGGTGGTCAAAGGAACCCATTTTGAGTCGATTACGGATATCCGAGCGGCCGTGATGAGGGTACTCGCGGATATCCCAGTCGAAGCTTTCCAGAAATGTTACGAAGCATGGAAAACGCGCTGAAATCGTTGTATAGCTGCCCAAGGGGACTACTTTGAAGGGGATGGCAGAGTTGTAGAATAATTTTTAAATATACGGTTTTAATGGAATTAGTATTCGTTTTCCAAGCACGACTCATGGAACATAAATATGAGCCAAGTTTTGATATTCAGAAGACACTGTTTGAATTTCGAATCATTTTATAATACCCTTCTGGCAAAACAAGTCTCCTGCTAGATTTTTTTGTTTCCAGTCAAAGAACTGATGAAATTCAAATTTATTTTTGAATAAAATTGATTTGTTTAATATCGAAAATATTATGTAATTCACTTTCAAGAGTCCATATTGTTGAAACAGCTTTCTGTGACTTCTAAACCATAATTGTAAAATCAATTTATTCCTTTTTTCTCACTTTGTTATCATGGTAACATATAAACCTAAAGATTGGGTGTAAATTTGCGTGTAAACATGAAAATCGCCTGCTGGCATTTTCAAATTTTCTTCAAGATTATTGCCCAGTGCCCATGCTGCGTTCGGTGGTTTGACCATCAACTTTGTTCGCGCGATTACGTCGTTATTCGCTGCTAAACCTCATTTGCAGTTGCAACCGCCCGAAAAAAAAACTTCATGTTTGCGCGAGTATTTTAGCGCGCGTTCTGCAATTTGAAAAGTTAATTAACATTTTATCGGTGAGAGGTGAAATTGTAAACGAGTCGTTTATTTATTGAAAATTTATCGTTGCATATAACATTCTTCTTTGATTTGATATGATGAAGTGTTAGTTTGGGCTGATACACGTGAGTTGTGGCAAGAATAAAGTTACCAGTTTTGAGAAATTATTACCACAGCTTCCATAATTTGAAAGGTCAAGGCTTTTTTATTCAGTTAGAAAATTTATATTGTGTGGTAGTATTTTGTTGATTTACTGTACTAAATCCTATTTAATTGCCGTACATGGTAATGTCTGCAATTAAACTTATACAGGCCAGTAGAATGGCTATCAAAGCATCCAATTTACGGCAACACACTTTATGGATCCCATATCTCTCGTTTCAGCCAAAATATGGATCCTATTTTATCTTCCGTACCTTCCATATGGAGGGAGCTCATAACCATCGAGCACAACATATGGAAGATTCATGGGTTGGTGAAGTGCTGAAATAATGCAATTTGCCACAGCAGGCGGTCTTCTGGCCAATAACATTTCTTGCCTCTGCATACAGGCCTGTAGGCTCATATAGTGGCAAGTTGCGGAATTGCTTCCCAATGGCTGCTGTTGTTAGTTGTATGATTGCTTCTGTCTGCATCTGAAAACTTGTGTTATGATCACCGCTAACAGTTTCATTTGTTACAGGTTACTGCTGTCGTCTTGGTCGCAAAGTTATCAGCAAAAGCCTACTCGCTTTTGCAGTTAAGCGGGACTAAAGTGTTAAAATAGTAAAAATTAGACCCCAGGTAACCTTAGATACGAAGGAATGTGTGATCGAGCTGCGCAGTAGGTTGTTGACATTACTTTTGAGATATTGGTAGTTTGTCATTGGATTTATAATTGGAAACAAGGTATAAACTTTTAATAATAATGCTTTTAATTTGTTGCTGTTGGCAGTAGTTAATATCAGTTTTTAGGGTTTTGTACTAAAATACAAAACCCTGTTAAAATCGGTACCTGAATCCGTCCGTCCGTATGTATATCACTGCAGTTTTCTCCGAATCTATAGAAGCTACAGCCATGAAACTGTAGGAAGGTTGGAAACTATGACTTCTAGAAAGTTTTGGGGTGAAAAAAATTTTCAATGAGTTTAAGGGGATCCCCCCATTTAGAGACGTGACGCTCAAAAAAAATTTTACTATCAACGGCGGTCAAGTGGGGAGCCATTGGAAAGGTCTTGATGAGATCTTTTCAAAATAGGTCCTAAATTTATTTATCGGTATCGAGGGAAGCAGGAGAAGGGAAACGCACGGGACTTAGGCTTACCCCCCCCCCGCGACTGGAAACCTTTCATCCGAAAAATCGGAAAAAAATTATGAATGTAGACCTTGATGAGCACTACAACAACAAATACGTCAAAAGTTTAAATTCAATCAGCTTTGTTCGGAATAAGTATGATTTATCTATTTTACATTTTCTTGAATAAATTCGTAAGGGCACCCGTAAATTCAATAAAATTCAGTTTGGTAAATGTCAATTTACACGTTAAATGTTTACTTGAAATTTCAGAAAGATCGAATTCTATTTATCAGAGTTATAGGGCTTTAAATTTTTCTGCATTACAACAGCAACTATACATGGCTATGAGGTGATATGCATTTCTCATCAACTCAGATACTATGGCATAAAAGTTTCAAGAATTATATTCATGATGAATATCTTTGAGAATTTGTTCAACGGGTGACATCCGTAATAGTAAAAGAAAATGGCGGCCGTTTCAAATGAGAACATCGCATAAAATTGTGCTATTTTTCACGAATTTCAACATTTAAGGTTCGTGCTATTCTTTAACGTCCGAACAGTTTGTGTGTCGTGTCACACAGCTAAAGGAAGCCTACCGATGGAGTGACCGTCTTGTGCTGCTTTCAATGTTTTCGAAGTTGAAGGGTGCTGCTAAAACATGGATCGACATGTCGCCAGTTTTTAATTCTTGGACAGAGTTTGTCGGAAAATTTCTTACAGATTTTCCATGTCTCATGAACATAGCCGATATTCATCTCCGTATGGCTGAAACGAAACGCAATTTTACCGAACCGATGGAGGAATATTATTATCGAGTTCTAGCGTTAGGCCGGAAAGGTGGATTGCCTGACGCAGCAATCATAAAATACGTGATAAATGGTTGCAACGATATCGATTTCGTGAAAATCTCATCGGCACAACAATTTAATATTTGCCACGAATTATTATCAGCAATTCGACGCTATACCGACACTTGCCGTTCAAAAAAATCTTTCCAACCGAAACCCCGATCATACGACATGCGTCCGCCGAGTCCTACGAGTAAGCCTGAAACAAAGTCATTACCGAGAAAAGCAAAAGAACCCGTCTGCTTTAATTGTTTCAAGCCCGGACATATCTCCGTCCGTTGTCCACAACCGCAACGCCGTGCAAGATGCGCAACATGCAATCGTACCACTCATCAAACCATCAATTGCCCGCATATGAGATCTGCGCGGGATAGCGCGAAAACGTACGAAATCCAGACGAATGAAAACGGAAAGGAAATCATCAAAGTGGTGTCAATACGAGGTCGTGAGATTCGAGCATTCGCCTATCATTCTCATATGCGTGGACTATCGCCAATTAAATGGAAAATGATTAAGCAACCTTTCCCTATGCCGAATATCGAGGATCAGTTTGCTAAATTAGCAGGCAACAAATATTACATCACGCTTGATCTAAGGATGCGCTACCATCGAATCGAAGTGGACGAAACGTCGAAACCGTACACCGTTTTCGTTACTCATAATGGACATTATGAGTACAATCGCATGCCTTTTGGTCTGGTGAACGCGCCGGGAGTTTTTCAAAGCTTAATAAACAAGATCATTTCAAAAATGGGGCCCGGAGAAGCGATTGCGTATTTGGACGATATAGTTGTACCGAGCAAAGACATAGAGACTGGTCTATCGTCGCTCCGAAAATTTTTAGAACTTTTGAAATCTTACGGATTAACAATGGGACTTGATTAGTGCAGTTTTCATGCCGACGAAATCGAGTACTTAGGACATATTGTCAACGATGAAGGCATAAAACCGGGAGAACAAAAGGTTAGCGCGATAAAGAACTTTGAAGCGCCGAGGAATGTAACCGAAGTGAGACGATTTCTCGGACTCACAGGATTTTTCCGAAAATTCGTACCCAATTATTCGCTGATTTCGAAACCGATCACTCAACTGCTGAGAAAATACACGGAGGGATCGAAACACTTTCTATGGGGAAGTGACCAATCCGAATCGTTCCAGAAACTCAAGGAGATTCTATTCAACGAACCAGTGTTGGTGCTGTTCGATATCAACGCACGACACGAAATACACACTGACTCCAGTACAGTCGGACTTGCTGGTGTATTACTGCAGTCGATGGATGGAAAGAATTGGAAACCCGTCTTTTACTATAGCCGCCATTATTCCGAAGCCGAAAGCCGTTATCACGGCTACGAGCTTGAGGCGCTCGCTGTGGTCGAGAGTCTAGACAGATTTCATGTTTATGTTCTAGGCAGACCCATCCGTGTAGTTACCGATTGTTCAGCGATAACGCATATGAAGACGAAAACCGAAATGATCCCTCGTATTGCCAGGTGGATGTTACAATTGACTGAATACGATGCTGAGCTTGTGCATCGACCCGGACGACGACTTGCACATGTCGATGCACTCAGCCGAGCTCCCGAGCTGCCGCCCGAAGATCCTGAAGTTGCAGGACTCGTCATGGCTATAACAAGTGGATCAGATGATTGGATTTACACTATGCAGTTGAAAGACGATCAACTCCGGCACATAGTGAACGTTATTCAAAATAAAATAAAGGATGAACGTGGTAAACAAATCAAAAGTGAATATGAACTAAAAGATTTCCGTTTGTATCGAAAGGTTAACGAGCAGCTAAAACTAGTGATACCAAAATCCGTCAGACTACGCGTAGTGAAAAATTTTCACGATAATAACGGACATTCCGGGGTTGAAAAGACAATGGGGTGCATCCAACAAAATTATTGGTTTCCTAAAATGCGTAAAGTGGTAAAAGACTATATAGACTCGTGTGTTAATTGCTGCTACAATAAATCGCGTTCAGGAAAGCCTAAAGGACGTTTATATATGGAATCAATGTTACCGATACCATTCCGTCAATTGCATATCGACCACCTTGGACCGTTCAAACGTAGCAAAACGGGCAATATGTATACAGTTGCAATTTCCGATTCTTTTTCGAAATATCTAGTGGCAAAACCCGTCCGGAATACCTCTACGCAACCCGTGATCAATATTTTAATTGATCTAAGGAGCTATTTTGGTTTGCCTACGCGAATTATTACCGACTGTGGTACCGCATTTGTGTCGCGAAAATTTGCTGCGTTCTGCAAGTCACATGAAATTACTCATATCAAAACTGCCGTCCGTACTCCGCGTGCAAACGGACAAGTGGAGCGTGCAAACCAAACCATGTTGTCTTATTTACGTACGACCGCCGGAAATGAAAACGATTGGGACGATTTACTACCCACGCTGCAATGGAGTATAAATACGCAGAGAAATAATACTACTGGATTCAGTCCAAACGAAATCATATTCGATATAACACTCATAGATGTGACAAATAATAATCTTATCTCAGTTCTGCAAGACGAGTTTATTAAAAAAAACGAATCAGAACCAGTAATCGTGGACCTAGCAACTAAACGAAATACAGCTTTGGAGGAGATTGAAAATCACCGGCTGCGTTAGAAGGAACGTTTCGACAAAAAGCATTCTTCGCCCAAAGAATATATGATTAACGATATTGTACTCATTGAGAACGAAGCTGTTTCGACTGGGGAGAGTCGAAAGTTGGAACCCAAATTTAAGGGACCCTATATGATCGCCCGCATTCTTGGCAAGGACCGGTACCTTATCGAGATATACAAGGTTTACGAATTTCACAAAAGCCGTTTTGTTCAGTTTACGCCATTGACAAGATCGGACCGTGGTGTTCAAAACCACCGGAAATCGAAACCGACGATGAAACCAATGATGAAGACAGCAGTGACGAAATCGAGGACGATTCCGATGCAAGAATGGCCGAGTTGTCAGTGTAAGCACACCGAACATGACATACAGCACGATACTGGCATTCGACATGAGTCAGTCGAAGTCCGCCATCCGCCGTGAATCGATTGCCAAATAAATTGTTTAATTGTTATTTTCGTTCTTTTTGTTATTATTCACATCCATTGTTCCTCCCCACTGAATCATCCTGACACACGAGCCTAGTTCTGTCTACCCAGCTTGTTTGTAATTTAGAAATACATCAAGTAAAAACTCCATAGAAACGAGAGCAAATAAATTTTTGCCGTTTCATTCATGGCGGCTATCCCCCTGAGAGCATTTTGAAGATGTTTTATACACAATGGTGTTTTTAATTGCTAATTTTCTAAAGCTTTTTATTATAATTGCCAAAAAATGATTTCCCGGGGCTAAAATTTTGCTTTGCTCTTTTAAGGGTTTGTACTACTCACAAAACGCTATTGAAATCGGTTTTGTCTGTCCGTCTGCATTTCACAGCTGTTTTTCTCCGAAATGATAGCAGCTACAGACATTAAACTTTGTATATGGATCAAAAGTGATGTCGCCTAATAAGCCTTAGATGACTTTCACAAGTGATCGTTATATTTATATTGGATATAACTTGCAAATGCAAAAATTAAATTTAATTGACTTAAATAAAAATTAAAAAGTTGTGAGCATTACTTAACATCTAAATTGAGATCATGCTAATCCATCGAAGACAGTGTTAGCATATGATGAGTACTTCGATGACTAAATTACTTAAAATAACTTTTCATGCATTTGCTGCCAATAAATAAAAATTAATAAAAAACTTTTCTCCATCTTATCCAAAAAAAACAGAAGTTAGAAATTGAACCTTGCTCTAGACGTTTTCAAAAGTATTAGATATTTTGGTTATTTGCCTTAACTAAGTTGATGTGTGCACCATAATATAAATGATTATTTTAAAGTGTACCCATTTCAATACAATCGGTTTATAAAAAATAAGCGATATGAGGGAGAAACAGAAATTTAAGTTTGGCTTTAAAGGATGTAGCAGGACTTGAGCAACATGTTAACATCATAATTGTTCCCTCAAAACTAGATTATCAAAGTGATTATGATGAAATTGATGAATATAAACTTCAAGCAGATATGTTACCGCAAGATAATCTCGGTAAAATTGGGATTTTTCAAAATGACACACAATTTGATTCCAAAGACGAGTTGCCCCCTACGTATGCAAATCGATCATTTCATGAAGCCAGGAAATGAATATCTTCTACGCCAATATACCATGATACAATATTGTAGTTAAAATATTTTTGTCCTTTAGAAGTTTTTGACGAAAACATTGTCAAATATCTAGTACGGGGGAGTCACAGATATGCCTGCTAAAAGTATAATCATGTATTTGCTGTGAAAATATTCGTTGCCATACTTCTCATAAGTGCGAATCATCATTTACCCAGAGGGTGTTTATACTAATCCAGTGATGAGGATCTTCAGGTTCCAATAGTTACCAACAGTATCAGCCGGAAGGCGTAGGGTAGACGGGGTACGGTTGTGATAGCCGTCAAATTTACAAAACCATAAAGAATGTCAGAAAGAGTGCAACAGAAGAGAGTAGCGAGAATTTGACTCAGGAATACGTCATAAGAAAGCAACCAATCGATACAAGAGGTAGTTACTATACAAATTGAGCCAAGTGTTCGACTATACAGATGATCTCAGCATTTTTTCACGGCTATTATATTGTCGTGTGTTATGGTTCGTGGCCAATAATTTTAATGTTCTGGGCAAGTGAAAACGCACTACCTTTTAAATTAAGTTAAAAGAGTTTATTTACTAAAAAAATGCACAATCGTTAACTTTAACAATTTCACCAAATTCTTTTTTTTTTTACTTTGTCTGTCAATTTTTACTTCAACTGTCTATCAGTTCACAATCAATATCGCTTTTTAATTCGCAACTTCTCACTATCGCACTTTTACTACATCGCGGTTGTAATCATCCACCATTCATTCAGCCCGGCTTTATATAGGGTCTCTAGTCATTCAATCCATTTCTCGTACATTGGCGAATTACCTGAAATATTCGAGCAATCATGAATGGGCAGTGATGTCACTTTGAGATGTTGATCATGCTTGGTGGGTTTTTGAGTACATTCGTTTGTCAATCATGATGGTTGTGAAAGCAATTGGGACAGAAGCTCGCAGGATTATTTGTTCATATAACACTGCCCCCACCTCAGGTCTTTTCGCCCCGAAAAGGTGTGTCGCCAGTTGTAGTCCAGTCTCCCTGGGTGTAATATGGGGCAAGACGATCCAGGTGCACGATTTTCATTTTGGCTCATGGCTTGCGGTGTTCCTGCATGCGATATACGACGTCATTGATTCGCTTTGTAACTCGGTATGGTCCCTCCCAATTATGCTGCAACTTCGGAGACCTACCCTTCTGCCGTTGTGGGTTGTATAGCCACATCAAGTCATCTCGCTGGAAGCCAGTAGAATTGGCCTTTAGATCATACCTGATCTTCATGCAGTCAGTAGCTGATTCGAGGTGTTTTCGCACTGTCCAATGTATCTGGTTGAACCATTGCCTTAGCTCGATTGCGTACTCCGAGATCGTTTGGAGCTTCTCAGGGGCTGTTCAGCTGGCAGACAAATAGTCTTTCCAAAAATAACTTTAGCTGGCGCTTCGCCCATCGATGCATGTTCCGCAGCTCTATACGCCATCAAAAAAGTGGGATGTGTTGGTCCCAGTCCCTTTGGTTCTCGTCAACCATCTTGGCCAGGTGCAATGGTCTGATGTCTTCATCGGCCAACTGGGCATTTCGAATCTCCTCCGATGACCAAACTTCATCCAATTTGGCCGTTATCACTTGCAAATCAACGGTCAGCTCCTTTCCCTCAATTCATCGGCAATGCATGCAGTAAGCTGGACATGGAGGATGAGATAGGGCGTCAGCATTTCCATGAACTCCATCCTTCCGGTGAACAATCTCGTAGTGGTATGACGGCAATCTTTCGATCCATCTCGCAACTTGTCCCTCAGGATTTTTGAAGTTAAGCAGTCATCTCAGTGATGCATGATCCGTTCAAAGAACAAATTTCTGGCCATACAGATACTTGTGGAACTGTTTGGTGGCCTCTTTTATAGCCGAGCTATTGGCTCACGCAGTAGTTCCGCTCACTTTTTGAGAGAACTCGACTGTAATACGAGAGGACTCTTTCTTCACCATCGATCTGCTGGGAGAGTACAGCTCCAATGCCGCCGTTGCTCGCATCGGTGTCAACAACAAACATTTTTCACACAACTTCTCCTTCAAGGTCTCAGAGGCTACCTGGCATTGCTCATTCCAGACATACGGACGATTTTTCTCGGTTAGCTGATGGAGACATTTAGCGATTTTGGCAAAGGCTTTGACGAATCTTCGATAGTAGGTCGCCAGACCCAGAAAACTTCGTAGTTGGCGCTTGTTGTTTGGTGTTGGCCAGCTTTTCACGGCTTCCATTTTCCCAGGGTCTGTTTTGACCCCTTCTGCTGATACGATGTGTCCCAGGTATTTTACTTCACCTGCGAAAAGGGTACACTTGTCAGGACTAAGTTTCAAATTCACCAGCCGCAATGGGGAGAACACCTCTTCAAAGTTCCACAAATGCTCTTCGAACGTTCTTCCGATAACAATGATGTCATCTAGGTACACCAAGCAGGTTTTCCAGGTTAGGCTTCGTAGCATGAATTCAATCATTAGATTGCAGTTATATTTCAATCATATAATAATAAGATCGCATTGCGTTCTCAACCACTTTTTTGGCTCCTTTACGAAGCAGTCGGTAGTTGGCGTGGTCAGTGTTATAGTTTGGAATAATGAAACTTTTTGCGCGCCTTGTCCTTTAAATAAAGAGCGTCCGAGACTTCAGCGGAAAACCAGCTGGAGCTCTTTTTTCCGAGAGGAACGGCAGATACGTACAATGTTTGTAAATATGCAACTGAGATTCTCATAGAAATTTGATAGCTCTGAATTAACATCTAGCTTCTGTAGCATTGAGTTCCAGTCAATATTATCCAGCTCAAGCTGAATGGCTGCCTAGTTGGCTTTGCAGAAATTAAATCTAGGCGAGAAAGGAGTGCGTTTGGACTGAGGTGCAAGAAAAGATAAACGAACCTCAAGCGGAGGATGATAGGTATCAGGTTTTACATATTTGGAGGGGGATTTTGTGATCGATGAGATAGAGGCAGGATTGGTAGTAAGGATGAAATCGAGAAATTGATTGTTTGCGTTTGGGATCATATTTAATTGCGAAAGGGAGCAAAGCGATAAAAAAGACGAAAACAGGATGGAGAGATCATTGAAGGATGAGAGGGTATGAGAGCTTGTGTCCCACCTTAGGCAAGGCATGTTAAAGTCACCGCAGATTAAAGTAGTGTATAGAGGGTTGATGCTACAGAAATACGAAGATAATTCAGAGAAAAAATGGTTGTAAACGCGGAAAGGAGCATTGCAAGGGGTATGCACGCAAAGCAATACTAAACTCACGGCATGAGAGATATTGATTAAGACAGTGATGCATTCTACTGGAAGTGATGGTGAGTTTGCTGTCTAAGGCTTTATGAGTAGCAATAAGTACACCACCACCGTCAGATTTACCTGAAACCAAACGATCTCTATCAGTTCGGTAGACATCATATAGTGGAAAAATTTTAATGCTGGCGATATCAGGAGTTAGCCGGGTTTCTGTCAAACAAATGAAATTATCGCCGGAAACGGAAGAGGCAATTTTAATAGCTTCCACGTTGGTTCGCATGCCACGTACATTTTGATAATAAAGATTGAAGCTACGAGAAGTGTTTCGAATATCAATGTTTAAATTAATATTTGAAAAAGGTGCAGGGAGACCAGTTGTTAGAGTTTCGGAAGAGAGCTCACCACATGACGAAAATTTCTCGGTTTTATTAACGAACGGTTTAATTAATGTTCCAGGAGGCCAGTATTCTGGTTGTAGAACTATGCTGCTGTTGGATGGTACAGTAAGCTTAAAGGAAGCTATAACTCTTCCCTCAATGTTGTCTTTTGTCAGTTTGTGGTAGCTGATGATCTTTACTGAAGGTGAAAATTTCATTAAGACATAATCACAAATGTCATTCGTCGATGTCTCATAAGCCAGACGAGATATAAATATTTGCTTCGGCGGCGCCACAACTAGAAGAGATGGTATTTGTGGTGCTGGCAGATTATCAGCGGAATTAGAAACATCAGCTACTGGCGTTGGTTGAATATCTGTTACAAGAGTGTTGGGTGAAGTGGGCCGATTTTTCGATATAGCACCTCGACGAGAAGATGAGGGCCCAGGTGATGATTATAATACAACCTTATAATCATTGCTGGCCAACAGTTTAGCGCTGTTATGACTCGAAATGCCATAAGAACTGGTACAAAAATTTCCAAAATTCTGCGTTTTTAAATTGCATGCCCATGTACGGTATTGAAATTTTATTTATAAAATTCTAGCAGAAAAATTAACCATGCACGCGTCGTCAGCCCAAGCATCTAAATTTTCTGGAAAAACTTGCAAAATTTTTGTGCATGGAGATTTACATTTAGTTGATGTAAAAATAATCGAATCATCACAAAAAAAGTTAAGCACAGACTTTTATCTTTCTTGTGTGAGGGTTAATTATCATCCTTTAAAATGGCATGCAGACTTCAGCCTGTCACGAGCTCTAGTTATGAAGCGTATCATTTTTACACATAATTAATAAATATTTGAAGCCAGGATGTTTCTGCAACAGTATTCATAATTTGAAACATGTTGAAATATATGTACTTAAAATTTTCATATTTTCTTCCTCGAAAATCCAGGTTTGTTTGATTAATTGTTTATCGTAACAGTGACAACCTAAAATAATTGAGATCTTCAAATATTTGGTCGAATTCACAATGTACTCAATTTCAAAGAAATTTCAACTTTTACACATGCTCAACAACATTATCAAAATTATTCACGCTTATCATCAAACCGCGTAGCGAATCAAGGTGATGGCATCCTAAGCTACGGATCGGAGACTTGCCGCCTCTTTCTGTGGTGATGACGAGTATCAAGAGCGCAGTCCTTCGTTTTGTGGTAGCTGTGAGATGAACTCATGTGAATCCTCTTACGAGCACCTTTTGTTATTATTTCCATAATCTCTTGAACTGATCGAAACATTATTGTGTTGAAATGCAGTCAGACCATTCAAATAATAGAAGTAACGTCTTAACTACTTTTCTTTAGGCACAACGTCTTATCAGTTTACTTACGTTCTAACACAGTGTTTAGTAAAATGTAAAGTAGAGTGTGGAAATTTTTTGATGAAGATGTATCCGTATCTTATAAGATGAATTTATTTTGTAATGGAAACTAAAAAGGACCAGAAGTTACCTCAATGTTCGTTTGCTACAATTTCAAATACCACTTCAAATATGGAACGAAATGAGGAGACTCAAAATCAATCATACCTCACTGCCATCGCATTGTCTATCCTGGGAACAATTGGCTAACGTGAGTCCTATGAAAAGGCTAAACAATGCCTAGCAAGGCGTATGTGGGTGCACCTTTCAAGATCAGTTTGCGGTTGCAAGATTTCGCCAAAGACACTTGATCATTTGGGTACTTAGAGGCGATAGATAGGATCGAACAAATCTCTTGTACGGGTTGAATAAATCACCAAACAATGCGCTCAAAAGGATATTTAATACTCCACCAAAAAGTACCGAACAAACGATTGGAAATTACATCATGATCAGATAAGCTTTGAAGTAGTATTAAATGTTATGAGAAAGGTGAAGGTATCTTAAGAAAGGATTCGTTGAACACCTTGAGCGATATTAAATAGCTATTACTAGAAGGATCCTTGATTTATTTAATCAATTATGTGAAATCTGAGATTTCTTTTTCTAAGGACGACGGAAAAAAACCGAATCAGCATGGATGGAAAATATTTTTGCGCTACAGAACGCCTTATTTATGTCCGCTGCTCGGCGTAGGCATTTGGATTATTTCACAACACCCAGCGCGCATGTAATGAAACCCTTATGATTAGCTTACACCCAAGCGTGCTTATCAATACAACCCTTGCCGACATGATGTGTAATCTGATCATAGCCAATTGTTAGAGCACTTTGAGGGTAGAATTGACCGGAATTGGAACCCTTCTTCTTTGTATTGATAAAGCATGAACCCGTGACGACAGTTGAATAAGATGATTACAATTTTGTTACAATGGCGCGTGATTGTTATACTAAATGTTTGCTGTTCGGAATGAATTTTAAAGGGAAGCTGTTCATTAGGGATGCTTTCGACTCGTTATGGTGGCGATGTTGCCCAGGAAAATTGAAACAGTACAATTTTTCACGTTTTGGGTTACAGGCAGACTATTCTTGTTGTAGTCTGCCCACATCCTTAGACTCGATTTAATTTAAGTCTTTTGGACTCCTGTCCTTACGTGGAGCTCCTCATCTTTTAATTCTCCAGAAAACGTAACTTATCCACATAAAAATCAAGTCCAGTGAAAAAAGAACCTTTCAACTTATCAAAAGGAAAATGAAGTTTTTTTCCGAGAAGACATCTGAAACTCATGAGTAAAACTAGTCGTTTTTACGTTCGCTCAAGTAGTAAACCACTACACAATGAATTCGGCGCTGCTGTGACAGACCAGCAAAATATTCGAATGGCTCGTCTATACCGGTGGTCCATCTATCCCGGATTTACCCGAATATGTAATGTTATATATATGTAGTTGGGTAGACAGACCTACGCTCATTTCAGAAGGGTTTCGTACTCAACTTACAAAATGCAGTAACCAGCAACGAATAAAATCAAGAAACATGTCAAAGACGATTTTATTGGAGAAAATGTGAAATTCTAGGATCATACTATTATTAACAAAGTTGAACGAATTTTGACTTCTTGAGTATTTGTTGTTGTTATGCCCATAAATATCTCCCTTGATAATTTTTTCAGATTTTTTAGATCACAGGTGTCCATTCGCGAGGGAGGAAATACATTTTTCATGTATTTCCCCCCTGCGCCACCATTGAAGCAAAAACTATCAGTTTAACAACTGTTTTGAAATGCTCTCATAAAGAACATTCATTTGATTTACTTTTTATGGAATTGTTTGCAGCTACATATAAATGAGGCATATTTTGAATAATAATTTTTCTGAAAAATTATTAGAGAAGAAAAATGTTAGAAGAAGGTGGTTTCGACGTGTGCACTAATTCTCCTCAGGCCATCACTCTTAGATACCATCCGAAAGAGTGATCGATATCCGCGCGACGTCAGATAAGCTTCAAATCTAGAGCAAATTTGTCGTATAGATTTACATTAAGTTGATGTGAAAAGGGTGAAATGATCCAATTAAAAAAAAAAAGTTTAGCTAATTCATTTGATACTCATAAATAATAATTTAAAAATATTTTTTTGTTTCAGGGGCCGCTCCCCTGTACTGTAATCATCGATTAATGGCTAATTTTTGCGAATCCTAGAATGGTTACAAGGCCCTTTCGCTAGGAGCTCTCTCCTGCCTCTTCGACTTGTTTCACCTATGAGTATTAATTGTTGGTACTCATCTTCAGTCATTCATTAAAATGAATCAAGTGTTCAAAGCATGCGCCTTAAACGTTGAAGTTGGGGAAAAATAACTCAAAATTATTCAATCTTCGCATTTAAAATAGCCCTTATTTTGTTTTACGATTACTGATACCACTAACTGAACTGATTCTCAAAGATGTTTCTGATACCTATAATTCCTGAAACTTTCATGCAAATCCCAGCAAAGCTGTAGCGTCAAAGTCGGTAAAAAGCGCATATTGTTCCATAGCCATATGTTTCCATAGTAATGCGCTGGATTATGTTCCATAGTAATACAGAAAATTCAAATCGCTATAACTTCGTTAAATACCATTCGATCTTTATGAAAATTTCAGAAAAGATCAACTTTATTAATAGTCATCTGTGTACCGTTAAGGTTTTATTCAAGAAAACGCAAAATCGACAAATCATACTGTTACTAACAAAGTTGAGTGAATTTTGACTCCTCACGTATTTGTTGTTGTTGTACTCATAAAGGCCTACATTCATGATTTTTTGCAGATTTTTCGGATGAAAGGTGTCTAATCGC
The DNA here is from genome assembly GCA_963969285.1 of Odontomyia ornata. Classification (NCBI taxonomy): domain Eukaryota; kingdom Metazoa; phylum Arthropoda; class Insecta; order Diptera; family Stratiomyidae; genus Odontomyia; species Odontomyia ornata. The sequence continues at coordinate 12,329,471 of OZ017740.1, forward strand.
GAGGGGGGTACGCGAAAAGTTCGTAGATCTCCCCGTCCCCTGCCCTCCTCGGCACAGATAAGGCAATCTCATTAAGACCTTTCTAATGACATCCTACTCGACTACCAATGGTGCAAAAATTTTAAACTCCTTTGAAAAATTTTTCCACCCTTGAACTTTCAAGGAGTCACCACTTCTGACCTGTCCACAAAGTTTCATTGCTATAGCGTCTATAGTTTCGGAGAAAAAGCGCCGTGACATACAGACGGACACAGGTCGTGATTGCAACAGGGTTTTATATTTTAGTACAAAACCCTAAAAATTGCCGAAAACGTGAAATGTTCTTTCTTCGACCTTTCCAACCTTCACCGGATCCATTCCTGGATTAAGCTATATTTATCCTGAAAATTTCATGCTTAGGAGTCCATACTGGACATACGTAAACACATACATACATCTATTTTGATAAATATATATATGTAGATACAAACAATTTTTATAAGTTATTTGAATCCATCCAAGCCATTCGAAAAATCAGATCAATACCCATACGATGCAATGAAAAGCTCAGTTTAGAGCACATTAACATATAGATTTACACTAAATTGATTTTAAAAGGGTCCAAAAAGTTTAGAACAGACAAGAGAAAATTAACCTGAATATAATTCATATTTAGCTAGAATAAGTAGAATAAATTAGAATTATTCTCTCACCTTTAAACATTGTGGTTGCCGTCATCTGTGTGTGTCTAAAGTGTGATGGCCTGGTAGTACATACATCGAAACTAGTGTACCTCTTCTAACATTGGTCTTCTAGGTGTAATGCTAAGTATTTATGTTTTCATGGAAATAGATGCAGATGGGCCATTGAATTTCTCCTTTAACTGGCAAAGAAATTTTTGGTGGGCTATTGCAGTGTCCATCCGGGTTGAAACAGTTTTCATTATCTTCGGGAATAAGCGGTTCATTCTAAGTATTCTGCGGACAACTCGATTGTTGTCTACTTTGTGGCTCCACAGGATCGGGATTGACTAATGGAGCTTTTCATTTGAAAGACGAACTCTACATTATGTACACATGTAACAAGAAAATGAAATGCCCCACTTCAAATAAAAAGAATTTTAGTATCGATTTCTGTGATAATTCATGGCTTTAGAATTTATCAACCAATTAATTTTTATAATGTACTGCAAACGTGTAATGGCTCAAATGTAGGTAAATGAATAAAGGACGAATCAGATTTCACTAGCATATCTAGCTTTTTCAAAAATAAAAGAGGTAACAAATTATGTCTTTGTATAATTAACTTTTTTTTAATTTCAACATATAGCTGTTGTAATCTTCTTCAGTCTTCGATGTTATCTACTGAAAGTAACTCTTAGAAGAGTATTTTGTAGTGAATTGTAGGAATTTAAATGTCCTTAAAGGACTGCAGCGATGATCTGCTGCCTCGGCAAGCGAAGATGTTGGTGCTCGCCGGAATTGGCCTTGTCTGAGGACGCGTGCATCCGCTGGCAGGCTAGCATTGCGGTGTCATGGCGTGGGTTCTTTTCCCCAGCACAAGGGCCCACTGCAAAAAAAAAATATCGCATTCAGGAATTAAGTGGTCGTAGGACTTGGTTCGATGACAGACTGGGCCTGGTGAACGCGGGTGAGACTTTACAGGATCTCGTCGTTACCATGTATATTTACGACCCCCAAATAAGAGTGGGGCATCAGGTGGAAGCGGCAGTCCGTCACACTCCCCCATCCGGATCAAGATCCATTGTAAATGTGGAGATATATTTTCCATTTAAATTAAAAACTCATACAAACATAATTCGCATGAATTTTTGCTTTAAATGAAAATTAAGAGCATTTCAAATTTATGTTTAAGTCCTATATGATCGGATCACATAACATTTTAGCATAGATAAGAAACTCAAGCGGAAGGCCACCCTATCACGAGAGCACCTGCAACGCAAACAGAAAGGATGAGCTCACCCAATGGCTAGCTCATGAGTGGAGTGGCCAGCCAACGTGGCGGGTCCCATACCTAATCAGAGTCAAAGTCAAAAGCGCTTTATTTAATACTAATCGTTATAAATTTCAAAAGAATATAAAGCAAATTCCAATAATAACAATAAAACAAACTTAATGGCCCAAATGGCTCTCTAAATTTATACGTTATCATTAACACATTTCATCAAAAAAAAACTATAGCAAATTCAATTAATTAAGATTATTACATATTATTTCATTCAATTGGAAAAAGGAGAAAAACCCAACCAACACTATCCTAAAATTATTTATAATTTAAACACAACAGTGAAACTTTGATCCTACACCTACTATGTTGTAACTTATTTCTAATAAAATGTAATCAAAAACTTTATCTTATACTAAAAAAATTCTGTAACAATGTTCCTAACCTAAGCGTTTAATCTTATCTCTAACGTAATATAGGAAACATAACATATACCTAACCTATACCGAATTTTTAATACAAATAAACAACAATACTAAATGTAGCAATAATGAGCTGAAACTCAAAAAACGAAATAACGAAAAACACCAAAACTGAAAAATTAACACGACAAATTTAGACATTGTCATTCAGCCACCAATACCTTGATTGCGCCGTCTCAACTCGATCAGCTTCAACAAATCTAGCAAATGAGTATCTCCATTGGAATTGTTGGTCTCGTGAACTCAAACTCGTCGATATATATGATATATGACTGGGACGCCGTCGGAATCAAAAACATATAGATTCATGTCCAAATACACGAATGCTTCTGGAGGAATGAAGCCAGTAGCGAGGCAAGTCGCTATATACCCGTCTGTAGGGTGGAACGGCTGTGAACTCCAAGGGTTTTCACTCACAGTCACAGATCTTGCGATATGATTCCGAAGAAGTTTCAATATGAAAATATCGAGCCTCGTCACTTCAGCAGTATGATAAATTCTTCTATTCGATATATAATGTTTCCAATCCGTTTCAGGCTTTCTGTACAAACCATAACATGCACGAAGACATTTTCTTTCGAAAACTCTTAATTTTGCCATAGTACTAGCACTCTGGTTGTACCAGATCTGACATCCATATGTCAAAACTGGTCTAACCAGGGTTTTATAACAGATAATTTTGACCTTTTGATCAATGCATTTGGAATGAAAGAGTCTTTGAAGGGCCATGACTACTTTCAGTGCCTTACTGAGCATGATTTTCACATGTTCAGTATAGTACAGATACTGATCGAGATGAACACCGAGGTATCGAACACAGGATTTATGTGGAACTCGTTCTAAACTACCCTCGCCAGCCATGATGCGGAAATCTTTCCAATTACGTTTCAGGTCTTGACTGACCCCCTGCAGCGTTGTGCGAAACAAGATTGTTTCACACTTCTGCGCATTGATTTTCATTCGCCAATTGTCAGTGGACAGCTGTACATCATTGAACATTTTTTGAAGATTGCTCTGAACTATTGTAGCTTTTCGGTCTGCCGTATAGATGATCAGATCATCAGCAAACCCTACCAATGATCGCGTTGGCGAGATGTTAAAATCAAAGCCGTTCAATAGCTTGCGAATGAATTGAATTTGCGCATTGTTGTCGGATTCCCATCAGTTACAACAAACGATTTCCCGTATAACATATTACACATCATGGCGACAAGGTGTCTGGGGAACTTGTCTTGAAGGAGTTTAAAAATTAGTCCATCTAACCACACCGTATCGAAGGCTTTCTCCATATCAATGAGACATGCTCAAACACATTGTCTATCATTTAGTTTCCAACAGATGTCTGAGGCTACTTTCGTTATTGCATGTGTGGTCGAATGCCTGGCACGAAAACCAAATTGGCGATTCGGGATCAACTCATATTCCTCAATGTGGGCGTTTAATGCTCTGTTGAGTATCACTTCAAACACCTTGCTGATGTTAGGCAGCAAGCTGATTGGGCGATAGCTTTTCGGGCATGAAGATTTTTTTCCTTTCTTCAAGCTCGGAAATACTTTAGCCCTTTTCCACTCATTTGGGAAATATGAATTGCTCAACATGTTATTGAACAATATGTAATAGTTCCTAATAGCGACCTCCGGCAAATGTCGGAGAACTACATTTGGAATACCATCAGTACCACATGATTTCTTGTTGTTTATACTGCGAAATATGAAACACAAGTCTTCATAGCTGACAAAATAATCAATAAGATTCAAGCTCGGTATGAGGTCAGATGTTAATGTTTCATTGAAATGAAGAATTGATTGGCCGTTCAGGCTTGATTCGAAGTCGGAAACTTTTGCTTCAACGACCTCTGAAAATATTTCATTCCCTCTCCCAGGGTTTGGTAGATGAACCAATTCAAAATGTGTTCCAATCAGGGCAAGTTTATCCAACCCTTCACAAATAATCCTGTTTCCATTTCTATCCGGAGTCGTACTATCGATTTCGATACCAGCCCTATCGAGAAGATTTATCTCATCACTAGTGACTTCAAGATTCGATACCTTCACTCGAGACTTCTTGCGGAATATGCTATTCACTTTCACAAACACGCCGTCTGGGTCCTGTGGGCTAATCCCTCTCAATTTTTCCGGCCATTGATTGCTGACCTCACTCCTGAAGTATGACCGGATTAAGTTCCGGACATTCTTCAGATGTAATTTCAACAAAGACAATGAGGGATGGTTGCAGTCCAAAAATCGTCGATAAATATTGTTGACGCGTGTGAGAAGAAGGCTTTTCAATCTTTAAAGCCTTGCGATGGTTGGTGTTTCATATCCTTCCATATTGTTTCGATGCTTAATCTTGGGAACGACTTTCTCAATCTTTTCCAACGTCAGCTTCTCTAACTTCGACAAATAGACATCTATTTCATCGTTAGTTAGATTCCTGTCATTAGGAACCATTAACCAAGAGCTGCCACCATCAGAAGGGGGACATTGCTTCTGGTACTCCCGATTAAACTTCTTTTGAAACTTTCCCCAGTCTGGTTTTTTGAAGTTCAACCGATGATTTTCATGTTGAACTGGAATGAGGAAGAAATCATCCCTGTGATGATTGATTTCCATTACGATTGCGTTATGGTCGCTATCATAAGGAAGCACCTGCAGTTCCCGTTGAGGACTATTAAAGCTGAATTCAAGTCTTGCGTCAGCAATGCAAAGGTCCAAATATGAATTTTTCCTAGGGTATGTTGGGAGCTCCGACCCATATAGATTGCACCTGTATTCAATTTGGTTCTCTGTTATCCACGATTTCAGGAATACACCTCTTGGATTATTGGTGGCGTTCAGCCATGATGTATGCTTGGCGTTCAGGTCACCAGCAAGAATATAATAGTTATGCAACCTGTTCAGTTCGAGTATTTCGAACAAGGAATTGAGTTCCTTCCTGAGCTTGAGAACAGTTCCACCAGTTGCATAGGCAGAGATAACGAAGAAATTATCCCCACCTGGCAGTGAGATTTTGATAACGGACACTTCAAGAGATTCAAAGCTTTTGAATTCGACTTTTTCAATATTTTGGAAACGATAGGGTCTTCGAACCAATATCCCGGTGCCACCTCCCCCATCACCTGTTACCCTATCGTTTCTTACGAACTCAAAATCCTTGAATCTCATGGAGTGCCATGAACTGAGGTGGGTTTCGGTGAGAAGCACGATGTCAGGCTTTTGTCTGGCAATGAATTCAAGGAGATAATCACGCCGATTTAAAGTAACAATGGAGTTGACGTTGATCGAGATGAGACGAATCCTATTCGTAGGAATGTGGCTGGATGATAACTTATTTTGAGGCATTTGAAAGCCCTAAACGCTGAAAAACAATGTTAATTTTCGAATCTTGTTTATCGATTCTTTCTGATAAGGAATTTAATTGCTGATAAATTTTAAGGAGCAGCTCATTATTACCACTTACATTATTTATTTTATTTACATTGTCTGCTGGTCCTCTCGCAGCAAGTGCAAATGACACCCCGGGCTTGACGAAGCTGGTAGGTATCACACTGTGGTGTGCTTGACTTTGTTTCGGAGTGACTTTATCAACTGGTCCCAACACCTACCTGCAGAATACCTAGCCCTACGTGGGGACCGAAACTTCCTTAAAGGAAAACGGTGAGATAATACGCATGAGGTTTATTGCTGATCCATTATTTAACCTGTATGATTGACCTTGAAAAGATCAAAGAAAAAGTGGAGCGCACTGGAGAGAGGCATGGACACGGAGCATAACTGGGCCATGTGAAATATCGAAGCAATGTGGCTGGTGCTTTGACAGTGAGTCAGCTATGTATATTACAACTTTTTTGAAAATATTTTCCCAAATGTTTAGAGTTTCAGCTGAAGAAATCTGCTGATAGGTATAAAGGGTATGCTTTGGTAACATTACCCGATTTCTCACAAAGGAATCTCACTCGAAAATCATATCCATTAATGGGTGCAAACTATTTACCCGTTTTTATCAGATGAAAGAAACGATCGGCCATCAAAGAAGCACAAGGAAGTGAACAATACTGATGATTCATCCATCAAAAATACAAATCTAAATATTAAAATAGAAACTTATAAGGTGATTAAAATGAAAAATCATAAAAATCGAGTGATCAAACCCAAAAGTTGTGAATCGGAGAACGGAAATCATACAAATGTAAATACAATCGAGAAGAAGAAAAATAAAATAAATATTATTAATAAAAATTGGGAGACAAGTCCTCAGAAATAAGGAAATCCGTGATGCTGGACTGGACTCTTCCGATGAACAAGTACAAGAGGCGCTAAGTACCTGCATCAGTCACCCAGACAGTTGTTATGAAAGTGGCCGCACATGCAAGTACCATCTGCAAGTACTTTTAGACAATTTTTTAAAATCTCTTCTAATGCATGCAAGACTGCAATAACTAATGCTAACCATAAACAGTAAAAATTAATAATATACCGAATATCTTGAAGCTTTAACAATAATACAGCTATATACAGCTAACGATAATAAATAAATAGTTTTACTAACCAATAACATGATAATTGTAAGCCACAAATGATTATACCTTTAGAAGAAGCATGAAAATTATGCAGTTTTAAACGACTATAATAATAATACTAGTCTACAAACGTTTTTTATGCTTGCATACACCCAAACACATAGAAATTAGAATTTCTAGGAATAATATATTGTCGCGTGTTATGGTTCGCGGCCAATAATTGCAATCTTCCGGGAAAGTGAAAACGAAATGTCTTTTAAATCAAGTTGAAATAGTTTATTTACTGAGAATGCACAATTATTAATTTCACTATTTCACAAAAATTAATTGAAATTTTATTCACTATTCTATAAATTTTTATTACAACTGTCTTCACTAACAATAACTTCACTCTTTTCACTTATCAATCAATACCCACTCTATCGCAGTTTTACTATCGCGGTTGTAATAATCCCCCCATTCATTTAGCTCGCCTTCATAAAGTGTCTCTAGCCATTCAATCCATTTCTCGTACACTGGCGAATGTTCTGACGAGAGCTACCTGGAATATTGGAGCAAACCTGAATGGTCACAGTGACGTTATATATATGATATTGATCATGTTTGGCGGGTTCTTGTGCTTTCGAGTACATTCGTTTGTTGATCATGATGTTCTTAATGGTTGTGAAAACAATTGTGACAGTAGCTCACAGAATTATTGGTACATGTAACACTGCCCACACCTCAGTTCTTTTTGCCCCGAAAAGATGTGTCGCCAGTTGTAGTCCCTGGATGTAATATGGGGCAAGGCGGTCCAGATGCACGATTTTCATTTTGGCCATCGAAAATAGTGGGATGTGTCGGTCCCAGTCCCTTTGGTTCTCGTCAACCATCTTGGCCAGGTGTTTATTGAGCGTGCTGTTGACACGTTCGACCATTCCATCGGATTGGGGATATAGCGGTGTTGTCCTTGTTTTCCGTATTACCAGCAACACACGCATTTCACCAAAAACCAGTGACGCAAAGTTTCGGCCTTGATCCGAATGTATTTCACAAGGTACGCCGTACGTACTGACCCAATTTAACACTAGCTGTTCGGCTACAGTAGTTGCTTCCTGGTTGGGAATGGGGTAGACCTCGGCCCGCTTGCTGAAATAATCAGCCACAGCCAGGGTGTATAGATTTCTCAATGCGGATTCAGGAAAGGGTCCTACGATGTCAAAAGTGATCCTTTCAAACGGTATACACACGTTGTAGGTTTGCATTTGTCCTCTCAGTCGTCGCTTCGGACCTTTGACGGAAGCACAAATTGTGCATCTGCGACACCAGCCCTCTACCTCTTCTCGAGCCTGGAGCCAGAAGAACTTTTCACGCAATTTCACTAAGGTCTTGTTAACACCAAGGTAGCCTCCCGAGGATCCTTTGTGCATTTCCTTAACCACATCGTGGATTCGGCGTTTGGGAAGTATAGTTTGCATCCTATAGCAGCTGCCATCCGCCGTTTCCCATTTCTGCTTGAGTACGCCACCCTCCACCTGAAGGAGTTCCATTGTGTCCAATAACTTTTCAGGATGGAACCATGCACCGAAACTTCCTTCCACTCGGGTCACCCAGTTGTCTACTTCCATACGAGCAATGGTCCGATGTCTTCATCGGCTAACTGGGCATTTCGAATCTCCTCCGATGACCAAACTTCATCGAATTTGGCCGTTATCACTCGCAGATCAACGGGCGGCTCCTTTTCCTCAATCCGTCGGCAATGCTTGCAGTTAGCTTGACATGGACACGAGATAGAGCGTCAGCATTTCCATGAATTCCGCCCTTCCGATGAACAATTTCGTAGTCGTATAACTGCAATCTTTCGATCCATCTCGCAATTTGTCCCTCGGGTTTTTTGAAGTTAAGCAGCCATCTCATTGATGCACGGTCTGTTTGAAGAACGAATTTCGGGCCATATAGGTACTTATGGAACTGCTTGGTGGCCTCTATGGTAGCCAATAGCTCCTTCCTGGTCACACAGTAGTTCCTCTCACTTTTTGAGAGTACTCGACGGGAATACGAGAGGAATCGGTGCATCGGTGTCAACTACAAATATTTTCCCGGCTTTCGGATATGCCAGCACGGGTGATTCACACAGCTTCTCCTTCAATGTCTCAAAGGCTGCCTGGCATTGTTCATTCCAGACATACGGACGATTTTTCTCGGTTACCTGAAGGAGACACTTATCTATTTTGGCAAAGTATTTCACGAATCTTCGAAAGTTGGTCGCCAGACCCAGAAAACTTCGAAGTTGGCGCTTGTTGTGTGGTGTAGGCCAACTTTTCACGGCTTCAATTTTCCTAGGGTCTGTTTTGACCCCTTCTGCTGATACGACGTGTCCGAGGTATTTTACTTCAGCTGCAAAAAGGGTACACTTGTCAGGACTAAGTTTCAAATTTGCCAGTCGCAATCGGGAGAAAACCTCTTCTAAGTTCCACATGTGCTCTTCGAACGTTCACCCGATGACAATGATGTCATCAAGGCACACCAAGCAGGTTTTTCAGGTTAAGCCTCGTAGCATGTATTCCATCAGGCATTCGAAGGTGGCTGGAGTATTGCAAAGCCCAAATGGCATCACCACAAATTGCCACGATCCGGCCCCAACTGAAAATGCTGTCTTTTCTCGGTCATTCTTGCCGATTTCTACCTGCCAGTAGCCACTCTTGAGATCGAGTGTAGAAAACTATTTTGCGTCGGCTAAAGTATCCATGATGTTATCGATGCGTGGAAGCGGGTAACTATCTTTCTTAGTGACGTCATTAAGCTGCCTATAGTCGACACAAAAATGAGTGCTACCATCCTTTTTCTTTACTAGAACTACTGGCGCGACCCATGGACTGACAGAAGGTTTGATAACGCCTTGTTTTTACATGTCCGAGATCAGTGCGCTCACTTCTCCTTGTTTGGCTATAGGAAGACGTCTCGGTCCTTGTCGAATTGATTTGGCTCCCTGTGTATCTATGACGTGAGTTACCATACTCGTTCGGCCTTGGTCATCCGGGCTTGTTGAGAAGATGTCACTGTACTTGGTGACCAGATCAGAAGCTCGCTTGAATAGCTGCACTGGCAATTTGACCTGCTTCAATATTGCAGACGTGGATTTCCGGGCTTTGCCTGCGTCTTGCCTCCTTTTCCAATGATGGTCGTGAGTGGCTTCCAAGGAGGTGATGGTGGAAACAGGCTGGCAGCTGCCGATGACTTCTCCCGCTTTGATGCTCGTGGTTGAGTCTGCGGTGTTAAGGACTCTAACCGGCACGTATCCGTTCCTTATAGATCTTACAAGGCTTGGTCCTACAATCAAACTGCACAATGCGGAGGTCTTCATTGGCTTTAACAGATAAGATCGGTGGTCTCCAGAATCACCATCAAGCTTGGCCCATGCAATGCTTTCGGAAGAATTCGGTACATCAGTGTCGGTACATACTACTACATTCATCTTGGGAATTAGGACGCTGGGATCCTCCATCAATACTTCGACATTCTGCCATTTCAATACCGTTTGCTCAAATCTAACGTGATTCCACGTGGTCACAGAAAATCCATTCCGAGAATGTAGTCATCCATAATGCTCGCAACCAGAAAGTTATGTCGGAACGTAAGGTCTTCCAACTGTATCTGGAGGTTGATCTCTCAATGGACAGGTGTAATCTCTCCCATAGTTGTCAGGAATGAGAAAATCCTGCCCTTGGTAAGTAGTTGTTGCCTCACTAGGTCTGGTCAGATAATCGATCGGGTTGCACCAGTGTCGATTGTTATGGTGCAATGTTCTCCGTCAACTTGACCCGGAAGGCATAAGTCTGCTTCTCCACGATGTAGTCTTGACTCGGTGACGTCGAGCCTCCTAGCCAACCTCTGTCCCACGAAGTTGGCTCTTACATGTTTCCCGACCCCTCAGTTTGAAGGGCTTTCATTCCGGGTTCCTGACTCGGTCTGGATCTGCTTCTAGCTGTATACTCGGGACAATAACTCGATTTTCTTCGCTTCTTGCAGTCTCTTTGCAGGTGCCCCTTCTTACCGCAATTGCAATTTTTAGGCACACCATTTACCTGCGGGTCTCGCTCAATTTCCACGCGCTCACACCCGCACTTGTCTGTCACTTACTCGCGAACCTGAGCAGTAGTACGAGTCACATTTTTCACTACCTTAAAGTTCAAACTTTAAGCCAATGCGTTTTGAGCTAAAGGCACGGCCCGTAGCAATTCGTGGTCCCTTAATGCGCTGATGAGTGCTTCTGTTGCTGCGTCAACTTGATGTTTTGGGTCGTAGGCTGGGTAAGCCAAAAGTGCCATGTCTTGGGCTGGCTGCTGTAAAAAACAAGTGAAATTAAATGATTTAACATGTATGTTATAACATTCTCATGTGTTGGGAGATACGAGAGATACACTAAGAAATCTCCTAATATTGCGCGCCATGCACCATCTTTATACTTTATTTCATATCTTCTAAGCCAACTAAGATACCATTCAAAACTTTTGTGCCTAACATATCTATGCTACAGGCTATATTTTGAGCTAACAAGTTGGGTAGACAGACCTATGCTCATGTCAGAAGGGTTTACAAAATGCAGTAAACAGCAACGAATAAAATCAAGAAACATGTCAAAGACGATTTTATTGGAGAAAATGTGAAATTCGAGGATCATACTATTATTAACAAAGTTGAAAGAATTTTGACTTCTGAGGTATTTGTTATACTTATACCCATAAATATTTCGCTTGATAATTTTTTCAGATTTTTTAGATCACGGGTGTCCATTCGCGAGGGAGGAAACACATTTTCCATGTATTTCCCCCCCTGTGCCCCCACTGAAGCAAAAACTGTCAGTTTAAGAACTGTTTTGAAAAGCTCTCATAAAGAACTTTCAGTTGATACTCATATCGGCTACATATCATGAAATTTTTTTCAGGGGCCACTCCTCTGTACTGTAATCATCGATTCATGGCCTATTTTTTCAAATCCTTGAATGGTTACAAAGCCCTTTTGCTAGGAGCTCTCTCCTGCCTCTTCGACGTTTTTCAATTGTATGTACTTCTCTTCATGATACCTATCATTCCTGAAATTTTCATGCAAATCCTAGCAAAGCTGTAGTGTCTAAGTCGGTAAAAGGCGCATATGGCTCCATAACCATATGTTTTGATAGTAATACAGCGCATATTGTTCCATAGCAATGCAGAAAAATTCAAATCGCTATAACTTCGATAATTGCAATTCGATCTTTATGAAACTCTCAGAAAAGATCAATCTTATTTATAGCCATCTGCTTGCTAAATTTTATTGAATTTAAGAGTACCGTTTGGATTTTATTCAAGAAAACATAAAATCGATAAATCATACTATTACTAACAAAGTTGAGTGAATTTCGTCTTCTCATGTATTTGTTGTTGTTGTACTCATAAAGGCCTACATTCATGATTTTTTTCAGATTTTTCGGATGGAAGGGGTCCAATCGCGAGGGGGGTACGCGAAAAGTTCGTATATTTCCCCTTCCCTTGCTCCCCTCGGTACTCATAAGGCAATTACAAGACTTGTTTTGAAAAGATCTCATTGAGACCTTTCCAATGACACCCTACTCGACTACCAATGGTGAAAATTTTGATGAGGGGTCACCTCCCTATATAGGGAGACCCCCCTTAAACCCCTTTGAAAAAATTTTCCACCCTTGAACTTTCAAGAAGTCACCACTATAGTTTCGGAGAAAAAATGCTGTGACATACAGACGGACGGACGGACGGACACAGGTCGTGATTGCAATAGGGTTTTGTATTTTAGTACAAAACCCTAAAAATCGGATTTCTAGTGTTAGCTTCCAGTTAACGGTACGCTAAAAATATCCAATTTCAAATCACGATGTATTTCTCAAAAAAAGCATATGATTTTCTCAAAAAATTACTATTTACTGATTCAAATCATTTGATTTATTGCATTAATAGCTTTTGTAAAAACTATTCCTAAAATTTTTACAATTCTTTGAAGTCGCATAAATAGGCAACTAGATGTATTTATTTATTCCTCTAGAAGTACATCTAACCCATATATGTATGTTCAAAATCTAAAACCTGAAATTTTTTTCGTTGTCCGCTTCATGCGAAATGCTCCATCTGTGATCTGAAAAACTATCAAATTGCCACTGGAATTCGAACTGCTAAATTATTTACTCGTATTCTAACTGAATGGGTGATTTTTAATGGGAAACTTTTATTAATCGCAGAATATCAATAATGCCATTATCTACTATTTCAAATGAGTTCCATATTTTATCAGAAAATATATTCTTGCACAACATAAACTACAATAACACCTAAATAATCCGATAGTAATTTGTTATTCCCATTCAGAAATTATTCTTATTATTTCCATCAAAGTCTTCACATCTGCACCATTGTTTGTGCAGGAACAAAAGAAATGTATGTTTTGCTCATTTCTACAAGTTTCCCCAACTGAAAGGACTCCTACGGCGAATATCAGTCAAACCAAGTGTGGCTAAAGTTTTGTTATGCAAATTTACCACTTGAACGATGACGATGGTGAGACGATGATGATGGAAAAATAAAAGAAAAGAACGGAATGCCCACATTGCGTCACGAACACTTCAATTGAACCTACAACTCCATGTCTATCATTAACAACAGTTAAGGTAAGAAAAGTTTACTGTTTTCTGGTATTTCCTTCACTAATTTTTCTCTATTTTTAGTGTTAGCCTTTTTGATTTAGATCTTCTAGTTCATTCCGTGACGATTTGATGAATTGATAAAGACTTTGTATTTGCGCCTTGGATGGTGTTGAGTAACAGGGTCTGCAAATTGGACTACAACTTGAGGTTTCAGGAAATACGCATAATTGTATGGGACCTTATTTCATTTCGTTGTTCGCTTGAACAATGAACTCTTGCGTGGTAATAATATTTTAATGATTTGCAAAAATATTTCTTGCCAGGTGTGAATGTTGTGGGATGTGTCAGATCGTTGCTGATTACTTTGAAATTTATTGAAGGGGTCCACACATAAAATATTAAAATTAAACTCATAACAGCTCTTCATCCTTCTCAACTCATCTTAAATCACAGGTCAGCTTAATTTCACACATGGCTAAATAAAGTTGGTCGGCTCTATTGATTGCCGAGCCGATGTCGAATTTCAAACAAACCACGAATCACAATGATATGGGTCGCCTCTATCCAAAAATCCATTCCGCGACGAGAAAGATCTAACTTTCAATACAAATCTTTTCGCGCCCACCGATTGGAAATTCAATATCAAAATCTAAAATTGAATTAAAAACTCACAGGAAAAATATCTAAAGCCGTTTGTGTCGCTTTCATCCTTTTTGTGTACCATTGTTCAGATGAAAGTAGCTAAAATTTGCACCCACAAAGATATTGGATTGCACTACACAAAAGCGCAGGTAATTTTACGATTCTATAATCAGATCGTTAACTTGTTTTAGGTTTCATCAACCTTATTTTGAAATTTTGGGAGACATGCTTCGAAATCAAATTTGAAATTTGGTAACATCGAATTTTCATTGCGCGAGTGACCCTGATTCTAGTTAATTTTGATATTTAGTCAAAACAGGGGAGAGAAGGGCCATCAAGGATTAGACTTTATTTGTGTGAGGTAAATACAAATAAATCTACTAGCATAACCTTCAGTGAACAAACATAAAATATTTCTATAAAAATTATGTAAGCAACGCTCTTCTCTACGTTAGTTTTGTCGAAATAATTCACCTGAAAATCTTGAGGGCACTGAAATGTAAAGCGGTGAACTCTTTGAAAATTTGACACTTTTCCTGATCAGTTGGTCTACCTTTTATCTATCCTGCGATTTAAAAAAACGGCTATTGGATAGCATTTTGCGCTTCTGTTTAAGGTTTCAGGCTAACGTATATCTGACCTATTATATTATATAATCAAAATATTGTATTTTCTTTACTTGACTGATATTAATTTCATCTATCTGACATAACGTGTTTGCCGACGTGAGGTAATTATGCATTGAAATAATTCTACTAGTATTTGTCGGGCATTAAAGAGTTCCGACAAAGTAATTTGATATCCCAGCGCTGAGCTTGTTTATTTGGTTTTAGATATGAACATAACGTCTATTAACTACAAAACGCATTTGTTATTCGTTAACATTGAATTTATAAATTATTTGTCATAAACGGGAAAAGAATTGAAATTAAAGTAAGAAAAATTTAAAGGATAACCAGAGACAAATATAAACAAATTATCGAAATATAATTGATACATTTTATTGCGAGCTTTGCAGCATTCATAGTGCTAAATACTCGTATTTAGCATAAGATGTTATAAAATCTTGCTTCCTGGGATGGGCTTTGACCCCATCCATATATTGAATACTGTTGCAACCACGGAAGTCACAGCAATTGTAGACATTAATATTTGTCAGAGAATTCTTGATCCTGAGGTCAGTCATGTCGTTGGGCTTTCCGGGAAATCTTCTGACCGTGCTGGGCAACCTCACATAGAAGAACCCTGCCACAAAAGGAAGGAAGGGAAAGGGGGAGGTCGTTTTGAGAAATAAAAGAAAATTTATTTAAAATAGGAAAAATAACACAGTTCAATGAAAGGTGGATTCAACTAAAATAAAACAAACAAATCAATCCCCCTTTTAAATAAATTAAATTCAAACAAGCAACAATAATCAGTTCTAATCAATCCAAAAATTAAATTTAAAAGAATTGAGAAAAAATACTCACCCCCTTTCTGTAACTGGATAGGTTGGGTGGAGGCAGTGGGGGGGGGATGGACTCATAATTAATTTTTAATATTTATTTTTAAAGAAAGTAAATTAAATGAACACCACTCGAGTTTTAAACCAATCCAATGTTTATTCTTTTCAAATAGTCCGACCACTTCAAGTATTCTAATTTTCTTTTCCAACTTGCAATTTTTTTCAAAAAAAAAATCAATAGTGATAACAAAGTTTGGCTTTATCAAAATTAATATGAATTCACTTTTCCTCTTTCACGTTTTTTACTTATTTTTGGTTTACTAATTCTGTCACTCGATTGTTTCAATATGGTGGTGTTCCTGCATCCATTCGTCTCTCCTGATTAATCCTTTATTATGCATTCACTTTGCATCGAGTTTAGCTTGCATACACTAATAATTAATTTTTTTTCACCCCAATATCGGTGATAGATTCTGACATGAATATTTAAACCGTCATTGATGCTTGTTTCACTTACCTTGGTTTTGGAAAACACAACCTTAACTTTTGGTTTATTGTTTTTCCTTCTTTTTCGAGAATCTATCATGCTCGAAACACAAAATTAATATTTTTTTGAAGTCACCCACCAGTTTAAAACTTTTAATCCAAACTCTTTCTTATTTTCCCTTTTTTACTTCCCCTCCAGCCTTTTCCCGTTCTCCTTCAACTCTTGCTATTACCTTACACTCTAACCGTCTCCGCAAAAACTTTCGATCCCGAATCCAAATCAAGGCTCCTTCGAAACTCTTCAAACTCACAAATCTTCCTTTCGAAGTAACATGATCGAAGCTCAATACATTCGGCCCCATTCCTCCCACATTTTTTCATTTTTGACAGATGCAACAATTTCCATTTGCATATATAGCGATTCGCACGTAACCATGGTAACATTTAGTTATATGCAAATCGTCATATAGACGGAAACAATTGCTATTGTCGAAACTAAAGAGAGTTTTCCTGCGCCCAGGGGAGCTTGAACCCAGGGTCCCAGCAGACCTTTAGATTGAGAGTCCACGGCACTAGCATTGGAACTATCTTCCGACAATCCCACTCTCATCAAATAACAAGTAAATACTACACTCCTACGCAGATATTGTTACCATGGCCACAATGTAGAGGTTTGTTGATGTTGGGAAAGAATAAAATTTTGTTAGTAGGAGGTTAGAAATGAGATTTTGTTAGTAAAAGATATACAATGAAATTTTGTTAATGGACAGTAATGAATGAGGTTTGTTTGCGGGAAATATATGATTTTTTTTTTGCTTAAAAATAAAATAGGAAGGGTTAAATTTATAAGACGGGGAATGAAAGTTTCAGGTAAATAAATAAATATTTTTATAAAAAAATTATTATAAAAGAAAAAGGTATTTGTGCTCAAATGAAGAGATCATAAGTATGCAATTGAATTTGTGAATGAGAGAATGCCGGTACGGCCAGAATTTGCAACAATCTCTCTCTTCTTAGCACTACAGCCCCTCTCGGGCCTTCGCTTCCTGCAAATAGCGCCTCCAACTGTCTTGGTCCATTGACCGCGTCCTCCAATTTAAAAATCTGAGCAGCGATGAACTGTCTTCGTCGACCGAGTCAGACCAGCATTTCCTCGGTTTCCCAACTAGTCTCCGGCCTTGAGTTCTCCCAGCAAATACCTTTCTGGGTATCCGTTGTTCGTCCATACGATTCATGTGGCCTGCCCATTGCAGCTTCCGCAGTCTTATAATCGTTGAGCCCTCCGGCTCATCAAAAGTTTCATACAGCTCATGGTTGCATCGAATTCGCCATTGGTCCTCATCTAGTTTCGCTCCGATTATTCGCCTTAGGACCCGTCGCTCCAAGGCATTCAATATATTTGCGGGTGTTTGGGTTAGGCTCCATGTTTCACACCTGTAGCATAACACAGGTCTCATCACAGATTTGTATACTTGGAGCTTTGTTCTCCTGTGTATGCAGCTGGTCTTCAAGATCATCAAAGCTGAATAAAATATTTTATTTGCGAGCTGTATTTTTTTGCATATTTCGTCTCTTTCATTGTCCGTTTTCGTTATTTTGGCACCTAAATACACAAATTCGCTAACATTTTTGAAACAGTATTCGCCAAGTGTGATATTTTGTGTATTTGGGGATTTTTCCTCGACTGCGTCATGAGCTTTGTTTTATTTTCATTGATTTGTAGCCCTATTAGTTTTGCTTCGCTGTCGAGTTTCAGGAAGAGTTCTTTGGCAGTTGTTAGCGACCGTAACAAATGTTTATGTCATCCGCATAGGCGACTAATTGGCTCGACTTGAATAGTAATGTACCCCGCGTATCGACAGGTAGCTTCCTTAGAACGTACTCCAGAGCCAAATTGAATAGCAATGGGGCCAGCCCATCTTCCTGCTTTAGTCTGATATTTGTGTCAAAGGCATCGGTGAGTTGGTTATTGATGCGGACTTGGGAAGTCGACGATGTCATTGTCATTTTGGTAAGAGAAAAATACTTACAATACTTATTTTAAAAGCAGGTTAAAATCACACTGTCAATTATTTTAGTAACTATATCTCAGATGTTTCACTCTAATTAATATAACTCGGGGCCAAGGTAAAGACTGCAGAATAAATACAGTCGAAAGGAAAGCTACGCTCTACTAGCGTAAGCACCTTGAGCTCAGTGAAATTGTCCAGTCCATTACCAAAACTTCCCCTAAACGAGAACTAAACAAGTAAAATAAGTGAACTTATAGTATCCAAATCGCGCGGTTGATTTGAGTGAAACAGGAAGCTTACCGTTGGTTAAATCAAGACATTTGCATGCCTAAAAAAGACACTTTTGCAATAATTTTTCTTTGCCCGTCTTGTTTTGACATTTCTTGAAGGAAATCTAAGCCGGCCTCTCATCGGTTTTAGTCATGAAATCTTGGAATGTGTCAATGGACTGTACGTAACAAGACCGGACACCCTTAGTCGGCTCCGAGGTGGCTTCTGGCAGGCTAGTTAGTTTGGAGAGGAATTTTGGTTGTAAGTCTTCCGTGAGTAGACTAAATCCAAAGTATAAATTATCAACTACGAATTCAAGTGCCCAATTTAAAATGCATCAAAACCTTCCATCAAGCCAATCCCACTTAACTTTACTTTGTTTTCATCCCTTTCTGACCGTATGTATAGCCCAACAGACAGAAAAAAGTAAGACACAGCAACAATTATAATCACGCATTCCCGATTTTTCACCGACGTGGTGCCAGAAACAAACTCGAATTAAAACGGAATCAATTTACTCTATCTAAAAACGCAAATATGGCACCGCGTATCGAAGTGCTACACCAAACCGATCAGCCGCGGATTATTGAAACTCTACCCCCTCGGCGGCATACTCACCTTTTGCCTTCCTTTCCTTCTGAAAAAGAACAAGTGATAGCGGGTGATAGGTAATCCAGCAGTAAAGGCTGCAGTTGCTTTTTTAATGTTGGATTTAGCTTGAGTTGTATGAGATAGTTTTGAGTTTATTTTCACGTCCAAGTAGGTGACTTCTTGAATTGTTGGCACATTTGTACCTTTAATCTGGAGCGTGAAATTCTTTGCCAGAGAACACATTTGGGGGGTGAAATTTATTTTACCTTGTACAGGGTGGGCAAAAAGTAACTTTCCGATGTAAAAAATTAATAACTGTTACATTTGTGAATAATTTGTTAAATTTTTATTTTTTTTGTAGACATTAAACTTGGGAGATTCCAATATGGAAAGGTACACCATCGCACACCGAACAAAACTAGTGTCATTATTTTTGGAAAACTGCGGTTCAGTAACTGCCACTCAACGTGCATACTGCCAATTTTATGGAGTTCGCAAACCTCCAGCAGCTCCAACTATACGTGCTATGGTGGCCAAATTTGAGCGATATGGGAACGTTGCAGATGAGAAACGTACGGGCAGACCTCGTTCTGGACGATCGGCTGAAAACATTCAGCTTGTTAGGCAAAGCGTTGGAGAGAACGATGAAACATCAACACGATGACGTTCAGCACAGTTGGCTATAAAGCGAGGCACGTTGCGCACGATTTTAAAAATGGACTTACACCTATACCCCTACAAAACACAATTGGTCCAGCATCTCCATCCTGGGGACCTGGTACTGCGTTTGGAATCCTGCAGGGATATCCTAAATCTTGTTGAGAATGAGGAACGATTTTTGGAAAATTTAATGATGACTGACGAGGCACACTTTCACCTAAGCGGATTTGTGAACAGGCAAAACACTAGATTCTGGGGCACACATAATCCCCAAAAGCTTTCGTTACACCCACTTCGTGTAACTGTTTGGTGTGGCGTGACTTCACGGAAAATTTATCGACCATATTTCTTTGAAAATGATCAAGGTGCCAGTCTTACGATCAATGGAGCTCCTTACAGAAGTATGCTTCAGGACTTCCTTTTTCTACTTGTGCGAGCACATAACAACAATGAGAGTCTATGGTTTCAACAGGATGGTGCAACAGCACACACCGCTCGTGAGACAATGAACTTGTTGCAACATCACTTTCCAAATCGTGTTATCTCGAAAAATGGTAACATAAAATGGCCACCGCGATCGCCTGATCTGACAGCTCCAGACTTTTTTCTATGGGGCCACCTCAAAGAGAAGGTCTACGTCAACAAACCACAGACTTTACCGGAGTTGAAAGAGAACATTCGAGCGGAAATTGCGCAGATCACACCCGTCACACTCTAAAACCTTATGAAAAATTTCGTGAAAAGAGCCCAAGCTTGCGTGAATTCTAATGGCGCACACTTGTCGGATATAATTTTCCACACCTAATGTAAAAAAAAATACATAAGTTAATCCTAATTTGGCGATATTTGTTTTTTATTTTAATCACTTTATTTAAAAGTTATTACATATATAAATAGGAAAGGGACTTTTTGCCCACCCTGTATTATAAGAGACTTACACTTGGTAGGATTAAGTAAAAGGCACCATTTGCGGAGAAAACTATCTTTCGTGTCTAGATAGAAATTTAGTCTGGATCGCAACAGAAGCAGGTTGTGAGTAGATAATATAGTATAATGTCATCTACGTACTGGAGAATTTTGATAGGGTTGCTGGTGTTGATTGATAAAAGGATCGCTCAGAGCACAGATTCTTGAAGGTGGGGATAATGTCACGCTGTTTACTTTCACTCAGGAGGATCATTCTGATAGAAAGCTGTGGAGAATTTTACATTGGTGTGGGTGAAATTTATGGGTTGTCGGCTGCAAGATGGTCGTCAACATATTCTTTGACGACAAGTTCAAGTACAATATTTTGGCTGTAGTAGAAAGTAGCGAAATTGAGCGATAGCTGTTTGGGAGTAGAGGGTTTGCGTTTTACTTTGGGATTGGGCTGATGATGGCTGTTTTCCAGGCTTTGGGAAAATATGGATTCATTATGCAATAGTTGGAGAGCACTGACAGGAAAGGGCTGACTGCATCACTGCATATTTTGAGAAAGATGCAAGGAATGGCGTCTTCACGACAAGATTTTTTGTTAGGTTGTGATAGGATCAGCGACTTAACTTGTTTTCCTGTAGTGAAGTCAAGAGGAAGTTTACTCTTCAGCTTGCTTTTCCTTTTGACTGAATGTTGGCTGATTGAAGACATTTGAGATGAACGAATGCATCATATTTTTCACTTGACGATTTGACAAAAAATGGACTGCTAAACACTCAGCCTTCTTGATCTGTGACGCTTTCTGAGATAGGAGCTAGTTGGAGTTGTTTGAAGTCTTGCCAAGATGCAGGCAAGCCTTCTAGAGCTCTCTGAATGTGTTTGGAGGTGGGTTTTGCCAGTTTTACCATCGGGTGCTCCTAAATTAGTGCATTGACCTCTAAATGGATCTTTACACTGAGCACTCGGATTTCATCGTGTAGAAATCGGAACCTCGAGTTGTATCTATGACGGGAGAGTCATTTTCGAAGAGACTTTTTGGATATCACTTATAATCTCTTGTGATGGTGAGATCATATTATTGTATCCAAGTTTTTTTCGGAATATGGCAGGCAATGAGCTCGGTGTATATGTCGACCGCAAAGTCTCTCACTGTGTCGGAGACTTGCTGATTGGTTGGTAGGAGGTATGGGAAAAGGAATCTGCGAGAGACCCATTAGTTTGATCCCAGTTGGCTTTACTAAAGTCGGGTACTTGCTTATGAGTGCGGCAGAGCGTTGATGTAACTCTACTGTTAGTAGAATGATGTGATGGTCACTGATTCCTGGAATCGTTTCAAGAAAAGAATGGGTATTGTGTTAAACTTCACGTTTGTGTTGTCGCTTAGAATGCAGAGACCGAGGTATGAGGAAGATTTGTGTAAGGTGGGAAGTGCTGCAGTGCGGATGGTTATTTTAAGAGAACCAGTTTTGCTCTCCCACCAATCATGTAGCTAGATACCATTTGTATTGGTACAGGGTTTTCTAATAAGAGGTGTTATTTTGATATTAAAAGAAAAATGCCATTTTTCAATATAAATGATCGGATGTTTATTTCATTACAAAGAAAATGGCATGCCGTTAATGGTGAAAAATAATATTAGACAAACGACCGCCACGACCACGCTTGCAGGACCATATCCTTTTCATGAAATTTTCCATAGCCAAATCGCAAAAAGGCTGCCGTATATCCTCGATAGCCTCACTAATTCCATCTTTGAGGTCTTGAGTCGATGCTGGGCTATTGCCGTAGACGTTTTCTTTTACGTGGCCCTAAAGGAAGAAGTCGCAAGGTGTTAAATCACTAGATCACGGAGGCCAATTCTGATCACCTCTCCGGGGGATTACACGATCCAGAAACTTTTCCTGTAAAAGATCAATAGTTTCGTTGCTTGTGTGGCACGTAGTGCCATCTTGTTGAAAGTACCCATTATCCAGATCAATACCATCCAATTTCGGCCATAAAATATAATTAATCATTTCTCGATAGCGCAATCCATTTACCGTAACTGTTGCTCTAGCCTCATTTTCGAAAAAGTAAGGTCCAATGCATCCGCTGGACCATAAACCGAACCAAACAGTCACACGTTGAGGATAGAGAGGCTTTTCAACAATAACTCTTGTGTTTTCTGAGCCCCAGATGCAATAATTTTTCTTGTTGACGAAGTCACCGAGGTGGAAATGGGTCTTATCACTCAAGATGATTTTTCGATGGAATTCCGGACCATTTTCATGCATTTCAAGAACCCAATCAGCGACGTTGTTGATGATCAACCGGCTTGAATTTTTGTGTTGAATGAACTTTATAAGCCTTAAGACTCAAATATTTATGCAAAATACGGTGTAATGACATTTGTGGAATGCCTGATTCCAAAGAACGACGAGGGTTTTCTTCAACACTTTCGGCTACAGCAGCAATATTCTCGGCTGTTCTTGAGTGACGTGAACGGGATTTATTTTATATCACTAAGTTCTTCCAACAGCTTGAATTTTCCCACCGATTTCTGTATTGCGGTCCGACAAGGTGCTTCACGACGACCCAAAAATGTTCGAGTTTTACGAACCGTCTCTGCCAAATTTTCACCATTTTTATAGTGAATTTTTATAATTTTAATGCATTGTTGAAGCGTGTAGTGTTCAAGTTTTATAAATAACGTAGTTCCCACTCGTCAAATGTCAAAAATTACAGCTTCAAAAGTGACATCTACCGAAATAGCGGGCTATTCAAAATAACACCTCTTATTATTATATGCGTCGAGAAAGCTAGAGTTTCTAGCATTGAAATCTCCACCAATGAGCATGTGGACTCTTTTGTTTATGTGCTGATGGTTCAAGAACGTCATTAACTGTCGGAGTTTGGAGGTATCTAAGGATTGGTTTGGGCAGTAAATGGAGGCCCAGAAAAACACAGAAATATGAGTTTCGAAAGAAATTGTGGTATTTTCGATTGTATGTAGGTGATTGGGTACCATGAGTTGAGTGAAACCGATGAAGTTGTGTACCAGAATTTCAGTACCACCACCTTTTTGAGTTAGGGTAGTCAGATCTGTACCGGTAAAAGTGGCGGAATGTAGGGTTGTGGCATGCTGCGATTTTTGTCTTAGACAGAAAAAAGATGCTGGGCTTGGATTTGTCCAAAAAATACTATAGCTTTTACTGCCTGGCAGTACCATGCATGAAGCTTACGTTCAATTGAATGAGCCTCGAACACATTGGGACCAAAAATCAACTGTAAGGGCAGAAATCTCTTCTGGTCTCCATTTTTTATGGCATACAATTCTTTTATTTTAATTGTCAATATGGAAAGGCTAACACCAAAGAGCTGGTTCACTTTCTTTTCCAGTAAGTTAGGGAATGCGATTGGGATTTTTGGAAAAGACTAGCGATTTTACTTGAGGGATCCTCTTCATAGTGGGAACACGTTGAATGGGCAAAGTGCTTTTGGCTACCACTTTAGGTACTTGTTTGGCGCGCACCTGTTTGAAAATCAAACAGTTGCGTTAGTTTGTGCATTTTGGCTTGTCCTCCTTCTACTTTTGGGAGTTTTCTGGACCATACGAGGCTGTATTTTATGCACCTATATTTTAAGCAGCAGTTTGATGCAGCGCGTCTAATTCTTTGGCAGCTCTTGCACTACAAAATCTTGCGGTTGTTGACCGTTTCAAACTGAACAAAAGAGGTTTAAAACTGGCTTCCTTGTAGGATGGTTTGAAAATCGCTAGCCATTGAGACTGCACTTGTTACGGAGCAAAGACATTGGTTTTATAGCGTTGAACTGATTCGACGTCGTTGATACCTTGCCTCTTCAAATTCTCAAGAATATCTTGAGGATCATGTGTGGCATCGAGACCACTTATCAATAGCGCCTTGCGGTTTCGGTCTGAGGGCGTAAAAGTAAAAAAATATCTGATTCAAGTTTGCTAAAAAGGGCTTAGTTGCCTCGTAATCTTTGGTAGTACTAGTAATAATAAGTGTTTTATTTGGGCCTTGTGCCTTCAAAAAAATAATCATTGGTTAAGTTTTTTAGAAAAGAATTTTCGATTTTCCTCACACTCGGATATTCCTCCAAGAAGACAATCGTGGCATCTTCTTTTTGCTAGGCTCGTTTCCCTTCATCAGTAGCATTGCTGCTGCTGTTGACTTAACTGTTACTGCAATTCCTGGTGTTCCATTCCTCCCTGATGTTTCATTTCTCCCTGTGATGTTTTCCCTGCTGTTCTCTTCCTCGCTCTTGTCGATGAACTCTCGTCGGCTAGCGTGTCTGCAGTAGGCTTTACTATTGCCGCGGGTGGCGCACTTAATCCCTCACTCATTTCTATTCCATTTTCGCTACTTGTTCCTCTGAACCGCACCTCGTAAGATGCGACTTTCGCCTCCAGCATTCTTATGTTCCGCTCTTCCATGGCACGATGTGCTCGCATTGTAGCGCTTGTGACCACAGAGTCGGGATCGTTGTCCCCCGACCGATTCGACACTATCAAACTGCCGGCTTTCGAAAATTCGTCGACTCCATTGCCCCGCTCCTTATGAATAATATTACTTACAATATGCGTTCAAAATTAAACGAGACTGAGCTAAAATAGAAACGACAGGAGCTTTGTTCTAATAAATTCGAGTTTATTTATTCAAAATAGTCTTCTCCGTCCTTGATACACTGTTTTGCGCGATCCAAAAGCTTTTCGAAAGACGGTTTCAGGTCATTGGCCGGAAATTCCTTCAGGGTGTCGGTTAAACCCTTTTTGATGCCCTCTATGGACGCAAAGCGTTTTCCTTTCATAGCCAAATGCAATTTTCCGAAAAGGTATAAGTCACAGGGAGCCATATCAGGTGAAAAAGTTGAGTGATTGATGATTAAAATGTGATTTCTAGTCATAAAAATCAGTCCCCAGAGTGGATTGATGAGATGGTGCATTATCATGCAATTAGCGCCAGCTTCCACCTTCGCGGATTTCAGGGTGAACTCGACAAATGAAATGCAACAAACGCTTCAAAACACCAAGATAGAAAATCGCATTGACGGTTTGGCCCATTGGCACGAACTCCTTGTGGACAATTGCCTTGGAATCGTAAAAGCAAATGAGCATCGACTTGATTTTTGACTTCTCCAAACACGATTTTTTGGGTGATGGCTCCTCTGGAGCCTTGCATTCGGCACTTTGGCGCTTGGTTTCCGGTTCATATTGGAAACACCACGATTCATCACCAGATACAATATTGTTAAGGAAGTTCTCGTCTCTTCTCGCCTCTTTAATTATCTCTTACGAATGTTGAATTCTGCGCAATTTTTGGTCATCAGTAAACTTGTGTCGAACAAAACGTGCACAGACCTTTCGTAAGCCCAAATAATCGCTTAAAATGCAATGAATCGAAGTTTTGGAGATACTCAACTCCAATTCCATAAATTTCGACGATGATTTCGGCTCATTTTCGATAAATTCACGAACAATTTTGATAGGGTTTTCGGTGATCACTGATTTTGGGCGGACCGTATGTTCATCGTCATTTATATCCTCAGCACTATCTCTGAAACGTGATAACCCCTCATCAACTCTGGCACGAGATAGACAATCATCGCAATAAACTTTTTTTTTTCAATTCAAATGTTTCGGAAACGTTTTACCGATTTTAAAACAAAGTTTGATTTTAGCTCTTTGATCGAAACTCATTTTTGTTCCGATGACAGAAACATACTGTCACTTTAGACGCAATAACTTCGCTTCCACTAAACTGAATGTCACCAAACTTTCACTGGAAGTTAGGGAGGGATGTAACTTTCCAAAGCATTTACAGATGACGCCACCAAAAAAATTTTTATGATAAAGTCTCGTTTATTTTGGAGCGCACCTTGTATATATGCATAGCAGCACAAAAAAAGCACAAGTCATATTATTCGAAATTTTCGACTAAGAATCAAATTATTAATTCAAAAGCTGTCAGTGTGACTCTCTACAAACTCATGAGATTGATTCTATTACGCAATACTTTTTTCAACAAACTACTCGTCAAGCGATTTTGAAACCAAAATACATAATTTTATCTTAATACAGGATTTTCCAATAAGAGGTGTTATTTTGATTTTAAAAGAAAAATGTTATTTTTTGCTATAAATGATCAGATGGTTATTTCGTTATAAAGAAGAAGCTATGCCGTTAATAATGAAGAATAACAACAGGCAAATGATCCCCACGACTACGCTTACAGGACCATATCCTTTTCATGAAATTTTCCATAGCCAAATCGCAAAGTGGCTGCCCTATGTCCTCGATAGCCTCACGAATTCCATTTTTGAGGTCTTGAATCGACACTAGGCTATTCACGTGGCCCCAAAGGAAGAAGTCGCAAGGTGTTAAATGACAAAATCTCGGTGGCGAATTGTGATCACCTCTTCGAGGGATAACACGGTCCAGAAACTTTTCCCGTAAAAGATCAATGGTTTTGTTGCTTGTGTAGCACCTAGCGCGGTTTTGTTGTAAGTAAACGTTGTCCAGATCAATACCATCCAATTTCGGCCATACAAATTCATTAATCATTTCTCGATAGCGCATTCCATTCACCGTAACTGTTGCTCCAGCCTCATTTTCGAAAAAGTAAGGTCCAATGACTCCCCCGGACCATAAACCGCACCAAACAGTCACACGTTGACAATAGAGGGGCTTTTCAACAATAACTCTTGGGTTTTCCGAGCCCCAGATGCGACAATTTTGCTTGTTGATGAAGCCACCGGGGTGGAAATGGGCCTCATCACTCAAGATGATTTTTCGATGGAATTCCGGATCATTTTCATGCATTTCAAGGACCCAATCAGCAAAGACACGAAGTTGTTGATAATCGACTGGCTTGAGTGCTTATGTTAATTGAACTGTGTAAGCCTTATGACCCAAATTTCTTTGCAAAATACGGTGTAATGACGTTCGTGGAATGCCTTATTCAAAAGAACTGGCAAACCTGGGTTTTCTTCAACTCTTTCGGCTACAGCAGCATTACTCTCGGCTGTTCTTGAGTGACGTGCACGGGTTTTATTCTTTACATCACTAAGTTGGCTCAACAGCTCAAATTTTTCCGCCAATTTCTGTATTGCGCTCCGAAAAGGTGCTTCACGACGACCCAAAAATGTTCGAGTTTTACTAACCGTCCCTGCCAAAGTGTCACCATTTCTATAGTGAATTTTAATAATTTCAATGCATTGTTGAAGCGTGTATCGTTTCATTTTTATCAATGACGTAGTTTCTACTTGTCAAATGTCAAAAATGACAGCTTCGAAAGTGACATCTACCGAAATAGCGGGCTATTCAACATGACACCTCTTATTGGAAGACCCTTTATCACGTTATCTATTCCTGAACTAGGAACATAACGTTCGTTGGAAAAGTAAAAAATTGATACAGATTAAACGAAATTGGGGCAACGGTTCATTACCTGACCCCGTCAGAAAGTTGCATCAACATATTTTTTTTCCGTGAAGAAAAGTCTTAAATACATAACATTGAACTGTGCATCCTTTAAATATTATGAAACATGTAATCTTCTCTTCTTCTAATCCTCAATTATTTCCAAAGAAATTTCTGAACAACTTTAACAAAAACCATAAATCATTTTAAAAACTCACATAACTCGCGGATAAAATCTTTTGTTTTTGCAATGCCACCGCAAATTATTCACGATTCGTTCAACATGGACACAAGCAACTAATGATGTGTTAAGAAACATAAATCGGGTAATTTTAATATACAAAATATTTTCGGTAATTTGATATTTTAGTGTCTCGATTCAACTTTCCTCCTGATCGCGTCCGATAAATGTTTTTTAAGCCGATATGGATAGCAGAGGTTTGGAAGCGATCACATCATGATTTTTGGCATCCTTTTGTGACATGTGTGTGGTCATTTTCAAGATAATTAAGTTTTGTCCTTTTATTACCAGAGGGTAATGTGGTCAAGTCTAAGGGAACATGACGATGGGGCTTGTATTAATTTGAATTTTATAAGACCTAAGTTTGGTGTGAAATAGCGAAAGTGATTTTTCGGGAATAATATGAATCTGTTGTTGAGTATTTCTGTCTTTACATTTACAGTATTGAAAATTCTCGTACCATCTTTTGTTGAATTAAGTCACTTAGAAACAGAATGAACGCTCGGCATGCATATTTCTTTCTCGCCTACACCTTTCACCAAATTATTTAATAATTCGACTTTAATTAACATTTATGGCCTCTCTGACTCTTGCCATTTGAATTGCACAATCTGCACATGATGTGCGCGGAGACGGTTTATTGTTGTTTAAAACAGTGGAAATAAAAGTTGAACGATATGCACGAACATCAAGTCAGAGGACGATGATGCTAGCAATCAGTCTGAGGTCAAAATATTTACCACTTGACCCTTAACTCAATCATCTCGAGTACGTGGGCTTCAATTGAGCTAATCTTCCGCGTGTAGGCTCGCTAAATGGTGTCTTAAGACAATTGCAGACTTTCTTTGAATTGGAGAAATCTAGTGGATTATTAATGCGTGAGGAGAATTTCAATTAACTTTTACATACTTCCTAGTTGATTGATAAATAGTTTGTCTGCCAAAGGAAGTATCCAAATGTTTTCTTATTTTTTGTCCATTCAGAACCCTGAGCCCTACATTAGTTCATAAAATGCCATCAACGGTAGCATTGAATTTCGATGATTCTGCAATACGTTCCTCATTCCGCTTCGTCATTTCCTCCTATCAAGCAATCTTAATAAATCATCTAGTAAAGAAGAAACAAATTTTTGTATCCATTAAAACGCATTCAATCCGAGAACAAAAGTAAACAAATGTATCCAGTTACAATCTGATAAGGATGCCAAACAACTCAGAAACATATTCGTAACAATGAAACAAACTAACGTAACGTTTTCTTCACTTCCCAGGACACTGAAAAACAAACAGCCCCCTGAAATTTTCCACAACCGAACTAGCTTGATTCGCATTTATAGTCTTTGCATTCATGGTCCAATTGACAAAATTCCCTTTTCGTCCTATTACCAGTGTGTAACAATATCAAACAAACATGCTAGTACATACGCATGTAGACCACAATAGTAATGTGATACATTTTAAAGGACTACCGAATGGAGAATTGAACTATTGTCCACGCACATACTCATATACCAGCAAGCCTTGTTCGTCGAGTTGTCTCTGGCGCACAAATAATTTTATTTTCATGTCAATCGGTTGATCCTTGAGCGATAATCCTCTATAAATCATGCAAGCAAACATAGGCAAATGGACAATACAAAGGAGAGTATCGAATTTCAAGGCAAATTTCTGCCTAATTTAAATTTTTCGAATCTGATTAGGGATATTCGATTGTATCGAAAGGTTTTCACGAATTTCGGGTTATACATATGAAATTAGGCAGAAGTAAGTGAAGAGGGCTTAGAGCTAAGATGTACTCTTTTGCAGGAAGATAAGACGATAATAACAACGATTATTGCAAAAAGAACAAGACATGTAAAGTGGTTTCTGCCAAATTAGGATGACTATGTTTCAAAGTTGGTGGGTGGTATTTTGAAACGAGTATATATCTTTCTGTTTGATTTGAAGAGAGAATTCATGATTTTCCTGAAGATTGAAATTTCTATTAAAAAATCGCTTAAAAGCCCTATAAGTGGGTTTTAAATAGTTTTTTTTTCGTTTAGATAATAATCATTCGTTTTGATTATCATGTCCACTATAACGATAAGTGTTCATTAGGAGAAAAGAATAAGAAGTTTGTATTTAAATTTCTATGTTATGAAACTATTATACTGAGCTATATCCTATCGATGAAAAGTATTATTTCTTGTTGGTTGAGGTACAATAAATTAAAAAAAGATATATATCAAACACGGAACAAATAAAAAATAATTAATATTTTTCAATAGCAAGATATGGTGACGCGTAAATGTTTAAGAGAATTAAACATCTCTTAAAATCTCTTAAAATATACAAAAAAAAGTCACCTAACGTAGCTTGATCT
This sequence comes from Odontomyia ornata, assembly GCA_963969285.1. Classification (NCBI taxonomy): domain Eukaryota; kingdom Metazoa; phylum Arthropoda; class Insecta; order Diptera; family Stratiomyidae; genus Odontomyia; species Odontomyia ornata. Next base: position 12,360,089 of record OZ017740.1, read on the forward strand.
CACTCGAGAGAGAAAACTAGAATAGAATACACTAGGCCAAATGTGCTAGAAACTTATATTAATGATGTTAAGGTTGTAAGACTTCAATGAGTTGTTTAAGTACTATGAGGGCGGTCCGATAAGTACTTAGCCTCACCGGCCGACGGCACCACTATCCCAAGTTAGATTCACTATCGTATAGTGCATTTTTGTAGAAGAATACTGTTAAAATCTCAAGCCAAACTGAACTCGTAGTTTTGTTTTGACCGCGTGTGGAAGCGAGCATGTCCGCGGACATTAGAGCGTGTCCGCGGATTATTCAACATGGTTGCACGTCGGTTTTTCATGAACCACACTCAGGTGCCCCAAAAACGCCTACCACGGAGGATAATGTGACAAAAATTCATGAGCTCGAACTTGCGGACCGCCGATTGAAGGTGCGCTAGATAGCTGACACAGTCGGCATCTCAAAAGACCGGATGCGTCATATCCTGCATGAAATTTGCTCACAGTGGCCAACAAACGCAAACATCAGATCACTTAAGGGCAGTGTTTGACGCTGTTTAAGCGCAATACGAAGGAGTTTCAGCATCGTCCTATGATTGCCGACAAAATATAGCTACACTGGTACACATCAGAGGGCAAGAAACAGTCGGGACAGTGGACTTTACCTGGCAAATGTGCTCTGAAGAAGGCGAAGACTGTGCTATCGGCCCAAAACGTGATGGTGACCGTTTTCTGGAAAGCGTGATCTACATGGACTACTTGAAGATGGACAAAATCGTCACAGGGCTCTACTATGCTGAATTATTGGGCCGATTTTATGCCGAGTTGCAGAAAAAGGCCCTACTTGGCAAAGAAGAAAGTGCTCTTCCACCATGACAACGTACCGGTTCACACCTTCAACATCATCACGGAAAAATTGGTCGAATTAGGCTACCAATTACTACTCCATCCACCGTATTCTCCAAATTTAGCCCCGTGTGACTTTTTTTGCTTCCACACTTGAAAAAGCCACTAGCCGGGCAGAAAGTTGAGCCAAATGAGGAGGCTGTCACCGCCAGGGAGGTTTACTTTCCAGACATAAAAAAAACGTATTTTTCAGATGAGTAAAAGAATTTGGAGCAACGCTGGGTCAAGTGTACTGAGTTAGGAGGAGATTATCTTAAGAAATAAATTGTCACTTTTCCAAAATTTTCGTACATTTTTTTTAGATAAAGTTCCCGCCACGTATATCTAATACTAAGACTATAAGCTTATCAAGCTCAACAGAAGTAAATTTAACTTATTTTAAATGCATATATGATATGTATTTAAAAATTCATGTATATTATACACACATCATTTTCTTCATCATAACACTGCCGGCCCTTTCGGGCCTTTGCTTCCTGCAAAAGGTGCCCCCAACTGTCTCGGTCTTTTGACCACATCCTCCGATTTCAAAAAACGAGCAGCAATAAAATTTCTTCATCAACCGAGTCAGGACAGCCTTTCCCTGGTTTCCCTATTGGTTTTCGTCCTTCAGTTCTTCCAGCAAATACCTTTTTAGGTATTCGTTTTTCATCCATACAATTTATATGGCCAGCTCGTTTCAGCTAAAACTATCTTACAATCATTGAGACCTCCAGTTTGTCAAAAATTTCATACAACCCTTGGTTGTATCCAATTTGTCATTGATACCCATCTAGTTTCACTCCAAATACTCGCCTCAGGACCCGTCTGTATAAGGCAAGCAATATGATTGCGGATGCTAAGGCTAGAGTCCATATTTCAAATCAACATCATAGCACAAATACATGTTTCAGATTTCTATATTTGGAACTTTGTTTTCCTGCATATGCAGCTGACCTTCAACATTGTCAAAACTGGATAAAATATTTTATTTGCAAACTGTTTTCTTCGATGTATTTCCTCTACTGATTCTCATTATCTTGGCACCTAAAAACTTATATTTGCCCAGATTTTTGATACAGCATACTTCAAAGAAACAAACATTAATTAATGGGTATTTAATTGACTAACCAATTAATTCTTTACCAGAATTCTTACTACAACAAAAGCAAACTATTTGCGAAATCAGTGAACTTACTTAACAAGATGGCTCTGGAAAGTGGTGAAATGATCTGATTTTGTTTATTGATCTAAACAGGTATGAAAGCGTAAAAACGTAAGCGAAAACACACTAATAATATTGCGTTTGTTGTTTAGCTGATTGTTAACCGTAGTTCTCTGAAAAAAATAAACGCAACACTATTCTTCTTCTTCGTAGCACTACAGCCCTACTCGGGCCTTTGCTTCCTGCAACAAGCGCCTCCAACTGTCTCGGTCCATTGGCCACGCCCTCCGATTTCAAATTCTGAGCAGCGATGAACTGTCTTCGTCGACTGAGTCACACCAGCGTTTCCTCGGTTCCCCCACTGGTTTCTGGCCTTCAGTTCTCCCAACGAAAAAACTTTTGGGTAGCCGTGGCTCGTTCATACGATTTATGTGTCCAGATCATTGCAATTTCCACAGTCTTACAATCGTTAAGACCTCCGGTTCGTAAAAACTTTCATAGTTGTATTGAATTTATTTTAAATGCATTGGTCCACGTTTAGATTCGCTCCGATTAGTCGACTCAGGACCCGTCACTCAAAGGTGTTCAATAAATTTGCAGATGCTTGAGTCAGGGTCCATGTTTGACACCCATAGCATAACACAGGTTTTATCACAGATTTGTATACTTGAAGCTTTGTTTTCCTGTATATGCAGCTAGTCTTTAAGATCATCAAAACTGCATAAAATAATTTAATTTTTGAGCTGTATTCTTCGCTCACATTTTCAATACTGTATTTGGCAAGTATGATATTTTGTGTATTTGAGGTATTTTTTCTCGACTGTGTCATGAGCTTTGTTTTATTCTCATTGTTTTGTAGCCCTACTAGTTTTGCTTCGCTGTCGAGTTTCAGGAAGAGTTCTTTGGCAATTGTTATTGACCGTGACAAAATGTTGATGTCAACTGCATGGGCGACTATTTGGCTCGACTTGTATAGTAATGTGCCTCGTGTATTGCCAAATGGCTTTCTTATGACGCACTCCAGAGCCAAATTGAATAGCCATCTCCCTTTTTTAGTCCAATATTTATGTTAAAGGCATCGGTGAGTTGATTATTGATGCGGACTTGGGAGTTCGTGAATGTCATTGTCATTTTGGTAAGACGGACTAATTTGGCTGGGATGCCAAAGCAAAGCACTATTTGGTACAGTACGTTACGATCAATACTGTCGTATGCTTGCTTGAAGTCAACGAAAATTCAGTGTACGTCTATGTTAAACTCCCGGCATTTTTCAAATGCTTGGTTAACTGTGCAGAATCGGTATATTGTCGATCTACCCGCTCTAAGACCACCTTGATACTCCCCAATAATACTGTTGGCGTATGGTCCGATTTATTTTCTCAAAGTAGAAATATGCCTCTATCATTTTCGCACTGTAGCTTATCACCTGTTTTGTGGATAGGGAATACAATTGATTGGTTCCACGCTTTCGGCATATTTTCTTGTTGCCAAATGTGCTGGATGGCTTTGTTGATAGCTTTATGAATACTACACCATATTTGATGAGCTCCACTTTAATCACATCGATGCCCAGCGCTTTATTATTCTTTTGGGCTTTGATGATGGAACAAACTTCACCCAGATTGGTGGGGCCAATGGAGGCTCTCCGCAAACATCTATAGACTTCAATGTCCTGGAGCTGTGCGGAGGATTAAGGAGGTTTAAATATGATGCCTATCTTCCCTTCATCTTGGTTTCATCAGCGATGATATTGCCGATGTCATCACGGCAGAGTGTGGTTTCGGGCTGATAACCATGTTTCAGATTTTTCACTACTTTGTATGCTTGCCTTGTGTTGTTGCTCGCTAAACTTACATTTTTATTTCTCAATTGGTCGTATTGGTATTTTTTTATCTCAATTCTAATTATCTTATTCGCTACTCTTCTGAGATTTTTAAAGTGTTCTCTCTTTATCCTTGTTTTCCTATATACATATTCTTTGTTCGCCTGATTCTTTTTGTCTAACGCATTCTTACACTCATCATCGAACCAATCATTTCTCTTGCACCAGGCTTTATGTCCAATCGTCTGTTCTGCCATGGTCTTAATAACCGCTTTCACTTCCATCCAGAGCTTGTTGCTTATCGTTAACGATGCGTCTGATAAGATGGGAGCCAGCTAGTTGTCGAGGATCTCTGTGAAATTTTTGGCCATAGACGCGTTTTGAGCCTTTCGATGTCAAAGCTTTGTAGCGGGCTGGTCTTTGCCGAATATGCCTTTGACATACGACATTGATAGGTTAATTTAATCAAATAATGATCGGAGTTACAATTGGCTCCGCGCTATGTACGGCCGTTAAGTATGCTCGAGGCCCAACGTTGTTGGAATCAGAACATGATCGATCTGGTTTTGCGTATTGTCATCTGGTGATACCCAGATAATTTTATGAACGCGTAGATGAAGGAAGCAAGTTGAACGTATGACTAAATTTCTACTACAACCAAAGTCGATCAAGCGCTGGCATTTGTCATTTGTTTCATCGTGGAGGCTATATCATCCAGTCGTTCCTGGATGAGATATTTCATTGAAAACCGCAGCGTTGAAATCACCCAGAACTATTTTTGTGTTGTTTGTAGGCAATGAGTCGACTAGTCTTTCCAGGTGATTGTAGAATGTTTCCTTTGTTTCTTCGTCTTTTTCTTCAGTCGGGGCGTGAACATTGATCGGCCAGATTTTGAAGAGTTTCGAGAACATTTGCTACTATTTAATTGGGGGTTTGAGATGAAGAATTGTGGAAGCTATGGATTGGGGAAACAAGGGGTTCCCTCCCTCTTTCTCAAACGCCTTTGGGACCGTCTACTGTGGATTTACGCAACATTATTGGCATTGTCTTCTTGACTTCTTTACGCTTTCATACCTTTTTCGATAAATTAACGAAAACAGAGGATTACTAACCTTTGCAACTCCGCCGTAGACAGTCCCTAGCTCGTGTGAGAAAGGAGAAGGAGTCCCCTTCTTTCCCCACCCACAGCTTTCACGATTTCTCATCCTAAATCCCACCACTAAATAATAGCAAATGGTCTGGGGGTCGCAGATTGGGTTTAATGGTTCCCCAATGATGGAACATTAAATGCCGAGAAAGACCAACACCTGTAAATACTCCTACAGCTCTGCTACTAAATCCCACTTACACCTCCTTTGTGGAGGCCTCAGAGAGTGATGGCAAGTATTCCGCACCCGATAATGGAATTGAAAGCAATTACTATGCAACCAAAATGGAGGCTGGGCGACAAGTTAACTCTCTGTCCCTGGGATCTCTAAATTATTTTGAAACATACAACAGAGCCTTAGAATGGATTGGACCTACGGCAACAACCTCACAATCAAACAAAGGACTATGGCATTGGATCCTAGAATGTCAGATCACCGAACAACTCTGGCGCTGTTAAGGATGTTTTACAAAAGCCAGCCAATTAAAATTAAACATACTGACAATCCAGGAAATGAACCAGACTTAAAGTGATATTCAAGATATGAGATCGAACACAATATTCACAATCAGGAAGCCTGCTAGAAAGCGAGAATTCGGAGTGGCCTTTATTATGAATAGGGAGTTCAAATCAAACGTTATTGGTTTGAAATTAGTCAATGAACGAATTTATGTGATCCGCATAGGAGAAAAATTAACAGAATTTGCCTGATAACCGCAAATGCTCTGACCAGAGAAATGGACGAAGAATCGAAGGTATTGATCTACAATTACCTGCAAAGACTAATAGACTCATTGCTTACAAAAGACACAAAACTAATTCTAGGTGATTTCATCCCTAACGTTGGCAATGAGCCATCTCATTGGGGAATGACTGTAGGATATATTCAAATAAAAAAGTACCCGGAAATTGCAAATAGGACGCAAAATATTTAATTATTCATCAAAATCACACGAAGCGTAATTTGATGAATATGGTGGTTGATCGATGGTATTTATTGCATTTTTGGGTTTAAATTCGGTTACAATAACAAAACGAATCACGAAAATTGCAACGCACTACTGAGGTGTACCGACTTAACCAGCTGCTTCAAACGAACTGGTTGACAGATCATTTACGCTGGGAACTTTGTTGTCAGATTGTATATATATATATATATATATATATATATATATATATATATATATATATATATATATATATGTGTGTGTATATATATATATATATAATTATATATATATATATAAATATATATATATATATATATATATATATATATATATATATATATATATATATATTGGTAAGTCTCAAGAGATTCTTTTATCATTTTTCGATTGAATATTTCTTTTATTTAAAATGGATTTTATTTAAGTACATATTATCCATTATTATCTATGACCATTTGCCATTTTTTGGGTAGAGCCATTATTCCATCTGTGTAGAACTTCTGTGGTTTATCGGTGAAAAAATTGGCCAAGTGATTTTCACAGTCCCTCTTTGATGTGTATTTCTTTTCATTAAGAGACCGAAATAAACGGTAGTCTGATGGTGCGAGGTCTGGACTATACGGCGAATGTATCAAAACTTCCCAGCCAAGCTCTATCAATTTTTGCCGGATCATCAATGATGTATGTGGTCTGGCATTGTCATTTATGTATTTATTTATTTATTTATTCCATCTTACATACTAATTTATACAATAACAAAATGGAACGCAAAGAATAAATACAGCAATATTTATATGGAAAAAATAATAAAATGTCGATAATTGGAAGTTGAATTAGTAGTAAGTCTCTTAGTTTTTTCTTAAATGCTATGTAAGAAGATGGGAAAGGACCAAGCTCAAGACTACTATGATTTTGTACGATTCTTAAAATTGGTGAATGGAAGTATAATCAGTTCTAGCATATGGGATAACGAAATAAGAATTCATCCGAGATTAACGACATGTTTGTTGGAAACGCAGTTCAGAAAAAATATTTGAAGAGACTTGATGGTAGCAGAGTTTATACAAAAAACATTGATCTAAATAAGTTCTTTGTGATATTAGAGATGGAAGAGATAGGAAGGATGAGCGACATTCATAGGGCTGATACGGCAAATTAAACTTGAGGAAAAGAAAATGGGTGAACTTTCTTTGGACAGTTTCTAAAGAAGACACGAGATAGGAATACCAGAGTGGCCAAATAATAGAACAGTATTCAAGCAAAGGGCGAACAAGACAAACAAATAAGTGGAAAGAAGATGAGGTGCTAGTGAATTTATGAACATGCCTGGGGATAAACTTAGTAACCACATTTAAAATATGTGCATCAAATTTCAGTTTTGGATCAAAAGTTACTCCAAGGTCTTTATGACTGAACACTTCAGAGAGCAAAGTATCTTTAATATATAATTAAAATTAATCGGAGAATCCTTGAGAGAAAAATTCATTTTATGACATTTAGTAGTGTTAAGACATAAATTGCTTGAAGGACGCCATTTATTTACAGCATTCAGATAAGTTTGGAGGAGCTGACAGTTTAAATGGGATTTGACTGCACGAAATACTTTGAAGTCATCAAAATACAAGAGGCAAGAAATATTCATTACAAAGGGAAGATCAAGAGAAGAGGCCCAAGAATTGAACCTTGTGTAACGCCAAATGAAAGATAAAAAGGACTAGACATACTACCAGAGAGACTTACTCAACAGGAACGACACGATAGACAAGATGACAACCAAGATAGAAGACCACCCGAGATGCCAAGAGTTTCAAGCTTACGACAAAGAAGTAAATGATTCACCGTGTCAAAGGCTTATCCAAAGTTCTTGCAATACTGTTTGTGAACTCCATTAAATTAGGGGTAGTGGAGTATCCTTTGAGAAAGCCATACTACTCTGAAGCAATAATAGGAGCTAATGAGTTTGTGAGTTGATTATTGTAAACCAACCGTTCAAGTAACTTTGGGAAGCAGGAAAGTAAGGACGTAGGATCACCACTTTTAAAAATAGGCACAATATTAGCTGTTGTCCAAGGGCTAGAGAAAGTATCAGTACTCAAACCTAGATTGAAAAGGACAGATAAAGAAAAACTAAGCGATGAGGCTAACAATTTTACAAATATCTTTGGTAAACCATCCGGCCCAGGATCAAGAGCATTTTTCAAAGATTCGATTAGAAATTGGGAAGGGAAGATGATGAGGTAAGACAACAAGATGCACAGCTGCAGCGGGAGAAGAAAAATTCGAAGAAGAAAATTGGGCAAATGAGTCAATAACTTCTTGAGAGGAAGAAATCTCTGCACCATTCCAACGGACCTTACTAGGACTGGAAGAAGAGGATTTCAGCGACCTTATATAAGACCAAAAAGGCTTTGTATTATTAGCCACAAGAGAGCTAACCAGAACACTGAATAAGTCTTCAGAGCATATCCAATCTCTTTTTTGGCAATAGCATGCAGCCTGCTAAAATTAGATCTTGCTTCAATAGTGCCGAGTGTTTTAAAGACACGATGTGCCTTATCTTTTGCTCGTAGGGCACTAAGCACTCGCTTTGTAAGCCAAGGCTTTGGATTTGCTTTACGGGATGTTTGAAGAGGCGTAAAACAGCGAATAAGATTATAAATATATATGTGAAATTTATCCAAAGCAGCCTCACAATTTAAGCCTCTTAAAAAATCTAGCCAGTTGACTGAAAGTAATTCTGTATGAATAGCTTCATAGTTAGCTTAAAAAAACTTAAGTTTTGGAGCAAGATGAGATTTGTTAAATTTAATTTCATCGACTATAAGATCATTAGATAAAGAAGGATGGTGCCGATCAGAAGGAACATACGGATGTACGGCTTGAGATACAGATAAGTAGCTAACTGGAACATTTGATAGACGAGACGACCATTAGAATTGCGGATATTATTAAGTTGAGAAAAAGAACAATGAGATTGGAAAGATGACAGGGCTATAGAAAAAGGGTTATCTGACGAGATAGAAGGAGTAGGATTATTTTCCACTCTATGTATGGTAAGTTATAGTCCCCGCAAACCAACATTTTGGCGAGAGGGTGTCGCAAAACTAGATAAGAGGATAGACAATCAAAAAATGTCTCATAAACAGTTAACGGTGAATTACAGAGAATATAAATAGACAAAATCAAGAACTCTGTATTTTGAGGGAGAGAAATTTTGATAATAACACAATCTAAAGTATGAGAAAAACAGAAATCAGAACAAGGAGAAAGTATTGAGCCTTTTGTCGCTAGATGGTATTTGATGTCATACATCGGGCAATACTAATCAGATTGAGTCAAACTGACATGCGTTTGGAAGGTGAAATTCCAGTCTATAATTCTCATGTGAACAATTTTGTATTTCGTCATTCGTGTCAAAAGTTGTATTCATTTAAAAATGAATTATACTTTACAATAACACCACGGTCAAGATGAAAATGCATCGCAGGCTCGTGAAAAAATTTGTGGTGTCTACGGTCTAGATACTTTATCAACAGCCATAGCCAAGAGATAGTTCGATTGCTTTCGTTCTGAAAATTTTGATGTTAAAGCTGCACCTCGCTCAGGTCGACCAATCACTGAAAAAGTCGTTGAAATCTTACAAAAATTGAAGAAGACCGACACATAAGCAGCCATGGTATTGCTAAGTAACTAAATATCCATCACCAAACAGTTTCAAACCATTTGTGTAAGGCTTGATACACAAAAAAGCCCGACTTTTGGATGCCGCATGAATTAACACAAAAAAATTGAACGACCGAATTCCCATTTGCGAAATGCTAATAAAACGCAACGAAATCGAGCCATTTTTGAAACAAATTATTACGAGCGATGTAAAATGGGTAAGATGCGAAAATGTCGTTCGAAAAAGATCATGGTCAAAAACTTCAAAGCCAGGATTGAAAGACACATATTTGATGAGCCGGGAAAAATTGAGAGAGCCTCGCTGGGAAGTGTTGACGCATCCACCGTATAGACTACCATTTGTTTCGGTCTCTGCAAAACTTCCTTAATGAAAAGAAACTCATTTCGAAACGGGACTGTGAAAATCACTTGGCCAAGTTTTTCGCCGATAAACCACAGAAGTTCTACATAGATGGAATAATGGCTCTACCCAAAAATGGCAAAAGGTCATAGATAATAATGGACAATATGTACTTAAATAAAATCCATTTTAAATTAAAAAAATATTTGATCGAAAAATGACAAAATACTTTTTAGACTTACCAATATATATGTATATATACATTATATATATATATATATATATATATATATATATATATATATATATATATATATATATCGTGAGACTTGATCATTCGAACAGAGCCAAACATACCTGAAGGTCTGTAGAGAATTCATTTTTTATCAATTCCTTAGAATTTGTTTTGTACACAAATAATAATAATCTCAAAATTTATGTCATGTGTTTATTCGTACATTTTTCAATGCCCTGGTACAACGTATTTTACCGTTATTTTTGTAATTCATAACAAGCATCCTCCGAGTAATTTGACTTTACAGTTTTGTGCTTGCAGGGAAGAAGTTTACGAGTAGTAGCTAATTGAGCATGTTCGAATGAATATTTACGAAAAAAGCGAAAAAAAATTCTCATAAATCCAAAACCACTTCTGTTCCGATTTGTGAATTAGCTTTATCGCATCATAAAGCCAGTAAATTTTTGCGTGACATCGCGAATATACTTAATAAAATCATTCTACAATTCAAATTATAATCAAGCGCTTTATAACCGAAAATCGTGTTGCGTATAAGAAAAAATAAGGTCCCATGTTTTTGTTGAATGAGCATGAGAGTCCTTGTCTGGTTCGAGGTATTCGTGAAAACCCTAAAATAAGTGCGCCTAAGTTAGCTACCGCATTTGAGCAGCATTCAGGAAAGCGGGTGTGTATACACGGAGAGTACTGAGGAGAGCTGACTATAACGGACAAGTGGCCAGAAAAAAAACCATATCTATCAGAGAAGCATAGGAGACAGCGCTAAATGTTTGCAAAAGAATGGATGCCGAGTTTTGGAAGAACGGCTTTTTTGTGGATGAGGAAAAATTTACTATATTTGGCTCAAATGGGCACACGATGGTTTAGAGAAACCCAATCGAAGAGCTTCCTAAGCAAAATCTGCGCGCTGCCGTAAAACATGGTGGTGGTTTGATCTTTGTTTGTGGTTGTTTGTCCGCACATGATGTTGGAAGTCTGCATATTTACAATGGATAAGATCATTTACCTTGAAGCAAATTTTAAAGGAAAGAGCTATCAAAATGGGATTAAGTGGTAATTTTAAATATTGTATTACCGAGGCAATGACCTCAAACATATTGTGAATATCACATCCTCCGAGAGGGGCTTCTTTATAATTGTAAAAAAGTTATAGAAACTCCAACACAATCACCCGATATTAGTCCGATCGAAGAAGTTTGAAGCGAACTTGATAAATGCATTCAAAAACATAAAATTACTAATAAGGAAGTTCTTGTAAGTTAGTTGAAATACGAATGGTCTCATATTGTTAGGGGGATTTTGAGAAGTTAGCGAACTTAAACACCACCATCGGGAAACATGGTACAAAGGATGCATTCTCGAGCCAAACTGGGATAGGAAACTTTTCCATGTATTATACATAGTTCTAGTAAAGTTAAAAATAAGAATAAATTCTAATGTTAATGGCTACAGTAGAGTAGACTTTAATTTCCTCAAGTTAAATGACTGCTGCTCAACTTAGATTAGTTAGGCTCGACAAAGTTTACGATGCCACTCCCGTATATGCACGGTTGCTCCACAGTGACATCATCTGTGATTAACAACTATGGAAACAACGAGTCAAAAGGATGCGTGAGGAGGAAATCTTCTTAGGAACCGACAAAATGAAGAAATTCATCGCATGCAACAGGAAAACACTTTGATCATGCAAATAAACGTAATAATCTCGGTGGCAACATGAATTGTAACTTTCAGGGCGGTGGCGGAGGCGGACCAAACCAACGTGTTGGTGGTGGAAGAACCGGAGGCGAACATTATCCCCAAAACAATAAACACAAATTTATGGTACAAAGTCTTGTTGCTGAGGGTGTTACAAACTTCGATAAATTGTGGAAGGAAGTCCAACCAGAAGAGTTAATGGATTCTAAACTCAAATGCATATTCGAAACTATAGTTGAAACTTCAACGGGTGAAATATCAGGAATGTCGTTAGAAGATAATACCGATTTAATGAATAATGGTAGTGGTGATGAAGCCTGTCAGGGATTGCGACGATTATCAGCGTGCAATGGAAGAAGTCAAGCAGTTGAGAATGGATGAAAGTACATTGCGACATGAAAATCTGCAATTGAAAGTCCACTTATTAAGCCCGTAGCAACCCATATGGAACTTTTAAATCCAACAGATTATATAATTTTATACAAAATCAAGACGACTGCTCCTAGAAAATATTGCGCCCGACCGAAGTTTGGTGCACTATCATTTAAAAAATCAACGAAAATAGCAATTGCATTGCAAACATTTGTTTTAAGTTACTCCAGGTTGTGCTCCACATCGTTTGTCCTTCGGCAACTTCATATGGCCGAGAATAGGCATCTGAATAGCAATTCTTGCCTCAAACAGCGACAGGATAAGGTATATTTTCTAGGTGAAAAGAAGAAAAAAAAGGCAACAAAGTGTCTTGTCCAAGGATAAAACATAAAAGCATTACTTATCTAATAATTCTCAGTGAAGTCCAGCCACTCAAAATCCTGATAAACGCCAGCACTCAAATTGCACCAAACATAAACAAATAACATCACGACTATACTTGTAACACATCAAATGTCCGTCACAAAGACAATTCCGAAAAAAATATCTACGACTCCGAATTTCGGAAACACCAGATGAAGTGTGATGAAAATTGCGATAGAATTGTCTGATCGCACGAACCGGGTTTCAATTTTTTCAAGAAAAGGAGAACTATAAGGTTCACTCCAGAATGAGCGGTGCTCCCTTGAGAACGAGTTAATAAAAGGGTGAGGGACAAAGAAAAAGCCCTCTTTGGTGATTCGAACGTGTAGTGGCGCAGGCAAAAAAAGTGTTTGATAATAAAGGATGCGGAGTTCCAGAAGAAATAGAGAAAAAAGGAGGAAAAAAGAAAAAAACTGAATTCACGAAATTGTTGTCGACGACAACCACCACCGGGAGAAGGCAAGGTTGCCCGGAAGGATAACCCTGGAAGAGAGCATGAAATCCTTGCAGGATCTTCTTCACCATGCCGTCGACGACGGGAGTTCTTTTAGGAGGCCTCCTTATTAGCTACGTTAGGTGGCAGAGGTTACTCGAAAAAAATCGGTAAGATTTGTTCTTTTGCTGATAAACTTTATTTTATAAATTGTATGGAAAATTTGCTCCTTTGTTTACGATTTTCAGGGATTTCAATTAAATCTTTTTCATATCAAGATAACTAGTATTATTTTTTTTGGTCAATTTATTTGGAAAATACAGACTTTGTTTTTTCTCCAGGAAGTGTAACGGGTTGGCTCGGGTAAATATCGCGCGCGGGTGTACGTTAGTGTGGTTGATTCTTCGGTGGTGTTTGAGTGGGGAAGCGATGATTGAAGGAGATAGGGTCCACCCCAAGTAGTGAAGTTTTGTGCAGTTTTCTTAGTGGAAGGTGTGTATGTGGAACGGGCTTCGGCAAACTGCCCTACTCGCTGGGCAGTTAAGTGTAGGGCCTAGGCCAAAACAGTGAGTTTGCGCCCACGCCCGTCTGTGGCGAGCAAAGTCAAGACCGCAGGGCCCCCGTTGCTGGAACACCCCAGTGGTTAGGGGTGACAATATCTCTGCTGGATTCACCAAAAGCGGAAAGACTTCAAAACGTTATATAGAACAAAGCGCTTCACACCCAATATTATTTATTTCGTAGGGTTCTTATTTTTCTCAAGCTTTTAATTTTGTACGAATATAAAAGTGACGTTAATTCCTGAAGCCATATATTTAATTTCATAACATCATTAATATTGCTAAGAAAATTGCCAATTTTTTGTTATTATCATACTACACATATAATAAATAAAAGATTTCTTTTCAAAAATTGCAACTATTTTAATTCCGTCCCGAAAAAATAGTACCTACAATTTTATTCCCAATGTGTACAAATAATCAAGTGACTCACTGAATATATGTATATACATATATATGTATATATACATATATATATATATATATACATATATATACATATATATACATATATATATATATATATATATATATATATATATATATATATATAAATATATATATATATATATATATATATATATATAACATTGTCACCAAGAATAATATATCATATGGGATGATAGAAAATGGGCATAATAGGCGGATGAATACATTCAAAAAGGCGCTGACTCATGGAACTAACGGGTGGTCCAACCATAATGCACGTTGTTAATTGTGAGTCACATCTTAACGTCGAGTTTTCCGCCCAACTTAATATGCATGTGTTTCAGTGTTTGACAAATTCAACCATGGAGAGGTACACAATTGAGCAGTGCGTTAAGGTTGTTGAAGCCTCTTACGAAAATGGGCGTTCAAATCAAAATGCATTTCGCTCTCTTAGTGATTTTTTGGACAGCATAATCGAGCAAATGTACCCACGACCGGAACAATTGTATGCAAAATTCAGCAAACCTGGTCGGTAGGAAATGTGAAATCACCTGTGCATGCTCGCCCAGTTCTTTCTGCGGAAAAAAATTGCTGTTGTTCGCGATAAAGTGGTAAAAGAGCCGCCTGCCTCGACTCGTCGTCGTGCCCAACAATTGAACATCTCACAAACATCACCGATGCGAATTTTGAATAAAGACCTGAATTTACACGCTTGCAAGGTTCAATTGACTCAAGAGCTGAAGCGTACTGACTAATTCAAGCGTCGGCAATACGCCGCGTGGTTGGTCGAACAGACAGAAGGGAATGGTGACTTTACAAAGAAAATCATCTTCAGCGACGAAGCATACTTTCACCTCAGTGGATTCGTTAACAAGCAGAATTGCCCCATTTGGGCAAATGAGAATCCACGAGTGATTGTTGGAAAGCCGATGCATCCACAAAGAGTGACTGTCTGGTGTGGTTTATGGGCTGGCGGCGTCATCGGGCCGTACTTCTACGAAAATGGGGACGGGCAAGCAGTTACCGTGAATGTTGTTCGCTATTGCGAGATGGTAACGGACTTTTTGTGGCCAGAAATTGAGGTTATAGACCTGGGTCATATGTGGTTCCAACAGGATGGTGCCACTTGCCACACAGCCAACGAAACAATGGCTCTTTTGCGCGAGGAATTCAATGGCCGTGTTATCTCACGTTGTGGCGATGTTAATTGGCCGCCACGATCATGTGATTTGACACCGTTGGGCTTATTTCTCTGGGGATATTTAACAGAAAAAGTGTACGTCAATAAGCCAAGAATAGTTCAAAAGTTAAAAGATGAAATAATTCAGCACATTAACGACATTGAGCCTCAGTTATGTCTCAGAGTCATTGAAAATATGGACCATCTGATAGAAGCATGCCACCGTAATCATGGTGAGAATTTGGGCGATATTTTGTTTCACGCATGATTGTCATAGATCCTTCTATAATAATAAAAAATGTTAACATAATTCTCTGAAAACGTTTTGTTTAATTTACAATTAACATCGTGCGTTTTGGTTGGACCACCCTTTATGTCTAAATTAGGTAGATGTTAATTCGTAAGATTTGCAAGGAAACTTAATTTTAGAGTATTGATGATGATAATTGGCATATAATGTCGAAAAATCAGTATTCTTCAATTATTTTAATTCACAGCATTACGTTCTGTGAGTTTTGCTATACACGTGAATTTCTTAAGGCATATAATTAATTTTTCGACTGAAACATTGTGAAGCACACTCGCATAAATCGAATTAATTCATTATTGGTATTAAATGAGCGTCAAACATGTCAATGACAACTTCGATCAATTTTCCCTTATTCTAATTCCGGCAAGAAAGAATTGTGACAATCATAAACTCTCCATAGAAAGGATTGTTAACCATCAATTATAAAAACCATATTCGAAGAACGATGACTGTTTGATATTTCAATTACCGATATTTGCACATATTAAATCGAACCGGTTCTTACAACCCCCTAAGACTAGGCAAAACAAAAATTTCACCCATCATGCCGAGAGGGTATTAATGTCCTGCATTTGACCTAAAACTGCAGAGAAAAAGCCACATGCATGCTGCTGTAGCTCCCATCCTGCAACCACACCCAATCCAGACGTTGTTGCTGATTCGAAAAATGTTCAAAGCATGAAATCAATTACAAATTTAAAAACAAAGTGTCCTTAAGCAGTGCTGCCATATATAGCTTCCTATTTAGTATCTGGCATAACTTTATCAAGACTCTAGTTCCCAAACCTGAATGCTTGGCGTAGAAACATTCATTTTAGATGAAAATTTCTGGGTTTTATCAAACGTTAATTAAATTGGTTTCCACCATTTTTGTTCAATGTGAATCAAAAGAGATAATATTAATTTTGAAACTATCAACACTGTCCCTGATTTCACGAATCTGCACACTGAACATTCACCCTCTGGCGGATGCGACGCCATCAAATATTTAGCATCGCATTCATCGAATGTTACCTCCATAACATACTGTGACAGGGTATGGAAAAATATTTTTCCCAAAATATTTCGATCAAAGTACAACACAATACATTTTAATGGATGCGCTGATATATCCGGCTGCAACATTCAAACTGAAATTTCACGCGATAGGCACAAAAAAAATCATCAAATAAAATCGTATACTCTTGGAGGGTTAGTTCGTCGTAACTGCTTTTGTTCAACAAATAAGGGTACAACGTATTTAATGTTCACCAATATTAAATTGCTACCCTCCGCAGAATAAAGATCACTATATTTTATATTTTGTCGCATTGGCAAGGACACTCCCATCTTTAGTGTAGCCATACGATCCCTAATGAAATGGCGTTGGCTGCGCATTAGGACGGGAGGGTGCTCTACAAGGTAGCGAACCAGATCCTAAATTGTTTTCGCTCCCTGATTTTTTTCTGCATTTAAGTCGCGACACCCTAGTTTGTGTTTTACATGTGCAACATGCATGTATTTATTTATGTTTATAATACAAAATCAGCTACGCTTTCATGCTATGAATTCAAGTGTAAATAGGGATGAATGGTGCGGGCTTAGTGTGTTGGGAATTCAACCCTGCCTAACCCCAATCTTGTCAACTATCATTTCATTCGAAAGATAGTTCGCGTTGAATTGTTCGGTTGGGAAATAATTTCAGTTGTGATTTTTGCCGAATGACTGCGTTAGGTTTTATCATTTGATTAGTGGAATTGAAATCATCCTGAAATGAAATGCTAATGTCCCTGACTTTCGTAGCAACGAAATAATTGTTACCTTGCATTGAAAATTGGAATTAAAAATGGCGACTTTTGTCTCACTCATGTCGTTAATTTATCTTTCCGGACTTTCGTCCCTGGGCGGGTTGCACTGGAAACCTGTTCACAAAAGAAGGGTTTCAGTCCATTTGCCGTTCCCAAAGTTTCGGTCCGTAATGAGAATCCATGTAAAAATTGTTTGTTGTCGGCAGGAATCGTAACGAATCTTCACTATCAATATATGAATACGATTTTTCAAGTTTTCCATTTCTCTGGGTTGACCGTAAATTAACATTTGTTACACATACTTGATTCATGACACTTTGAATTTAGCAAGAAGAAAGAATATGATGAAATTATACAACGGAATAAGGGGTTGCGAATGATTAACATTAACAACTTATCATGTGCGGTAACCTCTTGTTATGTAAATTAAAATTAATTTATGAGACAGTTTTGTGGAGGAATAATATAGCTGACCACTGCATAATGACTTATTGGGTTGGAGTAATCTTTTACAAAACGTTTGAAAGACTACTTGCGAAGATTCCCAAGTCTCAATATCAATAGGGCGTTCATACTGAATTTGAAGCTTTAAGGGGATATGCACGTGAAAATCAACCAAAAATCGACTTTTTTATTTTATGGCTCATTTGAAAGCCCGCACTTTCCTGATTATAAAAAAGTAAGGGTTGACATATTTCCGACGAGTTTCACGGCAAAAATTTATCGTTTTGTATAATGCGGCCAGGTAGTGGCCTATGGGGACGACATCAACATTCTGTCACGGTCACTAACAACTGCCAAAGAACTCTTCCTGAAACTCGACAACGAAGCAAAACTAGTTGGGCTACAAATTAACGAAAATAAAACAAAGCTCATGACGCAGTCGAGGAAAAATACTCCAAATACACAAAATATCACACTTGGCGAATACAGTATCGAAAATGTTAGCGAATTTGTGTATTTAGGCGCCAAAATAACGAAAACGGGCAATGAAAGAAACGAAATACACCGAAGAATATAGCACGCAAATAAAATATTTTATTCAGTATTGACGATCTTGAAGATCTCCAAGTATACAAATCTGTGATAAGACCTGTGTTATGCTATGGATGTGAAATATGGACCCTAACGCAAGCATCCGCAAATATATTGAACGCCTTTGAGTGACGGGTCCTGAGGCGAATAATCGGAGCGAAGCTAGACGGAGACCACTGGCGAATTCAATACAACCGCGAGCTATATGAAATTTTTGACGAACTGAAGGTCTCAAGGATTGTTAGACTGCGGAAGCTGCAATGGGCTGGACGCATGAATCGTATGGACGAACAACGGATACCCAAAAAGGTATTCGTTGGGAGACTTGAAGGCCGGCGGCCAGTGGGGAAACCAAGGAAACGCTGATCTGACTCGGTCGACGAAGACAGTTCATCGCTGCTCGGATTTCGGAATTGGATGACGCGGTCAACCGACCGAGACAGTTGGAGGCGCTGTTTGCAGGAAGCGAAGGCCCAAAAGGGGCTGTAGTGCTAAGAAGAAGAAGATAATGCGGCGCATGGTAAATTGAGCAATGCTCACACGCAGCTCCGTACTGGCTGCAACGTGTCTATGTTATGGCACCGACACTTACGTTTTTTGTTTGCATGATATTTTTATACTTATACGTATGTTAGCAACATTCTCAGCAAATACCTGCATTGTCGTTCTTGCTCCATGGGATTCCAGAAAGCCGTGAGACCGCCATTTTGTCTTGCCATTGTTGCGTGACGGAAACAACTTCGATTTGTTTGTGAAAAGCTGCCTATCAGTGATAGTGTAGTAGTTTTCTATAGCATTTTTGTTCAGATAGCATGTCTAAATTGAGGAAATTCAACCCTTTACAAAGAAGACGAGGAAAAAAAAGTAAGAAAGAACTGAGGGAACAAGGTGAATGTTGTCGCGATCCAATCTTAACCCCGTTTGGTGCAACCCAACCTCAAACTCAACCTTCAAGTTCGTCAAGAAAGAAACTCCGGTACCTAAATTGGGAAAATCCCAAAACAAGTGGCAATTTTGAAGAAAAAAGTGTGATTGTGCAATTGAATTTACTCTCTGGCCTCGTTTCAAATAGTGTCACGTGCAAGCACTGTGAAGGTGAAGATTGTGTCAAAGTTTCCGAACATCGCAGTTCAAGAAAAGGTTTAGCTAGTAAGTTAGTGATAAAATGTGTAAAAAATGTGAACCCCCATAGTATTTTCAATGTGAACACCCGTTTTGTATACGGTTTGCGTAGTATAGGGAGGGCGCTAAAGCTGGAAAAATCTTCTGCGGGGTTATGGATCTCCCTCCCCCTCCAGTGCGTTTTGAAGTGCAAAATAAAATTTTGCTGGAAGTACTGGAAAAAGTTGCTGATGACTTAATGACTAAGGCTGCAAGTGAAGCTAAGAAAATAAATGAAACATTAGATATTACAGCATCCGTTGATGGAAGTTGGCAGAAAAGAGGGCATACATCTTTTAATGGGGTTGTTTCTTGCTGTTCAGGGGATACTGGAAAAGTGTGAGATGTACATTGCATGGCAAAATATTGCACAAATGTGCTATGAAAATGGGACCACATGAGTGCAACAAGAACTATGACGGTTACAGTGGGGGAATGGAAGTTGAGGGTGCACTGAAAATATTTCAAAGGTCTGAAGCTACTCGGGATGGTGTTAGGTATGTGAAATATCTTGTTTATGGTGACTCTAAAGGATTTTCAAAAGTAAGCGAAAGTAACCCGTATGGTGAGGCAGTGAAAATTCAAAAATTGGAGTGTGTTGGACATGTACAAAGGAAAGCACAGGTTGACGGATCAAGAAATTGATAAATTACAGCTGCACTTTGTATTGGCTATTTAGAGAAACACCCACAGTCTAGCAGAAATGAAAAAAGCCGTTTGGGCCACCTACTTTCACAAACTATCAACAAATGACAAACCACAACACAATTTGCCTCCTCCAGGAAAAGAGTCATGGTGTGGGTGCAGGAAGATAGAAGCAGGAATGGAACCTTACAGTCATAAAAGCAGTCTCCCAGAACCTGTGATATTAGCTATCAAGAGTGTGTACAGGGACTGGATCAAAGATGATCTCTTCAAAAAGTGTTTGCATGGTGGTACCCTAAACCCCAATGAAAGTTTTAACAACATAGTGTTGGAAAGAACTCCCAAGTCAGTGCATGTTGGGCTACAAACACTTCAAATTGGAGTTTTTGATGCAGTAATTTGTTTCAATGATGGTTGTTGGGGGAGGAAATTAGTGTTAGAAAAATTGGGATTCAAAGTCGGTGAAAATAGTAGAAAAGCCTTTCATACCATTGACACTTAGCGGCTTTTCGAAGCTGATAGAGCAACTTTGCAAGCCACAAAAGAAACAAGAACAGAAACAAGAACTAGAAACGAGAAAAGACACAGGGATGAAAAAGATGCTGAAAATCACCAGGATTATGGCCCTGAAGAGTTTTGAGCCCATCAGACACCTTCTCCCATCTTTGAGTTTCTTTTCCCGCAAGCCCAATTTTTCCACATTCAAGTACCACTAAAATTCAAACCGTTGAAGTTATCTCAACTAAATTTTGCATGATGGTTTTGATTACCAACATCTATTTGAAACTTTTCCAAAATAGCCTTAAAACACCTCTGTAATAGCACTTTTAATATTACAAAAATACCCATTTTTGGTTGATTTTTTTTTCAAAAAAATAATTTTTTATTTTTTAAAAATATTTTTTTTACAATTTGAGAATGCTAACTTTATATGTGTTTCATATTCAGAATACAAATTTGAGGAAGTAGCTGCAACAGTTTACGTGTAGTTGGTACCGAAAGTCCGCATTTAAACCATTTAATTTCCAAAAAAGTTATTTGAATTCATAAATATCAAACGCAAGTCTCAAGTTTTTCCCAACTCCATGTCCTACCAGGAATCGACCTCATGTAACCCTGAAGATATATGTGAGTTTTTCGCTAAACACTTTCAATCCGTATATTATGCGACCAGCTATTTACCGTATACACCTTCATCTGACATATATTCCGCACCTCTAATTGAGAACATCTATATTTCCACAGAAGAAATATCTAAAGCGATTAAGGAGCTTGATTTCAATAAAGGACCAGTGCAGAGGGCAATTAATTTTACCACTTCACATTATTTTTAATAAATCCCTTTCTTCTGGAATTTTCCCGTCTCTCTGGAAGTCATCTCATTTGACCCCTATTCATAAAAACAAGGACAAAAGATCTGTTGAAAATTATAGAGGTATTGCAATTCTATCGGGTATCCCTAAACTTTTTGAGAAAATAGTTTGTACGAAGATGTCTCCTATAGTAGAACCTCAACTCAATGACGAACAGCATGGCTTCCGTAAGAATCGCTCTACGACAACAAATCTTACAGTAATGGTCTCCAGCATTCTCTGTGAGATGAAAAAGGGTTACCAGATTGACGCGATTCACACTGATTTCAGCAAAGCTTTCGATCATGTCAACCACAAAATTATGACTCATAAGCTGAAAAAGTTTGGGATTAGTGGTTCTTTGCTGGACTAGATCGACTCATATCTCCAGAATCGGACTCAGTTTGTTAAATTTCAAGGATTTGTGTCCAAGAAAATCGATGTTTGCTCAGGTGTACCTCAGGGCAGCTATCTGGGTCCTCTTCTATTTAACATCTTCATTTCGGATCTTTCTGCAGTTCTGTCTGATATCCCTCACCTATTTATGCCGATGATCTTAAACTATACCACGTGATAACTTCCCATAAGGACTCACTATTCTTACAAAACAAGATTAGTTCCCTACTAGAATGGTCAAAAATAATCCAACTGTCTTTAAACTTTGATAAATGTCAGGTAATTAGTTTTTCTCCTAAAAACTCCGTCATCGCTTCTGACTATCATCTAAACTACCAAAAACTTAGCAGAGTGGACAGTATAGTAGACCTCGGCGTCATTTTGGATAGTAAATTGCGCTTCAACTTACATTACGATGAGTCTCTCTGTAAAGCCTATAAGCTCCTTGGCTTCATTAAGCAACGATCTAAGGAATTTCAGAACGTATGGGTTTCAAAATCATTATATGTTTCTTTAGTACGTCCCATTCTTGAATATGCTTGCCTTGTTTGGGATCCTGCCTTTGATGTCCATATAGACCGACTTGAGTCTGTTCAAAAACAGTTTTTAATTTGCGTTGAGATCACTATATGATCCGAAGAATTATAAAGATTTACCTTCCTATGAGCATAGACTCCGTATTTTCAATGTGTCCTCACTAGACTCTCGAAGAAAGGTGATAACTTGCTGTTTCACATTTGATGTTCTCAGAGGCAATATAAAAATACCGTCCTTAGTTGAAAGAATAAAAATGAATGAGAAAATACGTGTCACAAGGCATTCACGTCTGCTGGTTGAAAAGCGTCATCACACAAGTTACGCTGATAACGAACCTATAAACAGGTGTTGCAAAACATTCAACTCACTAAGTGTGCATTACTCCCCAACAATTTCCAGATCCCAATTCAAAACTTTGTTGTCTAATGCCCTATCCTCTTAATCCCATCATTTCATTCATAGATTAAGAAAAAATATTGTTCTTTCATAAAATTTCAATAAATTGTAATATACGAGTATATTCTTAAATTTTTGTACCTCTGCCTTGTTTGGCAATAAATAAATAAAATAAAATAAAATATTTTGTTAGTTTTTGAAAAATAAAAACATTTATAAAAAATCCATGCAAGTTAAAACTAAAACCATGATTGTTATCCTTGTTTCTTCCTTTAACTGTATGTTTTAAAACACAATTGCAGATAGATGCTGAGACATAACAGGGAGAAATAAAGTCTTATTTTGAGCAATTTCGCGAACATGTCCCCTTAATAATTCGAAGATACATGTTCGTTCATCTGCGACGACACACGTTACGATCATACGTTAGTCGCACAGTATTGAATCTTTTAAATAAAAATTGTCATCTCTCTATAAACCAACTTTTCCAAATGCATATCTCAGCGCATCGCTCGAATAATAACTATTTTGATAAATTCCAATTGTGAATAGCAACTGGGAATCTAATAACGTTAGATAGATGAAAATGATGCACTGATGGATAAACAAATAAATTTGTTTGATTGGATAATAGTCGCATAATTGGCAAACTGAATGGAAATGTGTTATAAGCAAAAGCGTACAGCAAACAACTTGAGTCCAAGACATGTGGACATGTAGCATCTAAGTTAAACTAATTCTTCCCACTCACTGGAATACTCCTCATAAATATGTATCTTAGAATGTGCATCTTCCCAATCAAGTCCGCACTCAACTCACCGAGGCTCAAACCGCTCTACCGGCCGTTTCATGTCTCCTTTAGCCTTAATCGACTATTAGTCCACGCTAGCAACTATGCATGTGTTCAAAGTTGACTATCTTAAATTACATTTGAATGGATAAAGTTGTTCTAATGTCGGACTGAATGTGAAGTCTGATATCCCACTTAAAGTTGTTCAACTTAATTCATCGCATTTAAGAAACTCTGTGTCATTCCGGGACAACTGTGTGCTACCGCTTCCACGGCGACTGAGCGTGTTGACTTCTTCTTTATCAATTAATCAGTTTAGCGCACACTATTGGAACGCGGGTGAAGCGAGGTCCGAAGGAGTTAAGTGTCAGCTAGTTACAGTGCTTCGAGAAAGCTTCCGACGATTCCTTAGGATTGTTCTCATAGCGAACGTCAATTCCAAGAACCCATCAAACTACTTTCTCATCTACACTAGAAGAAGAATTGTCTTGACCACTGTCCATCTATTCCGCGTATAAACAAACTACAATCAATTGAATTGCGAAAGTGGAAGACGCGAGTAAAATCTTACGCTTTTATCAATGACTTCCTGTTCAATTAATGCGACAATATTGTCAAGGCGTTTAATTACTTAACCGCATGTGCCATGTGTGCGCATTCACGTCTTTTTGATGCTACAAAGAATAACAAGTTGGGTAGACAGACCTATGCTCATGTCAGAAGGGTTTTGTACTCAACTTACAAAATGCAGTAACCAGCAACGAATAAAATCAAGAAACATGTCAAAGACGATTTAATTGGAGAAAATGTGAAATTCGAGGATCATACTATTATTAACAAAGTTGAACGAATTTTGACTTCTGAGGTATTTGTTATAGTTATACCCATAAATATCTTCTTTGATATTTTTTCAGATTTTTTAGATCACTGGTGTCCATTCGCGAGGGAGGAAACACATTTTTCATGTATTTCCCCCCTGTGCTCCCACTGAAGCAAAAACTGTCAGTTTAAGAACTGTTTTGAAAAGCTCTCATAGAGAACTTTCAGTTGATACTCATATCGGTTACCTTTCATGAAATTTTTTTCAGGGGCCACTCCTCTATACTGTAATCATCGATTCATGGCCTGTTTTTTCGAATCTTAGAATGGTTACAAAGCCCTTTTGCTAGGAGCTGTCTCCTGCCTTTTCGACTTGTTTCAATTGTATATACTCATCTTCATGATACCTATCACTCCTGAAATTTCCATGCAAATTCTAGCAAAGCTGTAGTGTCTAAGTCGGTAAAAAGCGCATATGGCTCCATAGCAATATGTTTCCATAGTAATACAGGGCATATTGCTCCATAGTAATCCAGGAAAATTCAAATCGCTATAACTTCGGTAAATACTATTCGATCTTTATGAAACTTTCAGAAAAGATCAATCTTATAAATAGTCATCTCTTTGCAAAATTTTATTGAGTTTAAGGGTACCGTTTAGATTTTATTCAAGAAAACACAAAATCGATAATTCATACTATTACTAACAAAGTTGAGTGAATTTCGACTTCTCATGTATTTGTTGTTGTTGTACTCATAAAGGCCTACATTCATGATTTTTTTCAGATTTTTCGGATGGAAGGTGTCCAATCGCGAGGGGGGGGTACGCGAAAAGTTCGTACATTTCCCCTTCCCCTGCCCCCCTCGGTACTCATAAGACAATTTTAAGACTTTTTTTGAAAAGATCTCATTGAGACCTTTCCAATGACACCCTACTCGACTACCAATGGTGAAAATTTTTTTTTGAGGGGTCACCCCCTTATATGGGGAGACCCCCCTTAAACCCCTTTGAAAATTTTTTCCACCCTTGAACTTTCAAGAGGTCACCACTTCTGACCTTTCCACAAAGTTTCATGGCTGTAGCCTCTATGGTTTCGGAGAAAAAGTGCTGTGACATACAGACGGACGGACGGACGGACGGACGGACGGACGGACGGACGGACAGACGGACACAGGTCGTGATTGCAATAGGGTTTTGTATTTTAGTACAAAACCCTAAAAAGCAGTTAATTATATAACAACAAGTGTCCGCCAGTTGGCATATGAAGGCCGGCGCGTTGTAAGAAATCTTGCAAACAATAAATAATCATGTGTGTACTACGTACCAATAATTGCTGTTGCAATCCGCGAGCGTGCTACGCTAACTTAGCATCCCTCCGATGATGAAGAAAGGAAATTGCGGTTCAGATTAATTGCCCCGGCATCGACAGAGAATAGGAAGTTTCAGTTAACCCGCGCCGAACCAGAGTCAACTATCAATTGCAGGGATCACAGTCAAACCATTCTTCATTAAAAATTATGTCTTGTGAATGAATTTAATTGGTAAATGAATGAAACAATCAGATATAAGATGATGTTTGTCTTTTAAGGGCGATATTACAACTTTTTTACTTGGTTATCTACCGATCAATGATCGAGCAGTATCAGAAATTCTGGTCAATTGATTATCTTCAGAAGCCGTATTTGCATCGCCTATCTAAAAAATATTAAAAAGGTTTCAACATTTTATACAACATTTGACAAAATTTTCGTACGTAGTTTTCACCTTGTTGGGTTGAAGGCTGTGATTAAAGGTAAATCTTCGCCATTCTTTCCCATCGCTTCAGTCTGCAACTCCTTGAACTGTGCAATTCGTTTTGCCGAACCTCGGACAAGGTTTATCAAATCTTTTATTAATCCAATGATTTTTTTAGCTGGTAAAACCTTTTCAATTGAATCTTGGACAACAAGATTCAGGTCTTTCTCACGTACAGGTATACGCGCCTGCAATCCTGACATTTTTCCAGAAACATTTGATGCCCCATCATAGCACTGGCCTCTTAGTTTTGAGGGAAGGAACGATTTCACGACGAAAATGTTGTCAACAAGATCGGATAAAGTTTCTGCTTGAGTGTTTGACGTTGAGAAAAATCCGATGAAATTCTCATTTGTAACTAATTCGTTGGAAACCGTTCTAATGCAAACGGAGACTTGCTCTATTCGTGACGCATCTTCGAAAAATTCTCCACTTTTCTTATCTCGTCCCATGATCTTTGACAAGATTGCATTCGCCTACATATCGAGTATTCCATCGGACTTTCATGGTGGAGCCATCTGTATCCATCTCTCTGCAACCAGGAATTCAGTTGTGGGGCGTCTTTCGAGCGAGCCTTCAATAACGCCAAGAAATTGGAATTTTCGTCATTATTGTGTCCTCTTAAAGGCAAACTCTGCTTTGCCACTGCTTCCAGGGTGCTGAAATTTTCAGTAACACCGTTCTATTCTCCATCATCTGTTTCGAGTGAGACGACGATAACGTTTGTAAAACATTCACTTTTCCCAGGCTTGACAGTGCTTCGGTGCAATTGAAGTGTAGAACATTTAAGGAATGGTTCTTCATCTGCTCTGACTCATGCTTCCAGTATGAAAAACCCATCGTCGACCCAGGCTTGTTTTGATCTCAGAGTATGCAAGTCAAAAGCAGCGATCAATTGCCGTTCACATGCTTCAGTACAGACGTTGCAAATTCCGCAACAAAAACATTGTTAAGTTCGACCCACGGATCGTTTTTCTGAAATTGCTGTTGTTTTCGCTGCTGCTGTCTTGATTTTGACTATCATTATCTAAAGCTCAAGGAGTCTTGGTTTTCGAGGATCCTGAGGCTTTTTCTCGACCCATTGCTAATCATCATCTACGCAATCCTCTTTTTTCCTTTTCATCAGTCGCACGACGAATCTATCCATCTGTCGTCTTTTTGTACTTTGTATAGCATGTACACTCATTTCGGGTTTTTTTCTTGCAATTTCTCACTCAGGAATAATACACGAGCAATAACGACACGAGCGAATAGAAGAATAAATCGAACATAAACTTAAAAAAAAAGTCAGGCACGTATAGTACACCTATATGGCTATATGGGTACAGCCATCGTTAGCATAAATGTGTCTTTCCCCAATCCGTGTACGTATACCATGTGCATGCTCTGAGCGCGCTTATTTCCCGCGTGAAATTTAAATTGTAAAAATCGGCAAAGTTGATAACATTTGGTGTTTGATTGTTTCGAGTGGATAATTTTCCTACTCGGGATTTCTCGAGTGCGTCTGGCTACCCACTCCACCCACTACTCCTGTCGAGACTGCCTTGAAGTCACGCATTGTCATCAGATTTCCATCAAATACAACAAATTATTTCCCCTATAACCAATAGTATATCATGGCGGCAAAGTGTCTGTCTGTCCTGAAGGCGTTTAAAAATTAGTCCATCTAACCACACCGTATCGAAGAATTTCTCCATATAAATGAGACACGCTCCAACATATTCTCTTTTGTTTGGTTTCCAACAGATGTCTGAGGTTACTTTCGCTATCGCATGTATGGTCCAATGCCTGGCACGAGAACTAAATTGGCGATTCGACATCAGCTCATATTTCTCAATGTGGACGTTTAATGATTTATTTAGTATCACTTCAAACACCTTGCTGATGTTATACAGCAAGCTGATTAGGTGATAGCTTTAAGGACTAGGAGATTCTTTTCCTTTCTTCAAGGTCGGAAATACCTTGGCCTTTTTCCACTCATTTGTGTTCCTAATAGCCACCTCAGGCAAATGTTTAGAGCTTTATTTGGAATACCGCCAATACCACATGGTTTCTTGTTATTAGTCGTGCGAAATACGAAATATAAGTCTCCATAGCTGAATCAACAAGATTCAATGTATTTAACGAAGCTATACCGATTTAAATTTTCCTGTATTACTATGGAGCAATATACCCTGTATTACTATGGAAACATATGGCTATGAAGCCATATGTGCTTTTTACCGACTTAGACACTACAGCTTTGCTAGGATTTGCATGAATATTTCAGGAATGATAGGTATCATGAAGATGAGTACATACTATTGAAACAAGTCGAAGAGGCAGGAGAGAGCTCCTAGCAAAAGGGCTTTGTAACCATTCTAAGATTCGAAAAAACAGGCCATGAATCGATGATTACACTACAGAGGAATGGCCCCTGAAAAAAAATTTCATGAAAGGTAGCCGATATGAGTATCAACTGAAAGTTCTCTATGAGAGCTTTTCGAAACAGTTCTTAAACTGACAGTTTTGGCTTCAGTGGAGCACAGGGGGGGGAAATACATGAAAAATGTGTTTCCTCCCTCGCGAATGGACACCCGTGAACTAAAAAAATCTGAAATAATTATCAAGCGAGATATTTATGGGTATAACTATAACAAATACCTCAGAAGTCGAAATTCTTTCAACTTTGCTAATAATAGTATGATACTCAAACATGACATGTTTCTTGATTTTATTAGTTGCTGGTTACTGTATTTTGTAAGTTGAGTACAAAACCCTTCTGACAGAGCATAGGTCTGTCTACACAACTTGTTTAATCTTGCGATGGTTTGGGTTTCATATCCTTTTATATTGTTTCGAGGTTTTATCTTGGGAACTGTTTTCTCAATCGTTTCCAATGTCAGCTTCTCTAGCTTCAACAAATAGAGATCAATTTCATCGTTAGTTAGATTCCTGTCAATCAGAATCATTGAGCAAGCATTGCCATCGTCAGAAGAAGGATTAAACTTCTTGTGAAACTTTCCCCGATCCGTTTATTTTTGGAAATCAACCGATGATTTTTGGAATGAGGGATGCATCATCTCAACTTCTCCGAAATTCAGCCACCAGCAAAGAATAAAGTCAAGAAACATATCAAACATGTGCACGTTTAGAAGAAAATTCATTATTTCTCTATTTTGAATGGTCGCTATTTTGATGCGAAATAACAAAAATCACTCAATTCATGAATTCACCAAAATATTTATGTTAATCATCTTATTTGAAAAGTTTCTGATTCGATAGAAACTGCATAAAATACGAAAATCATATATTGTTGTTGTAATTGGGGAAATTTCAAATGGCTCTAACTTCCTTGTATATCATTCGATTTTCATCAAACTTACAGAGCATTAGGATATTTCGTAAGACTACTTAACTTCGAAGTTCATACTATTATTAACAAAGATGAGTGAACTTTGATTTCTAAGTTATTTGTTGTTGTTGTACTCTTAAACAAATACCTATTGTTGTGAGTTCCGGCGTACCGGCTTTCTCCCATTCGCAACGTCAAATTGCCGCCGTAACATCTTCACCTTTATTGGGGGCATATAACCTTTTGCTCAGTAAATTTATTTATTTTTACTAACATTTAACAATTTCCCTATAATTTTTAACTTCCCCATCATTTCAATCATATCCTTTTCCCTTATTTTCAATTACAAAACAAGTTGGGTGGACAGACGTACGCTCATGAGAGAAGGGTTTTGTAATTAACCTACAAAATGCAGTCACCAGCAACGAATCAAATCAAGAAACATGTAAAAGACGATTTTATTGGAGAAAATATGAGATTCGAAGATAATACTATTCTCAACAAAGTTGAACGAATGTTCACTTCTGAGGTATTTGTTATCGTTACATTCATAAATATCTCCCTTGATAATTTTTCAGATTTCTTGGATCACAGGTGTCCATTCACAAGGGAGGAAACACATTTTTCATGTATCCCCCCCCCGTGCCACCACTGGAGCAAAAACTGTCCGTTTAAGAACTGTTTTGAAAAGCTCCTATGAAGAACTTTCATTCTATACTCATAAAGGCTACATTTGATGAAATTTTTTTCAGGGACCACACCCCTGTACTGCAATCATTGATTCAGGGCCTATTTTTTCTGAATGGTTATGAAGCCCTTTTGCTAGGAGCTCTCTCCTACCATCTCGACTTGTTTCACCTATGAGTATTAACTGCGGGTACTCATCTTCAGTCATTCATTAAATTGAATCAAGTGTTCAAAGCATGCACCTTAAACATTTAAGTTGGGGAAAAATACCCCAAAATTATTCAATCTTCGCATTTTAAACACCCACCATTTTGTTTTACTATTACTGATACCACTAGCTGATCCGAATCTCAAAGATATACTCGTACATGATACCTATCATTCCTGAAATTTTCATGCAAATCCTAGCAAAGCGGTAGTGTCTGACTCGGTGAAAAACGCATATTGTTCCAAAGCCATATTTTTCCATAGCAATACAGCGCATATTGTTCCATAGTAATACAGGAAAATTCAAATCGCTATAACTTCGTTAAATATGATTTGATCTTTATGAAACAGAACAGGTTAATCTTATAAATAGTCATCTTTATACTGATTTTTATTGAATTTAAGGGTACCGTTAAGATTTTATTCAAGAAAACGTAAAATCGATAAATCATACTATTACTAACGAAGTTGAGTGAATTTTGACTTCTCACGTATTTTTTGTTGTTGTACTCATTAATGCCTACATTCATAATTTTTTTCAGATTTTTCAGATGAAAGGTGTCCAATCGCGAGGGAGGGTACGCGAAAAAATCGTACGTTTCCCCTTCCCTTGCCCCCCATGGTACCGATAAGGCAATTTTAAGACCTTTCCAATGACAATAGTGAAAAAAATTTTTTAAAGGGTCACCTCCCTATATGGGGAGATCCCCCTTAAACCGCTTTGAAAAATCATTCCACCCCAAAATTTTTAAGAAGTCACCACTTCTGACCTTTTTACAAAGTTTCATGGCTGTAGCTTTTATAGTTTCGGAGAAAAAGTGCTGTGACATACAGACGGACGGACGGACAGACGGACGGACGGACAGACGGACACAGGTTGAGATTACAATAGGGTTTTGTATTTTGGTACAAAACCCTAAAAATAGTTATGGAATAATTACTTCAATTTTCCCACTAACAACACTCCATTCATTAATTCCCATTAACAAAATTTCATTCGATACATTTTCCCTAACAAAACCTAATTCCTTCGTTCATACTAACTAATTTTATGTTTCATACTAACAAAAATTCATTCACGTTTCCCTACTAACGAATGTCATCCCAATGCCCATTAAGAAAGACGCATAGTTGGAGCTGCTAATACAATGAATGGGAAGTCAACAGAAGGTGGCTCCGTTGGTAGCGTCGTGGATTCTCAATCGGGGGTCCACTGGGACCCTGGGTTCAAGTTCCCTGAGCGAAGGAAAGTGCTCTTTTTGAAATATCGGCAAAAGCAATTGTTTCCGTATATATGTGACAATTTGCATGTAACCAAACGCTTCCGTGGTTATGCAAATCGCCATATATGCAAAAAAAAAATTGTTGCGTTTGTCGATATGGAAAAGATGTGTGGGTAGCGGAATTCGAGAGAAATCTTGTAGTGCAGATGTTGGTAATTTGTCAATAGCAATTAAACGTGTAATTGCAGTTTGTTGCGAAGTGAGTTTTTCCTATCCATGATGCCGATAAAATGTATAAGTGCGAGTCTGTCACGTTATTAACTACTTAGGGAAGATGAAATTAGTGCGAGTTTGGGTCTGAATTATTAAATGATATAAGAAAAAAAAACAAGTGCAGAGATTAATTGTACAGCAACAAAACACTATTTTGTTGGTTTGTGGAGAGAACCAGGTGCCTTACATTGAATTTTTCTGTGATTACGCTTCTAAAACGGATCGGAGAGCTGAAAATAGCCGTTGCGTTTTTGTTTTTGTGACTTTAACTTTAAAAATTTAATTTTCAGTGGCTCCTCACTTCTTCCTTTTGTATTTTATTGGTTGTTCGGAGTTCTGCACGGAAAGAAGTAACTACCAATCTGGTATTTTAATATTTTATAAATTATAATATTTTAACAGTCGCTGTTTTTTACTATATTCTTTATTATATTGAATTAGTTTATAGTGTTATATTTTTCAATTTCCAAGGGGGCTTTTAGTAGTTTTTCATATTGTTATTCGGCAAATAATTTGATTTGAATTAGAATTTCTGAATAAAATAAAACGGCTATGTCACGTTAAAACAATAGTCTTTCATTTCTTAAAATCACCTCCCCCTTTCCCGTCCTTATCCCTTCGTGTCAGTGTTTATATGTACGATGGCTCAGTTCGAGCAGAGGGTGTCCCGGAGGACGCACGACACGACTGAGTCCTAGCCGGCCACAGTATGCCACCCTGGGTTACTCACCCCTCTGCTGAAACATAATGTCTGCAACTGCAGTGACTTTCGCGGTTGAAACACTATGTTATTTTTTTAAGATTTTTCAAGTCACAGGTGTCCATTCACCACGGGGGACACACAAATTTGTCGAATATTTCCCCTCGCAATGCGCCCCTCGAATTAAAAAGTGTCAGTTTAAGATTCTAATATCGACTCAAGGCCTTTCATTCGATTCTAACATCGACTACCTTTGATAAAATTTGTATTTTCTGTGGCCAATCCTATATGAGGAGACCCCCTTAAATACCTTATAGTATTTTCTTATTATTTCACAAAGCCCTTAAAAATCATTTGGATACATGGCTTCACCCCCAGTCTCGTGACGGCTAATTCAAAACTCTGGCCGTCTGGAATTTGAAAGATTATAAAATTTTTGTTAGAAGGAAGTTTTAAAGTATTTTTAATGAAGGTAACCATTATTTAGTGCAACCAAAACCAAAGTGTTTTCGTCAAAGAGTTTGTTATATTTCTTTTTTATTATTTGTCAGTCTTGGTCACCATGATTTGTTTTCTGTATACGCCGCCATTCACTTCATATACGTGGGTCATTCAACGAGTACTCAGCCTCACCGCCCAATGACGCTACTATTACAAAAGAGTTTTACCATCGTGCAGTACATTCAACAAAACTAATGAAGGGAATTGACTGAAACTTTGACAGTAGGCTACTAAAAGAATGTACTGCACGATGGTAAAACTCTTTTGTAATAGTAGCGTCATTGGGCGGTGGGGCTAGGTACTTGTTGAATGACCCAGCTATATTTTTGAGGATATCTCATTTTTGAACTCTTCTTGTTAGCAAATATTCTGTTTATTTGATATCCGCTGGGCAATTTTTTTCTTGGAAAGGTATCGGGCTTCTTGGAGCTCTAAGTTTTGTATTCAAATTATTCTTATTTTCACCTACCTCCACTTAGGCTGAGAGGTTTTTTTTAGAACGATGGTAATTGAACATATCTTTAGACCGAATCATAAAATGTACACAGGTTACTTTAGATCATTTGATACAAAGTGTACGGGAATATTGAGTATATCGTATTCAGGAGCCCACATTGGACTTAGCAACAGGGCCATGCTTGATCGGCTTATCACCTATCATTGCCAATGCATGGTACAGGGCATTTTTTAATGATTTTTTATTTTTGTGCATGCCATACGAAAGCGGTCCGAAAAGTAGTTAGCCTCACCGCCCAATTTTTTACAATGAAATTGCTTCAGAGCAATGATTTAGATCATGTTGAATTGTATTTATGCTACATTTAGAATTAATTTATTGGTTATTTTTAGTAGGATGATTGACCAAAATGTACCGTTTATGGAAAAAATTAAGGATATTAATCATTCTTATCATCCACGACCAAAAGGTTCGGTATGTTCATCAAATATTTGAAGAGTTCCAAAATAATTGGCAAAAATCATTAAAACTCAATTACTCGATATTAATATACTACATTGAACTGTTAATATCTATAGAGTCCTTCAAAAGATTATAATTTTGTGCCGACGCATTTTAGTGCAATATGTTGTCCCTCATTTAGAACCTTTACAATCAAAATCCTCATATGCGTTGAGCAGTTACGCTGAGAAATCGGGTTGAATGTCGGAAATTGTTTAGTTTTAACTGTAAAGGTCCTTTAGCGTTAGTTGACTTTATTGTCCTATAAATGGAAAACAGGTCCCATCACCTATCCCAGTTCAAGTTATACGTGAACGCACATAAATAAAAGTAAAAAATAAAAATAAATACACGGGACAAACTGATAAACTTCTTTCGTTTGGAAGTTGGTTAATAAATCAAAAGTTTTGTTTGCTTTTAAAGTTGATTGGATGATTTGCCTAAGTATTTTGGCAATTGTTTACAGGTTTTCCTCAGTATAACACATTTTACTACGCATTTTCATGAACATTTAAAAAACAATTTCTAATTTTAATATTTTCAATCTACGAAGCAAGCAGAAAAACTATCTAATCTAGATCAAAACGTTGGCTGTTTTGTGTATTTGAAGGAAACCCTCATTTTTTTCGGATATATTTGGAGGATTGGTTAAATGTGCACAGGATGCACAACTCAAGTATTCATGACTTCAAAAAAGTTACTCTGAACTCTTATTCCCTCTCTTAAAGCGCTTGTGGCGGTTATATTATATTATATTCAAAATAACTCAAAATATTCATTCCATTCATAAAATATACTGTACATAAAAATACTTTACTATTGACACATTAAACAAATCATGTAAATCTAGTTACCTATATTGTTTTTTAAATTGTATATATAGATTGTAAATTAATGAAGTTATATCAGTAAGTTCAGTTCAGTCAACGAATTCAGTTCTTTCTCAAATATTGTATTGAGAAAGTCAATTAATAAATTTAATTTAATTTGTTCTAATTGTAGAAAGAAAAGTTTATGCTTATAAACAATCAGAAACAAACTATACCACAAGAACGAACAATTGGTGACCCCGATAAGGCACAAGCGCCTCTTATTGAAAATCCAGGTCTTTTTCAACACGTGGACTTGCAACGGAAATCGTAGTAACCTTTAAGAAGGACGAGTAGTACCACGCTATCTAAGCCCGAGCTGCTATTGCGAATATAAACAAGTTGAAGTAGCAGGAGGATGCTCCGGCCAAAAGGGTATTGTAAAACAATTAGTAAATCAAACAATATATCCTGCATATCAAAACTTGACTAATATATACATTCCATAAATTGATTTCGAAAAATTATTATGGTTATTATAATTTTAAACTCGATACCATTTTGTGTCAAGTGGTTTGACCTCGTCGCTTGATTAGTCATGATAACACTTGGATATTACTAAAAATTTCTAAAATTTTTATCAAAATCCTACATATTTGTAGTGTCTCGGTCCGTTGCAAGCGTGTATCTTCCTAGTATCACGTGTTAATGTTGTTGTAATTGTTAAATATTCAATCGGCTGTAACTTACCTGTTTATTGTTCAATTATTGTGAAATTTTCGAACCATATACAATCACTTTCAGAAAATTTAAATTATAGATTTTGGGAAATCTAAGTGTCACATCTTGATTTTATAGACAAAAAAAGCAAAATTTATAAAATGTACTATTATTAACAAAGTTGATCGAATTTCGATTTCTAAGGTATTTGTTGCCCTTGTGAAGGAAAAATTGACAGTTCAAGTACTGTTTTGAAAAGCTCTTATAAAGAACTTTTATTTGATATTCATATTGGCTACCTTTGATGAAATTTTTTTTCAGCGGCCATTCCCCTGTACTGTAAACAGCGATTCATGGCCTATTTTTTCGAACCCTAGAATGGTTACAAAGCCCTTTTGCTAGGAGCTCTCTCCTGCCTCCTCGACTTGTTTCACGTATGAGTATTAATTGTAGGTGCTCATCTTCAGTCATTCATTAAATTGAATCAAGTGTTAAAAGCATGCGCCTTAAACGTTAAGTTGGGAAAAAATAACTCAAAATTATTCAATCTTCGCATTTAAAACAGCCACTATTTTTCTTTATGATTACTAATACCGCTAGCTGGGCCAATTCTCAAAGAAATTCATGATATCTATCATTCCTGAAACTTTCATGCAAATCCTAGCAAAGCTGTAGTATCTGAGTCAGTAAAAAGCGCATATTGTTCCATAGCCATATGTTTCCATAGTAATACAGCGCATATTGTTCCATAGTAATACAGGAAAATTCAAATCACTATAACTTCATTGAATACCATTCGATCTTTATGAAACTTTCAGGACAGATTAATCTTATTGGTAGTCATCTGTGTACTGAATTTTATTAAATTTAAGGGCACCGTTAAGATTTTATTCAAGAAAACATAAAATCGATAAATCATACTATCACTAACAAAGTTGAGAGAATTTCGACTTCTCACGTATTTGTTGTTGTTGTACTCATAAAAGTCAAAGTCAAAGTCAAAAGCGCTTTATTTAATACTCATCGTTATAAATTTTAAAAGAATACAAAGCAAATTCCAAATAATAACAATCAAAAAACTTAATGGCCCAAATGGCTCTCTAAATTTGTACGTTATCATAAACTCATTTCATCAAAAAAAAACTATGGCAAATGCAATTAATTACGATTATTACATATTTTTACAATTCAATTGGAAAAAGGAGAAAAAACCAACCAACACTATCCAAAAATTATTTATAATTAATACACAACAGTGAAACTTTGATCCTACACCTAATATGTTGTAACTTATTTCTAATAAAATACAATCAAAAAAACTTTATCTTATACTAAAAATACTATAACAATGTTCCTAACCTAAGTGTTTAATCTTAACTCTAACGGAATATAGTAAACATTACATATACCTAACCTATACCTGATTTTAACAAAAATAAACAACAATACTAAATGTAGCAATAATGAGCTGAAACTCAAAAACTAAATAACGAAAAACACCAAAACTGAAAACAAACACGAAAAATTTAGACATTGTCATTCAGCCACCAATACCTGGATTGCGCCGTCTCAACTCGATCAGCTTCAACGAATCTAGCAAATGAGTATCTCCATTGAAATCGTTGGCCTCGTGAACTCAAATTCGGAGGATATTTTATCTTCTTATCGGTGGCCCGTCGATATATATGATATATGACTGGGACGCCGTCAGAATCAAAAACATATCCATTCATGTCCAAATACACGAATGCTTCTGGAGGAATGAAGCCAGTAGCGAGGCAAGTCGCTATATACCCGTCTGTAGGGTGGAACGGCTGTGAAATCCAAGGGTTTTCACTCACAGTCACAGATCTTGCGATATGATTCCGAAGAAGCTTCAATATGAAGATATCGACTCTAGTCACTTCAGCAGTTTGATAAATTCTTCTATTCGATATATAATGTTTCCAATCCGTTTCAGGCTTTCTGTACAAACCAGTACATGCACGAAGACATTTCCTTTCGAAAACTCTTAATTTTTCCATAGTACTAGCACTCTGGTTGTACCAGATCTGACATCCATAGGTCAAAACTGGTCTAACCAGTGTCTTGTAACAGATAATTTTGACCTTTTGATCAATGTATCTGGAATGAAAGAGTTTTCGAAGGGCCATGACTACTTTAAGTGCTTTACTGAGCATGATTTTCACATGTTCAGTATAGTACAGATACTGATCGAGATAAACACCGAGGTATCGAACACAGGATTTATGTGGAATTCGTTCTGAACTACCCTCGCCAGCCATGATGTGGAAATCTTTCCAATTACGTTTCAGGTCTTGACTGACCCCCTGCAGCGTTGTCCGAAACAAGATTGTTTCACACTTCTGCGCATTGATTTTCATTCGCCAATTGTCGGTGTACAGCTGTACATCATTGAACATTTTTTGGAGATTGCTCTGAACTATTGTAGCTTTTCGGTCTGCCGTGTAGATGATCAGATCATCAGCAAACGCTACCAATGATCGCGTTGGCGAGACGTTAAAATCAAAGCCGTTCAATAGCTTGCGAATAAAGATTGAGAAGAGCAGAGGCGCAGTAACTGTTCCCTGCTGTAGACCATTCAAGACCTTGAACTCGCGCATTGTTGTCAGATTTCCATCGGTTACAACAAACGATTTCCCGTATAACATATAACACATCATGGCGACAAGGTGTCTGGGGAACTTGTCCTGAAGAAGTTTAAAAATAAGTCCATCTAACCATACCGTATCAAAGGCTTTCTCCATATCAATGAGGCATGCTCCAACACATTGTCTATCATTTAGTTTCCAACAGATGTCTGAGGTTACTTTCATTATTGCATGTGTGGTCGAATGCCTGGCACGAAAACCAAATTGGCAATTCGGCATCAACTCATTTTCCTCAATGTGGGCGTTTAATGCTCTGTTGAGTATCACTTCAAACACCTTGCTGATGTTAGGCAGCAAGCTGATGGGGCGATAGCTTTTCGGGCATGAAGATTCTTTTCCTTGCTTCAAGATCGGAAATACCTTAGCCTTTTTCCACTCATTTGGGAAATATGAATTGCTCAACATGTTGTTGAACAATATGCAATAGTTCCTAATAGCAACCTCAGGCAAATGTCGGAGAACTACATTTGGAATACCATCATTACCACATGATTTCTTGTTGTTTATCTTGCGAAATATGAAACACAAGTCTTCATAGCTGACAAAATAATCAATAAGATTCAAGCTCGGTATGAGGTCAGATGTTAATGTTTCATTGAAATGAAGAATTGATTGGCCGTTCAGGCTTGATTTGAAGTCGGAAACTTTTGCTTCAACGACCTCTGAAAAAATTTCGTTCCCTCTCTCAGGGTTTGGTAGATGAACCAATTCAAAATGTGTTCCAATCAGGGCAAGTTTATCCAATCCTTCACAAATAATCCTGTTTCCATTTCTATCCGGAGTCGTACTATCAATTTCAATACCAGCCCTATCGAGAAGATTTATCTCATCACTAGTGACTTCAAGATTCGATACCTTCACTCGAGACTTCTTGCGGAATATGCCATTCACTTTCGCAAACACGCCGTCTGGGTCCTGTGGGCTAGTACCCCTCAATTTTTCCGCCCATTGATTGCTGACCTCACTCCTGAAGTATGACCGGATTAAGTTCCGGACATTCTTCAGATGTAATTTCAACAAAGACAACGAGGGATGGTTGTAGTCCAAAAATCGTCGATAAATATTGTTGACGCGTGTGAGAAGGAGGCTCTTCAATCTTTTCAACCTTGCGATGGTTGGTGTTTCATATCCTTCCATATTGTTTCGATGTTTAATCTTGGGAACTACTTTCTCAATCGTTTCCAACGTCAGCTTCTCTAACTTCGACAAATAGACATCTATTTCATCGTTAGTTAGATTTCTGTCATTAGGAACCATTGAGCAAGAGTTGCCGCCATCAGAAGGGGGACATTGCTTCTGGTACTCCCGATTAAACTTCTTTTGAAAGTTTCCCCAGTCTGTTTTTTTGAAATTCAACCGATGATTTTCATGTTGAACTGGAATGAGGAAGAAATCATCCCTGTGATGATTGATTTCCATTACGATTGCGTTATGGTCGCTATCATAAGGAAGCATCTGCAGTTTCTGTTGAGGACTATTAAAGTTGAATTCGAGTCTTGCGTCAGCAATGCAAAGGTCCAAATATGAATTTGTCCTAGGGTATGTTGGGAACTCCGACCCATATAGATTGCACCTGTATTCAATTTTGTTCTCTGTTATCCACGATTTCAGGAATACACCTCTTGGATTATTGGTGGCGTTCAGCCATGATGTATGCTTGGCGTTCAGGTCACCAGCAAGAATATAATAGTTATGCAGCCTGTTCAATTCGAGTATTTCGAACAAGGAATTGAGTTCCTCCTTGAGCTTGAGAACAGTTCCACCAGTTGCATAGGCAGAGATAACGAAGAGGTTATCCCCACCTGGCAGTGAGATTTTGATAACGGACACTTCAAGAGATTCAAAGCTTTTGAATTCGACTTTTTCAATATTTTGGAAACAATAGGGTCTTCGTACCAATATCCCGGTGCCACCTCCCCCATCACCTATTACCCTATCGTTTCTTACGAATTCAAAATCCTTGAATGTCATGAAGTGCCATGAATTGAGGTGGGTTTCGGCTAGAAGCAGGATGTCAGGCTTTTGTCTGGCAATGAATTCAAGGAGATAATCACGCCGATGTAAAGTAACAATGGAGTTGACATTGATCGAGATGAGACGAATCCTATCCGTGGGAATGTGGCTGGATGACAACTTATTTTGAGCCATTTGAAAGTCCTAAACGCTGAAAAACAATGTTAATTTTCGAATCTTGTTTATCGATTCGCTCTGATAAGGAATTTAATTGGTGATAAATTTTGAGAAGCAGCTCATTATTGCCACTTACATTATTTACCCTATTTTCCGCATTTTCTGCTGGTCCTCTAGCGGCGAGTGCAAATGATACTCCGGGCTTGACGAAGTTCGGAGCTAAGACACTGCGGTGTATTTGTGTTTGTTTTGGGGCAGATTTCAATCTTGCATCCTGATATCGGGAGCATCCTCGATATGATGCCGGGTGACCAAAAACACCGCAGTTCACACAATATAACTTCTCTTTTGGCTCCGTCTGAGCCAATTTGCACTCACCGGGAGCATGCACGTCTTTGCATTTAACGCATCGGTAATGCATGGCGCAGTTGGCAGCCGAATGCCCAAATCGTTGGCAGCGATAACACTGGTTGATTTCTCGTTTCTGGAGGCGTTCCCACCTCACCACTCGAAAATTTAAATACCTGATTTGCTGAAGAGCGCTTGGACTGCTCTTATTTGTTATTTGTACCAAATAAAGTGGTAGATTTTTTTTTTCTACCGTCGACCTTCTTGTCGCGAATGTTTTCACTGAGATAAACTCAATTTGTGGCGCCGTTTCCTTGAGAACCTGAAGAAGATCGACGGTATCTTCTCCGCAGTCCAAGCCCTTCAGCAAGAACGTCTGGTTCTTCTCGCTCTTGGGGGTATAGGTGAAGTGCGGAACCTCCCCAGAATTCAAAGCATCTTTCGCTGATTTGAAATCAACCAGTGATTTCGTTCTAATTGACAGCTTCTCAGAATTTATTCGTTTGATTTCGAAATTTGTCAATTTGTTTTCGGCTGCCAACAGCCGAACCATGTCTTTTCCGCTTTGCCCGAAGACATTAATCGGCGGAACTTTCTCAGTATTCTTTGCTACTTTTTGAGGAGGACCAGCAGAACTACGGGCTGGTTTCTTCTCCCTATTTCTACTTTCATTATTTTTATTTTTTAAATATAAGATAAAATTATCGTCTTTGTTACCTTCGTCTACCTCCATGTCCTGCTGGAGTCCATCCAGCGCCGCAAAGTAGTTCTGGCTTTCGTTCGTGCCACCAGCACTTAATACCTCTTCAGTTATTATTGGAGTTGCAGATTTCTTCTGTTTTTCGATTTTTCGTATCGGACCACTCTCTTGAACTTGTTTTGCCGTCTTGAACATTTCTTCATACGTTTGAATTCTTGCCTTTAGCTCTTCGATTTCACTTCGAAGGCGGCACACTTCCTGTCTATCCTCGAGCACTTGTGTTTTGCGACCGGCATCTGCGGTATCCTGGGTGCTCGTGTGTCTCCGCTTGTTGACACTTGCCAATTTCACACCGTCACTCTCCCCGGGGCCCCCCAACGGAGGGAAGCCGTCGGGCTCCCACATACAGCAGTCCCGAGTTGTCGTTGGTTTGGCCTTTTCTTGGTTTATGGGTACGGTTGGTCGATGCCTTCGACGATAAATTCTTCCCCAATAAAATCAAAACTTGCTTTTGACTGGCTCGTAAAAAATTATTTCAATATTTTGAAACTGACTTTTGTGAAAAATTAATTAATTTTTAAAATTAATGACAGGAGCGATTAAAAACACGTCTACACGCAACGAGTGCTAGACGTAGAATTCTGTTGTACTCATAAAGGCCTACATTCATGATTTTTTCAGATTTTTCGGGTCAAAGGTGTCCAATCGCGAGGGGGGGGGGACACAAAATTTTCGTACATTTCCCCTTCCCCTGCACCCCTCGAAGCAAAATTTGTCATTTTAAGACCTGTTTTGAAAAGTGCTCATCAAGACCTTTCATTTGATACCCATATTGTCTACATGCGATGAAAACTTTTTTTTCAGGGGCAACTCCCCTATATGGGGAGACCCCCCTTAAAGCCCTTATAAATTTTTTTCGTGTTGAAACTTTGAAGAGGGCATCACTTTGCACCTACCTACAAAATCTTATGTTTCTAGCTTTTGTAGTTTGCGAGAAAAAGTGGTGTGACACACGGACGGACGGACGGACGGACGGACGGACGGACAGACGGACAGACAGGACGCCAAACTAATAGGGTATTGTAAAATAATTTTACAATACCCTAAAAACGAACAGAAGCAAACTGTCGAAGCTATAGCTTCGGCAATGTCAGATATTGTAGGAGGTAATTTAAAATCAAAGGAATGTCCTGTTGGTATCAGTGCTACACTACGCGAACGGGAGAACTACACCGATCTCTCTGCTATCAATAATACTATGCAAGGAATCAACACAACAGTCTAAGATTTGGCAACCATCACTGAGAATTTGGCACTGAATGACAGTGGCAAAGGCAGACTAGTTCAAGACCTCCAGGAATTTTTTAGAAGAAATTGTGAGATTCCTTCGCAAAAGCTGCGATTCGCGTGTCGTGGAAGATTGAATTGCGAAGAAAGTGAAGGAATCTGATTTTTCGTGGCGATTGAGTCAGTTTGTGCGATTGATTCACACCTTGATAGATGAAAATTCTTGTGTCAATTACGAGCGACGGTAGAAATATTATTTCGTTAGAGCAGGAAAACAAGCGAAAAGGTCAAATCGCGATTTTATTTGCAATTTTCGCCAATTGGTGGTACATTTACGGTCGTGTGTCAGCCCGCCCGCCAGCGAAACGCAAATTAGAATTGTGAGCAATTTCGAATTTAGTTATAGCCTCCGGACAGAGCCTTAAGAGCAAAGCAACACAATCATCAAATCAGCAGCAAGCCATTGAATAAACCGAGAACAGGCGAAAAGTTCCAGCAGAAAATTCCAATCAGCGAACTCGTAAGACATCAAAAGTGGAAAACGACGAGCGAGGAGTGAATATCCAAGAAGGAATTTAAGTAGGAGAATTTATGTACAACATTACATTCTACACACATTCATTTACATTTACCAGAATTTTTAAAAATTTCAAATATATCTGAATATTTTTTTTTTTTATTTTTTAAAACTGTAAATTTTAGCGATTAGATCGCAGATTAAGGGTAGGATATATCTTGCGACAGGGGGGATATATCCAGCGTAGCGCACCCAGAACCCTTAGGAATTTACTTTTGCAGGAATATTTATATTATTATAATTAAATTATGCTTCAAGATAATTTTCATGATGCGAGTCCTTCAGGGGATTCTACAGTAATCGCTGTAGCAGTAAAGCTACCTTCACTTGGGAAGGAGTTTCCTGAAACATGGTTTAAGTGTTCGGAGGCTCAATTTGCTGTGGCTGGGATTACGACAGAGTTAACTAAATTCAATTATGTTCTGGTAGCTCTTGATCCTGAAGCAATTAGGACAGTTACTGATCTAGTGAATAATACTTCATCCACTACTCCCTACACAACTTTAAAAGAAGCTTTAATTTCCAGACTTTCAGCAAGTGAGAATTCGAGATTAAGTCAATTAATTTCGAATCTCACTTTAGGAGATAGACAGCCCTCACAACTTCTTCGTGAGATGAAACAACTTAGGGGGGATAAAGTTGGAGATGATCTTTTAAGATCAGTATGGCTTCAAAGACTACCAGAAAACATGCAATCAATTTAGAATGTAACCGGTCCAGCTCTTTGAATGATCTGGCATCAAGTGCTGATAAAATTTTTGAAGTTTCGAATAGACCATCAGTATTTTCATTTGCAAATTCCTCCAAATCAGAACCTGACGTTCAACAACAAATTGCGAGTTAAGAAGTCAAATTGCAGAACTCACTTAGGCTGTTGGAGGATTTAGAAGTCCCAGAAAAAACGATGGCCAGTTTCAAAGTTTCCGTTCACGTAGTTCATCCAACAGACTCTCAAAAGATAGAGGATTTTGTTGATGTCATGCTAAATTTGGTGTCAATGCACATAAGTTTATTGAGCCATGCAAATTTAGTAACAAAAATTCTAAAGAAACTTTCAATAATTCAAAAAACTAAATACTCTTAAGTCTCCGGTGGCAAACTTAAGTAGTATTTCTTCTAGCCGCCTTTTAATTCTCGATCATTCTTCAGAGAAGAATTTTTTAATCGATACAGGTGCGGAAATTTCCGTGATTCCGAAATCAAATAATTTGAAATTAATTCCATCAGGATT
Organism: Odontomyia ornata; assembly: GCA_963969285.1. Classification (NCBI taxonomy): domain Eukaryota; kingdom Metazoa; phylum Arthropoda; class Insecta; order Diptera; family Stratiomyidae; genus Odontomyia; species Odontomyia ornata. The sequence continues at coordinate 12,404,794 of OZ017740.1, forward strand.
TAAACTTTCTGCTGCTAGTGCATCTTCCATTGATACATATGGCAGAAGTTATTAACATTAAATTTGGGACTTAGAAGAGATTTTTCATGGCACTTTATAATTGCCGACATTACACGTCCCATTATAGGAGCAGATTTCCTTGGTCATTTTGGTCTTTTAGTAGATGTAGCTAATAAAGCTTTAATTGACCCAGTTACCAATCTTAAATCAATAACTTCTATTTCTAAAGAATATTATTCAAATTTATCAATTCACGTTCAATCGGATGTTGTTCCTAATGTTAAAGAATTATTAATTAAATTCATGTCGATTACCTTAGAATCTGATTTCACTAAAGTTCCAGTACATAATATTAAACATAACATTGCTACTTCTGGATCTCCAATCATGTCCAAACCTAGACGTTTAGCTCCGGACGGATTAGAGTCAGCTAAAAAAGAATTTAATTTTCTTCTGGAACAAGGCATCTGCCGTCCTTCAGACAGCAAATGGTCCTCACCATTACACATGGTAAAAAAAAGTAATGGTGAATGGCGTCCTTGTGGAGACTACAGACGTTTAAATGCCATAACCGTTGCAGATCGTTATCCGATTCCTAATATTCAGGATATTACTCATTTTCTGACCGATTGCAAAACATTTTCAACGTTAGATCTTACCAAGGCATACCATCAAATTCCAGTCGAACCCGAAGGTATTCCAAAAACAGCTATATGCACACCGTTTGGACTCTTTGAGTTTACCCGAATGACGTTTGGACTATGCAATGCTGCGCAAACTTTCCAGCGATTTATTAATTCTGTATTGAAAGATCTAAATTTTTGTTTTGTATATCTTGATATCGTGATTGCATCTAAATCAGTTTCTGAGCATTTAGCTCATTTGGAAATTATTTTTGAAAGATAACAAGAACATGGCCTTATAATTAACATTAACAAATGTAAATTTTTACAGACTGAGATAAAATTTCTTGGTCATTTCATTTCGTCTGAAGGCATTCGTCCAGCTCCAGACAAGTGTCAAGATACTCTTCAATTCAAATTACCTGAGACTATTTTAGAACTAAGACGATTTTTAGACATGATAAATTTTTATCGTCGTTGCTTGCCCAATGCAGCTCAACATTATGCATTACTTAACAGTTATCTAATAGGAGCTAAAAAGTCAGACAAAAGAAAAATTAACTGGACTCCAGAAGCTATTGAATCTTTTAATTTTTCAAAACAACAATTGTTCGAAGCAGCAGCATTAGCTTTTCCTAACATGTATGCTCCTTTAGCAATTTTTGTCGATGCTTCAGATATTGTCATTGGTGCAGCACTCCAACAACGCATAAATGATGATTGGCAACCCTTAGGTTTCTTCTCTAAGAAACTCAATCAAGCTCAAAAAAAAAATTATAGTACTTATGACCGTAAATTGTTGGCGGCTTATCAAGCAGTAAAATATTTTAGATTTTACATTGAAGGTCGTTCTTTCACACTGTTAACAGATCACAAGCCATTAAAATGTTCATTTCGGCAACTCCGTCAACTAACATTTATTAGTGAGTTTACTACAGACTTTCGACATATTTCTGGCAAAGAGAATGTAGTTGCTGATTCTCTTTCTAGGATTTCTCAAATAGAAATTCCTAGTACAATAGATTTCAAAGCCATTTCAGGAGCACAAATTGTAGAAGAATGTTTGACAAACTTGAGAACAAATTCGAAATTTAAGTTTAGTCAAATTAATTTGCTAAATTCAGATATTGAAGTTTTTTGTGAAATTTCTGATAAAACTATCTGGCCTTACATTCCAGAAAAATTTCGTGAACAAGTTTTCAAAACTGTTCACAATTTAGCACATCCTGGAATACGAACTACTCGTCGCATTATTGCAAGCAAATATTTTTGGCCTTCATTAAATAAGGATGTTGCAAACTGGACTCGAAGTTGTTTAGATTGTCAACGTTGCACAACTTCAAGGCATAATAAAAGTGAAATTAAGACTTTTCCATTGGTATTTCAACGCTTCAAAGCAATTCATATGGAAATTATCGGACCACTTCCTTATTCGCAAGGTTTCACGTATTGCTTGACAATTATTGACCGATTTTCAAGATGGCCGGAAGCCATTCTTATGGCAAATATAACAGCTCAATCTTGTGCGGAAGATTTATGCAATATTTGGATTGCACGTTTTGGAGTTCCTGAAACCATAGTTACTGATCAAGGTAAACAATTTGAATCACAACTATTTGGCGAACTAGCAAGGACTCTAGGTTTTAAGCGCAACTTATCATCCTCAAGCCAACAGTAGGATATAAAGGTGGCATCGTACGCCTAAAGCAGCCATTATGACACATAATAATCCTTCATGGACCAAGAGCTTACCTTTTGTGATGTTAGGTTTGAGAACGGCAATCAAAGAAGATCTTAATACTTCTCCAGCGGAGCTACTTTATCGAGAAAATATCAAAATTCTGGGTGATTTTTCAGTTCCATCATTTGATAACCAAATACAAAACAATTTTGTTAAAGATCTGAAAACTGCTATGTCGATTCTCAAACCTATTCCGGCTGCAAATCATGGTAATAATAACACAAAAATTATTTCAAGTTTAGATACATACACCGAAGTTCTAGTCAGGGTAGATTCAGTTCGTCCATCGCGTAAACCACCATAATAAGGTCCCTTTAAGATATTGCAAAGAAAAGAAAAATATTTCACTATTGAGATTAATAATAAAGTGTGTAATATTTCGGTAGATCAATTAAAACCTTGTTTTTCCGCAATTAAGAAAAAAGTAGTAAAAAATAATGGAAATATAGAAACCAAAAAAGTATCGTTTGACATCAGTAAAAATAAAACACGATTTATAACAAGATATTTATGAATGGCAAACGTTCCAATAAGTCTCAAAGAATAATTTTACAGTAACAGTTAACTAACCCCACATAAGTAGTTTTCCTTTTATCGCAAAATATAAATATTTCACTAGGAGGGTAATTCTGTGGCGGTTATATTATATTATATTCAAGATAACTCAAAAATATTCATTCCATTCATAAAATATACTGTACATAAAAATACTTTACTTTTGACACCTTAAACAAATCATGTAAATCTAGTTACCTATATTGTTTTTGAAATTGTATATAAAGGTTGTAAATTAATGAAGTTATATCAGTAAGTTCAGTTCTTTCTACGAATTCAGTTCTTTCTCTAATATTGTATTGAGAAAGTTAATTAATAAATATAATTTAATCTGTTCAGTTCGTTCTTAATTATTGTATTTTTTGAATTTATAATAAAATATTATTCAAAACATAATCTTTTTAATTGTAGAAAGAAAAGTTTATGCTTAATCAGAGACAAACTATACCACTAGCACGAACATGCTCTTGGTGGCATTACTATATTGCCTACTAAATTGTTCTTTTACTACATAGTTGCGGTCGTATAGGTTCAGTGCAATTTTTCTCCGTGAATAGAGCTACAGGGTGTTTTTTGGAAGTATAGTGCTTTTAAATGAGGTAACAACGGATAAATTGTTTTGATTGCCATTAAATTGGTTTTATTGGCAATTGTTATTTGACTATGATTCGGGCATATGAACGCCATGACTGGCGTGGAGGAAATCCAAATTTCAACTACTCTAACCAATAATTGGGGCCGTAACGCGGTGAATGTTGTCTTCCATTCCATCCTTTCAATCAAACTAACCATAAAACGCATGACAGCTATCAGACCATACGTAGTATTAAAAAATGTTGCCAACATAAAGTTCTGTATTTCTAAAAAACACCCTGTACAAATGAATTTTTAGCTGAAATCAATATTTTCTGTAAGAGCACAGAATATAAATTATCTCAAGATACGAAGAATGTATTTACGTTAATATGACCCAAGAAGCTAAATTTAAATATTTTAAAATAATTATTGCTCTGAAATTTCTTTCATAAATCGGATATTTCCCAAGCATTAGGTTTTTACACACCACCATGACTTGAAGATTATCCTCTTTACGAACCGCCTTCCAATTTATCCAGTTAACAATAATGAATCAATAATACGGAGATCATTACAAACACTGACCACTGTGTATTGTCCAAATTAGACATCACACCATGACGCCCAGCGAAGAAGAATCGACCATCATACATGCCGCCATAATAACAGCCCACGTTAGTGTAACGAAAATTAAGTTTCCAATACCCGATCATTTTCACAATAGCCTATGATCACGGTCGTCCTCGAGTTCTAGTCCGCGCAGGTGTAATTGAGACCCATCGTCTTGGCGCGGCAGTGAGAATAATTTGCGATTAACGTAATAATTTACGGTGATGCTATAACGAGTTCACACATTCCTCAGCGCACCTAAAAAAGATGAGAAGTCGATGAGGCAAAGGTGCAACGATGTGCAAGAGTGGCGCAGGAGAATTGAACAAATTATATAGAATGATCGAAGTGTTCCTTTTGTTGGAGGAAAATAGTTGAGCAACTAGTAGCTATTGAGGATATTGTGTTCGAGGCGCAATAATATCTAATTTATAAAGCAAACAATGGGTTGCAAGGAAAAAGGTGTGCAATGTAGACTGTGCATGTGTTCATCTTATTTCTCATAGGAGTAATCATTCAAAGAGTAATGACGGCTTTGTCGAGCCAGAGGAGCAAACAGTTGATAAATAATTGCAAATGAAGTAATACTGATTTCAGTCAATTTTTAATGATCTAAGATTAACCATGAAACCAATAATTTGAGTTATTCATTGTTAGATATCTTCTGAGAAACGCTTGCAGATTTGTCCCAAATTTAAGTGCATCAATTAAGGACACAATAAGTATCATCTTATCCAGACTCGCATCCAATTAAATTGGAGACATGAAAACACTCGAAAATCCCAATGGCTGGCAAACATGATTTTCGCAACTTGATTGCTATAAATTACAATGCAGCATAAATTTTGAAATCACTTTCAATTCACCCCCATAACATAGTTGTGATATTAAACAGCGGCGGACGAATGAACAAATTAATCAAAAACAATTGGAGACCCTTCCGTTGGAGCGTGCGTTGTCTTTGTCAGATTGTCGCATCAATTCACATTACCACCACCGTGCCGCCACATATTTACCAATTTAGTAAACAGACATTTTTTAATTTAACCATATGAGTGACGAAATTCGGTGGACTTCATTTTAAAAATAAATGCTTAACCCTTCTGTGAGAATAAAGGGATACCAAATAGTTAGAACAATATAAAAGGCCTATTAGTAAGATTTATCATTAGAACTTTGGTTACGAGTATTATCATCTTAAATTGCAGATCACACAATACAAATGCAATACATCCCATGACGAGTACCTAAAAGAAGCGAGCCGTAATTTACGATTCTATTTCAAAGATTTAGTGTTAAATAGAGGTTTGGTCCAGCAGTAATAACGATTGTACTTGACCTGGATACTTTGCATACTTTTAACAGTGCTCAAACAGTTACTTTTACATTCTTAGAAATGAGCATGGGTTAAAAACCACAAAAACAAAATCACTTCTTGAATGGGGCACGTTCATTATGTTGCCCAGCACCATCAACAGCTTCCATCAACCACTTTAACCCCTTGCGCATGTCGAAACAATGGACACAAGTATGTGCGCGGGCGTTGATTAATGAATGCGTGGTGCACGTTTTGTTTTATCGTTTCCGGAGAGGGTTTGCAATTGAGGAGGCGTCCGCAACAAACACACGTTCATAATTATTTGAATGTTATATTTGTACAATAGCAGTTTCCATCAGAAATCAAGTGCACATCGTTGCCTTTTGCTTCCTGCTGTTCGCCACAAACGCACGCACACATACGCACCCGTTCCAGCGTGAATTCAAGAAGCTACCCCATTCCGCATGCATCCATTGTAAACCGGATCATACGTCGTCATCATGCATGCTAAGTGGTCAAAATGTTTTTAATTAAAATCCAAATCAAACGTTGAAGCTCTCGGGAAAGCAAGCAGATTGGCCGCTGAATTATAGCGAGTACACGGTTGGCACAGAAGAACTATTGAAATGATCAATTGATTGAGTTCGGCGCGCAGCAGGACATTCGCATGATTTTTCTCACAACACTTGAGATAACGAACGGACGGAGAATGTTGAGGAGTCAATTGTGTGGAAAGCAGATAAAAGGTTCCTTTGAACTTCTTGATTTTGTACTTTGGACACCGTGGCGTGAGGTAAGTGAGACCTCAAGGCGGTTGACTTTTGTGTCGAGCATCTACGTCACCACTCAACACCCATGAAATTTATTAATCTGAAAATGATTTCGTGTTCCCTCGAGGAAAGTTTTGTTGGTAAAAGAAGTTTCAAGTACGCTAACAGCAGGATTGTGAAGGATTTCTGAAATGACATTATGAAGCGTTTTCTGAGAAAGTTGATTTTTTTCATGAGAAAACATCCTTACGTAAAGTTTTGCGTCCAAACAATTGAAAACTATTCTCACAGTTTACCGAGCGATCTTCGGGGAAAATATTTGGCAATTAAGAGAAGAAGAAATAACGAAAAGTTCGCATTTTTAAGGGGTTTTGTACTAAACTATAAAAGCCTATTAACCCATCTTTCCTCAACGTTGCGTAAACGCAACATTTCAAATTTGATTTTTTTTACAGTATTAAAAACAATAAAATAATTTGTAACAGCTAACCCAGTTTCGAAAAGAAAGGTTTAAATATCATTTGTTATTTTTTATTTGGTAATAATCATGAAGGGTGTATTTTATTTTTAATTTTCAAAAGGAGTTACTTGAGTCGTATTCACGTTGATAGATTCAAATAATCATAAAAAATTACCATCTCATCAAATCATAGCTTCTCACAATGCACGAACAATTAGCAATGCCCTATGTATGATATAAAATATAATGTTATAGATAAAAACACATAAATATTGATATTTTAGACTTCTACGAAATGTTGCGTATACGCAACGTTAGGAATTATGTACACTGAAAAAATATCAACAGCAGTGTTGATTTGCATACTGAATTCGAAAACGACGATTACTCTTTTCATTTTAGAGCACTAGCAGACTAGCAAGAACCCTTTTTCCAAGAAATTGCCTTTTTGTAAGCCCCTGTAGCAAGTAGAAGAATGAATTTTTGTGCAATAGAAACGCTTTTATTTTGTAGTTATGCGACTGATGTCAAGTAGTGTGGTTTAGATTTATTTCGGGGTTAGTCAATTTAGACCGTTAACTAGTGCTATTGTGTTATCATGAAAGGCAATCAGTTTACATTAGGACAACAAGTGCATTTTGTAACAAAAACATTAATACATTATGGCTTGGAAAAAACCACTTACTACTGAAGAAATTATAATAATATACTGCAAGAGGAGGGCGATTAAGAATATGCTAGCCAAATCGATGCTGTGTACATTCCCCCGCTGGTTGACAATCTCACAGACGAAGAAGATCGGATGATGATGCGCTTGGTTGTTTCGACAATACTCTTCCCACTGATATCGCTGGGACGTATGAAATCCACGCTGATTTACCAACTAAGTCAGAAAATATGTATGAGGAGCCCGCTCCATCGACTTCTAAAAAGTCAAGGCAGTCAAAGAAGTCCCCCAAAAGTGTTCCAGACTGGAAAAGAGAGCATCCCACCTTCACAAACTTTCCTGAAAATGATGAAATTGCGATGGTACAAAATATTGAACAACGTTTAGGTGGAAAAACACCAGTGGAAAAATTTTCCCTATTTTTTAGCGATGAAGTTTTGGAACAGATTGTGCATTTTTCACAAAAATGCGCTTGTGATCATAATCGTCATTCATTCACCTTCACAGTAGCAGAACTTAAGAAGTTTTTCGGTATTTTATTGCTGACTGGCCATCATTCCTTGCCTGCTGTGAAATTATACTGGTCAAAAGATGAAGACAAAAACTTATTGTCACTAATACAGGATCCAAGGAAACATCGCATTTTTTGAAAACTTCTTTTCCTCTCAAAAACTGTTTTGCATTCTGCAAGAAAGAGGTTACTTCGTGACTGGTACTATCAAAGAAAACCGTGCATTGATTAAAACTTTGGTAGCTACGAAAAGTCTTCAGTAAAAAGAGAGAGGATTATTTGACTATTGCTTCGACAAAAAACATGAAGTCATGTTAGCCCGATGGAATGATAATTCTGTGGTGACTGTGGCAACTATCAATGCCAAAATAGAACCAATGGTTACAGCAAAGCGTTACGACAGAAAAATAAAAAAAAATGGTGAATGTACAACAGCCCCAACAAATAGCAGATTATAACAAAAATATAGGAGGCGTCGATCTTCATGATAATGGAATAGCAAACTACAGGATTCAAGTCAGAGGAAAAAAATGATGGTGGCCGCTATTTATCAACTTGATTGACAGTGTTGTGGTGAATGCCTGGAAAATCTACAATATGGCGAATGATGAAAAATTGAGCCAACTGGAATTCAAGTCTTACATTGCTGTAACTCTGATGAAAACTGAAGAAGTGCTGTGTGTAGAAGATTCGCATTTATTGAGTAGTCGAAATACAAATCTTGGGAGACCATCAAAGAAGGCATTGCCATTTGATACTCACTACGATAATATTGGTCATGTCATCGAAGAACATGAAAGTAAACATCGAAGAACATGAAAGTAAACATCGAACAAGATGCCGATACTGCAAAAGTACAATTATTTACATTCGTAAAAACTGTCAAGTACATCTTCATGCTGACTAGTTTAAAAAATTCCACTCACGTTAACAATTTACCTTGCAGGTCTATAATAAACCGCTAATAATATTTAAGTTCAGTAATCCCAACGTTGCGTTTACGCAACATTTTGTGCAAGGCACAAAATCATGATCATGATTTTCTCTTTTTGAATGTATTTGCCACTGTTATAAACAATAAAATCATAAAAATATTTTTATTTTCACCCTTGGGAATTAATGGGTTAAATGCGCCACCTGCGCCCGTCCGCTTGTATGTCACAGCAGCTTTTCTGCAAATCAATAGAAACCATACCCATGAAACCTTGTAGAAAGGTCAGAAGTGATGACTTCTTGAAAGATTAGGGTTAGAGAAAGCTCCACAAAGGATTTTAAGTGGGGTCTCCCCAAATTGGGGATTGATCCTTAAAAATTTTTGGTTCATCACAAGTGGTCAAGTAGGGTATCATATGAAAGGCCTTAATGAGATATTTTCAAAACAGATCTTAAAATTGTCTTAACATAGTTGAGGGGTGCAGGAGGAGGGGAAATACACGAAATTTTCGCAAAACTCTCGCATGACTACTCACGCGGACCCGTATGTAAATGAGGAATTTAGGCTATGTCCAGAAAGGGCGAATTTGCTGTGAATCGTTTCATGCAAATTCATACGCGCGTTGGCGAGGTACTAGTCACTAATATATTGAGTCGACAAGCATCGCGCAAATTTAAAATACGCGCGTAAATCACGTGCACTACGCCAGACTCTTGACTCGCGCGTTATACGCGCGTATTGTTGAGATATAACACTCTTTGCTGTGTCCAGTTTACGCGCGAACTACAGTGCGAGTACACGTATCGAGGAAAAATGGATCGGAAAATTTTTGATACGGAATTGTTCATTGATCAAGTTGAAAAAAGACCAGCGCTATGGGATATGGAATCCTCGGATTATGCCAACAGGATTTTAAGGCATAGAGCTTGGGAAGAGTTAGCATTAATATTTTCCAATCAAGATGACTCCAAAGAGAAAAAGAAAGAAATTTGTGAGTACCAATATTCATTTATTTGTAGCAAACATGAAAATTAAATCATTTTATCCTGCCATGGCAGTGGACCCTCTTTCATAAAATAATCAGATAATGTATCCCTAGTATTTCGAGACCTTACGCTTGGTCGAACTGTAGAAGTACTGAGACCCCTTAGGGTTGTTTTGAAAAATATATCTTCATATCTATAGCCATCTCTTAGTCGCACGTAATTGTGAAGAACGCAACAAGCTTTTATTATGTTTTGGGCAAATTCAATATTTACATTGAGTGGTTTGTGAAATATTCGCCATTTGTTTGCTAGGATTCCAAAACAACACTCAATATAACGTCTTGCTCTGGAGAGGCGGTAATCAAAGATTCACTTTTCTTTTGTTAAATTTTTTCCGCAATATGGTCGCATAATGTTTTCGGATAAGCCGAATGCTTCATCCCCAACTATAACATGAGGTAAACTTGTTGTACGAAGAATATGGAATTTGTTGTTGTTTGAAGAATATGGAATTTTTAAACACCATCGAATCATTGCTCTTCCCACATGCTCCAACATCCACACATATAAAGCAATAATTTGCATCACATACGGCAAGCAGGACAGTGGAATAAAAATGCTTATAGTTGAAGAACATAGAGCCGGAACCTGAAGGTTTTATGATTCTGATATGTTTTCCATCGATGGTTCCTATGCAATTCGTATATTGTTCGAATCCTCTTGCAATCTCCTCCCACTCTTCTGTCGAAGGTTCCTTCATTACTGTATCTCTTAAGTTTTTCCATATAACGTCGACAGTTTTTTGAACGATCTCAATCACAGTTGATTTTCCCAATCTGTAGGCATAATGTAATTCAGCAAAATAACACCCAGTAGCCAAATACCTGAAAGAAAAATAAAACTTATAGAAAGCTGTAATTTCAGGTAATACCCTCAAGAAAAAGTGGAAAGGTCCTCGCGACATATTTGTCCGCAAAATGAAAAAGCCAAAGAAAGCACCGTCAGGCTCTGAAGCTTTACTATGTGTATTTTTAGAGGCTTATGTTTCTCGAAAGGTCAGTGCAGAATAAAAAGACTGAAAGCAATATTCAAAGCAACTCGGAAAACTCAGAGACTGGCGAAGAATTACAGTCTACAGCAGATCCGATGGAAGACATAATGTGGCCACCGAGTCAAAACATAAAAACAAAGAAAATGACTGCCGCTGACGCCGAATTTCTGGACATAATTAAACACAATATAAGCTCTCGGAATATAAATATAAACTCTTCTGTTTAACTTTACATTAAGAATTGCTAAAGGTACCTGAGGACAATCGTATAGCAGTGAAAATAGAATTAATGAAAATTTTACAAGTGGCCCAAAAATCTTCCCAATCAACTCCCTATTCACACCATTCATACTCGTCTGGCAAGTACATGCCTTCATCAAATAGTTCGGCTTCATCTTCAAGTCCATTTCCGGTTCAACCTCGATACCATGCAAAAATTTCCGTACCAAACGAACCTACATCTCAGGAATATGATCCAGCAAAGCCATCGCTAATCTCATGGCCAGCCCGAAATTGTCATTCAACGCCGAGTACTTCCCAAGTAGTTTTATACTCAAATTCGCCATCACCAACAACAAGAGATTCCCAAGAAAATGAATGTCTCAACCTCTTCCAAAACAATGTCAATAATTAATCATCACATTTAATTTTCTAATAACCAAGCTAAACTTAAAAAAATGAATATTTTACAATTACTTGTTTTATCTAATTCTAATCGTAGTTTTGCTAAAATTGATGAAAAAAATTTTGTTGATTATATATTATTTCACGTTCAAGTTTACTCACTAAAAAGGATTGTGAAAGCTGAAGGCTGTATTAGTTGATATTTATTAATAAAACATTGCTTACCTTAAGTGATCACAAGTTTTTCTTCCGGTGAAACAACATTTAAGTGAAAAACTCATGCAAGCAGGATTTGTATGAATTTTCCATTAAATGAGAAACATAAACGTGGCCAATTTATGTTATAGTATTATGTGATGGAATCACATAGCACAATACCATAAAAGGAAACGCGAGCGGGCAAGAGCCCCTATAACATGTCACAAGGGAGGAGCGCGACCGATGGCTAGCTCATTATAGTAGAGGGGCCGGCCATCGTTGCGGGTCCCCTACCCGGTCAGGGTTAATGAAAGGAAAGACCGAGCTTATAATTTTGGTTCCCATTTGTATTCCATGGCTTTTATTAGAAACTATATTTATTCAAAAACAACGTAGGATGAAACTAAACAATATGGCAATAATACTCCGCTGTCTACCTTATCTAACGTCTTACAAATATACACAGATCCTAATTACACTCAGCTTTGGATCAACCCTGAATTTCATATTAGTAACATGACCATGAGAAAAATTTTTAAATCAGCTATTAGCTATTTGAATGAATGACAATTTTGGTTTGCATACGAAAGTGGTTTTTACAACGGGCTACGAAATAGAATTTACTCAACAGGCAAGAATCATAAATATATAATGTGTATTTATTTACAAATAACTATTTGCATACAATTTGACTCCGATAGCAACACTCTTTTCAAAAAAATTAAGAAAATTAAGTATTATCATGCAAAAAGACGAAATATTTAAGGAAAATTTAGGAAAATCGGAATATTGCATAAAAAGACAAAAAAAAATTTAAGAAAAGCTCAAGAGAATCAATAATCGTATCAAAAAAGAGGACAAAAAAATTAAGGAAGGTTTACGAAAACTAATAATTTTATAAAAGGACAAAAAAATTTAAGAAAAATGTACGGAAATTAAGAATTGTATATAAAGGCAAAAAAAGTTTAGAAAAAAAAATTGAGAAAATTAATAATTATACAAAAAAAAAATAACCAAAGGGTACTTACCGAACATCCTCGCCGGGCGCATCCAGATTATGTGGGTGAATTACTGAAAACTATTAAAAATGGGGAGCAAAGTTCCAAATCACAATTTTGCACTGTATATAAATTTACTTTACAATATACCAGGGAAAGGAAAAGCTTGCTCTCGTGTGATGCCGGAAGAATACAATGAGCGAGAAAGGCAAATTACATAAAATACACTTTCATATTCGAAATGACTCCCACAAGAGAGAATACTTCATTTTGTCATCCATATTTAATTTTATTTAACGCCCCATTATAAACCGTGATTGACAGTTGGTTGCGTAAAGCTGGTGAAATGCATCACCAATAAATTTAATTTAAAGTTCAATGAACGAGCAAGGCAAATCACACAAGAATGAAAGCAAATACACATCATGTTTGCAGCATCCTACTTGATCCAGTTCCGGAGAAGCATTAAGAAACATTTTGAGAATATCGTACTGTCCATGATGAACAAGGCTTAAACTAGAGAATATCGATTGACGGCATGACATCTAGCATCTTGTCCACTTCCTATAGGAATTGCGTTCAAATTTAGTTTGATGCCTTTCGGCTCCAGTTTGACAACAATATCATTTAACACTTTAAATTTTCAAAATTATATCTGAACTTAAAACAAACCAAGTCGTTTGAAAATAAATTAGAGTAGTTAATTGAGGCCATTTATTGAACAGCGATAAAATGTTACTTGACAAGGGATTGTAGTGAATTAGGTAAATAAAAAGAGTCAATAAAGAACTGCAGCAATGGTCTGCTGCCTCGACGAAAAAGGAGTGTGAGATGCTTCGAGATTGGCCTTGTCTGAGGACGCGTGGATGTGCGGGCAGACTAGCGTTGCGGTGTCGTGGAGCGGGTTCTTTCCCCTAGCACAAGGATCCACTACAAAAAAAATTTCGCGTTCCCGAATAACAAAGGGTCAAATGCCGATCGAGGCCGAGGTAACCTACTAAGGGTTGAAACTGCTTGTTCAAAGAACAAATTGAGCCTGGAATAAAAACGGACGGACTTGAGAGACTTCGTCATTACCGACGGTACTTATGGCCTAAAAATAATAGTGGAGCATCCAGGTGAAAGCGGTGTCCTCTCGCACCCTCCCAACCAGATCAAGACCAAACGTAGACGTGCCCATATAGTATATTTTCCATTTGAGTGAAAAGATCATACAAACATAATTTGCATGAATTTTTCCATCAAATAAGGAATACAAACGTGGCCAATTTATTTTATAGTATTATGCGAAGAAATCACATAAGACAATACCATAAAAGGGCACGAGAGCGGAAGGCCATTTTACCCGAGCAAGAACTTCTACAACGCAATTGAAGGTAAGAGCGCACCCGATGGCTAGCTCATTTCAGTGGAGGGGCCTGCCATCGTTGCAGGTCCCATATCCGTTCAGGCCTGATGAAAGGAAAGACCGAAAATGGATTATTCAATTATCTATACATTACTTGCAAAAAGAATACATACAAAATATATATAAATTGAATGCAAAGTACTATAATTTTGCTCTATCCAAGCAATCAACCCGCATCCAATCGCTTTTACTCTGGATTTTTTTTTTCTTCTGTCTAATATTTTTCCTTTCTAATTCTAGTCTTATTGCTATTATATTTCGCATAATAAACCAAAATACATGCAATGATCGCAAAAATCAAAAAAAAAAATTTAATCAACACACGAAAGCAAAAAAGTATATATGTTACTTCAGTTAACATGATGCAGAGTTTAATGTTCTTCATATTTTCATTTTGTAATCGTGCATATCAAATACATGATACTAATATTTGGAGAATTTCATACTAAGTGTTTCGATTTAATACTCAAATTCTTCTGAAATCCAACATTCATGCGTTAAAATATTGACTAAAGTGTAGTAGCTAGTGATGCTCAAATATCGAACTTCGTGGGCATCCTCAACTCCTTGAGAATGTAAAGAGCGCAAAACGTAGTCCTCAAAAAAGCGATTGAATGGCGTTCGTATTATCGGGTTACTTTTTAAAGATTTGGTGCTTGTCGATATGAACCGGCACGATCGCATTTTATTCGGTAGTAATTGCTAGGTGTTTCAACAGCGTTTTAATTTTAAATAAATCCGATACAACTTCCAAGTGATTATCTTCATATAAAAACTACTCTTTTGCTCAACAACACTTCAAGACTATTCTCAACTCAATAAATCAAGCACTTCACAGTCAATCACTTCTCCAAATTCACCCACCTACACGATTCACCCCAACAAATAGGCGCTCCACAAGGACCCGCTACAGTACCTGATTTGCTTGCATCACAACTTTATTTCCCTATCCTATTATTGTACAGCCGTTTCTCACAGCCAAATGCTTTTGGATTTGTGAACAACCGAACTTCACTATGTACATAATCACAACCAAGATGAAATATCAATTGCGCCCACGAATAGCTTAACTCGGACAAATTTTGAATTATTTTTTTACTAACTAAAGCGTTATACACCTAAGTAATTGCTAGCACTCGAATATTATTTATTATTTAAGTCAGACACCTAAGCTCTTCTGTAGTGGTGCAGCATGAAAATCGAAAAACACCGCAGGATTCACAGCATTCAACCTGATGCCGTACAAACGGTTGGGAAAGAGAGAGAGACAGTCGATAATTTTGAGAGCGTTTTTGAAATGCCGCTAGAATTTGGAACATTCTAATGCGCTAACCGTTCATTTCCACACAATAAAGTTTTTGCCCGGAACTCCGTTCATTCCGTTCTGCAAAAGTTCAATTTTTCAGAAAAAACGCAATGCAAAACGTTATTTTCTTCCGTTGCAAAAACGCACACGACACTTTTCGAACCCTGGCCTTTGGAATTCCACAAAACAAATTTTTTCGGTCGTACACACGAACAACTCCACTAATGCTGAAGGCAATCGCGCAAAATGCAATCTTTCCTTTAGGCTTTTCGCAGCTCACCTCCTTTTCTTGAATACTGGTAAGGCGACGAATTCCTTGCTAAACCGACTAACAGAATCACCACACAAAGGAGCGGGTTCGCTAGATGCGAGGCTTCCTACGCGCAATTCAATGAGATAACCACAAAGCGATCACGTTGTCACGATTTGATCTTCGCTTTAGGTGTTTTTCAATATCTACTTCCTAACAAAAAACAAAAACGTTGGAAACCACAATTTTGGTCACTGTACCCACGAGCCCTTCAAGGTCTCGTCTTCTTCGTCCAATTCAGAACGCGAAAAATCCCCCGGCGTCGTTTTCCGCTCATCGCGGAAAAAACGAAAGAACCTTGGGCTTCGCAATGTGCCCGCCGTCAGATCTTAGAACCGACTCCCTCTTTGTTGCTGGTTGTCACCTTGCGGGACCCTTGAAACGGCAGTTGACGGGCCTTCCTCCCATTCCGCCGTACATTTGAGTTTGCATTTAATTTCTTTGCTATTTAATTTGAGGTTCAACTCGCTGTTGTATTTGTTGTTGGAGTGGAGTTCGCAATGCTTTCTATTGCATCCGCATCTGCTGTGCTGGCTACTGGACATTCGTTTGAAGTGTTGTTTGTTGGTCGTGTTTTTGTGTTATCTTTCGTGGTTAAAACTCTTCTGGTGCTTTTTATGCTCAAAATGTTTGCTCCGCTGCTTGATAACTGATTTGTGGCTGTTGTATGTTTGGGCTAGTGTGAATGCGGTTTGTTGCTTGGCTTATTGGTGATTGCGGTGCGCACTGGGTGATTTGTGGGTTAGTTATGTTTTGGATGGCTTATGGTTGTGGTGCTGGCGCGGAACTTTGATTACGGGTTGACTGGCCGTGAGGATAATTTTGTGTAGTTTCTTGTTTATGTTGGGAACTTTCCCGAACTGCTTGCTAAACTTGAGTCTCGGTGCTATCTTGTATGTAGGCTTGCTAGGTGTGTTGTACATGTGTATAAACTAGTGGTGATGCTTGCTGTGTGCGATTTTGGTTTAATTGTACTTCTTGTACCTTTACATATTAAGGCTGTTGAACATGTTGCAATTGTATACGATTTTGTTGAACCTGAATCTTCTGAATTTGCACCTGAGGTTGTGGCTGTTGTTGAACCGGATGCGACTGTTGCGAGCTATCATGCTCGGCATAAGTTTCCGCCCAAGATGTTGCACCAGTTACAGCTTCAGCAGGTTCATTTCTGGCTTTTTAAGTGGATTAAAGTTTGTAATTTGTTGACGTTGCTGAATTAAATGATTCATAGAACGTTTCTTCGAAGAATTGTCTGTATATAAGATTCGATGCAACAGTGAAATATGAAAATTGTATGTGCTTCTAGGATTTCATCGTAGGGCTAAATTGTACATAGATTCCGCTTGTTTAAAAGCATTTGCTGAGTCATTATAATAAGTTTAACCTATATAAAAACATGAGCATCTAGTTCCCACTCCTCGCTGATATAATATTTGATAAAGCTTAAGAGGATTTGCTTGTGTGTCGAGATATTTAATCCATAATTCAAACATTCGAATATCCTGTTTGTAAGCTTCATTATGTTCAAATATAGTCAAGCATTTTCCAGTGCTTCACAGAATTCACTGTCAGGATCAATGCGCATGTTATAATAATACCAGCATATATAAGATAATTATACCATAATTCAAATGGATCAGGCTCACTATATGCAGCAATGCCACTGTCCCCTGTGGCTTTGTCTCGAAAATACAATGCCAACTGGTCATTAGAGTGCGTTTGAGGATTCATTGTATACAAAACTTCGTTGAATTATCAAATCGGTTTGGGTGAACTTTGGTATATGATGTAGAAACACTGGAACTGTGTTTATTCTACGTAATTTATTCTAAATGTGGTCGAAGACAGCACTTTTTAAGTCAGGGTGTGAAAATATAACCCGAACGACAGGACTTCAACAACGCTGTAATTGATGACGGCTCGATTATTACAGGATCCGTGAACAAAGCGATCTCTTTCATTAGTGAGACGACGAAATCCGGTTACCAAAATTCTGATGAGTACGAGGTGTGATAATTAAGTAATGAGACTGATTTTGTTGCCCACCTTGTGGCAAACCAGTAACTTTGAATTTTTCCTTCCCCGGCATACTTCCCGTCTCCACTGATATATTTATCATTGCTCTAGCTTGTTTAGTTCGCCTGCTGTGTCGTATAGAGAAAACGTGTGTTGGTGGTGCTCGTTACGAAAATGGAGAAACGAAATCAAGAGCAACGCGTTGCGATGTAATTCTGCACCAGAATGGGCGAAAAAGCTTCGGGAACATACGCTGAAATTGTAAAAGTGCATGGTGATAGTGCTTTTAGTCGTGCCCAGGTGTTTCGATGGCATAAAGAGTTTAAGGAGGGGCGTGAAAGCATGGAAGACGAGGCGCGGAGTGGGAGACCAGTCGAGGTATGGACTGACGTGAACGCGCTGCGTGTGCGCGCCCTGATCCGTGAAGATCGGCGTTTAACAGCTCGAATATTGGCCTCGAAACTGGGTATGAATTGTAAAACAGGCAGACAAACTTTAACCGACGATTTTGGGATGAAAAAGTTATTCGCGAAGATGGTTCCAAAGAACCTTTCTGAGGAGCAAAAGCAGCATCAAATGGCCCTCGTGGAAGACTGTTTGGAATAAGTGGAAAACGATCCCACGCTGCTTGATCGAGTTATTACAGGTGATGAGAGTTGGTTTTTCCAATATGACCCACCAAACGCCAAAGCTCACAATGGTGGATTTCGCATGCCCCCCACCCGAAAAAAAACTCGCATGAGCATGTCAAAATGAAAACAAAGAATTTGTTCCATCGGGGCAAACCATAAATCAAGTCTACTATCGCCAAGTTCTCGAAAGATCAGTCAGATCAGTCAACATGGTGCGCCCAGACATCGCTCGTAAGTGGATCCTTCGTCACAATAACGCGCCGTGCCACACCACCCTCAGCGTATCCCAGTATTTGGCCTCTAAAGGTATCGCCGTGTTGCAATAGCCAACTTATTTGCCCTATATGTAACCCTGTGACTTTTTTTGTTCCCTAGAACGAAATCGGTGGTCAAAGGAACCGATTTTGCGTCGATTACGGACATCCAGGCGGCAGTGACGAGGGTACTCGTGGACATCCCAGTTGAAGCGTTTGAATTGTAACTCAGATCATTAATTCATCAAATTAACCTATAGATGTCGTGTGTAACAGGCATATTCGGCAAAGACCAGGTCGCTACAAAAATTTGACATCGTAAAAAGCTCCAAGCTGCGTCTTTGGCCAAAAATTTCACGGTGACTCTTGACAACCAGCTGGCTCCCATCTTATCAGGCGCATAACTGAAAACAAGCAACGAGCTCTTGATGGAAGTGAACGCGGCCATTAAGACCATAGCAGAACACACAATCGGACATCAAGCTCAGCGCAAGAAAAATGATTGGTTCGATGATGAGTACCAGAATGCGTTAGATAAAAAGAATCAAGCATTCAAAGAATATGTAGGTAGGAAAACCAGGACGAAGAAAGAACACTTGAAAATCTGAGAAGAGTAGCGAATAAGATAATTAGAATTCAAAAAAAAAAATATATACATATATATGATGACCTATTGAGAAATGTAGATAAAAGTCAAGCGAGCAACAACATATGACAAGCATACAAAGAAGTTTAAATCCTGAAACTTGGTTATCAGCCCAAAACCACGCTCAGCTGTAAGGAGATTGTCAGTATCATCGTTGATGAAACCAAGATTAAGCAAAAATGGGCATCATATTCCAAGAACTTCCTTAATTCTCCATACAGCTCTAGCAAATTGAAGCCTATAGGTGTTTCCGGAGAGCCTCCGCTAGCCCCACTAATTCTGGATGAAGTTTGTTTCACCATAAAAGCCAAAAAGAATAATAAAGCGCCGGGAATCGATGGGATTCCAGTGGAGCTCATCAAATATGGTGGCAGCAGTGTTCAGAAAGCTATTTAGAAAGTCATTCCGCACATTTTACACCAAGAACATATACCGAACGAGTGGTGCCAATCAATTATATTGCCTATCCACAAAAAAGATGACAAGCTACGGTACGAAAATTATGGAGGCAAATCCCTATTTTGTACGGCATGTGAAATATTTTCAAAGATCTTAGAAAATCAAATCGGATCATATGCTAACAGTATTACTGGGGAGCATCAAAGTGGTTTTCGTTGACTTTAAGCAAGCATATAATAGCATTGATCTTAACGTACTGTACTAAATAGTGCATTGCTTTGGCATCCCAGCCAAAATAGTCCGTCCTACCAAAATGACAATGGCATCGAGGACCTCCCAAGTCTGCATCAATAACCAGCTCACTGATGCCTTTGACACAAATATCGGACTAAAGCAGGGAGATGAGCTGGCCCCATTGCTATTCAATTTGGCTCTGGAGTACGTCATAAGGAAACTACCTGTCGATACATGAAGTACGTTACTATACAAGTCAAGCCAAGTGGTAGCCTATGAGGATGACATCAACATTTTGTCACGGTCACTAACAACTGCGAAAAAACTCTTCCTGAAACTCGATAGCGAAGAAAAAACTAGTACGGCTACAAATCAATGACAATAAAACAAAGCTTACAACGCAGTCAAGGAAAATACCTCAAGTACACAAAATATCACACTTGGCAAATACAATATCAAAAATTTGAGCACATTTGTGTATCTAAGCGCCAAAATAATGGGAACCAGTAGTGAAAGGGACGAAAAACGCCGAAGAATACAGCTCGCAAATAAAATATTTTATTCAGTTTTGACGATCTTGAAGACCAGCACAGGAAAACAATGCTGCACATATACAAATCTGTAATAATACTTGCGTTATGCTATGGGTGTGAAACATGGACAACGGGTCCTTGACGCGAATAATCGGAGGGAAGTTAGACGGGGAACAATGGTGAATTCGATACAACCATGAGCTGTATGAAGTTTTTGACGAGCCGGAGGTCTCAACGATTATAAGCTGCAATGGGCTAGACAAATAAATTGTATGGCAGAACAACAGATACTCAAAAAGGTATTTGTTGGAAGAACTGAAGGCCGGAGACCAATAGGGAGACTGAGGAAACACTGGTCTGACTCGGCCGACTAAAATTAGAGGACGCGGTCAATGTACTGAGACAGATCGAAGCCTTATTTGCAAGAAGCGAAGGCCCCAGAGGGGTTGTAGTACTACGAAGAAGAAAAATATATATTTGGTGATGTGAACTTGGCTTATATGTGACGCAATACAGCAATTAAAATAAATACAGATATTGAATCGGAAAGCCCAGCTGACGGGTTCTAGGTAATAGTTTCTTGTCCCGTGGTGCCTGGAATAACACAGATTCAGCAGGTGCAGCGGAGTGTTGAGCAGTCAAGTTTAGTTCAGTGGACAAGTCGTGTTTATTTTATGTGCTCCGAATGCTCTTTTAGTTCCAATTTAGGTATCCGAGCGTAATGAAAACTCGCTTGGCGGTTGAAGCAAGGGTTTAGGGTTAAAGCGAGTGGTGCCCACGCCTGTCTCCGGCGAGCAAAATCGGTACCCTCAGAACCCTCAACCCGAGCACCCTCGAGTGTAGAGTCATAGAATATCAGAGGGTCCTACCGATAGGCAGACGTTAAATACAATACGAGTACATATATCCTGCAAAATTCACATTTCTCCTAGTTAATAAATAATTACTATATTTTAGATATTAATAAGAAAATTCTTCAATGTTAGTAATATTTCTTTATGCTGTTAAAGCCCATTAAAAATTATAGTTTATTTATTTATTACTTTAACGAGTACAATGTGGCTAAAACGATCGACATTTTATGCAGAAAAGAAATTTTTTTTTCAAGCATACGTATGAAAACTTATGCTGGACTTTTTATTATCGCTGTGATTTGTCGGAGATTTAAAAATTTTCAATTTCATCGGATGGGAGAAAGTCAATATTTCTTTAAAGAAGCTTCAATAATAAGACATGCATACTTTAATTTGAACACACAGAACAGTTGCACTTTCAAGAAATATCAAGACAAGACCGGACAAGTCACGAAATCTAAAGTCATACCATACACTCTGACTATGACTATAAATTACTTAAAAATGTCAGCCCACGTACTCATGCTGATTGAGTTAAGGGTCAAGTGGTAAATATTTTGACCTCAGACTGATTACGCGACCGCTCAACAAAACAACCATTTCGTTTGTAGCTGACATACGAGCGAGCACATATTACTTCTAAATGTAAGAAAATTTTTCGTTTCAGGCCTTTGACTCTATACATGTTCAATTTAGATCAGAATTCAGAAGTCAAACATATCAAGAGCCATTGCATGCTGGCATAGATATTAACAGTAGTCGACTCATCTTGTTCACTTAGTTGATCCAGGGAGCAGCATCTTTCGCTTAATTTAATTGGTACAAGAGGTATAAAATTCGTGTAGAGGAATATGGGGATCAAATGTAATTATCCTTTTAAAAGTTCTTATCAATTAATTTTTTTGCCAGTGGTATTACAATACTTTCATTTTTCTTTCAAATTAAAAACATTATGTTTTGAACAAATAATACAAGTCCCCCAATCGGCAGATTAAAAAGATACCTTTCTTAGAGCATGCCAAATCTCATTCGAATCGGAGTTAAAAACTTGGCAGAGGAAAAATATTTGATTTTTATTAAAAATGGTAGCTAAAAATATTAACTCTTCAAATTCTGTTTTTTCCTCCAATTTTCATAATTGTTCGACAGATGAAAGAAATTGCTTCAGTAACCTTTAACTGGACGCTAGATGGCTACATACAGGGTCTGAACAATAAGTAACCGGACTGACCTCAGGAAATTTTTTATTGGCAAAATATGTACAATTTTTCTTGAGAAATCTTCAAAGCAGTCCCCATTGGAGTCGATAACACGCTGATACCGGATTTTCCAATCCCCAAACGCTCCCTGGAAGTCGGCAACCTCGATGCTGTCTAGAGCCCTCGTCGTAGCACGTTGAACGTTTTCCAGAGTCCCGAACCGCGTCCCCTTAAGGTATATCTTAATCTTGGGGAACAGAAAGAAGTCCGCTGGTGCCATATCCGGGCTGTAAGGAGGCTGTGGCAACGTTGCCCTCGACTGTTTGGCCAACTGCTTGGTGACGAGCAGGCAGGTGTGCGACGGAGCATTGTCGTGATGGAGGATCCACGAATCGGCAATCTCCGGACGGACTCGGCGAACCCGGGTGGTTATGCAACGGTGCACCTCTCTGTAGTACTGGCCGTTTATAGTTTGGCCGGGTGGCACAAACTCTTTGTGAACAATGCCTTTCACATCAAAGAAATCAATGAGCATCGACTTCACCTTCGATTTACTCATGCGCGCTTTTTTCGGTCATGGTGACGCCTGTGTGTGCCACTCTGAACTCTGCCACTTCGTCTCAGGATCGTATTCGAAAACCCACATCGCGTCTCCTGTAATAACGTGGTTAAAAAACTCTGGTTCAGTTGCTTGATCGTACGCTCCATTTTCACTCCGACGACGTAACTGAACACGCACTCCGCTCTCGCTCGATGCTATCTCTTCAACCGCCTGGAGGCAACTGCTGCAGCCCGGTTCTCTTCACCTAGACCCCCACCACCACTACAGCACCAGATACCGGTTAGGAGACGCTTTGACGGCGCGGGGCAGGCTCAATCCGGTCACGTATTATACAGGCCCTGTATGTCTGAAAAAATCGCATATTTGAACGGCCGCCATTTTGAAACGAACCCTTAGATGATCACCGAAATAAAAAAAACATTTTGTTTTAGCAATATACAATATATCTTCATGTCAAGTTTCATTTAAATACAATATAATGAAAATTGTGGGGTTTAGAACTTTGGCTAGCTGCTATTTTTAGTTTTTTGGACTAAAATACAAAACCCTATTGAAATCGCGATCTATGACCGTCCGTTCGTCTGTGTGTATACCACAGCAGTTTTCCTTTAAACTATAGAGAAACAGCCATGAAACTTTGTGCAACGGTCGGAAGTTATGACTTCTAGGAAGGCAGTCAAATGGAGTCTCATATAAAAAGACTCAATGAGATATTTTTGAAACAGTTCTGAAAATTACTTTACCTGCGCCCAGGGGAGTAGGACAAGAGGGAGTGCATGAGATTTTCGGAGTCAAAACGTGTCTGCTCACTCAACAAGGCAAGGCCCGATGGCTTTTCAAACAAAAAATTAATGGTTAATAGATGAATTTTCGTTCTCCAACTGTACCGATCTATTAATTTTGGCATCGAGTTCATGCTAAGGGCGTAACACATATACACAACTGCTAGTGTAACAATGATTTGCTTGGGAGATCCCCGAGACATGTGATTTTTCAAAATGAACCCGGGCAGCACATTAAATGAAAAAAAATCAGATAAATCGTCTAAATGAAGTAATTCTCTAGTAATAAATAAATATGCTTTATCAATATCTTGCAAATGCACTGCCTCTGTAAGCATATCAAAATGTGTGGCTAAATAAACTCATCTTTTTGTCAAGCATAAAAGGTGTCCTATGGGGGGATGTCTTTTATATGTAAAAAGTTAATGAAAACATGTTAGAAAATAAGTTATATTTTAGAGAAAATTAATTTTTCAAATATTTTGTTTCTTTTACATCCACTGGCCAATTCTCTTTTATCTAGTAAAGCCAGCGGGCCTTGCGTTTTTTGGTAAGCAGCCCTACTTTTGACTTGCTTGAGTTATCTTAGTTGCTGAGACGAAATGCGTCTAAGCAGACGTTTGTTTTTTTTTTTTATATAAAAGAGGTAATTGCGCCGAAGATATCTTTCAATGTTAAAGTTAATTTAGACTAGTTTTCTGAAAAACTCGTCTGAACTATGTCATTATATAGTCAAAGTTGCCAGAAACGTGTAGGTGCAGCGCTTTTGAATAATGCCTAATAGAGACCACAGTTTTCGGTGCAGTGAGGGATATCGTTTTTCAGCTTTTTGTTAATACCGTCCTTACTAGCGTCCTTACTAGAAAGTGCCGTACTATCTACCGACGCGAAAACAAAGAAACAAAAGAGGCAGTTGCTCGTGAGGAGAAGAAACGCTCACTCAATTATTGACAGCGCAGCCCTGGATGAACAGCATGAAGGGACATGCTCCATCTCTGATTTGACACTGTGGTTCAACTGGATGCATGGTGATCTTGACTTCTATTTGACTCAGCTCTTGAGTGGGCATGGGTGTTTTTGATCTTACCTGTACGAAGCTAATAAGTTGCGATCCACTGAATGCAAGTTTTTGCAGGAGGGCAAAACAACACCTACCAGACATTTTTTGCAAGTGAAAAATGGTATAAAATGCATGGAGATCTCCACAATGAAACAGTAGAGATCTCCTCGGTTATTTTAATCGGGGAGACGCTTGGATCGGTTGATAAATGAAACCATGTGGCTCGTTATGCTCGGGAAGTCCTCACAGAATCAAAGAACTCTAAGAACCTAGAGATATCCAGGTTGGGGTATCACTTTTCTAGCAATCCCTCGCCCTGCCTTCCCACCAGCTAGAGGAGGGATCCCCCAACTTTAAGGCACGCACAGCTTAGCAAAATCAAACTCAGCTTAGAAGTAATGTGTCAAAGTGTTCCAATTTATGCTCGTAAGGCGTAATTTCGACAAGACCAATGAGAGATGGTGGTAGTCGAGAAATCACCGATAAATTTTGTTGATGTGTGTGGGAAAAAGACTTTTCAACGTTTTTAACATTTTCCAAATTTTCAACAAGTACAATACTTACCTAGAGAAAAGCTCCTGTAACTGTCGGACGCTGGGAGTTCAACATAGACGTACACCAAATCTTCGTTGACTTCAAGCAAGCATACGACAGTATTGATCGTAACGTACTGTACCAAATAATGCTTGGTTTTGGTATCCCAGCCAAATTAGTCCGTCTTACCAAAATTACAATGACGTTGACAACCTCCCAAGTCTGCATCAATAACCAACTCACCGATGCCTTTGACACAAATATTGGACTAAAGCAGGGAGATGGGCTGGCCCCATTGTGATTCAATCTGGCTCTGGAGTACGTCATACGCAAGCCACCTTTCGATACGTGAGGTACATTACTATAAAAGTCGAGCCAAGTAGTAGCCTGTGCGGATGACGTCAACATTCTGTCACGGTCATTAACAACTGCCAAAGAACTCTTCCTGAAACACGACAACGAAGCAAAACTAGTAGGGCTACAAATCAACGAAAATAAAACAAAGCTCATGACGCAGTCGAGGAAAAATACCTCAAATACACAAAATATCACACTTGGCGAATACAGCATCGAGAATGTTAGCGAATTTGTGTATCTAGGCGCCAAAATACCGAAAACGGGCAATGAAAGAAACGAAATACGCTGAAAAATACAGCTCGTAAATAAAATATTCTATTCTGTAACGACGATCTTGAAGACCAGCTGCATACACAGGACAACAAAGCTCCAAGTATTCAAATCTGTGATAAGACCTGTGTTATGCTATGGGTGTGAAACATAGACTTTATCCCAAGCATCCGCAAATATATGGAATGTCTTTAACGGACGGGTCCTGAGGTGAATTATCGGAGCGAAGCTTGACGGAGACCAATGGCGAATTCGATACAACCATGAGCTGTATGTAATTTTCGATGAACCGGACGTTTCAACGATTGTAAGACTGCAGAAGCTGCAATGGGCTGGACACATGAATCGTATGGACGAACAACGGATACCCAAGAAGGTATTCGTTGGGAGAACTGAAGGCCAGCGGCCAGTAGGGAAACCGAGGAAACGGTGGTGTGACACGGTTGACGAGGACAATTTATCGCTGCTCGGATTTCGGAATTGGGAGACGCGGTCAATGGACCGAGACAATTGGAGGCGCTGTTTGCAGGAAGCGAAGGCCTGAGAGGGACTGTGGTGCTAAGAAGAAGAAGAACTGTCGGACGCACAGACATACGGACAGACTAAACCAATTTCAATAAGGTTTTGAAAGTAATTAAAAATACCAAAAAGGACCTTTTAGCTCAGTTTAAAAATGACTAAATCCAGAATGACTTTGTAACCATCTGTGGACTTTATTTGAGGATAGAAGGGAAAAATGCATTAGTTGGCATTGTTAATATTTTGGAATAGTTTTAGTAATTAAATGAGTTTTTGTCAGTTTTTCAATCATCATTAGTTCTTTGTAGTGAAGTAGGTAGATGAATTGTCCGTAAAGGACTGCAGCGATGTTCTACTGCCTCAGCAAAAGTGGATGGTAAGATCCGCCGAGATTGGCTTTGTCTGAAAACGCGTGAATGCGCTGGCAGGCTAGCGTTGCGGTGTCGTGGGTGGCTTCTTTCCCCTGAATAAAGACCCACTACTAAAAAATTTTGCATCCACGAATTCAAAATGTCGAATGCCAATCGACTAGTGTCGAGGCCGAGGTAACCTACTAAGGGTTAAAATTGCTGGTTCAAAGAACAAATTGGGCCTGGAGAAAACGCACGGACTTAAGAGACTTTGTCATTACCGACAATACTTATGGCCCACCAATAAGAGTGGGCATCCAAGTGGAAGCGGCACCCCCTTGTGCCCACTCAACCTGATCAAGATCGAAATGTAGACGTGGCCATATACTTCTCATTTGAGTGAAAAACTCATTCAAACATAATTTGCATGAATTTTTCCATCAAATTAGAGATATAAACGTGGCCAATTTATGTTATAGTGTTATGCGATCGAATCACATAACACTAAACCATATAGGGCACGTGAGCGCAAGGCCACTCTACCCGGGCAAGATCCCCTATAACACACAAAAAAGGGGAGAGCGCGCCTGATGGCTAGCTCATTTTAGTAGAGGTCAGGTGTTACGAAATGGAAAGGCCGATATTTAAATTTAGTTCCAAAACATTTTTATTTCTAGGCTTTCCGACTTCATTGTATTTCTTTTTAAAATCGTAAGTATACTATATATGTATTTAGTTATTTATTTATTTTCTGATAAAGTATTTCCAACACAATTCCAAATCAAATCCTCCATGTTCTGAATGAAAACATTAACAATTTATTCTTGAGAAACACACAGACTACTGTGTCGTGTCCCGAAGATTAATTTATCATTTGCTATTTATTTCTGCAAGCTAACCAGGAGTTTCGTTTACATAACCATCTTCAATAGAATTTAAATAGTATCACTATTTATACAAAATTTGAGATTCAACTTCTAGTTATTATTGTAACTTGTTGTTTTGAAGCTATAATTAACCCTATACGAATATAATAAATATTTACAAAAATATAAAAAAAAGAGAAAACAAACGGTGTACTCACCGGCATACTCGACGAGCGCCCATTGACGATGCGGTGATGGCTAAAAATTTAATTGAATTGAGGAGAAAAATTCCAAATCACAAATTTTTGCACTGTATATAAATTATCTTCCTTATCAAATAAGATATCAAAACAAGCGGCTTTGGGTCAACTATATCAACAAGTTGTTCAGTTATCGCTACTTTTAGAATAAAGCTCATATCAAACGCATAAACCTCGTTTCCTAAATTAATGTTTTTTTGCACCCTTATATTTCACTACTTGGAAACATCATTGCATTTTCTTTTAACCAATTATCGCTGGCGAACACCATTGCATCCAACATTGATTCGAAAATTAGACAGTATCCCATTCATTCGGATATTACGGTATCCACTTCCCGATCCCATCCGGTATTTTCAAATCCTCAACTACGTGCGACTTCACCACTATTCAATGCAATATCTACGTACTACCTTTTCGCGACAAAGCACTGTCGGATCCGCGCTCCAGCGATTGATATATTTGTGCTACCAGGGCTTATGTTCAGTTAATCACCATAGGATAACGTTCACTAAAATTATGCCTCAGTAACATTCATAATCGAGTAACTTCGTCTTGGAAACGAATTTCAGGCATTTCATGGCAACATCAATTTGCGGTTGACGTGTTTGTGCGAGTAAATAAGTCGCACATTCAGCGCATTGTTCAACAATTGCTATGGGCAAACTTCATACAGAACATTCGCATGCATGCATTAGTGTGCATCAATTGTCAAAAAGGGGCTCGTACTCCATCCACTGGGACTTGCCAGGTGAAAGCACCCCGCGAAAAATCGTCCAGTGTGCACTTAATCCATAAATGGCTTACAAACTTCACGATCGGGTTTGTCGGATAGCCTTTGGAGTCGATTTTCACCATGAAAATTATATTTTTGTCAACTTAGCGGGCACCAAAACAAGAAAAATTGTGCAACACACAACAGGTCAAAACCACGCTCTGCGATCGATACAAATATCGTTATGCGCTAACCGTTCTTTTCTACACAGTGGCGCCAAGTTTCGCACCAGATCACTACTCGCTCGGTGTGGCGGTCACATCAAAACTCGACAATTGGCTTGAATACGTGCAGTACACAAGAAATTACTGCCGTCAACCGCGAAAATAAACACAATCAGCGAAACAAACGAAGGTGTTGCAGCGGTGGTCCGACCGTTACTGAGCGCAATCTGCTTTGCGCTGCGGCATCGGGAAATTCTCGAAATCTTTCACACACAAATTTGAAAAATCCCTCGGTAGGAGCACTTAACAAGCGATGATCGAATAAATGCGCTTAGTAATCGCGGAAATGATATCAATTTTCCAAACTTGTTGCATGACAGGTTCGATTACGCTCTGTAATGATTTTTTTTCTACATCCGAACGAGGAACCGACCTCTCATCGGCTCTAGACGTTAAGTCTGAGAAGTGCCAACGGATGGTACCCACCGGTCAACCAATCCGTGCACCGTAACCCATTCACGCGGTGGCTGCTTGTCGGCCAGCTAGATCGGAGAGGATTTCGTTCGCAGGTCTCCGAATGGATTACGCTCATCTACAATTTTCAGCCACCATTATATGCCCGTTTTCAAACGCGTCACAAAACAAAACCATACGGAGAGGAAACCTACTTTACGTTACTCCGTATTTCTCCATTTAACCAGTCGAGGACAAAAATCTAATTTTTACTTCGCGTTCCCGGATTTCCGACGCGGTACCGAAAAATGTGCTACGCTAACTCAACCGGACGAAAGCTACGCTAATAAAAAGGCAAAACAACAAAGGTACTGCGTACCGCGCGCGACGCGAAACTGACCTCAGTGGATTTTCTCAAACCCTACCCTTGCGACGGCATACCTACCCTGCATCTTATTTCCCGCTGAAAAGAAGAACCACTGGAAAGGAAAGTCGTTGTTAAGGTTTAACAATCCATGTTATTTTAATAAACTTGACTATACTACAATTTAACTCCTATTATAAGTGGTTTCTCTAGGCCTCGTAAAATTTTTACGATACGTTTTCAATATAAAATTCACTAAACCTGACAGTGTTCAGTATAAAAATAATTACTGCATTAAAATTAAGTATACAGCGCGTAAGAAACTTAGCAACATAGAAACGTCTTTGTTTCTTCAAGTGAACCTTCAGTTATAGTAACAAATTATTTACAAAGGAAAACTTACATAATTTTTTATTTTCAATATAATTTAATGTGTTCTTTTGATAAGTAATGTATATCTAAATGGGTAATGATATTTAATGATTTTAATATGTTTTCATTTTCAAGTAGTGGAATGATAAATGTGTGAAACTAAAAACAGACCATATTTGATTGTTCAATTTCATTCGAAAGCAAATTTTTACAAATTAACATTTAATCTTGTACCAAAGAGTGTTTCCAGTTTTTTATTAAAATCGGGTCCAATTTCAATGCGAGAGAAATTAAAATAAGAAAATATTAAAATTCAAAATCAACCAAATAAAGGGATTGGTGAAAAAAGTGGCAGATTTCTGAATTTCACTGGACATTTGTAAATGCAAGCAATGACAATCTAAAATCTACTCATTTTTATATATAGATGAAATGAATTGTCAATTCTATCAAATTAAACTTTAAGGTCTTAATTTGCTCCTTCTTGCACATATTGCACAACATTTTATTCTCGCTGGTAAATTAGTGATGGCGTTTAATTTGATAAAACCAAGAAATTCTTTTAAGAAACATTTAAAAAGGGAAAAGGAATCGGAAAAAAAATATTTAATAAGAAAAAAAATTAAAAGTTAATAAAAGTAAATGTATACGATTGTAAAATATTTGTACTTCTTCTTCTCCTCTTGCAGTACAATCGTTACGATGCATTTTGATTATTAATTCATTGCAATGTGGGAAGATATAATGTGACGATACGATTTCCCCACTACTAAGATATTCAAGCGAAAATGCAGACTCGATTTTGCAGTCGAATCCAACTGGGTTTGCAGATGAAAATCAAGAAGGGTTTCAATCGAACCACAATATCCGTCATTAAGAAGTATCACAGCACTATTTCACAACATAATAGAGTGATCAATGTTAACAACACAGTGATCCCAATAGCATGTTGTGCGAAATTGCTATACAGAAATATTGAAAGGCGATAGAATAAAGATAAATTTAAGACCCAATTCAGTTCGATTCAAGTATCCATCAAGCTTTCACTTTAAATTTACTTCAGTGTTGAACAATTTTTGAAAAGCACTTTCCGAACTACGAAAATTCGTAACCACAAATTGAATTAACTCAGTTTCTAAAAAAACATTCTCAATTTTAAAGTCAAGAAAATCCAAAGCATGACACAAACTCAATCCAAAAACCTAGCCAATTCCATTTTTTTTTATGGCGTTGCAATTACTAACTAAGATTTTCAACCCTATTCTGACTCAACTTATTAAAACCAATCGTTTTTACGACTGCATCGCCAACGTCTTCAAAGTCTATGCAACATTGTATTCCGTAAAAATTGTAAGCAACATTCCCTAAAGTTAGACATTAGAGAGCAATTCCATTTTACCCAGTTTTTCTTCATAAGATCATTTTCGGAGTGTGTTCATATTTTATATCCTAGCAGCTTATCTTCAACTGACTTAAAACTAATGATTTTAATGTATTCCCAACAAATACATTCATATTTAATCTTAATCTAATTTACAATATTCGAAATGGGTTTTTAATAGAAAAAAAGAAAAGAAAATTGTCTTATTTCATTATACACACACGTCAATGAACTTTGTGCATAACATTCCTTATCTCTTACTAATTGTTTAAAAATAAAACTTTAATTATTATATACAATAAAGTAATACGACATTGCAATAGAACATAATTTTTTGACTTGTTTGACTGCGATTCGCGCTGCTTTCTATGAGAAATTTACAATTACATGTTAAAATCTGCCTTGAGACAATTTTGCTTTGATTGGTCCATGTAACCAATTGACGACAAAGATCAGGGAAAACGACAACCCTTTGTCAGTTGGGTTACGATTACTCTATTTTATGCTGAACTTTAAAACTGTACAGATCTTTGTGCTTAATAGACAGTTATCTACATAATCAAATGTCTTCTAAAACAAAAATGTTTTACCTTTTACAGTTGTTTAATTTATATGTCCCTCAGATTGGATCGGATTTAACTGGTATGCAACATTCTCACTGTAATATGGCTTTGTAGATCCGGGGTATACAAGCAAGCACAATGTTTCCAGCTTTTTGAGGCGCGTGAGTGGTTCCAAATCGCCCAACTCTTGAATATTGTTCCCAGTAAGAACTACTGAATCCAAATTGGGGATAGATTCATGCAAGTAATCGTCCATTCGTCTTATCCGGTTGTTGTTTAATAGCAGGCACTTTAATCTAGGCAAATACGGACATCCATCACATTTGTGGTGATCATAATCAGAGAAATCTATTGTATCGAATTGGTCCAGTGTAGCTCCCAAATTTTCTATTTGCGGTATTTTGTATCCTCGTAGATCTAGTTCCGTTCTCTGCATGGATTGATTGATGATATCCGCGGTTAGTTTAACTATTACAAAAAACGTTATTTTAATTCGAAGCGGAAAAACAAACTTTGCATTCGCCGACTTACCAATTCCAATTTCTGATAAATTTACCACTACTTTTGAATAGTCGATGGATATCTGGGATGACCATTTTGTAGGAAAGTTCTTCTTCCTGTTATTTTTAGACCTATTGATGCTTGTTGGCACCGCTTTGGCTGCATATACCGTATTAGAAGCGGCGCTCGGTGTTCTGTCTGGATTAGCCTGCCCACGAATATTCTCACTCACATTCAAGTTGTACACTGGGTTCGGGCAATAAATGGGAAGTGTATTATAGTGTATGACGTCGGTATACTCATTCGAGTTGCCAATACTCACCATCGTTTGGTTGAGTTGAATTCCTTCCTCATGAGTGGCGGCCACTACCTCCACACTTCACTCCCATGTGGCTGTTAAATCCTGTTGACATCCCACGACAAAATTGACGTGGGATGTGCGCTGGTCGCAACCAACGTGAAATGACAAGCCACCTAGCAGCAAAGTGTGTTAGTAGTGGTCACCAGCGGCGTCGCATGATTCATTACAGCTCTTTCTTTGAGCGTCGCCGTGAAGATTCAATACCGACTCCCCGATCCGTTCAAATCTACTCACCATTTCGTTGTCACATCGGTAAATCTCAAACCACTGCTAGCTCAGCCGAGTCAGCTTGCATTCGCCAATGCAATACAATGATGTTCTGCACTAAATCAGTATTCCCATGTCCGAATTTTTAAGTTACAGATTTAAATTTAAAAATTAACAGTAGTAAAAATGAAAAAAAAATTAAATAATAATAAAAAGTTAAATATCATAAAGAATATAACTAAACGAACCGTTTAAATTTATTTTAGAAGAAAATGATATAAAATTTACATTTAATAACAATAATAAAAAAATATTTTATGATTTATATCTATGAATGGAATGAATGGAATTTTTTCCAAATCTGCAATTAAAATTTCGGATAAATGTTATGAAAGTTTTTGAGCAGTTTGTATAGACTGCTCGATTATTACATCTTGCCCAATTCTTATGCTTTATAAGTCAATAGAAATGTTTAAGCACTACACTCCCCTATTTTTTCTCATATGAAACATGTTGACCAATATGTGCAATTTGTGTGTGGGCCGCATAGATTTCCTCAAACAATCATTCTGTATTGGAGCTCGCAGTCAACAGTCAACAGCGACGAATGGTTTTTAAGGAAATCTCACATTAGGACCACTCGACTTGATTCTGGACTTGGGCGGCCTTGCTTCAAGCTGGGCACAATGGTACGAGTGCTATAAGTCAAAGCGACCACGCAATTGCGGCAACTCGCTCGTCCGAGACCCTTTCCCAGCCAACGTATTTAATTAGACGCAGTCATCCGGAATCAATGAGATTCCTCCAATAATGGTGATTGCGCCTAAGATTTCAAACTTCACAAACCATACGTTCACCACTGCTGATTGAGTGCATCGTTTCCAAATCCAATTCAATTTCCTTCTTTGATTTCAAAACTCACATCGGAGCATGCGAGGGTTCCGTTAGTTGATTACGAAAATTTTCACACACTGCAAAGAATTCGAATAATTGTAATTGCAATTGAGAACAATTATTGCCGGCTTTTTGAGCTTTTTGTGTGGAGTTTCTTAGATCCCTACTTAAGGACCTTGACTGTGGAGCGACATATGCGGCGCTCGAGTATGCGTCAAGAGGGCGTCAATGGCTTTTCGCAACTGATTGTTCCATGATCCTGAAAACACATGGGAGAGGCGTTTCAGTTACGTACTCATTTCAATTCGATTCCCAGGCTAATATACGAGTACAATCTGGAAAGAAGAATGCGCAGGGATGAAAAAACACCCGGAAAAAATTACATGTGAAAATTTCATGCACTTCAGTCATTCGACCCGTTCCAGTCTTCACTAATTGCAACCTAATCAACTGAGAAAACGTTTGCAATATCAATTTTGGAAATTTGTAAGCTGAGAAAAAATTTGCATCGATATCATTGCATCTGAACGAGTGTTTTTGCACTCTGCAATCAAATTTGATACTCAATTTCAGGAATGCACCAGAGAAAAGGATACTCTTGGCTTAACGCGGCAATTAAATTAACGTATCGAATGTCCTCGTTCCCGCCAACCCAAAGTTGCAAGTCATTTCGTTTAAGGCGTTGCACGGTCATGGGTGAGAAGGGCAAGGACAATGTTGCAGATTTGTCACTTGATAGGTTTAGGATTATCAAAAAATGAAATGCACTCTGCCTATCTCTGCAGAGAGTGTTGCCAGGAAGTTGTTAATGAATATACAGCAAGAAGGCACAAATCAAACGGTCTTTAAGATTTTTTAGTCAACCCTTCTGATTGATTGCATTGGCAACCCCTACACTAATTGAATGTATCTTAAATCAGTGCATAATTTAAACAAAAACATCTTTTCTCAGGCTTCAGCACAATTTGTATTCAGGCGCCCTTCCACAGGCCCAAGGTGCAAAAGTGTCTCTTGGACATGACCAAGAGATGCATGTTAACGATAAGCGCTACTTAAATACTTTCGACTACCGGAGAACTTAATGGTCAATCGACTGCAACCATTGAAGGTAATCAAATGCAATTTCAGTGTTTACCTCATGATTTAGCAGATTTGCAGCCGCCAACTGAACACTAGCGGAGGGTAAACAAAGCGACAGCATCGAATTACAGTCGCTAGTGAAGCGCGTCGAATGAAGCTCCTTAATGGGCCCTCTTAAACCCTCTAATAGGCTTTGCTTAGGGCGAATATGACACTTGAGGTGGATGTTTTCCTGCTTGTTGAACGGACGGATTTGGTCATGTACAACATCGTTAATTTTGTCGTTGAGCGGTAATTGGGTGAGGTTTGTTGCGGTTTTTGTTGTCACGGGTGCGATACAACACATTCAGGACTCCGCAGACGTTAATTCCATGTCCGACCGGAACCTCAATTACTTAATGTTGTTAAGAACAAGCAACAATAATCAGCAGTCACCGCAACAATTCTCAACCAGCCCAACGTCGATTGGGTGTTATTTGATACTAATCCTGGATGTTGATGCTGATGCAGAATGGCAAAAAGATTATTTTTTACTTGCATTTACGCTATTGCAAATTGAGATGAAATTATTGAGTTGTTCGATAATTAAGGTCGTTTTTTTCAAAGTAAAATTATTTATATTAGCAGCAAATATTAATCAATGGTACATACATCATTTTGTTGGATGACCTTTTGCCATCTTTCGGTAATTTGAAAAATTCCACGTTCGAAGAAGCGTTGGTTTTTTGAAGCGAAGACCTGGTGCAACTCATTTTTAAGAGCCTGATCAGAATCGAAAGTTTTACCATTCAAATCGTTTTGAAGGGAGCGAAACAAATGATAGTCTGATGGTGCTAAGTGAGGGCTATATGGTGGATGTCGCATCAGTTCGCAATTGAACTCCATTAATTTTTGATGGGTTATCAAAAAGGTCTGGCGTTATCATAATGAAACATCACGACTATGCGATTGGCCAGTTCAGAGCATTTTTAGGGTTTTGTAAAATAATTTTAACAAAACCCTTCTAAAATCGCGTCCTGTCTGTCCGTCTGTCTGTCCGTCCGTCCGTCCGTCCGTCCGTGTGTCACAGCAGTTTTTATCGGAAACTACTGAAGCTAGAAGCATCAAATTTTGTATGTAGGTGTAAAGCGGTGCTCTCTTCAAAGTTCAACTACAAAAAAATATTATGAGATATTTAAGGGGGGTCTCCCCATATAGGGGAGTGACC
Organism: Odontomyia ornata; assembly: GCA_963969285.1. Lineage (NCBI taxonomy): Eukaryota > Metazoa > Arthropoda > Insecta > Diptera > Stratiomyidae > Odontomyia > Odontomyia ornata. The sequence continues at coordinate 12,441,088 of OZ017740.1, forward strand.
CCTCGAAAAAAAAATTTCATTGAAGGTAGTCGATATGGATATCAAATGAAAGGTCTTGATGAGAACTTTTCAAAACAGGTCTTAGTTTGGCAAAGTTCGCTTCGAGGGGCGCACAGGGAGGGGAAATACACGAAAAATTTGTGTCCCCCCCCCCTCGCGATTGGACACCTGTGATCCGAAAAATCTGAAAAAAATCAGAAATGTAGGCCTTGGTGAGTACAACAACAAAAAATACGTTAGAAGCCGCAATTCGCTCAACTTTGTTAGTAATAGTATGATTTATCGATTTTATGTTTTCTTGAATAAAATCTTAACGGTACCCTTAAATTCAATGAAATTCAGTACGTGGATGTCTATTCATAAGATTGGTTTATTCTGAAAGTTTCATAAAGATTGCATCATATTTACCGAAGTTATAGCGGTTTGAATTTTCCTGTATTACTATGGAACAATATGCGCTGCATTTATTACTATGGCAACATATGGCTATGGAACAACATGCGCTTTTTACCGACTCAGACACTACAGTTTTGCTAGGATTTGCATGAAAATTGCAGGAATGATAGGTGTCATGTATATCTTTGAGAATCGGTTCAGCTAGTGGTATCAGTAACACAAAAAAATAGCTGTTTTAAATGCGAAGATTGAATTATTTTGAGTTACTTTTTCCCAACTTCAGCGTTTAAGGTGCATGCTTTGAACACTTGATTCAATTTAATGAATGACTGAAGATGAGTACCTACAATTAATACTCATAAGTGAAACAAGTCAAGTAGGCGGGAGAGAGCTCCTGGCAAAAGGGTTTTGTAACCATTCTAGGATTCGAAAAAATTGGCCATTAATCGATGATAACAATACAGGTGAGTGGCCCTGAAAAAAAATTCATCAAACGTAGCCGATATAAGTATGAAATGAAAGTTTTCATGGGAGCTTTTCAAAACAGTTCTTAAACTGTCAGTTTTTGCTTCAGTGGGGGCACAGGGGGGCAATACATTAAAAATGTGTTTCCTCCCTCGCGAATGGACATCTGAAATAATTATCAAGGGAGATATTTATGAGCATAACAATAACAAAAACCTCAGAAGTCGAAATTCGTTCAACTTTGTTAATAATAGTATGATCCTCATGTTTCATACTTTCTCCAATAAAATTGTCTTTAACCTGTTTCTTGATTTGATTCGATCTGGTGACTGCATTTTGTAAATTGAATACAAAACCCTTCTGACATGAGCGTAGGTCTGTTTACCCAACTTGTTTTCCATTTCTTCGTTCAATTTTGATAATCGACGACAAAAGATATTCGAATCAATAGTTCGGTTTCTTAAAAGCACCTCAAAGTAGACGATACCCTTGTAATCGCACCACACAGAGAACATAGTTTTCTTTTGGTGAATATTGGCTTTGAACATCGATTGTGGGGACTCATCTTGCTTGGTCCGTGATAGATTTCGGGCGACGTTCTCGTAAGAAATTCATTTTTTACCACCCACTATGATTTTTTTTAGAAATCGGTCATTTTGTTTACGATTCAGCCAAGAGTCGTATATGTTAATGCGTTTGGTAAGGTGGATTTCCTTTGATACGTGAGGAACCCAAACATCTTGTTTGTACGTAACCAAGCAATTGTAAGTGCAAGTAAATGGTTGAGTTTGACATGTCGAGCTTCTCCACTATCTCTTGAGTTGTCATACGCCAGTTAGTTTCGATTAACGCCTTTATTTTGTCGTCATCAGTAGTGGTTGGAGGGCCAGCATGTGGTGTTTCTTGCATATTAAAACTTGCAGAAGGAAAGCGAGCAAACCAACGCTGATACTGGTATTCATTTGGCAGTCCTCACCATAAACTTCACACCATTTTTTTCGAGCTTGTACCGCATTGTTGCCCTTTCGGAAGTAAAACAACAAAATATGCCGATAATGCTCTCTTTAATTGTACATTTTCAAGTTTATTTTTGACCAACTTTTTGTTTACTAATAGTGCTCAGTTTTTGACTGAAGATAGTCTAAAGTCTAATCTTTAAACTAGTATACAATAATGTAAACCACGCATGACGTCATCTGTGAGAAAAACTGACATACATTTTCGAGCAACCCAATAGTTTTTGGATTCGGTGTCAAAGATTTTTTGGTAGTGTTGCGAATTCCGTCCATACCAGCATTCTCCCATTCATACTTTCATTTGCTTAATCACCATCTCCACTTACTCTTGGGCATACGTACCCTTTTCTTGTAATTATTTTCTTTATAAAAAAAGAAAAAATAAGCCGTCCCTCCGACTAACAAAATTTCATTTATTAATTCCCCTCAACAAAACTTCATTTTATACCTTTTACTAACTGTTACTAACAATATCTCATTCCTTCCGTTCTGCTGACAAACTTACATTCTTTATTTCCCACTAACAACATTTTATTCATTGTTATACTAACAAAAATCCATTGCCGCCTCCCTACTTACAAATTTCATGCCATTTGCCCATTTGAAGTTGTTAAAGTAAAAGTTAAAGTTAAAAAATTGCTTTATTGAACGGTACGTATATACATTTCATTCTTAAAGGAAACCCTAGAGCTTAAGTTATTTTATCATAATGCTACTTAATCCAATGGCCCATATGACACTCAAGATGTTAATAATATCTCTATCTCTAATTCTTTATACTTTTATTGATTCATTAACTAGTTTTCGTATTTACATTTGCTGTTGCTGGAAAACCCGTAGAAAAACCAACATTTTACCGTTACTTATGCTAAACCTTAACCTAATTTTACCCTACAATTTATCCTAAGCTAATGACAGACTAATATGTACAGGTTCTTATATCTATTTGTTTTTTTTTCGTGAGTTTATTTTTACAGCGAATACAATAACTTAAAGTTAATAAGAATCTATTAATTTATACACAATACACTCTCTGGGTTTTTGTTTCGATTTGATACTGTCTCATTGACGCTGATGTTTAATCACCGACCATCCACCAATACAAAGATTTTTTCTCCTCATCGCCATCAAAGCCAACAAATTTTGAAGTCGAATATCTCCATTCAACACCTACAGCACCTACGTCTAAGTCGGCAGCATACGTTATTGTTTTGTCGGTATTCCTTCTATATATGTGGTATATAATGGGCAAGCCTTCTGAATCCAGAATGTACCCTTTCTCGTCAAGATGCACAAAGACTTCTGGTGGAATGAATCCTGTGGTAAGAGCTTTTTCACAATAAGAGATTGTAGGATAGAAAGGTTGTGATATCCAAGAGTTTTCCTCACATAAAGTGGATCGGAGAATGTGCCTTTGAGTAATTCTGACGAGAGAGGTGTCAATCCTTGGTATCCGTGCAATATCATATATCTCCTGGTTTGAGACGTGGTGAAGGTATCCCGTCTCAGCTTTCCTATATACTCCCGTACACGCTCGTAAGCATCTCCGCTCGAAGACCCTTAATTTCTCCATCGTGCTCGCGCTTTGGTTAAACCAGATAGGACATCCATATAAAAAAACTGGTTTAACCAAAGTTTTGTAGCAAATCAACTTGACGTTAGGATCAAGATGTTTCGAAAAGAAGAGCCTTCGAAGGGACATGAATGCTTTCCGCGCTCGTTCTAGTGCAATTTGTATATGCTGCGTGTAGTACAGGTGCTGATCAAGATATACACCTAAGTATCTGACGCAAGTCTTGTGAGGAACCCTTTCAGTGCTACCTTCTCCTGCAACAATGTGGAAATCTTTCCAGTGGCGTTTCAGGTCCCGATTGGCTTTTTTCAGATTTGGTCGAAATAAGATTGTTTCACACTTCTGCACGTTAATCTGCATCCTCCAGGAGTTCGTATAGAACTGGATGTCGTCGAATATACTTTGAAGCTCGTTTCGCACATTAGAGGCTTTCTTATCAGTCGTGTAGACTATGAGGTCATCAGCAAAGGCGACCAGTGATCTTTTCGGAGATTTGTTGAAGCCAAAACTTTTGAGCAGTGTGCTAATGTAGATAGCAAAAAGTGTAAGCGCAGTGACTGTACCCTGCTGAACGCCATTCAGGACTTTGTGATCGTGTTTTGAGGTAAGATTTCCATCCGTAACGATAAATGACTTACCGAACAGCATTCCGCACATAGTGGCGACGAGATGTTGAGGAAACTTCAATTTTAACATTCTATACACAAGTCCATCGAGCCAAACTGTGTCAAACGTCTTCTCCATGTCAATAAGACAAGCTCCGATGCAATTCCCACCATTGAGATGCCAACATATATCCAAAATCACCTTCGTTATTGCGTGGATGGTCGAATGCCCGGCTCGAAATCCAAACTGAGCATTTGGCATCAGGTCATACCTTTTCAAATGCCCCTTGAGAGCTCGATTAATCACCGTCTCAAACACCTTGCTGATATTTGGCAGCAAACTGATTGGACGGTAGTTTCTCGGACTAGAAGAATCTTTGCCTCTCTTTGCAATCGGAAAGACTTTGGCTTTCTTCGAGAACTCTGGGAAGTAAGAGATGTTCAGCATGTTGTTAAACAATACACAATAATCACGAACTGCGACCTTGGGCACATGCCGTAGCACAATATTAGGAACCCCATCGATACCAGATGTTCTCTTGGTATTAAGTCGTCTGAATATGTCGACCAGGTCTTCATATGAGACGAGATAATCCCCCAGATGTTCATCAGGTATAAGGTGAGCCCTGAGCTTATCGTTGAATCGGAGAAGGGGCTGGCCGTGCAGGTTTTCTTGGAAACTTTGGGCTGCGCTTTCCACAATTTTTGATATTCGTTCTCTTCCAACACTTTGTTTTGGTCTATGTATTGATTCAAATTGAGTCCCAATTATATGCAGCTTCTGGAGTGCATCAGTTATTACACGTTTCCCTTGCGCATGCGGAACTGTTTGATTTACATCGATACCGGCCTCAACCAGGAGGGGCACTTCACTGCCTGCGATCTCAAGGGCAGGCACCTCTACTCGAGACTTCTTCCTGAATAGATTGTTCACTTGTGAGAACATTCCGTCCACATCCTGCGAGGAGATACTCTTTATTTTATCCCTCCACTGTCTATTGACCTCGTTCCTGTAGTTCTGTCGAATAAGGTTTCGGACATTTCTCAGGATCGATTTCATCAGATTCAGTGTAGGATGGTTGTAGTCCTGCAATCGTCGATAAGTATTGTTGATGCGTGTAAGAAGGGAGCTTTTCAGCTGTTTAAGTCGCTTGATGATAGGCGTATCATATCCTTCCATGTTATTTTTGGGTTTTGCCTTGGGGATAACTCGTTCCATGGTGTCCAGCGCCAGAGATTCCCACCTTGATAAATAGTAATCTATCTCATCATTAGTTAGATTTCTGTCACTAGGCACCATAGCTCTGCTTTCTGCAGAATCCAAAGCTGGGCATTGCTTCAAGTACTCCCGTTCATACCGTTTCTTGTATCGCTCCCAATCGGTTTTCTTCAGGTTCAGTCTATGATTATTAGACTTGATTGGAAGAAGAAATACATCATCCCTTTCGTGCTGAACCTCCATTACAATAGCTTGATGATCGCTATCATAAGAGAGGGTCTGCAGTTTCCGTGAAGGAATGTTGAGTTTAAATAGGAGCCTTGCATCAGCTATACATAGGTCCAAGTAGGAATTGGCTCTCGGGAGTGTAGGGGTTTCTGGCCCATGAAGATGACATTTGAAGTCCACCTATTGCTGTGTTATCCACGATTGCAGGAATACACCCCTCGGATTGTTGGAGGCGTTAAGCCATGATGTGTGCCGTGCATTAAGGTCACCAGCAAGAATGTAATAATTATTTGGTTTATGGAGTTCAAGTAGCTCGAAAATCGCTTGAAATTCCCCCTGGAAGTTGCTTTTATAATGAATGGGAGATTGTCATAAGGTGGGTCTGGTACTAGTGCCGTGAACTCTCAATCCGGGGGTCTGCTGGGACTCTGAGCTCAAGCTCCGCCGGGTGCAAGAACACTCTTTGTAATTCCGGCAAAAGCAATCGTTTCCGTGTGAATGGCGATTTGCATATAAGTAAACGCTATCATAAAAATGCAAATGAAAATTGCTGCGTTTGTCAAGATAGAGAAGATGTGTGGGAAACGGAATCGAAGTGTACTGAATGTCAATTACGTTGATTCGGTGTGGCACCGGTAATTGGGAAGCAGAGGATTGCGGGAGTTTCTAGTCGGAGGGTTGGGTAATGACGACGTGTTTCAAAGGCGAGAATTAAAGAGGATATATGAATTATGAAATAGATGATTTTTCCCCTTATGAAATATATGAATCTTCCGTGAACAAAAGTCGAAAACGAGGAAACTCGGAAAAGTTTTGGTGGAGAAAGCATTGCGGACGGTTTGTGAAGTATCCAAATGCAAAGTTGATTAGAAACCAGTGCAAGAAACTGATAAGTGAAATGTTTTAAACGAGTAATTCAGAGTTCATGTCATGTTTTCTAATCTATTTACCTAAAGCAAAAGACATCTATCGTGCTTATAGGGAATAATTCTTTATGTTCGGTCACATGGTGAAGACAATCTTTGTCATTCCAGCGTTCGAAAGTTTCTAGTCTTTAGCGCAAATACCAATACGTGACAAATACCGATGGCTGCTCGTAACAGTTGGCAATCATTCACTTTTTGAAGTGAAACTGAAAGTTGGGCTTTGACTTAAACCACGCCAAAGATTTGTTCCAGGACTCATTGGGCAAAAGTGTCGGTATTGTGAAATAGAAATTATTCGCGGCCAATTAGAGTGGCATCCTAAGGGATAGGAGCAGGTTTCTTGAACTTGATATATTGAATAGTCAATTCTTAATTCAAATAGGGAATAGTAAATTTTAATAAACTTAGACAATCGTGGATTTAAATTTTGAAATACTGCCAATCAGTGAGAGTGAAATCAGTGTTCTTTCGACATCAAACATGAAGAGTGCAGTAATTTACTAAAAACATTTTATCGAATTAGTGGCCGATATTCTTCCTTATTATTTTATAACAAAGAAAACTTATAAGAATGTTGCTTAGGGAATGCTGGTGTCCCACGTGAAAGAACTACATTGTTCTTTCACCCGGGTATTTCAGCAATCAACTTAATAGCAAAGTGCGCTCGATGGACACCAGCTGATTCTAGCATATGGGCTGGTATCATTAAAAATTTCAGCCCATCATGATTAGCTTACATTTACAAAAACTTCAGTTTATATATAACACTAATTCAACAAGAAGAGCTTTAATCTTATAAGAAATCTCATTGGAAATTACAAACTTGCAATCATATTTCTATACTGTAAAGTGCAGGCTTATTTGATAATAGTTATCGATACAATTATATACATATTCTGTGCATTGAACACGGAATTGCTTTGTAATGACTTTTTCAATCCAAAGATAACTGATGAAATGCGAGTATCACCTTTAATGACGAGAGTCGGTTTTCGATTCTTTGCCTTCTTAAGGAGGCTAACACACTATGACATAATTAAACATTAGTGCAAAAATCCACAGTTTAATTTAATTTTTTTATAATTTTTCGCGCTTTCATGTATCTCAGCCTAATCTTGGAATATGTAATTCAGCAATGTAACAGCTGCCCAGCTCTGAATCTCCTTTAATTTCGAAACCCAAGCAGCGATAAATCGTCTTTGGCGACCGAGTCAGCCCAGCATTTCTTCAGTTTCCCCACTGATCTCTGCCCTTCCTAATGAATAGCTTTTTTGGGTATCCGTTTGAACGAAAAACGTTCATAGATTTAATGATTATTTTCATTGAGGCAATAAATATTTCATCAATTTTCAACCGATGGGGAAGTACATCATCTCAATCACCACTCGTTCATCAATTCGATAATGATGAAAAAATACTTACACATCGAAACAATTCATTGCTATAATGAATTTGTTCATGAAACATTTTCATAACATCTGTTTCTGCATTATTATTGTAGATTAACAGTGTATTAAATTAATTAAAAATTATTCATGAGCTTAACAAAGAAAACTGAAAAATGTTATTCGAACATGCAGCGAGTATTTTATAAATTAAAACTTGAGCACAAAACTTTATTTTTAAATTATTAAAATATTTCTCAATTTACTGGAAAATGTGTATGGATGCAAAACATCTAATTTAGACTCATAAGAATATAATGTAAGGTTTAATTTTTAGCAGCTTCTTTGTCTGGCCGAAAAGTAGCCGATTTTCATCCATATCTTCGCGCTGCACTCATTTTTCGTCAATTTGGCTCCTGACATCCATCAAAGTAGTTCCTACTTAATTGCACAGCATCCTTGTACCTTTATTCGTTCATTTTGAGGTAATTTTAGAACTCAAATTTTAGAATGGCCCTTAGCGAATTTGTACAAACGATGTCTTTCGAGCGGCATTTTCAAGCGTTGGAACAGCCAATAGCTACAATATCCCAAATGGCTTCGTAACAAAGGTTTTTCCACTTTGCCATTGACAGATACGAAGAACGCACAAAATACATACTGTGTGCGACCCAAGGCATCCCGTCGGTAAGGGGGGCATGCAAGGAGCTTATGCGGGATTGCTACCTACGCTAATGCACCGCAGGGTTGCTCGAACGTTTTGATGCGAGATATGAACACAGGTCAAATTCTTTTCGGATGGAGATCCTATAAACTGGAAGTTTTGTTATTCTTCGATAGCTGCATCTTGAAGCTCCCTTAACATCGTTCACCGTTGCTACGTGGTGATATTAAACATTAAAAAAAAATCTGCAATTCAGAAAAACTAAAGAATAATCTCTTTTTCCATAAGACTCTTCATTGCCTTAGTCATTACCCGGCTAACAAAGATACGTCTTTAAGTAAGTTTTTAATTTCGAATACTTCTCACCCCGTCTTGTATAAATAAAAAAAATTGTCCTGATGTTCCTCATATACTGATTTAATTGACCCGAACCAAGCTGTATCCAAAAAGCTTAAGCGAAAATTTACATAAAATACTGTATCAGCACTTACATTATACACACTTATAAAATGTTCAACACTGAATTGGAGCACTACTAAATAAATTTTTTTTACTTTGTTTTTTGTTTGGCACTACAACCCGTTTCCGCCCTTTACTCAAAGGTCATTTCAATTTCAATTTTTATTTGAGCATCATGATATATTACAAGTTATTCTCCTTTCGGAGTGACACTTAGCAATATAAAAAAAACTTGGAAGAGAAGGACATACCCTTCTGTGCCCAAGTGTTGATATAATAAATCTTAAAGGCAATATAAAAGAAGTTCAAATAAAAAAAAATTCAAATAGCAAGGAAAAGAAAGAAAAACGGGCAGAGGTTTTACAATTTGTTTGATAGCGAAAAGTCAGTTTACTATATCAATTATTGTGGCATAAGATATAACAATATTTGTTTCATTTTGGTCTTATTAGATACTGTTAACATTTTAAGTTCATAAGGTAATTTGTTAAAATAAGTGATTGCTGTGAAAAGACTGTTTTTTTTGAGCGACTGATTTTTTATATAAAGGTATCTCGAGTGATTTATTTCAAGTTATACTTTTAGATGATGTGAACTGGGCACTTAATGACTGATAATGATGACAAATACACTTGGTTCTATATAATTGCTCGATACTTGGGATATTCTTATTATTGAAGGATCTCATTATTTTGGCCGAATGTGTCGCCACTCGAGAAGGTGATATGATCAGTACCACACTTTGGCCATACGTCCGTTCGCCCAGCTCCCTTAAAACCTGATTTTAAGCCAATGCGTTGTCGCGTGATATGGTTCACGGCCAATAATTTTAATGTTCCGGGAAAGTGAAAACGCAACGTCTTTTAAATTGAATTAAAAGAGTTCATTCAATTACTTAAGAATGCACAATCACTTATTTAACTATTTCACAATTTTAATTTTTCACTATTTTACAAGTCGACTATCAATTTCTACTTCAACTGTCCACTAAAGATCACTTCACACTCAAACAATCAATATCGCCTGTACTTCGCGCACCACTTTGTCGCAGTTTTCTATCGCGGTTGTAATGAATCCCCCCATTCATTCAGCTCGCCTTTATACAGGGTCTCTAGTCATTCAACCCAGTTCTCGTACATTGGCGAATCAGCGGGAATATTCGAGCAGAGTGAATGAATGGAGCAGTGACTCACTTTCAGATGTTGATGCTTGGTGGGTTTTTGAGTACGTTCGTTTTGTTGATCATGATGAATGGGTTTTCGAGTACGTTCGTTTTGTAGATCATGATCTTCTTAACGATTGCGACAGTAACTCGCAAAATTATTCGTGCATGTAACAGTATCATGATTGAATGGGCTTGTAATCCATCCGAAGAATCACTTGAAACAAATCTCGTTGTTGCGAATGGGACTCAAAATAGGGACTTCGGTTTACATAGTGAGTACTCTAATTACTTCACCAGGCAGACTACTTACTTACTACATTTGTCATATCGAAATCGACGGAATCAAGTTGATTTTACACCAAAAGAATAACATGCCTCAATTTTTTTCAATATTTTACTTCTTCGTAGCACGACAGCCCCTCTCGGGCCTTCTCTTCCTGGAAATAGCGCCTCCAACTATCTCTTGTTGATATTTCCATCGGTTTTCGCTCTTTAGTTCCCCCAAAAAATACCTTTTTGGGTATCTTTTCTTCATTCATACGATTCACACGGTCAGTCTATTCGCTGAAACCTCCAGCTCGTCAAAAATTTCATACAGTTCTTGGTTGTATCGAATTCGTCATTGGTCTCCGTCTAGCTTTGCTCCTATAATTCAGCTCAGGACCCGTCACTCAAAGGCATTCAATATATTTGCGGATGCTTGGAATAGGGTTCGAGTTTTAGGAAAAGTTATTTGCAGTTGTTAATGACCGTGTTAAAATATTGACGTCATCCACATATGTTACTACTTGGCTTGACTTGTATAGTAATGTACATCGTGTATCGAGAGCTTTCTTATGACGCAGTCTATAGGCACATTGAATAGCAATGTGGCCAGCCAATCTCCCTGCTTTAGTCTGATATTTGTGTCAATGTCATCGGTGAATTGGTAATTGATGCGTCGACATCATTATCATTTTGATAAGATGGCCTTATTTAGCTGGGATGCCAAAGGAAAGCATCATTTTGAACAGTGCGTCACGATCAATACTGTCACATGCTTGCTTAAAGTCAACGAAAATTTGGTGTACATGTATGTTAAACTCCCAATAAACGATTGGTCTATTGTCGATCTATCTGCTCTAAAACCACCTTGATACTCCCCAATAATATTGTTGGCATTTGATACGATTTTATTTTTTAAGATCTTTGAAAATATTTTGTACAAAGTTGTGACATCCCTCTATAATTTTCGCATTGTAGCTTGTCACGTTTTTTGTAGATACGGAATATAATTGATTGGCACTACTTTTTTGGCATATGTTCGTATTATAAAATGTGCTGGATGAATTTGAAAATAGCTTTATGAGCACTGTTGCCATCATATTTGATGATTGCCTTTGGAATATCATCGACGTCCGATGCTTTATTATTCTTTTGGGCCTTAATGGTGAAACTAACTTAATCCAGAGTTGGTGGGGCCAACAAAACCTCTCCGGAGACATCGATAGGCACCAATATTCTGGAGCTATTCCGAGGATTAAGAAGGCTCTTTTTTCCTTAATTTTGATTCCATCAGGGATGATATTGCAAATGTCATCAAGACAGAGCGTGGTTTTGGGCTGAAAACCGCGTTTCAGGCTTTTGACTACTTTATATGCTTGTCTTGTGCTGTTGCTTACTAGACTTTCATCAATACTTCTCAGTTGGTCGTCATAGTATTTCCTTTTCTTAATTCTAATTATGTTATTCGCTACTCTTCTGAGATTTTCATAGTGTTCTCTCTTCGTCATGGTTTTCCTATCTGCGCATTCTGTGTTGGCCTAATTACTTTCGTCTAGCGCATTCTGGCACTCATCACTAATTGTGTGTTTTGCCATGTTCTTAATAACCGTTTTATTTTCAATAAAACATAAAAATAGTCAAGTACAGTGATCAACAGAACATAATATTTTGAAAAAATGGTGCAAAGAGCTCAATCTGTTCTAAAACTTGCAATTTATCCAAAAAAGTCTACTAACCCAGGCCTCCTTCGACAAGCGCTCATTGTTGGGACGGGTAAGGACCTGCAACTCATTTAATACTTTACAATTGTGTTAAATGAGTTGCAGATCCTTACCCGCCCCAACAACGACCACACGTTTGAGGAGGACTGGGTAAGTACCCTTTTTTGGATAAATGCAATTTTTAGAACAGATTGGGTTCGACTAAAACTTTATGGTCACTCCGGAAAGCAAATACTCTCAACAAGATGTTGTTAATTAAAGTCTTATTAAGATTCATCATTAAAGTGATTATTTACGCAAATATTTATTATATCTAAGACTAATGTCGAATTATTCGCCAAAGTAAGTTTGCTACTTGTCGATCGATCGCCCTCAAAATTGCGCATTGCAATCATGATCGATGAACATTTTTGTATGCTTAGCACATTTTCCAATCCACTTGCGTCATCTTGAGTGTAGTTGTTAGTAATAAGGATAATTTTTGGAACAGATGATGAAGTATTGTAGAAAGAAAAATGATCAATTTTCCTTGTAAAATCATTTAGATTTGTCGCTTACACCCACAAATCCTTTTTCAAACTGACTGATGCTTGCTGCTTCATGTGACATTGATTCCGTTTTAATAAATTTCTGTTGTGTAATAGGAGGCGTCTATTGTCATATTAGACATCGCTTTCAATCTTGTGAACGAGTAGTTTGAGCACTGATTTAAACACTTTGAAATTTGACAAAATAACTCGCGGTTCGCACGTATTTTCCACCATAGTTTGCGTTCACATCGAACTCCTCCAATCCTTGTTTCCGTTTCTTTTGGTGTTCATGAAATTCCTTTTCAACAGGGGAAATCACTCACAAATGAAACAACAGAAATGCACTTTCTAATGATGGTAGAAGATACGGCAGAACTACTAATCGCGCGCTTAACGGGGGGCACACTTTTAAACATCCTATAAATTAATTTCCCTAAGTAGCCGTTAAGTGGGCAGAAATGACACTTCTGAATAGTTGTTTAATCGCGCGATTTAATTTTATCGCCACAAGTCAAAAACTTAATAACCACAAGTTCACTCCTAAATCAAAATATATCTCCCCAAATCAAATTAAATCCAAAGCACTAGCTCACGCGACATCTATCCCACTCGTTGTTTCAAATCGAGTCCCCCTTCGTATCAATTCCGTTTACCGCTTCCCTTGACAATCCTCTTCATGGCGGTAATGGCAGATTCTCGTTTCAACAATCTCTCAATTGCTTCGCTAAATTGTGCCGCAATGGTGTTGCTATTATCGATTTTATTTGTTAGCTTTTTATTTTTTATTCATAAAAACATTTTATCGATAATGGTAGCAGTGATAGTGGTGGGGTTTATTTTGCGATAGTAATAATAATATTAAAAAGTTACGTATCAAATTGTTCCGCACTTATTATTATGCTGAAACGATTTTTTTTTTTTTGTGGAAGTCCCTCGATCAGTTTGCATAGGCTCGGTTACTACATAATGATTAATTTAAGTACGTGATAATTTATTGATCAGAAGCTATGATTGAATTCAATTTGCACTGCTGGTTCGACCAAATTTATCGATTCGTCCTGCTAGGTGTGTTTCGTCACGGAGGCCGTGCTAGCTTTTCGTTGAATATTGCAGTATAGATAGGATAAAGTTATACCACTTTACGCTCGGCTTTTCAGAAGGCACAGATTTCCAAACTTCACAGTCGTTTCAGCACTGAGCCATCTTGGTCTTCGATCTAGTTGACTAAAATATGCAATTTTAAAATGCTTTCAAAAGCTCTGGGATATTTTCTGATTAGTCTACAAATCGTAATTCTAGTAAATGAGCTTCGGGCGGTGCTCTCAGCGCGTGCCCTGGTGTCAAAGCTGTAGAATTAATAAGGGCAGCAGTACGAGTAAGTGGGCACAGAGGTTGAGAGTCTAGGCGAGGCTTGAGTTCTAACTAGAATAGTAGACAATTCTTCGTAGCTTAACTATGTGCTTCTGATGACGCATCGCAGGTTAAATTTAATCGACTTAATTCCAGCTTTCCATAGCGCTCCAATTTGCGGTTACGCTGGTTTCAATCCACTATATAACTTTTTCATTCAGAAAAGTTAAAACTGCATCATTGTTTAATTTTACTATTTTCTTCAGCTCCAATAAAATTCGTTGCAACATCTAAATATGTATATGTGGGTGCTGAAGCCTCTTCTTTCCATGAATCGACGTATCCTATCTATGTCTATCCTTGACATCAAAGGGCCCACAAAAGTCGATACCGGTATGAGTAAAAGGACGTAAGATAGTCGAGTAGAAATCAGTTTAGGCATGCCTCGACGAGCATTAGGGCCTAATGCGGAAAGAGTGGGGGTGGTCTATGATAGGCATACCTAATGCGGGCCCAATAGGGCATGCCTAGCTTAAGCATTTTTCAAAATTTTTGTCGGCCTCCGTGATTTGAATTATCACGGACTTCTTGTATGTAATTCTGCTTGCTTGATACATAATATTCTCTATTATACAAGGCTGTGATTTTCGTTTGATGCTTCGTGAACATTCATTACCCTTAGTTCGAAATATTTACAATATAATTTGATTTTCTTCTTTCTTTTTACTCAATATACATCTTTTCTTCTTGGACTCGTTCTCTAAAAAATCTTTTATTTTTTGATAATGATCAATTTCTCTATTCAAAATTTATTTATGCTCTCTCTCAAAAAAAAATAACACCTCTATTTTCAAAAATATAACTTTTTTCTCTAGATTATTCAATTTCTGGTACCGTATGCATATACTAACACCTTCTTCCACTCTCCCTTACTGCGCTTACCTCGTATGCACAGCCAGTGAAGTCTTGGTCCTCTGCCACAGTCCCTTGGTGTATTCAAAACTTCCATGAAAAATCAAATTTATAAAAACTCCTATAAATCTTCATTTTTGATATCGTATTGTAATCTTTTTTCTTTAAGTTCTGCCATATTTAGAATTCGTATGTTTGTATTTAAATATTGTATTGATTGATTTTTTTTTAAATAAATAAATAAATTGCTCCGTTGACGCATTTCGGTACATTCAGAGCAACTCAATGGCATCTCAAATTGTAAAGAATTTAAAGGATAAAGTGTTTTAAGTGGACGCTTACAAATACACTTAATAAAATAGAGAATGGTTTCCCTTCATCGTGTCTTCTATTTAAATTAAAATTATCCGCTCTATTAATAGAGTTATGTCACTTAGCTCATCATAATATCTTTTTAATTAAACAAAATATGGCAATCACTGTAAATGAAG
Source organism: Odontomyia ornata (assembly GCA_963969285.1). Taxonomy (NCBI): domain Eukaryota; kingdom Metazoa; phylum Arthropoda; class Insecta; order Diptera; family Stratiomyidae; genus Odontomyia; species Odontomyia ornata. Next base: position 12,456,457 of record OZ017740.1, read on the forward strand.
ATTTTCTACTTAAATAATTGAATCAATCTTCAACCCCTTTAGCGACACTTCAATAACCTTCTCAACATCTGACACATCTAGAATCCTTCTCAGCGCTGAATATTATTAGTTCGTTCATTCCAAGACCAACGTTGATTGACTTTAAGACCATACCTAGATTCTGATTGAATTTTTTTTCTTCGCTTATTATGTCTGGCATGCGATTAAACACGAGGCACCCGTTTTCAGGTTTATACTGAAATGACACTTCAATCAAGAATTATTATCTCACAATTAAAACTGCGTTTGAGCCGAACGATGGATGCAGCGTTGAGATAAATGTCAGAGCGAAGACGTAATCAAGCTTCGCAGATAAATATGTCACATTCGATATTTTTTCGAGCCTTTTGAAAGATTACCTTAAGACTATCAACAAAACTGCATAAACCGCTTGTCAGCACGCAAATAGTGCAGACAAAGGGGACCGCGTGCGATAATTCCACGATGAAGAGTCGAGGAGAACTTCTTTAATCTTGTTTTGACTTGATTCGATTGACACTTAGTACGGTGACATGCTCAGGTGTTTTTTTTTTGGAGTCACAAATAATTCGGTATCATGCACCTTAAGTGTCTTTTATTAGATGCGATGATATTGTGGACAATTGAATCTGGCAAATTGATAGGCTGTGGAAAATCAATAAATTTTTATTATTCACACTTTAATGTTCACAAACTCAGTTGAGCGGTTTTCAATTCAAATTGAATTATAATTAATTAATTACGCATTGCAGGAGAAAGAACTGCCGCAAATTCCTGCATTAAAGTTGTTTTTCAGAATTTCATTATTCGATTGTATAGCGAGAAATCAGTTTTGTTTTTAAAAAGGGTCAAAAATAAATGGTCTGATGGTCAACACTTTTGAAAAGAGAGTTTACTAAACATCACTGAATTCGCACAAAAGAATTCCATTCTCACTTTGGAAATTAGTTCGTTATACTCAAGCAAACTCCTTTGTTGACCTCTGTCTGAACGCATGGATAATGCCAACCAAAACTGACCTGCTTTTAGCCGGTATGAAAGGCTTAACCAGAAATCACGCAGTCTTATCATCTTCCTCCAGGATTTTCATATTAAGACTTGGCAAAGGTAAAGTTCATCACGAAAAATATAATCAAAACAAGTTCAATCTTCTCAAACTGCTGAACAGCGTTGAAAGATTTTTTTTGATTAATGTCAAATGATTTGACAGTGAGCAAAAAAGGCGATGATGAACAAAAGCCGACAACTACTTAAGGCCAGCGAGGGTCTAAACTAATTGTTTAATGAACTTCCACCGTAAACAAACGCCCGATGTTTAAAACAAAAGATCAGCGTTTTGGCGACGGAGGAAGACGAAGAAAATAAAAAAGCAAAAAGATCACGACCAGCCAAAATCGACATCCTTACGGTGTGCCTCGTTCTTGCAGCTTATTTCTGAGTTGTTCGCGTCGATCGTGTAGGACTGAATGCGAAGGAACTTGCGTTAATTTGTGCCACTTAACATATAGTGTAGACATTAAAATTAATGGAGCTCCGTGGAATTACCTTGCCGAAGGGGATGTCTGAGCAGTTTATCAGACTGAGCTTGAGATCAACAAGAGGATCATGGGCTACTCTGAACTTACGATGATTTCTTCTTAACTCCTTTTCAACTATTGAGTGTGTATAATCAGGTTTTTGGCTAAGCATTTTCCATAGATCTTAAATTTTGCGTAATTGGACAATAGAACTGATAGCAATTGACAAAAGGAACCATTAGCTTTGAACTAAAGTTTTGTTTTCCTTTGGTTTATGTTTAACCTCACGCTTCAAAATATTCAATCATATGTATGTACTATGAAGACTAAATGATCAGATTTCCTGATGTTTTTTTTTTGACTTAACGCATAAAATATTAACCAATTTATTATTGGCTCTACAGTCATTGATGCATAAAACAAGAAATTCAAAGATGAAGCTGATAAGGGCAGTTTTAGTTTGATTGTTGATTTTATTTTATTTTTTCACTCCCACTTCCCAGCTTCGCACGGGTGGAAATTCATTTTTAAACATTTTAGGATGAACGTAAACGTATCTTTATGCAGGACATAAGTAGTTTTTTTGAAATTACTATTTATAATTTTCTTATGAAATTTTATATTTTTATCCATAAACATATTTTTATTCTCATAGTTTATTTCTATTTAATTTTACATTTTATGTGTATTATTTTTTAGTTTTATGTACTTAAGTATTTCATTTTTAACGGGGTTTCAGTTTCTGTTACATTTCTTTATTGAAATTTTTTCCCATTTTCATTTTAGGGCTTAAGTAATTTTTTTTTCCCAATGATGGGACACTAAATGCGGAGAAATGCCAATAACTGCAAATACACCTGGAGCTCTGGTTCTAAATCCTACTTACACGTCCTTTTTGGTGACGTATGAGGGTGAAAGCGAGCCTTGCGCAACCGATAACTGAATTGAAAGTAATAACCATGCCATCGGAATGGAGATTGGACAACACAGAGGCGGATTAACCTTTTTGGCGCCCTAGGCTGGATAAAATTTTCCGCCTCAATATATTTGGAATTTGAATGTGAAAAAAGAATAATCTTAAGAGAATATAATAATTATTTATAACTACTGTTGGTTTCAAAAATATTTTATTAATTCACATATTTACGCCAACATTTTAACGAAGCAAAATTATTTATCAAAACATCGAAATTTTCATTTTTTACCAATTCATTTTCAATGTGCAGTAGTGTCAGAGAATTTAATCGTTCTTGGCTGATCGTTGTCCTCAAGTAATTTTTTATTCTTTTAAGCGTCGAAAAAGATCTTTCTCCTGAGCAATTCGATATCGCCGTACAAACGTACATACGTAAAGCGATTTCCACATTGGGATATATTGAATCTAATTTATTATTTTTGATCCACTTTAACAGCTCGGTCGGTGTAAATTTTTGTTTAGATATTTCATTCGCACTACATTGTGCTTTGAAATGGATGCATTCCTTCACAAAATTTAAATCTAAATCGTCAGGATAATTTTCTATTAAATGATTAGCTTTTCCTTGAATCTCATCATTGTTTATTTGCTGTAATTTTACCAAAAATTCAAATTTTGAGGCAAATTCTGCATATGACGTACGGCGACCTGTCAATTCGGCAATCAAACTGTTCAAAATGCAATAGTAAATGTTAATCCTAAAGTGATCTCGAGATGTAAACGAATGTGCTTTAGTAGCTGAATCATCGAAATAAACTTTTCGTTTGTTTATTCTTTTAAAGTATTGATCGTATTCTTTGTTTTCACTTATTAATAGAGCTTGATTTTCAAAATTATTAAATGACTCTTCACTCCTTATATCATTTAACAATTGAATCAAACCATCGTATAACATGACTACAAATGAAATGTCTATATTTGGATCTTGTAATTTTTTACTCACACCATTAATTCGTTGCAACAAAAATTCCCATACGCACAAAAATAAAGCAGTTTCAAGTGTTCCTAATTGCTTTAAAATACCTTCAGCTTGCAATTTCACAATAGGTTTTTGGGTAGAATCATTTGAAATTTTGATTAAAGCTTGATTTATTGGCTTCCACAAAAAAAGTAAACTTTCACACGAATCATGTCGAGCAGACCATCTTGTTCCAGATAATGTTTTAATTGTTTTAATTCTTCTTATATCCAAATTATTTATTTCTAGATTTTTCTTGTATAGATCACATTCATTTTTTAATATTTCAGATCGGTGAGTTGATAAATTAAAAATATTGTTGAGTTCTTGGAATAAATTAAAAAATAGACAGCTTTCTTTGCAAATTTCTGCCGCACAAATGCCAACTAAATTTAAAGAATGCGCTGAACAAGGTATATATACAGCGTAAGGACACTTTTTTTTATTTCCGCTTGAACGCCTTTGTTTATCCCAGACATATTCGCAGCGTTATCATAAGATTGACCACGACAATTCTTGATATCAATTTGTAGTTCCTCTAATGTTCTCATAATAGCATTTGCTACATCTATGCCTTTATGACCAACATTAGGTAAAAATGTCAAAAATCTTTCTACTGAAGAGCCACTTGAATCCACATATCGCAAAATAAATGTGAGTTGATCTATGTGTGACAAATCTGGTGTAGAATCAACAATTATTGAATAATATTTTGAAGCCTTAACTTCTCTAACTATAGTTTTTGAAACTTCGTCAGCAATAATTTGTACGAATTCGTCACATATGGTCGAGGATAGATAGCTCGTGCTCGTGAAATGTGCGTAGCTAAAAAATCATCGTATATCGCAATTAATTCGAGGGACATCATGTAGTTCCCATTGTGAGGATTTCCAAATTGCTCTACGTGACCTCTGAGTGATAGGCCTCGAGATGAAAGAGCTTTAATCACATTCACGACTCTCTGAAGTACACTACGCCAATAAGTTCTTTCTTCTTCGATTTTCTCCAATAATTTTGCGTCAACTCGATTTGTTTTATTTCCTCGTAGTTTCATAGATATTAAAGCATTTTTATGAGACTGACTATTTTCGTGCTGACCAATTCTTACTTTATTTTTCCAGTCGTCGAAACCTTGTTTCTGTGATCCAAATTGAGTTTTTCTATCAAACAATGCACACGGCCCACAAAATACTTTCCCAGTACTTTCTGAGTAGATTGGCCACTTACGATGCACGTTTTCGCCGTTGGATAGAGTTGTTTCGAAATCAGCTTTCGAAAAATAACGTGGCCCTGTTGCATACTCGCGCTTACTTTTTTTAAAATCACTATTCATATTTTGAGTAAAACCATTTGTCACGATATGATCTATGGTTGCGTCATTTATTACCCACAGAACCGGATCACTACTCACACTGACTGAGTCACATGGTTCACGAATTATATGCTGATCGTGCACCTTGTTTGTGTCGTTAATTGATCGACTTTCTTCTATCTCCATTGCTTCGTCACAAATATTTTTACACTGCAACATACTGCTGGCACCATTGTCAGAATCTTCTTCATTATCATCGTTCTTGTGAGTGTTGGTTTTAAACAGTTTGTCTATTTTCGGTGTTTTAGCAATTATTTCTTGATACTTCTCTTCTTTTCTTGCAGCTATTTTTCCATATTCACATCCACTCGATTTTTTTCTGATACTCATTTTATAAATGTTATAATTAATCGCCCACTATAATAATAAAAATTATTTCGATGCCAATTCTGCACAAGAATAACTTATTTATCAGCGACCCGTGCTGCTTCAAAAGTCGCTGCACACTGACTAGTGTTCAAACGTGTCACTGTATCGAAACGAGTGAGCAAAATGTAAACATTAAGCATATAATATTTTGGCCAATGATGTTTCACGCGAGTGTATAATATTCTAAGTATTCCGCGCCTCCGCGAAAAAAGATCGCATACTCGCAGAGACCGCGGACTTTAAGCCGAATTTTCACACGCGCGGTCTTTAAGCCGAAGCAGCCCCGCGCAGTCTGCGACGACTCTAAAGTCGTCGACTCCAAATTCGTCGCAGACTGCGCGCGGCTACATTTCCGAAAAGTTTTTTGTTTACTTTGCCCAGACGATCATTTCGGGTCGATGCAGCTCTTGCGCTGACGTGTGTTTGAGCTTTTGTTGTGTTATATCTATATTTATACGTATCGAAAATCTGAATGTGTATAGATATATATGTATGTGAACCTTTCTGTAAGACAGTGTCTTCTGCATTATAATTAACACAATAAATTAATTATTTTTCGTTCAATAAATCTAAACTTTTTAGTCGCTTCTAAATTTGCCGCCCTAAAAATTTGCCGCTCTAGGCCGTGGCCTACTCGGCCTATACCCAAATCCACCCCTGGGACAACATGCTAACTCTCCATCCCTTTCAAGCCCTACATTGTTTCGAAACCTGCAACAAAGCCTCGGAATGTTTTGAATCTACGGCAACGACCTCCAAACCAAAAAAAGGACTATAGCATTGGATCCTGGAATGTCCGATCACTGAATTACCCTGGCGCTGTTAAAGACCTTTTACAACAGGCCAGTCAATATGAATTAAACATACTGGCAATCAAGGAAACGAATTGGACTAGAAGTGATATTCAAGATATGATATCGCACAGAATATTCAAAAGTAAGAAACGTAGTGGAAAACAATAATTCGGAGTGGCCTTCATTCTGAATAAAGAGTTCAAATCGCACGTTATTGATTTTAAGGCGATTAATGAGCGGTTGCGTGCGATCCATATAAAAGCCAAATTTTTCAAAATTTGGCTTATAAATAAGCACACCCCAAATGAAAAAATGGACGAAGAAACTAAAAAAGCATTCTACAATCACCTGTAGTATTTTAGGATGTTCATGTGTCCATAAAGGACTGCAGCGATGGTCTGCTGCTTCAGCGAGTGAAGATATGAATGCGCTGGCAGGCTAGCGTTGCGGTGTCATAGGGCGGCCTCTTTTCCCCAGCACAAGGGTCCATTACAAAAAACTGTTACATCCCAAAAAGGCTGGGTGCTTGCAGATCCAGATAAGCTCGTCCGAGGATGGGCGTGGGAGCTCCACTCGCTTGTCCAGTGAGCCCCGATAAGCCACCAAGCGAGAACTCGGCTTGCCGGTACAAATTTAGAAGGAAGCTATTCCTACAAACACTACTTTTTTTTCAACTTGAAGAAAATCCTGCAGTTCTTTTCTTACTTTTCGTCAGCTCTACCACTAATCACTACCTAACACTCACTATTAATTACCTTATGTAGCTGGTACACACTTCCGAACTCTACCTTAACTTTATTTCACACGGGGATTCACCATCCAAACTGACAAGATTTGTACAAAATAAGTTACAAAATTATTCAATGTTTCTAACGTTAAAATTAAAATTATGAAATAACAATCAAATTCAACAAGCTCAAAACACAATCTCGTAATTGCATCAGGTTAGGTTAAAATTCTATTCAAACGCGAATCTACTCACAATCAGTACAAATCCACGACTCCTGCTGATTTGCTCGTAAGGAGCCCCTTGGGTGTTTTCTAATCGAGTCTCTGATCCTTGCTGTTATCTCGTAGACGATTTTGACCATCAACAATATCCTCCTTGGATACCGTCTTCGAAGGCTGCGCTGGCTTCTCCTGTTCACTGCCGACTTATCCTTGCTGGAATACTTCCGTCGACGTCTAGTAAACTTCCGTTATAGTTCTTTGGTACTTCCAAATTGAAGACCTCTTGTTATCCTCACTCCGCAAATAAACACGTAACGTTCGTCCGCCAAACTCCTGCCAATTGCTCACACCAGCTAATTCAAAAAGGATCCGTTCCGCTTTTCGTCGAAGCTTATATCTCCTCGGTCCAACGGATCGCCGCTATTTTTGCCGGTCAATCTCCAAGAACTCATCTTCCCCGGTTTCAATTCCATTGCCGGTTATTTTATGGATTTGGTATAATTCATACCGCATCGAACGCAGGTGGCCTGATGCTTCAGAGTCTGTATTATCTTCTCATGTTTTCCACTTCCAACTGTCGTTTGCTGGCAGTTGTCAGTTTTTGTTTTGGTTAAAACTTATTGAATGTTGACAGTTTTAATCTTCTAACTCAAGACCAACACTAATCTTGTGCCCACTGCGTTGAAATTCTTCGGAACATTGCTGGTAGATGGATCCAGTGAGCTCTTGAAAATCGTTTACACTGGTGTGGAAAACAAAATTCATCGCCGAAGAAACCAATGGTGAAGTTATTTGTGGTAAGTTTTGATTTTTGGGCATGAATCGCAGCCTGATAACCAGCCAAGAAGCCTTTGTAGCTTAACACAGCTGATGCATTGATTAGTGGGCCGGAGGACAAAGTCAAGTCGCTGGCAACATCGGTGTCGACCTTGACGAATTCATTTCCAAAGCCTAACTTCAATTTACCATTCTTGTTTCCAGACCGAGGTGCGAAAATAGCCTCAAGTGCAATCTTCGTTCCTTCCACCAACTTGTAGAAATTTAAGTGGTGAGTGTGTTATCTATGTCCCACAGGTGACACAGGTGAGTGACCGCTTATCGCAAATTCAATTCCCGACGCATAGACCAAAATGATAACCCTTGTCGAGGCTATCTCTGGCTTGTTTTCCCAAATCTGTATATGCTGGTGGTGACTTTTTTATTTTACTTAATTAATTTCCTGGATTAAACGGAACACAAAACACAGGCTCAATATCCACTTTTACGAAATAAATCCCTGGAATAATGACACTGAGAAAAATCACCGAAATGAAGCACGGAGTGTCCATTGAAAAATCATGATATATTGTTTGTTGGATCGTAGCTCCGAGTATAACGCCGGTAGTTGAGAAGCCAACTTGATACGGTGTTGAGGACTCGATCCAACCGTGTTTCCCTTGTCTACGTAAGCGCGTAGTTTTAGATTCATTCGTTTAACCGAGAGGTAGTTGTGGATTCCCTAAGTTTCCCTTCACTACTTCCTGCCTTGTTTACAATATTTAGTTGAAATTTTGTAATTTAAAATAAATATTAAGTTGATTAATTCATTACAATTACCATAGTTCGGCTCGGTGATGATTGAATCTAAGACCGTTTGATTACGCGGTAGTGTTCGGTTAAGTTAACCCTCGCTCCCTGTTACTACTCTCTCTAACAAAACTTCGCATTCACGAATGTTCCGAAGAGAGTTCGACGGTGTGGAGGCCGAGGTAATCTACTGAGGGTACGAACTATAGGAAACGCGACTGCCCAGATTCTATTAACGCGCGTGGGACGCGAGACAATTTCGTCCTTACTCCGGACGCTTACAACGCCTACTAAGAGTGGGTCATCCAGGTGGAAGCGGTTTCCCCTCGTACCCACCCATCAGGATCAAGATCCATTGTAGACATGGTCATTTATATCCCATTTAAATGAAAAATTCGTACAAAGGCCATTTGTATGAGCTTTTCCGTTAAATGAAAAATAAAATGTTTCAGGTTTATACTGAAGTATTATAAGATGGAATCATATAAAACTTTACCATAAATAAGAAACCTGCACGGAAGGCCATTCTACCCAGCAAGAGTCCCTGTAACGTCTGAGAAAAGAAGGAGTTACAGCCCGATGGCTGGCTCAGGATAGGAAGAAGGCAGCGAGGCGGCTCCCATACCTGAGAAGACTGACGTTTACCTTTTAGAATTTCACATTATTTTTTTGTCTGTTTATTTGTTGTCACTGTTTAATGTTTCAACTCGTCATTGATTATTTTTAAGATGGAAATAAATTAAAAAACATAAACCCTAGTGTGTACGTTGCAATATGAATTTTAAAGGTATCTGAAATTATGACTAAGTTTCCACGAGACTAGAGAATGTTTATTATGTAAATAGTGGATCTATAATTTCCAACGACCTTGTTTTTCGAATTTCAAAAAAAAAAGTGTTACAATTAATAAGATGAGCTCAATTGTCGCTTTTCTTTTGATTCGCATGATTTTGAAGAATTTATATATATATATATATATATATATATATATATATATATATATATACCTGTATATATATATATATATATATATATATATATATATATATATATATATATATATATATATATATATATATATATATATATATATGTAAATACAAAGAGTTGAGAAGAATTTATTTATTTATTTATTTAAGTATCAACAAACAGACAGAAGTCCAATTACATGTTGAGTATAAATTAGAACTAACGCTAATATTAAAGGAAATATACATATGAAATTAATGGAAATATACATATGAAGGAAAGTGAAAAAAAGGTATCCAAGAAATAGGAAATAAAAGAAAATTGTGCAAATACTTAACTACTAACATGAAGAGAGAGCAGTTATAATGATGACCAAGATTAATAATTGTAGTTGTAAATTTTGTTTTTAAGGCAAGTTTTAAAGGCGGCAAGCGACTGTGGTAGAGGACCAAGACATAGCTGGTTATGCAAACGGGGCAAGCGTAGTAAGGGAGAGTGGAAGAAGGTGTTAGTGCCTGCAAAGGGAACAAGGAATTGATCGGAAGATCTATTAGGGCGACTAGTGTTCAATGTTTGAATGTAACTGCATAGAGTTTGGGGTAAGTGACCGTGATAAAGCTTGTACAATATGCATTCATCAAGAAAGCATAAGGGAGGTTGAATTTGACAAAAAGAGACCGTGTGAATCTGCATTGAACCGACTCAATAGCATCAATATGATTCCTGTGGTGAGGGCTCCATATTTGGGAGCAGTATTCCAGGTTACTGCGAACAAGTGAAAGGTAAAGGCACACACAGGAGGCGATATGCTGAAACGAGGAAGCGGATCTTAAAATGAACCCTGAAAGGCGGGAGGCTTTGTTGATGACTTGGGCTATGTGGAGGTCAAACTTCAATTTACAATCAAACATCACACCAAGATCCTTTAAAGAAGTTATACTGCACAAAGGGGTTCCAACAAGGCTGTAGGTGGAGAGAAAAGGATTTTTTTTTACAGGAGAATGTCATCTGGTGGCAGTTGGAAACATTCAAGGAGAGATGGTTTGATTTGCAACATTAACTTAGACGCAGTAGGTCACTTTGCAAGGTATCAACATCACATTGTGAGTCAATTACCCGAAAGTTCTTAAAGTCGTCAGCATAAAGCAGGTAGGGAAAAGTGATAACAGAGGGAAGATCATTGACAAATAGTAGGAATAAAATTGGGCCAATTATGGATCCTTGCGGTACACCTGAGTTGGGGCAAAATGTAGAGGAGAAGCAGGAGTTAACAGTGACAAGACAACGACGATCCCAAAAATAGGATTGAAGCCAGCAGTACAGGAAATCAGGGATTTAGAAATTTTTAAATTTCTGAAATAAAAGTGCATGATCTACAGAATCAAAAGCTTTAGAGAAATCCGTGAAAATAACGTCTATTTGTTGCTGACGGTCAAGGGCTGCAGCAATGTGGTGTGTAAAAGAAAACAAGTTAGTGAGAGTAGATCTACCTCTGACAAAACTATGTTGTTGTTCTGCTAAGGATGGAAGTATAAGGGGAAACAGAGTATCGAGAACGATCTTTTCAAGGATTTTCCCAAAACAGGGAAGGAGAGATATCGGACGATAGTTACAAATGGAATTGCGATCCCCAGATTTGAAGATAGGAAGGATATGGGCAATTTCCCACTGGGAAGGGAAAATCCCAGTAGTTAAGCTCAAATTATAAATAATTGAAAGAGGAACACAAAGAGATGACGATAGTGATTTTGCAAGGAAGTTTGCAATGCCGTCTGGGCCACCACCGGTACTAGTATCAAGACTCCTTAAGAGCAGTTCAACCTGCAAGGGATTGGTACGAAGCGCGGAAGAAGAAAAGGAAGAAGAAGAGTAGAAAGAAGGAGAAGTATTTGAAGTGCGGAAAAAGGAAGAAAAGAAAGAAGCAAAAAGTTCACAGGACTCCTGAGGGGTAGATGATGTAATGCCATCGTAGCTGAAACTAGCTGGTGTATGATGAGAGCTCTTTAGAGATTTGACATAAGACCAGAAAGCGCGAGTTTGATTTGATTCAAGTGAAACTTCGACATGATTGACGTAAGCACGAAGAGCAAGCTTTGCGATTTTCTTAGCGTCAGCTCGTCTCTGCTTGTAAGCGGCAAGGTCATTACGAAGGCCACTGGAGAGGAAGAGTGTTGACATATTTTTTATAAACTAAATACGAGAGGGGGAAGGGCCCAGGCTAAAGGTCATCATGGTTACGAGGTAATCTGAGCATGGGTGAGTGAAAATACTCCAAGTTACGTGCAAATGGAACATCAATGATATTCGACGGCGACTAAATTGGCGAACAGTACTCAAGGATGGGATGAACCAAACTAGAATATAATTTAACACACGATAAAGGATCGGAAAAATAAAGGACTTTATTAAGACCAAGCCAGAAATGCGAGAGGCTTTAGAAATAATTTCGGATATATAAACGTCAAACTACACACCTAAGTCGCTGAAATGTGCCATCGTTCTTAGTTACGACTTATTTAATGAAAATTGAAAGCTTATAGGACAAGGGTTATTAGAAAATGAAAGGTGGTTGCACCTAGAAATATTTAGGGCATGCTGGTTATAAGAACTGCAAAATAAAATGGCATCCAAATCTTCTTGAAGCAAGGTACACTCAACGTCAGACGACACTACTTTGAAAACTTTGACGTCGTCTGCATAAAGAAGACAGGAGGAGTTGATAGCAATGGATGGCAAGTCATTTATAAACAGAGTGAACAATAGTGGGCCAAGAATGGATCCTTGAGGAACACCTGAAGACGTATGGAAAGACCAGACTGACACGAGCAAACAATCAGGAACGCTAAGAAATTTAAGTTTGCTCAACAAAATATTGTGATTTACTGAGTCGAGGGCTTTAGAAAGTGATGGAAAATTCAGGATTTGTCAGATAAGTTTCTCAATGAAAATGTGGGAATCCTGTCGAGCCTGCCAGAATTTGCATCTATTGCAAAAGTAGAAGACTTGGATAATCTTGCGCCATACTTAGATGATCGAGTGTCAGAATGCGCTATGAGAGCTTAGTATAAACTGTGGTGTGAGAAATTATCAGGGCTCAAGAAAGATGCCGCGGTTTCGGAAGTTTTGGATTTTTGTGATACAAGCAAATTTCCAACAATCAAGTATATTTTATCAGTTTGGCGACTCTTCTGGTTAGAACAGCGAGTGTGGAGATATCATTCTCGACACTGAAGAGAATCAAAACTTAACTACATACGTATAACTCGACTGGCAACCTAAGATTTAGTGCACTCGCCGTTCTGTTAATACTTGGGGAATGAGGTTCTCATTCGAAAATTAAAATTTTGAATTTAACTCTAATAAACGTCATCTGCTTGACAAGATATATGTATATTCGTAATTTACACTTAGGGTTAGCTACAATAAAAAAGCTAATATTGTATGTTAGGTTTATTATTTTTACTCTAACAAAATAATATACATATCCATATAATCCCCCTTGTACAAACCTTACCAACTAATTTTTAACTATGTCAATCAATGCTTTATTTGAATGGTTCAAAATTCGAAATATTCCCATCAGCGGTCCTATTTTACAAGCAAAAGCTGGCGACTTTGCAAGATAATTTATATTACAAGATTTTAAATGCGCAGTCGGATGGATCCAAAGCTTGAAAATAAGTTGGGTAGACAGACCTACGCTCATATCAGAAGGGTTTTGTATCCAACCTCTCCGTTTAAAAGAAAATTCATTGTTTCTCCACTTTCAGCGGCCGCCATTTTGTTCGAAACCAACAAAAATCACTCAAATCATGAATTTCAAAAATATGTATTGTTATCAACCTTATCTGGAAATTTTAAGAAGATCAAATCAAAATTGCATTGTCTGAACCGATGGGAAGTCCATAAAATACCAAAACCCTGTGTTATTGTTGTTGTAATTGCAGAAATTTCAAATGGCTAAACTTCCGCGAATATAATTCGATTTTCATCAAACTTGCAGAGTATTAGGTTCTTATGTGTAACTACTTTAATATCGAATTCCTTGAGTTTAAGGGTGCCTATACGATTTTATCGGGGAAAATGTGAAATTCGAAGAGCATACTATTATTAACAAAGCTGAGCGAATTTTGACTTCTAAGGTATTTGTTGTTGTTGTACTCATAAACATCTACCTCTATGATTTTTTTCAGATTTTTCGGATCACAGGTCTCCAATCGCGAGGGGGGGACACAAATTTTTCGTGTATTTCCCCTTCGTGTGCGCCCCCTGAAGCAAAAAATGTAAGTTTAAGACCTGTTTTGCAAAGTTCCTTTCATATGATATCAATATCGACTACCTTTGATAAAAAAATTTTTTCGGGGGGCACTCCCCTATATGGAGAGACTCCCTTAAAAACCTCATATAATTATTTTGTAATTTAACTTTCAAGAGAGCCCCACTTCACACCTACCTGCCAAATTTGGTGTTTCTAGCTTAAGTACTTTGCGAGAAAAACTAATGTGACGCACAGACGGACGGACAGACGGACAGACAGGTCGCAATTTGAGTAGGGTTTTGTAAAATTATTTTAAAACCCTAAAAAAGGGCCAACATTATTTTTGGTAAAATAAGTGGAGAAGCGGCAGATCTACCGGAAGGGATATGTAACGATTGGATAACAACAGTAGGGCTAAGTTTAAGAAAAGGATATTTTTGGGATGGCAACATCGATCATGGCAGAAGAAGAGTTGCCACTTGTCATCGAGGAGTTGTAGAGTCAAGTCTAAGCTCACAGACCTTATGTTTAAATAGCAAAGGATAGTAAACTATTCTATATATATTTTAACTAGTCTTGTATCATTATCTGCTGAATAAAACAGGTCTACAAGAGTGGCGGCGCGACCCAATTTCACGTATGAATTAAAGGCAAATACCATAACCTAGAAAGTGAATTGCAACTTTTACGTGCATGTCTTGATGGAAGGAATCGATATGGACGCGACTGCAGTTAAGGCGTTAATTACAGCAATGGCTGAGTAGCAAAGCATGTCGGATGCTAAGCAAAACAAATTTGCAAAATAAGACGGATATTACAATTGCGTTGTTGATCAAACAATTGACTCAGCATCAGCCATCGTTAGCCCCAGCCATTGGCAGGCCCAGTGGGAACGTTGTTGCACAACAATCTGGCGGATAGTATGGAGAAATTTTCGTACAGTGTGAAAGACGACCTGGCGTTTGAATTGTGGTATGCACTTTATGAGTCCATTTTCGTGACGGCAGCTGCCGAAATGACAAACTCAGCAAGCGTTGACTTACTTACAGAGAAATTATCAGCATCAGATTACAAGAGGTTCCCAAACACTACTCTCCCACAGACGAAGGGCAACGATCCCCTTCAATGACGCTATTAAGGAGCTTAAGCGGATTTTTGGTCGTCAGGAGTCACAATTTTCGCTTAGATACAAATGTATGAAGACTGAGAAAGATGGAAATGAAAGTTTCAACGTAGAGTGTGGAAATTCAACATCGCAAGGCGCAGTCCTGATGACGTTAAGGTTTTTATGTTCTTGCAGGGATTGAATAAAACACAAGACTCATTGACCTTGGTGGAATTATTGACAAAATTAGAGCAGCAGGAGTTGGCGGGAGAAGATGCCGACGTAGAAGCAAATGGTTGTGCCAAACTTAAACTTCACGATTGTGTCAACCTTGCAAGCCGGCTGAGTGACTTGAATACTGAAAAGTCCATGGTTTTGTGCCCGAAAAGCATATCTAAGAGTGAGATATTGATAGTTCTTGGGGAACTGAAGGAGAACGCAAACAAGCTATGACTAGAAGAAGGAGCAAGAAGAATGCAGTACATTGACGATTTAAAAGCAAGATTCTCGGGCCACAAGTGTGGCAATAACCATTTCTACGGAGACTGCAGAAGAGTCGGACACAAAAAAGGATACTGTACGACATCATTTGCATGACGTCCCAGATGTTAGCAAGATTTCAACAAACGCAAAAGCCTGAAAGTTAAATCGATGGCTACTTCGACGCGCAAATTTGTTAAGCCCGCGAATGACAACATGAAGCTGAAATTACAACTTGATTCGGGTTCCGATTGGACGATTATCTCTGAGGCAAATTGCATGCTCTTAGGATAACCAACATTAGCCGTACGCAAGGAGCAAGTCGTGAGCACATCGGGAGATCCAGTGAAGATGCTGGGCAAGTTCAACACACGATTGAAGTTGCACGGTAGAGAGAGCAGCGGCATCTGCTACGTCTCGGGATTCAATTTGAATGTGCTTGAAAGCGACTGGATAGCAATAAATAAATGTAATAAAATGAAGGCATCGCTCACGCTAAAGGAAGGTGCCAAATCAATTATTCGAAATAAGCGGCCAGTCCCATTTGCTGCCGCAGCGCCGATATCCGACAAACTTAAGCGGTTGCAACTGTTGGGGGTGATTAGCTCTGCCGATTACTCAGAGTATGCAGCACCAATCGTTGAAGTTAAAAAGAAGGATGGCAGGGTAAGAATTTGCATTGATTATTTGACGGGTTTGAATGACTCGCTTGAACCGATCCTGCACCCACTGCCAACACCCGAAGATATCTTCTCGAAACTGTCCCAATATCGGCGGTTCAGCAAGATTGACTTTTCGGATGCGTTTTTGCAGGTAGAATTCGACAATGAAGCGAAGAAAATGATGCCGATCAACACACACTGTGGCCTCTTCCGAGTAAATTGCCTTCAACCTGGCATTAAAACCGCTCCAGGCATTTTCCAGCAACTAGTCGACACAATAATGAGCGCAGCAAAACGTGAATTCCCCTTCATTGACGGCTTTATCGTGGGAGGGGCTAGTGAGGCCGACCATTGTGAAAATCTATTTGAAGTATTGAGATGTATCCAAAGCTACGGGTTTCACCTCATGATTGAGAAGTGCTCATTCGGTCAAAAGAAATTGGAATTCCTGGGGCACGTAATCGAAGAGAATGGTTTGAGACTGAGTCCAGAGAAGATCGAAGTTCTGAAAAAAATGCAGGCACCGAAAGATGTTCAACAATTGTAAGCTTTCTTTGGGGCCATTACATGGAACGGTAAATTCATTCATCAGCTGAGGGAGCTTTGCGGACCGCTGGACGAGTTACTGCATAAGGATGTCAAGTTCAAGAGGAAACAATTACACCAAGAGATATTCGAGAAGCTCAAGAATATACTTTCCTCGGATCTTGTATTAATTCAGTATGACCCAAAGAAGAAAATTATCGTGGCTATAGATGCATCGAGTTATGGCATGGGGGCGGTTCTTATGCTTGAGATGCCGGATAGGACTATGCGACCAATAAAGCGTGCGGCACGTGCGCCGAGAAGAACTATCCACAAGTTTATCGAGAAGCCTTGGCTTAAAAATTTGCATTATTCAAGTTTCATCAGCATATCTACGGTTTCAAGTTCGAGCTTCAGACCGGTTATCGGCCGTTGTTGACGGTTTTTGGTGCAAAGAAAGGCATGCCTGCCCACACAGCCAGCCGTCTACAAAGATAGGTACTAATGATGTTTGCTTACAATTTCCAAATCAAGTAAATTAATACGGAAAGTTTTGCATATGCAGACTTCATCTCGCGGCTCATAGCAAAACAAGAGAAGCCTAACGAACATGTTAATAGCAAGATGGAGATTCGCTCTATAGTTTGCTTTGCGTTTCACTCAGCACGAATGCTGCCTATAACATTTGAAGCTCTCAAACAAGAAATCAGTAGGTGCTAAACAATGAGGGAAGTTGCAGCTTAAATCGAAAATGGGTGGGCACGAACTTCAAAGGAGATCGATAACGTGGACGTTGCGGGATTTTTCGCCGACGAGAATCATTCACATGCATTCAAGGGTGCATCTTTTATGGACACCGCTTTGTTGTGCCAGCTTGTTATCGGGGAACAATATTGAAGGAGCTGCAGCAAGGTAATTCAGACGTCACTCGGATGAAACTGTTGGCACGAACCAACTTTTACTGGCCATCTATTGACGACGATATTGACAAGCTAGTCAAAAGGTGTGGAAGCTGCGCAATATAATAAATTCCAAATCGCCGACCAAGTGTTCGCGTCAATCATGGCTCATATCGGACAGACCATGGTCTCGTCTCCATATCGATTTTGCGGGACCCATAAATGGATTTCGGTATTTCATTATTATTGATGCTTTCAGCGACTGGCCAGAGGTATAGAAAATCCACAACGACATCAAAGACAATCGAACGATTGGAGGAAGTCTTTTCGCGAGAAGGGCTTTGCGATACACTGGTTTCTGACAACAGCCTGCAGCTGGTTTCAGAAGACTTTGAGAGTTTCTGCAGAGAAAACGGTATCGACCACACCAGAACGGTACCTTTTCATCCCCAATCAAACGATCAAGCTGAGAAATTTGTCAACCCACTGAAAACTGGATTAAAGAAGCTGGAGGGAGAAGGGAATGCCGATCAGATTTTGCGTAAGTTCTTACCATGCTTTCGTTACACATCATCAGCAGCCCTTGTAATGAAATCACCCTTCCAGGTCATGACCGGCTAAGTTGGACTTATTGAAACCAGAGCATGACTGTTCTTGGAAGCGTAACAGGAATATGGAGCAGCAATTTGATTAGCACCACTTAGCCAAATGGAAAGAATTCGATGTCGGCGAAGACGTCTTTATCAAAACGTATACCGCCAACAAATGGAAAAAGTCACCAGCAACTATTGTGAAAAGGTGCGGTGTGGTCAATTCCTTAACGCTTACGGAGGTTCTGTCGGGTGATCGCAAAGTCAACGTCCATGCAAACCAAACCAAAAAGCGGTTTACTTTTCTCGATAACGGAAGAAATATTCTACTTGATGGTCTTGATATCCTTGTACCGCAAACCCTTAGAGAAGTAGTGACTGGGTACCAACCGAGTTCAGAACCTGAAGAGCCTGCCAAAAGACAACCAGTGGACCAAACAGCGGTGTAGGAAGACGAATGTGCTGAAGATCTGTAACCGCGTCGAGCTCAACGAACCAATGCAGGAGTACTACCACAACGTTATAAGGATTATGACATGACGCGATTTATTCATCGGATCGTATAATCCATCTTAACGGGGAAGGATGTTGGGATGGCAACACCGATCATGGCAGAAGAAGACTTGTCACTTGTCATCGAGGAGCCGTCACGGAGCATATGTTGTAATAGCAAAGGGTAATAAACTATTCTATGCTCTGCGTCGCTTAGTGGTTAGAGCACTTAGCCCGTAAGCCGAAGCTCTCTGGTCCAAGTTTCGTTGGTGTCAACGAGATTTAGTTCGAATGGTTCATTCGATGGTCTATAAGCCTGTTCAGCTATAATACGTGGTGGTTTAAAAAAAATCAGAACGTATCGCAGCTGGGTGGACGGACACATGTCCAAAGTGTGATAATGATCATATCACCTTGTGGAGTGCCGATACATTAGGTCATGACAATGAGATACTCTATCTCTAAGCGAAGGCCCCAAAGAGGCTGTAGGGCTACGAAGAAGAATAAACTATTCTATATATATTTTAACTAGTCTTGTATCATTATCTGCTGAAGACTACAACAGATATAAAGACGAAGAAATATTCCACATAGATGAAGCCGATTTGTCTTTTAGAATAATACCTGATAAAACAACGAATTTCAAAGGAAAAAAGTATGTTAGAGGCAAACTTTCTAAAGAAAGAGTGACTGTGTTTGTAGCAGCAAATAGGACTGGCTCAAAAAAATTAAAACTAGTGGTTATTGGCAAAACTAAATGGCCTTGATGTTTTTAAAATTTTAAATTGAATATTAAAATAACCCAAGAGCCTAGATGACAACAGCCTTACTTGAAAAAAATATTGTACGATAGGACAACAAGCTGATTCGGCAAAAAGGGAAAATTTTATTGCTTTTGAACAACAGTCCCACTTATCCGAATATTCAAAGCTTAAAAGTAATAAAATTAGTTCCCTCCAAATACTTCGGCAGTTTTCCAACCATTGGATCAGGAGGCAATAAAGTCACTGTAAACACATTTTCGAAAATTTCAAATGATGAAACTTTTAGAAGACATCAATGAAAATGGTGTGCCTATAAAAATTGCATTTACTTTAAGACATTTTTCTGATTTCAAAAGCTTGGGATCGTGTTTCTCAACACACAATATACCCGATTGTTTCGCACATGCAGAATGTTGGGAACGTTTTCCAAGTATTGATGAAGAACTTGAAACGACGGATGACATGACTGAAGGGGAAATTTTAGCTATCTCAAATCCAGATTTGGAGTCAGGTTTAAATAACGACAAAGAGGAAATGAATCCAACTATCGATTTCCAACACCTACCTCAAAAGATTCTTTTTCAGCGATTAAAAGGATACAACTTTTTTTCAGATATACTGAGGATTTAAAAGAGGCTAAAACAGATTTCGCTTTTAGCCCAGTCATATTAGGGCTTTCACCTCGGAATGAAAGATAATAAGCTGCAAATTGGTATGAACCTTTGTTTTGTCATCCTAAATGTTGTCTCAAAAGTCAAAATCATTATCGTGTTCGCGTCTCAAGATATTCAAGGTCAAAGGTCACAAAAATCGGTTTTTCGCGAATATCTGGCTTCCTATCGGTTAAATGAGATTTGCATTTATTATAAAAGTTGTAGGCTATAAAATTCCCTACAACTTTTGTTTAAACTTTTTTTCATACGACCAACCGTTTTGAAGGTAGAGCGCGAAGAGTGCACATCGTACAGTCATATACGGCCTAATGCAAGGTCAAGCGTGAGTTATGGTTATCAGTACGTTATAAAGTCAATTATTTGCTTGGAAATTATAATTATTAAACAATGCCTATTATTTATGTACTAACTATTAATTATTTATATTTAATTAAAGTAAGTAACTTGATTATTTATATATAATTATTCATATTTAACTATTTAAGTATAAAATATTATTAATTCTGGATTATATATTTTAGTTTTATTTTAAGTTAAAATGATAGTAAGAGTATATATTTTACACATATTTTTATTTATTATTAAATACGGCATAATATACATTTATCAAAATGTGAGTTCAAATATCAAAAGTATCTTTGTTGATTTTAATTGTAATGAAATTGGAAATGGAAGCTAATTATCTTCTTCTTGTTCGTCGTCTTCTTCTTCTTGTCGCTCAAAAATGTTCGATTCATTGTCATCATCCTCATTATCTGTCATGTTCATCTCCAAACCTTCCAGAATATCGGGATCATATGTATTTTCTTCATCGGGATTACTTGGATACAGTGAAGCGTTGAGGCAAGCTTGTCCGTTGCACTGGCCGCAAGCTAAAGAACATTGTAGCCCTGATTTTCTGCATCCACAGCGGGAACCACAACCATTTTTGCAATTGCAAAATATTACGTTTAGTAGTTCGGCTGGTGCTGGAGGTAATAACGTTCGTATGGGCTCCAGGATTTCATTTTCAAGCATCCAGCCCCATTCTTTAGGTTCTAAGTCCTTCCCTAACCACGTTTGAATCTGGTAGTAGACACGTTTTATGTGTTGATGAGCTGCTACACTTGTTGGTGGAAGTGTTGACAGTTGTACAGGTTTATTTAGTTTTGTAAATTTGATGAATTGCGTGTAGCGGAAATGATCAATGTTGTCCTCAGATTTTGGAGCATTATATAATGCCAACAAGATGCGCACTCCATTTTCTAATAATGTTTGTTTTGGGCAGTTTTCTTGTTGAAATACTTCCACCAGTTTATCTAAATCAGGAATTTTTTCCAATGCTCTAGTAACAGTTTTTTTTCCTTTTTTAAATAGCGCAGAAGTCGTGTCACAGCCACTGAATGCGTGTAAAAATAAAATGTGCTTTTTAGTACGAGGATATTGGTCAAAACTTTTAGTAGAATATATTTGTGTTTTGACATTGCCTTTGCCAACTTTTTTCAAAAAAATTTCCTGATGATGTGACTGAGTACGTCCAATTAAAATAACGAGCAAATCGATATCTTCTCCTATGATGACAGCAGTCTTTTGATGTTCTGATAAGGCAATAGCTGTGTCAATGATGAGTTAAATATGAATAATTATATATAAATAATCAAGTTACTTACTTTAATTAAATATAAATAATTAATGGTTAGTACATAAATAATAGGCATTGTTTAATAATTATAATTTCCAAGCAAATAATTGACTTTATAACGTACTGATAACCATAACTCACGCTTGACCTTGCATTAGGCCGTATATGACTGTACGATGTGCACTCTTCGCGCTCTACCTTCAAAACGGTTGGTCGTATGAAAAAAAAGTTTAAACAAAAGTTGTAGGGAATTTTATAGCCTACAACTTTTATAATAAATGCAAATCTCATTTAACCGATAGGAAGCCAGATATTCGCGAAAAACCGATTTTTGTGACCTTTGACTTTGAATATCTTGAGACGCGAACACGATAACGATTGTGACTTTTGAGACAACATTTAGAATGACAAAACAAAGGTTCATACCAATTTGCAGCTTATTATCTTTCATTCCGAGGTTGACCCCTTGTTTTACCTAATATGACTGGGCTATTTACTACATATTGAAAAAGTAATTGAAAGACACTTTTTAGAAAACAGAAAATCACAAAAATAAACTAAGATGACAGGTTTTTTTTCTTAAATGAAATTAAATCTAAGCTAAACTGTTTTGTCAATTCTTTAGTATTTATCATTTTTGTTGTACTCAATTACCTTGCTCTTTTCTACCAGAAGTAAAAAGTATCTTATAATATTAACATGGTGTTTGGATATTGCGATCCACGGTAATAACGACCGAATTTTACCGGTCCCTTCAATGTCGTTATAAGAAATATATACTGTATTTCAAAATAAAACGGCCAAACATTTTGAAATAATACACCTAAACGTTGGGTTTGCTAGTCTGAAATTCTGGTGGGTGACCCAAATAAAGCCTATGTCTTAATAAGGTCAATTTTTTAAATTTCCCACTTCACGATTTCAAATGGCCGCCAATGTTTGTAGATGTGTGCGTGTACATAAATTAACACCCATAAGTACAGCAAATGACCCGTGCTGCGAGCGTGTTGGAACCTGCAGCCGAAAACAAACAACGACGCGGAGCGCACGCTTGTTTTTATAAAATTCTAGCAGAGTTAACAGTAAGTATTTTCATTTTTATTTGTACACGGTATGCTGTGTTTTGTCTATAGGATAATTATACGTGTAGCCATCTCCTCACATGAGTGAAAATGCTGTAATATCGGTGTATTCCATATAATTGTTGTTTTGTTTATCCATATGCCATGCCTTAATAAAGCCTACAAAAAAATGTATAGGCCTTATAACGGCACAGGTACAGGTCTTATTGGGACAATGTTTTATGTCAGTTAGAGAAATATCAGAGTAAAATAGTAAGCCCTTGTTTTCAGTAACATCATGGAAATCGAATCACCAAGTTCTACCACAAGGAAAAAAAAGGTTCAATAGATTTTGCAACAGATGGGAAACGCTGTTAAAATGGTAGAAAGAGGTAGATTATCTACATACATATGTATGCTGCTGCAGCCAGATAAAAAATTCCAAGAAGAACCCTACGCAACCATCTAGTGAGTGGGTTGACTGCAGGAAAGCTAGGTCGGTGGGCTGTATTTACTACAGAACAAGAAGCTGGACTTGTCAGAAGAATCATACGTTTGGCTGATGTTGGAGTGCCGTTGACATCAAAGATGTTGCGCGTACAGGCTTTCTCATTCTGTAAAATTAAGGAAATTCTAAACACCTTCAATGATGCCAAAAACGCCACGGGAAAGAAATGGTTGAGGCTATTTCTCAAACGACACCCTGAATTAGCACGTCGTAAAGCACAGATAATTAATCCAGCTCGTGCTCAAAAATTAAATAAAGATATTGTCAGCGATCACTTTTCCAAATACAAAAGTGGGCTTAATAGACTTGGAATTGAACATAAACCTGAACGCATTTACAATATCGATGAAAAAAATTATCGCATATCTTTGCACCATCAGCAGTCAGTTTCGACAGCCAAAGAGAGAAAAAGAGTTCATCAAATAGCGAATGAGCATGCTGAAAGTGTGACTATGGTAGGCTGCGGCAATGCTATAGGAACAGCTATTCCGCCAATGATATTGTTCAAAGGCAAAAGACTAAAGCCAGAATTCCAAGACAATTTACCTCCAGGCTCTCTGGTGAAGATGACGCCAAAAGGAAGTATGACGTTTATTAATCATTTACATAAATACAGAGCATCAGTGCCATGTCTCTTCATATTTGATGGCGCAAAATGCCACCTGGACTTTACTATTGTCGAGGAAGCTGAGAAATGTTGCATTACTTTTTAATACGCATGTTTAGCGTTCTTTTGAGCACCATTGGGACCAAGAGTTGATTAAATACGTCAGTCAGCAACCCGAACGAACCCTTAACAAGACAAGCTTTAACGTCATTCTCTCACAAGTGTGGCCGAAATGTATGACTATTACCAATATCTCGAATGGGTTTTGCGCTACAGGGTTATATCCATATAACCCAAATGCTATTTCTAAAGAGGCGTTTGCGCCTTTGCGTTGTCAGAACTTCCAAATCCTACAAACAGTGAGAATCTTGCTGTCTTTTCTAATGAATCGGGGGAACAAGAAATTTCAACTGCAAATGTGGAAGATTCAGATGGGTCAGGCACAGATACTGAGAATTTGCCACTGTCCTTGCTCTCAAAAAACAATCCGAATGCTGGAACTCCACAGAAGATAGACAATCAATCAACCACGTGTGAGGTTCATGAATTTTTACCAACTCCTAAGTTTAAAGTTTTAGCGACTGCTCCACGCAAGAAGTCTCTGAATTACAGGGCTCAAGAGGTAACAAAAGATTTGTTTGGTGACAGTGCTACGAATTCCACATCACAGATTACTGTAACAACGTCAAGAGTAGAAGATGTTCCTGGTACTTCATCCATAATAAAGATTAACACAAAGACACCAAAATCAGCGTCAGTTACTGGCTGTACATCTACATAACCTGCAGTTGCTGCAACGTGAAAGCGAACCTCAGTGAAGACTGCTTCTTTGACAGCAGATAAGCTTACGGAATCTAAACCAAAACGTCACGATAATAAACTTTCTTGGTACTGTCCAGTTTGTAAAGAAGATCGAGTTGATGATTTGCGACAATGTCTTACTTGTGGCATTTGGTATCATGAGGTGTCTGTTGGACTCACACCCGCTGATAAAATATTTTACTATCCAGGGAATTGTTATAAAAAAAAAAAGATGAAAAAGGCTGATTAATATAGTACTTTTGCATGATGAGAAACTCGTGAAATCTGATCTAAAATGATCAAAAGTATCTCATTTGATTTAATTTAAGCATTGACAACGTTTTGTATTCATTTAGAAGTTGAATATTTGGGGGAAGAGTGGTATGAAAGAGCCGAATTTTGGAAGAGCCACTATGATTTACGCGGGAGTTTTCAAACGAATGTCGCGTATACTATAATTTTTACATAGCAACACTTTCCAGATATCACCCACTAACATTTGACAGTTCACCGAAAGTAAACAACGCGTGTGCAACGTTTTAAAGATTTCGTCGCTGAAAAGTAAGTTTTTTAGTTCATTTTGTATGTTTTTTGACGGCTACATCTACAAAGCTAGCATCAATATTATTATACTAATGTTTTATGGATCAATTAATTGTTCTAACAGCATATTTACTTTGGAACCAAAGCTTTGACTTTGTATTAATTTTCGAAGTTAGATGTCTTGAGGGAATATGTTTTGAAAGAGCTGGGCGACGGTGTAATGAGGAAGCTGGCTCTTTTATAACTGGCGCTTTCAAGGCCTATAGAAATTTATTTATTGGAAGAATAAATAAATTACTTTATTTTGATAGTTGGTTAAATTAGACCGCTTTTAACGATAGATAACAATGGCACCTAGAACAGCGATACCAAAAAAGCGCGAAAGACCTGCAACGTTTATAATTGAGGAAGCTGTTAGTGAAGTGATTGAAAAAGGACAGTCTATCAATATAACTGCAGTTTTCTTTAATGTTTCAAGAGCTTACTTAGCTAAGATAGTGAGGAAGGCAAAATCTTCTGGCGAATCATCACATAAACATAAGCCTTATATATGTAATAAACGCATTTTCACTGTGGAACAAGAGGGGTTGCTAGCAGATTATTTGAAAACTGCATCGAAAATGTGCTATGGGTTTACAAGACAGCAAACCAAAAAGTTGGCAGTTAATTATGCAGAAGCGAATACAGTTGGTCCAAAAAAAAATGGAAGGACTCTCAAAGTGCAAGCCAAGATTGGTCAAAAGGAGTTTTGCACAGACACAAAGAACTAGCAGTTAGAAAACCTGAAATGACTTCACTTTCCAGAGCTACTAGTTTTTTCAAGTTTTAATTTTCCGCCACACATGATATTCAACGCAGATGAAACAGGATGTAGAACTGTAACCAATCCTCCCAAAGTGATAGCTCGAAGAGGGTCGAAGCAAAACGGATAAATAATATTAGGCGAACGAGGGACTTTGGTAACAACTTTGTTTTTCATTAATGCTGCTGGTGGTTTTCTGCCACCAATTTTTGTTTCTCCACGAGTTGACTACACAGATATCAAGTTAGCCAATTGTCCACCAGGAGTTCTTGGGTTGGCAAATATTTCTGGATGGATGAATGAAGAATGCTTTATTAAAGCTTTAGAACATTTTGTAATGCATGTGAAGCCTTCCAAAGAAAATCTGGCATTGATCCTAATGGATAACCACAGTTCACACATGAACCTGAAAGTTATTCAATTCGCTCGCGAAAACTCGATTGTAATAGTGACTTTCCCATCACACTGTAGCCATGAGCTAACGCCCCTTGATGTCACAGTATATGGTCCCTTCAAAAGTAGATATAGAATTACAATGAATGAGTGGATGCTGTCAAATCCCGGTAAAACGGTGGCCATTTAGCGAGTTGGACAGTTTGTGAGAGATGCATATCTATTAGTTTTTAGTCCTCACTGTTACACAAGCTTTTCTCAATGCGGGTTTTTACCCCCTGAATTCAAACATATTTGGATAAGAAGAGTTTTTATCATCGTTTGTGAAAAATTTTTTGAAGCGTTATGACTAATTTATTTTTGTTTTTTATTTTAGATATTGGATAACCATTTTTTAAGCCCTTTATTACTTATTAAAATACCATAGTACTGAACTCAGTTTGTAATGGCCGGTCTCAAACGGCTAATTTTGTGAGTTAGTTAGGTTTAACTAAAAACTTTATACAGAAGTTGCGTGGCATAAGAATCTATATATTATAATAATTTTTTTCAATAAAATATTCGTTAATTTACTCTTCAATCCCTCTACAAAAGACCTTGGCTCTTTCATAACTTTGGCCGGCTCTTTCAATGCCTATATGTCATGAAAAAGCCGAAATTTCTTCTTTATATAAATGGAGAGTAAACCTATAATATTGTTGGTTTTGGGAAACTTTTCATGACATTAAGTACATAAAGCAATAAACAATTTTTTCTACTAGACGTTTTATTATTTACCCATTTCCTTTTGGGTTGTTTTGTCCTTTTTGTAAAACTGGCTCTTTCATGCCACTCTTTCCCTACTTGTTTTTATTAAGGTTTTATTGAGACACAGGGTTCCCAATAAGGCTAAAGTGACGTTTTAGTTATTTGTGTTCACAAAAGTGTGATTTTTGTTTCTAAAGCAATTTTGTTTGATTTATTACAAAGTTTAATAAATAAATATAAGTATTTCAAATTACCAGTGCATTGTTGTTATAAACCCGCTAGTTAGATAATTAAAAAATTCAGGTGGGCCTTATTTGGGTCACCTACCTTACTAGAATTGAAACACCTATGTTTTTCGGGGCAGTATTAAAAAAAAATCGTATTCTTACATATCTCGATGTAAACTCAAAGTGCTCAATCAAATCAAAATTCTTAAGCAAAACGAATGATTAAGTACTTTTTTCATAATTGATGACAAAAACTAAATTTTGGCCTTCAATAACAAATTATTTTTAAACTAAAGCTTTTGAATCAAATGCTATCAGTGCATTTAAAAAGTTCAACTACGAAGATATGGATTAAGATCAGGATAGTCAAATTTTGAAGCCATAAATTACTACAACTTCACCCGTGGATAAAATCCGACCAGAAATTAAATGAACTCACTTGACCTGATGAATTCCATAAAAGTAGAAATTCATATCTTTTTTCTAAACAAAAAAAAAAGCCCATAAAATAGATCCCATCCCAAATGCATTCTTTTAATCCCTTCACTGCAAAAATCTTCACTCTCAACCATGTAAATAAAAAGATATCATTTAAATACTGATTATTATATTCAATATATTTTCTATAGAGACTTACTGGTGCATTTTTTTCCAATTTTATAATTTCTACATATCTTACACGTTGCGCATGATACCATTGTTTTTCACTAGTTTACGTTTTAAATAACTTAAGCCATAATTAATACGATTAAAGTCTTCATCATTTGCATCAACAATAAATTATTAGTTTTTAATTATATTATTAAGCCAGTGAACAGTTTTAAGATTACGTTAAAAATAGAAGAATCAATAAAACAAAATATTTACTCAAATATACAAATGACTCCGTCCATGGTCGTACAAAGCGTTCGTTGTCGCATTCATTCTAAAAATACTTTTTACAGTTTACATTTCAGTTTCAGCATTTCTGAATCACATTCACTCCGTTTTTCAACGTTCGTTCCTTGTTTCCCATTTTTTCCTGGTTGGCTCCGTTGCAGTCGAAGCCTTTTTGTTGTGTTAAGTTTAACCTTAGCGCCTAATTGGGTGCCTACTAGGTCATCATTACGGACGGCAGCGGTGGCGGTGGTTTGAGCATCGGATGCTGTAAAGCTGAAGCGGACCTAGTCGAGCAACTACCTTCATCCTCCTCCTCTCCATCGTTATCTACAATATTCTCGTCGCACTCAATTAACCTTTGCAGCGGGAACAATCAACTATTGCGTGACACAACGGTGACCGGTTTGTAAATTGGACCAATTGGGGGTTGTGAACTGTTGGGCGAGATGACACCGACGTTTGCGCCCCCTCCTCCTCCTCCTCCCCCGCCCGCACTTCCCGTCGGACTTGCTTGCGAGAGATGCGTGACGAGTTGCTGACGTTGATGTGCAGCCACTGCGGCAGCTGCCGCGTGCTGCTGTAGCAATTGCTGATACTGTATCCTTTGGTAGAGTTCGGAAGACGTAGGCAGTCCAGGTGGATTGTGCGTTCCGGCCACTGTTGGGGGTTGCGGTGGGCTCAGCAGCCGCTCCATACCGGCAGCAGGGCTCGATGGCGCGCCGAAGGGCAGTGGAATGGGTAGCGAGGGGGGCTTTGGTATGTAAGGGTTATATCTACTGTACATGCTAGCAAGGAGGGCAGGCGCAGCCGCTGGAGGGTAGAGGAACTGTCCAAATTGTGGATATCCTAGTCCGGGGAACATGGGTCCTAAAAGCGATCGTTTGAAGGCAGCCAGGCGTGATCGCGATGCAGCCGTTGTCCGCCGTCGCAACTTCCCTGTCGAGCCACCAATGAAGACATCCTCCGCCGAAGGATCCAGCATCCAATAGTTCCCCTTGCCCGGATCATCGTAGTGCCTGGGAACCTTCACAAAACATTTATTCAAACTCAGGTTGTGCCTGATGGAATTTTGCCAGCCTTGTTTGTTATCTCGGTAGTAGGGAAAGTTCTTCATTATATATTCATAAATCCCGTTCAGTGTGAGCCGTTTTTCAGGACTTTGTCTGATGGCCATCATTATCAGCGCATTGTAGCTGTAAGGCGGCTTTTCATTTCCTTTTTTCTCCGAACTCTTTTCACTGCCCTCCTTCTCCGATGCCTCATCACCTTCTTTCCCTTCCTTATCACTGTTGCTCCCATCATTGTTGTTGTTGTTCAAATTGCTGCTCGTTGTGCTGCAATCAGCGGACGCTGGGGGTGGAGAAGTGCTGGTTACATCCAGGTCCGATTCCAGATCGGACAGTTCAGCTCCTTCAGAGCCGTAGGACGGCGAATGACACACATCCGAGGGGGACGCAGTACGCGAACGAATTGGGGATGCGCGATCATGATCCTCAACTGTTTCAGGAAGAATGGAATTGATTGAAAAATTCGTTTTCAGTATTGGCGTTCGCGACATATTGATGAGAGCGGGATGACTTCGGAGGTCGATTGTTTGTGGCTCGGCTAAGGCAGGATGCATGGCTCGATCGATGATCTTTAGCATGATCCTCCGCCATTCAAAGAATCCTAACTCGAGCTGACAGAACTTTTCACAAACTTCACTTTTTGTTTCGTTTATTGATAAAACAGATTTGCACGAAAATCCACAAAAATTTATTAATCCAGAAATTTTATCACAAATATCACATGAAATTGCGCTGATTGCGAATGTGTTTATTTCGTTCCAATTAGAGCGCTCGCAAGGAGAATCCTTCAAATCACCAAATCAGTGCCGAGCCCGCCGGTAACCGGTTCCGTTGAATTTCCGACAAAAACATGGTTCCCGCACAACTCCGACTAGCACAACGACATCTAATACCCAACTGAACTTTCCAATATGATTCTATTTCGTATTTATACCAGGTACACAACTACACGCAAAACCGCAGCCGATCGACCAATCGGAAGGCTGCACAAGGCAAAGGGAACGTGTCCAAGGGGTGTGAATTTTGGGAGTTGCGCAATGACGAGCTCATTAACCGGTAGGACTGGTTCCACCAGAGATCGTGCGAGCAGCAGTAGCAAGTAGGCTTGGCTTCCGGGAACCGGTCCAACGGCGCAGCGTCAACACCGCCCACTTGCCTGGCATGGCACTTCTCTGGTCGCCTGTACCTGTAGGGTGGAAGGCTTTGCAGCCCAGGTGTGATACGAGGAGAGAGAGCAATATTTATTTATTTTCTTGGCAGTCCGCATTGAGCGAAGTATCAGCAAAACAACTCCGGCCCTCGCGTCGATGTAACACCAGCCCCAGCCGCTGCACAAACAGAGGCCGGTCATTCGCCCAAAATGGGAGTGTACGTGCGAGTAAATGTTTTCCAATGTGGTGTGTAAATTTGCTGTTACAAGTTTACAAACTGTGCAAGGGGTGTATGGATCCGCTGTCGGCCGGGGCTGGGTGCCTTCTTCGCGCCGAACAGGATTGACAACTTTTGCGCTCTTGCATTTATCGTTGTTGACAAAATTCCACGATAAATAAATATTAAAGAGTTGCAGTACATGAGCTTGTCTGTTTTTGACTATTTGGCAGTTTTCCCTTTGATGGCGCGCGTTACAAAAGGACGAAGAGGACTGCATGCACTTGGTCTGGTAGGAGAGAGTGGGCATTGGCGGCGCGAGATTTGTTCTTGGCTAGGAGTGCAGTGCAAGGACTTGAGATAGAGCTGCAAAATGGCCTGTGGTGTGGAACAGGATATCTGAGATGCTGTTGGCTGGTGAAAGGTTGCTGTAACGGCGACGTCAGTGAAAAGAAATTCTTGAATTGGAGGAGGATGATGCATTTTTTGTCGGATGGGGCTTTAATGACTCCAAAGCAACACCCACCTGAGTAAATTGCGGGCATTTGGTTTGGCATGCTTGCAGGCAGTATGTAAGCATTTGGAGTGCGTGGTGTGGATGTTGTGTGCGGTGAGTAATATGTGGATTTTGGAAGCGTTTAGGAATGGATGAATTTATGTGATTTTGTTTGTGTCAGCAATAAAATGAAATGTGCGGATAATATTTGGTATGCAATTTGTAAGTATAATTGTCGCAATAACTTAGTATGGGTGGGGAGTTTTAAAAAGGGATGAATAGGAAATTTGTTTGGAAAAGGGTACGCAAATTTATATATGTTGAACTTTCGTTTCTTTAAATTTGTAAAAATATTTTGGATTTAAGTCTCTTCCACGTAAGTTTAATACCAGAAGAATTTGTGCATTAGAGAAGGAGTCCAACATATTTTCAAAAAGAAAAACGAAATAATTTAATTGGAAACTTATTCAAAGGACAACGAAAAAATTAAATAATAAATTTTCTGTATGATAAATCAAAGAAATTGTATCACACAATTTAAGGTAAAATACATGTATGTACAATCTAAAACTTGTTCAGCTGAATTCTAGCTTAATACAACTAGAGTTCATCTCCTAGACTTTCTAGTTAAAAAGCTGGTGGAAACCGATTTGCTAGAAACTTAGTGGAATATTTTACTGTTTATCAGTAATTCGTGCAAATGTTTCGATTACAACTGTATTTCTATTGACCATTTATAATTCATTCTGGTGATTTCAGCAGAATTCACATTATTAACAACTAGAAGTCTATTTAAAGGCCTAATTAGTTTCTAGGGAGAAGAGCTAGAAATTGCCTACATTTCTTGAATTATATCAGTGACGTAGCCAGGAGGGGTCCGTGGGGCCTCTTATAAATCAAATGGCTACATCTCACTTGTTTATAATCTGCTTTTAATGGAATGTTCAGTGCATAAGGCAAATGTCTTGGTGCACATGTTTGGGTAATTTCAAGAAGTTTAAGGGTACCGTTATGGTTTTATGGAACAAAATATAAAATTCACAAATCATACTATTACTAACATAGTAATGTGGATTTCGATTTGTGACTTTTTTGTTGCCTTGTACTCGTGAGGACCCACCTCCTCGTTTTTTTTTCAGATTTTTCAAAGATGTTCAATCGCGTGGGGGTAGACACAACATTTTTCGTACATTTTGGCTCCTCCTGGACCCTCTGGTTCAAGTTGACTTTTTGATTTCAGATTCTTGAAGTGCTCACCAATACCTTTATTTTGATACTCCACTGGACTACTTTTAATGAAAATAACATTTTGAAGGGCCAGGTCGGCATATGGGGGACCTCATGAGCCTTTGAAAATGTTTACTAGACCTGAACTTTTTATTGATCAAAAATTTCAACCTCCCCACAAAGATTGATGCTTGTAGCTTCTAGAATTTCTGAGAAAACTTGCTGCGACGCACGGACGGATGGATAGACAGGATACGAAATGGGTAGATCTTTGTGAAATTCGTTTTATAAAACCTTAAAAATACGACAAACAATAGAGAAGGATTTTATTTGAATAAAACGCGCATGGAAATGAACTTGCTATAATAGGAATTGTTAATAAATGTATTTCAAAAGTAATTCTATTATGATATTACTAGTATACAGATTTAATGTAATAATTTCAGCATCATAGAACAGAATCAGTTCCACGGAATTTGTTGCTTTCGTGGAAAGTGAAAGACGCTTTCAGCTGTGATCGTTTGAAACACAGAGATGACTCATTTGGTGTTCCTGCTCATACGAGCTCAGTCGCTTTGATTTCTCGTGCTACTTTGCTTACATTGGCCGCATTGATACGAGGAGCTAAAAATGGGATTGTAAACAAGTTTGACGCTAATGCTCTTTCTTTTACACGTCGGCGTGGGGTTATGCGTGTAAACAGCCTGCTTGTCGAGCTACTAGTCGAGCTGCGTCGTGGGCATCGGAACGCAGCATAATTATTTTCGCTCTTGCCTGCCACCGCATAGTGCCGGTACTCGCTGCTAGCAGAAATTTTTTGTGTCACCTGAAATCCTCTACAGTCTATGTGTCTAGTCTAGTCTGTTATTGTTTTTTAGTGTTCACGGGGCCCCTTGTTGCCTGTCAGGCCTTTTCGTTTCGCTACCAAACAGTGTCTTAGTGTGTCTCCTTCTTCTTCTTCTTTTTAGCACTACAGCCCCTCTCGGGCCTTCGCTTAGAGATAGTTAGAGTAGTGTGTCTCAGTGATCATTAAATTGTGTATTTATGACTTAAAATTTTTTTTTGTGTAGTAATACTCGTACAATCATGAAAAGATCTACAAAAATAACTACTTGCTTCTCAAAACAACAAAAACTTTCAATAGGTAAGTTTAATGCTACAATATTATTCTGTGTGATTCCTCGTACATTTCCAATGCAGTGCCACCACTGCTTATTGGGTTTCACGCAAAAGCTTTGAAAGTATTGTAATATCCAATTGTACGAGTATGCCTATATTTTTGGTTAATAGTTTTCCCGAAAAGAAGTTGCAACTGCTTATAATCGTTTAAATATTGCAATGTATAATCGATTTTTATTTGTGCAACTGTGGTTTTGAAAATCACAACTGTTGGGCTCGATGGCAAACTTCTTTATTTAAATAATCCAAATAAATCCAACAATTAACTTTTTAGCTATTAATAATATTCCAGTATTCTGGCTGTCACTTTTTTACTTACTAGATCATTTACACATATTTCATGTGTATGTATCGCGATATAGACAAATGTTACAATCATACTACAAAACCTTATTCCTATCGTACGAATAGGCCTAGACTTTAAGCCTGTTGCTCACTTTGGCTAGATGGCTGGATGCGAAAATTCACATATTTCAAGCAAACACAAATGCCAAAAAACAACTTATTTCTTTACTGACAGCAGGATCAAATAACTTTGTGAGCTGAGTTAGTTTGTACAGCTCGAGTGCTGGATGTACCAGCTAAGCCATCTCGTACAATGTCAACCAGCCAGCCAGTCCAGCTAGCTAAAGTAAGCAACGGCCCTTATTGCATCGTGCTCCATACATAAATATTTGCAGTTCATGTTTTTTTTTTCTAGGGGTTCCTTCATCATCAGAACTGCAAGAGTCTACAGAAACAATTCTCTCTGAAAGCTGTGATGAGATACTTTCGGGAAATACGCCGCTCGAGCCAGGCTTGCATTCGACACTTATGTTACCGAAAACTATAGCGACGTCTATAAGCCAAACGCAGTCAAAAGATATTCTGGTACCAGAGGGTTCTAGTGACTTCTTATGTTTCCAACTGGATACTTTCGACGTGGCAAGCATAAAGAAGCATGGGAAATTGGATGACAATTTGAGGAAGAATATTTTATCGACCAAAATAATACCCACTCACCCATTTAAGTATCCTTCAACGGAAGTCAATAAAAAACAATTAAAATTTTAGCCCTGCTGGGTAGATAGTGTGGCCTTAATTAGCATACTCCAAAACCGAGGATGGTGCATACTGCAAAGTGTGCTTTGTATTTTATAATGAGGCCTGTGGAATGGATAAAGGCAACCACGAAAATCTTGGATCACTTGTTATCAGGCCAGTCAGACGCTGGAAAAACGCAATTGAAAGATTTGATAGCCACAGCAAACTTCAATACCATTGTAACAGCATATTGAATGCAGATAATTTCCTTAAAGTCATGTCAGGGAACATTGAAGATGTGGCAACCCAGTTAAACAGTCAACGTGCCAAAGAACGTGAGGAAAATAGAAATGCTCTTAGACCTATTACAGAAAAAATTCTTTTTTGTGGAGAAAATGAGCTTCCTTTGAAAAGAGATGATGACACTGGACCTCTCACTCTTCAAAAACCTGGGAGAAAGGATGGGAAGTTCAGGGCTTTATTGAAGTTCAGAGCCAACTCTGGTGATCACCATTTAAAAATGCACATTTTGAATTGTCGAAAAATGCTTCGTATTTCAGCCCTGAAATACAAAATGAAGTAATCGAAATAAGTTCTACAATTATCCAAGAAAGTATTGTTAGAAAAATAAAAAAAAAACAGACTACTTTTCAATCTTGGCTGACGAGACAATGGATGTATCCACGATTGAACAACTATCGTTATGTATCAAGTATGTTGATTTTGAAAACGAAAAACCAGTTCTGCGGGAGGACTTCATGGGATTTGTTCCAATTTTTGATACGACTGGCGAAAATATTGCAAAATCTATTCTAGATCAAATCGATAAAATGGGACTAGATATGGCCAAATGTGTTGGTCAGGGGTATGATGGTACTTCAAATATGTATGGCCATGCTAAGGGTGTCCAATCTAGGATAAAAGAGCAGTACCCTAATTTGTATTAGTCTAGAAGAAATTTCTCAATCTGGCCGCCAAAGTTCAGGAACAGCTGGTGCATTTCTTTCAGCCACAGAAAAAAGTAGTTTCTTGATTTCTTTGTTGGTGTGTGAAAGGCTCTTAAGCGTCACGCTTCCCTTGTCAATATACCTTCAAAGTGTCTCTTATGATTTAGCTAGTGCTGAGAGATGTTCAAATGACATTATATCTACTCTGCAGGAACTGCGCAATAACGCCTGAAGTTGAGTTTAAAAAAGTATTTGTTTCCGCCTCGAAGCTATCGAATGACCTTTTCGGTGTTGAAATCCAAGTTCCAAGGGTCAACAAAAGACAAACTTGCAGAGAAAATCCCCCAACAAGCTCAACTGAGGAGTACTACAGAGTTGCAATATGAATATCATGCTTGGACAATGTAGTTGCAAGTTTAAAAGAAAGGTTTACCAAAAATGAAGACATTTTGACTGCCTTTCAAATACTTCTTCCTGGTTTTTCCTCACCTAATAATGCCAACAAGCTAGCAGCCTTGTCACCATTCTTTGACGAAAAATGTTCTTTGGCGGCCCTATCAGGAGAGTATCCGATTTGGTGTCACAAAATAAAGGCAGCAAAAAGGGGAACTGAAGTTTTAGAGATTTTAGAGCTGTGTGACAAACAATTTTTCTCTAACATCAACAACCTTCTCGTGATTTTGGCAACGATTCCCGTCACAACATCAAGCGTTGAGCGTACATTTTCCACAATGAAACGAGTGAAGACGATGCTAAGAAATAGAACCAGTAACAATAGGCTCAGTGCTCTAGCGCTACTGTGTTGTTACTGGGATATTGCCGTTGATCCAAATAATGTGTTGGACATTATGGCAAGGAAAAAGGAGCGGAGGTTGTGCTTGTAAGTCTTGTTATCATATAAGTTTGATTTGACTTTTCTACATGTTTGATTTTAGATTAAAACCAATAAATGCTTTTTCCAAAGATTACGCTTTAAACTTAAATAGAATGATTCACTTGTTTTTGTATGTTGTATTTTTTCTGATTTGATGTTTTCTGAATATTATAAGTATTATTTCCTGAATGTTATAAGTATT
Organism: Odontomyia ornata; assembly: GCA_963969285.1. Classification (NCBI taxonomy): domain Eukaryota; kingdom Metazoa; phylum Arthropoda; class Insecta; order Diptera; family Stratiomyidae; genus Odontomyia; species Odontomyia ornata. The sequence goes on from OZ017740.1 coordinate 12,492,968, forward strand.
ATAAGTATATTATTGAGTAATAAATATAGCTTGAAATAAGTATAAAGTACAGGCAATATTTTAATTAGTTTATACAAAATATTATGCTAAGTTATACTGGAAATGTTTATACTTTGTGTATATAAGACGCAAATTTGAGTGGCGGGGCTTACTTTATACATATTAGTTGTCATTCACTGCAATAATTTTCTTTATAGGCATACAATTTAAAATATAAGTGAAAATGTGTGTGTCATTTTAAATTAAACATATACTTTTTACATTAAAGTTTCATAACAAAAAGTTCATCGCTGCTCGGTTTCTGAAATTGAAGGACGCAGTCTATGGACCGAGGCAGTTGGAGGCGCTGTTTGCACGAAGCAAAGGCTCGAAAGGGGCTGTAGTGCTACCAAAAAGAAGAAGTCATAACAATTCATATAAATTATATTACTTTTGTGCGAAAACTACACGTCTGTAGTCGTCATTTTGGTCCTTACTTTTAAAAACTCCTGGTGTCTCCCTTACTGACACTTTTGGCATCAACCATCATTTGGACCCCCTCCGAAACAAGATCCTAGTTACGTCACTGAATTATATGGATTCATTTGTAGGTATCTAATAATTTTATAGGTGGATTTTGTGTCGATTTGCTGAATTTTAGGCATTTGAAGATAAACTTAGCTTTCTCCATAGCAATGATTTGGTTGAAGGAGAACTGATTGGTTTGCGGATACAACAGTCCTGTTGGAGTGAGAATTTGAAGATCTAGAATATTTGTAATAGACTTCAGTTACCATTCTTGCGTGATGTAACTTTGTTAGTAAGTATATATTATATTTACTTAGAACATAGAATGATTGCGATAGGGTTTTGTATTTTAGTAGGGGAAGGGGGTGAAAGACGCGGTCCTTAAAGTTTGAAGAATAATAAAACGGATGTTTTTATGTAATTTAAATCTTTATTAATTTTATATTACTCCTACATAATTCATCTTTAGAAATAAGGAACTTAAGGAAAAATTAGAAAGTGGCCAATTATGTCAAACATGTCCAACACCCCATCTTATCCTTTACGATGGATAAGACGGGGTACGCTATGGGGCAACATGGTAAATGGGGGACACATTCTATTTTTGTGTGCAAAACTCGCAAACACATACTACCTCGTCATCCTCGTCACCTATGCCAGCACAACTACAGTGTGCCCAATTCCCGCAGATAGAACAAGCGGCCCATCCTGCATTTGAATTTAAGTATTTTCCATGACAGTAAAAACAAGGGATATTATTTTCATCATTGTCACTTTCTGACAGAGAATTGAACTTTTTAGGGTTTTGTACTAAAATACAAAACCCTATTGCAATCACGACCTGTGTCCGTCTGTCCGTCTGTCCGTCCGTCCGTCCGTCCGTCCGTCCGTCTGTATGTCACAGCACTTTTTCTCCGAAACTATAGAGGCTACAGCCATGAAACTTTGTGGAAAGGTCAGAAGTGGTGACCTCTTGAAAGTTCAAGGGTGAAAAAATTTTTCGAAGGGGTTTAAGGGGGGTCTCCCCATATAGGGAGTTGACCCCTCAAAAAAAAAATTTCACCAATGGTAGTCGAGTAGGGTGTCATTGGAAAGGTCTTAATGAGATCTTTTGAAAACAGGTCTTGAAATTGCCTTATGAGTACCGAGGGGAGCAGGGGAAGGGGAAATGTACGAACTTTTCGCGTACCCCCCCCCTCGCGATTGGACACCTTCCATCCGAAAAACCTGAAAAAAAAATCATGGATGTAGGCCTTAATGAGTACAACAACAACAAATACGTGAGAAGTCGAAATTCACTCAACTTTGTTAGTAATAGTATGATTTATCGATTTTATGTTTTCTTGAATAAAATCTAAATGGTACCCTTAAATTCAATAAAATTTAGCAAACAGATGACTATTTATAAGACTGATCTTTTCTGAAAGTTTCATAAAGATCGATTCGTATTTAACGAAGTTATAGCGATTTGAATTTTCCTGTATTACTATGGAACAATATGCCCTGTATTACTATGGAAACATATGGCTATGGAGCCATATGCGCTTTTACCGACTTAGATACTACAGCTTTGCTAGGATTTGCATGAAAGTTTCAGGAATGATAGATATCATGAGGATGACTACATGCAATTGAAACAAGTCAAAGAGGCAGGAGAGAGCTCCTAGCAAAAGGGTTTTGTAGCCATTCTAGGATTCGAAAAAATAGGACATGAATCGATGCTTACAGTACAGAGGAGTGGCCCCTGAAAAAAAATTTCATGAAACGTAGCCGATATGAGTATCAAATGAAAGTTCTCTATGAGAGCTTTTCAAAACAGTTCTTAAACTGACAGTTTTTGCTTCAGTGGGGCACAGAGGGGGGGAAATACATGAAAAATGTGTTTTCTCCCTCGCGAATGGACACCCGTGATCTAAAAAAATCTGAAAAAATTATCAAGCGAGATATTTATGGGTATAATTTTAACAAATACCTCAGAATTAAAAAATTCTTCCAACTTAGTTAATAATAGTATGATCCTCGAACATGACGTGTTTCTTAATTTTATTCGTTGCTGGTTACGGCATTTTGTAAGTTGAGTACAAAACCCTTCTGACATGAGCATAGGTCTGTCTACCCAACTTGTTATTGGTTTCCTTTCTGTTGTTTTTCTTAGGCAATTTGGTTTTCTTATTCTTTTTTTGCTCTTTTGCGTGCCTTTATTTTCTTCTTGTTATCTTCTGACAGTTTCTTTTTTTTCATTGTTTCTTCCAATTCATTTTTAAATGGGGAAGACGTTATGATAGCCAATTTTCCTCGTTTCCTTCGCACGCGCGATATTTTGCGAGTTGCAGGATAAGGCATCACTTGCTGAGGGCTACCAACAGAAAACACTGATTGCTCTGCTGGAGTAGTGGGCCTGTGGTCTATTTCTATATTTCTCGTCCAAGTCGAGCATTCGGGCTCAGGATTCATAAAATTTACAAGCAATGAGCTAGCTGTTGTGATAGAGGGTGTCAAAGGGACAACAGGCACGTGACATGGCTCTGCTTCAATATCAGATGGTGCTATAGCAACAGGCATGGTATCTATCAGCGGTCTATCAATAGTTTCTTTATCAAAATCTCCAACTGCCAAAATTGAATTAACTGTTGCAGCCGTTACCATCTCAGGAACAACGATTGGTCTATTAATCGCAGTAGCACGGTTGTTCGTTGTCGTTGTTTCAGACAATACATCATTGATGAATAACCTGTCTGTTTGTGGTATATCACTGATATACCACAAAAAGACAGGTTATTATTATTATATTAGTCGTCAATGATGGAGCAAAGTCACTGTCGGAACTGTTGGATTATATGGCCAAATGCCACATTTCTTGAAGCCATTCACTGCCGTTGCCATTCTAGAAGCCTGAATAAAGGCTTTGCTAACAATTTCTGTTACTTGCCGGATAGTTAACAGGCCAATTGAAAAGTCCCTGGTCTGATACACAGATGGTGGTGCTAGTATTAAATCCATATAATTTTTAGTTAGTACCAACCTTCTAACGATACGTGTCAAAATTTGTCAGCAGTCCGACCATTAGTTTGTGAGATATTGTGCTGTGAGTGTAGCTACTTTTGTTATTTGAAAAAAGATGAAAAAAAAAAAGAATTTCGTGTGCTGATAAAATATTGCTTTTCGGAGGCAAAAAATACAGTTGAAGCAAAATCTTGGCTTGATGAAAAGTTTCCGGGGTCTGTTCCAGGAAAATCAACCATCATTGATTGGTATGCTAAGTTTAAACGTTGTGAAATGAGCACCAAAGACGGCGATTGCAGTGGACGCCCAAAAGACGCTGTCACCGACAGAAACATAAAAGAAGTTGACAAAATAATTTTGAATGATCGTTAAGTGAAGCTGATCCAGATAGCAGACATTGTGAAGATGTCATCTGAACGTGTACATCATATCATTCACGAATATTTGGACATGAGAAAGCTACGTGCAAAATGGGTGCCGCGTGAGCTCACAATCAACAACGTGTTAATGATTCTGAGCAGTGTTTGAAGCTGTTTAAGCGCAAGAAACCTGAATTTTTGCATCAATATGTGACAATGGATGAAACATGGCTCCATCATTTCACTTCGGAGTCCAATCGACAGTCAGCTGAGTGGACTGCACACGATGAACCGAATCCAAAGTGAGGAAAAACACAACAGTCAGCTGGAAAGGTTATGGCATCCGTATTCTGGGATGCGCAAGGTATAATATTCATTAATTACCTCCAAAAAAGGGCGAGACCACCAACAGTGATTATTATATAGCGTTATTGGATCGTTTAAAGGATGAAATCGTCAAAAAACGGCACCATTTGACCGGGGACTTTTCGATTGGCCTGGTACAATCATACCTGGTTTGCTGCAAAGCCAAGCTGTGATTTGTTGGTCGTAATATGTGCTCAAGGGCCTCATGTTTGCTGCATCTAGACCTTGAATGTGATGGATTGTAGGAGGGGGGAAATATAAAATAATAACCCCATTGGTACGAGCTTCATTGATGAGGTCCAAGTTTTGTATGTGGGTGCTGTGGCCATCTAACAACAACAGTACAAGCCGATCAACCGTTGCCCCACTAAATTCAACAAACTTCTTAAACCAGCCAAGGAATAATTCAGCTGTCATCCAGCCAGAATCGCTGCAAACACCCCAAGCTTCAGGAGCAGCATTGAGCATTAACTGTGGGTCCATTCCCTTTCGTGGGAACACCAGCATTGGAGGCATGTATTAACCACTCACACTGAAACATAGTTCTTCAGTTATTGTTGTACCTCTCTCCACAGAAGTTATAGACCCCGCTTGTTTTCTACCTTTTCGTGCAATTATTTTTGACTAGGTTTTTGGTACCACTAAAACTTCTGTTTTATCACAATTATAAATTCTTTCTGGCGAAAGCTTAGCTCATCATAAACGTTGCCGAGGAAGTTGAAAAACTGTTTAACAGCTTGTTTATTAAACCCAGCGGCACGTGCAGCTGAAGTGCTTTCTGGTTTTCGTACCGACAATTTTGGATGCCTGCTTAAAAACCGCTGCACCCAATCTTTGCCAGCTTCTTTTCTTTCAGAGTTGAAGAAATTTTGCTTCCCATTTTTCACTGCCAGAGTATACGCCAAAGCCCTCAAATCTTTTGTTGTGAGCCCGCAAAGGCGACTCTCCATATCCATTATATAGTTGCAAAGCTCTTTCTCTTCATCATCAGTAAATCTTATCTTTTTTGAGCCTAAAGGAACTTTAAACGAAGTTGCAGTAGTAGCAGGATCTTCTAGGGCTGCACGAACTACTTTAACTTTTCGTTCAAGGGTCGTTTGTGGCACAAAATATGTTTTCGTCGCTAATTTGTACCCCATTTCCCCTGCGATTACAATATCTACCGCATTTTGCAAACTCTGTTCTCTCCAGTTTCCCCTCTCTGACTTTCTTTTATAATTTTTCACCATCCTGAAACAAGATTAAAAACAAAGAAGTTATGAAGAAGCATAAACTGTCATAAGGAAATAATTGAATTTCTTCGAGGGGCAAGATGGGGTACTCTATACCCCATCTTACCCTCCAATGCTTATTTGAATAAAATAACATGCCTCTAATAACCAATTGAGAATATGGACACCAGCATGTTCTTACCTGCTGGTGTAATCATTGATAAACGAGAATAACCTTAGGTTGGTTCTAGAAAACTAATATTGGGTACAAAACACAATCGATGTATAACGCGCAAATCACAATTAACTTGACAAAAACCGAGTTTTTGGCGCTAAAGCGAAAACGCGTACACTTATAAGCCGGTCACTGCGCTGACTGAAGAGCAACATGACGGCGCATCATTGAAAGCCAGAGTGGCAGGGATGGATCGTTGGTGTCGCCGTTAAAACGCGTTGCCCCGTCTTGCCCGCTACCCCGCCTTGCCCCCTTCCCCTACAAAACTCTAAAAATGAACATGCTATGTTGAACGAAAAACTACTTTGATCAACGAATTTCCCGTTCAAAATGGCGCCAATGGCAAAAATGTTCGTTATAATATCAATCACCAGTTCAACAAGAACATAAGTTAACCCGGCAGCATTGAAGTTGGGTCAAAATTACCCGGCATGTTTATAATTCTTAATAGGGTAATTGCGGGAGAGATGCCGTGTCGGGATGGATGCCGCATTCAACCAAACTCAAACATCTAGTCATCCGTGCAAAAAATGTATGTTGCTTTTTCTTCGTTATGTCTCCAACCAAAAACTTAGGACAAAAAAAAATTGGTTGCAGCCGACATGTAACAGGGTTTTTTATATTTGTTTTGTTTTGCGCTCCCTTTCTCGCTATGGAAATTTTTCAGTTTGTTACAAAAAGTCAATGCGGAAACAAGTTATCGTGTGTTTTTTCAAAGTTAAGTATTTTATATGATAAATAAGTGTTATAAGAATACGTGTGTGCACTTTCTTTTTGTTTCAATTTTTTCTTAAGTTTTGAACTGGGTTGCGGCAGTTTTTTTTCGAGAAGATGCCGCATGTTAAATTTGTGTGTGTGTGTGTGTGTGTGTATTGTTTTAAGCGAACATTAAGCATTGTTACGCACCGTAAATATATCCGCAAGACTACAAGAGGTAATTGGACTAACGAGGCGCCTAGAAGAAGCCCGAACAAACATTGACGCTGGACGGACCAGCCAGAACATTTTCGAGATGATTTAAAGAAGGAAATCTTAGCATCATGGGTAAGTAATTATTTAGTTAATTTGTTGTGAAAAGTATCTTTTTGCGGAACTTATTGATTGATTATGCGAAAGGTAAAATATAATTTATTATTTTCATGCTCTTCAAGGTGTTTTTCAGATAGAAAATGAAGGAAAGCTCGCTGCGCACATAAAAAAATTAGCGTCTGTCGGATTTGCCGTTGACAGAAAAAGAATTCGGAGCTTGGCGTTTGAACTGGCGGAGAAATTGAATGTAAAACATAAATTTTATACTATTAAAAAAAGGCAGGCTATGCATGGTTAGCGAAATACTGACGCGACCCATGAACTGACAGAAGGCTCAATAACATCTTTCTTTTCCATATCCGAGATCAGTGCGCTCACTTCTTCTTGTTTGGCAATAGGAAAACGTCTCGGTGCTCGTCGAATCAGCTTGGCTCCCTGTGTATCTATGACGTGAGTTACCATACTCGTTCGGCCTTGGTCATCCGGACTTGTTGAGAAGATGTCACTGTACTTGGTGTTAACATCAGAGGTTCGGTTGAATAGCTGCACTGGCAATTTGGTCTGAATGAATTCACGGGCTTTGTCTGCGTCTTGCCTCCGTTTCCAATGATGGTCGTGAGTGGCTTCCAAAGAGATGATGGTGGAAACAGGCTGGCAGTTGCCGATAACTTCTCCCACTTTGATGCTCGTGGTTGAGTTTGCGGTATCCGTTCGTTATAGATCTTACAAAGCTTCGTCCTAAAATCAAACTGCGCAATGCGGACGTCTTCGTTGGCTCTATCAGATAATGCTTTCGGGAAAATTCGGTACATCAGTGTCGGCAAATACTACCACATTCATCTTGGGAATTTGGACGCTGGAATCCTCCATCAATGCTTCGACATTCTGCCATTTCAATACCCGTTTGCCCAAATCCAGCGTGATTCCATGTGGTTCCAGAAAATCCATTCCAAGAATGCAGTCATCCATAATGTTCGCGACCAGAAAATTATGTCTGAACGTAAGGTCTCCCAACTGTATCTGGAGGTTGAAATCTCCGTGGACAGGTGCAGTTTCTCCCGTAGCTATCCCTAGTGAGAAAATCCTGCCCTTGTCAAGCAGGTATTGGCTCACTAGGCCTGGTCGGATAATCGACCGGGTTGCACCAGTGCCGATTGTTATGGTGCAATGTTCTCCGTCAGCTTGACCCGGAAGGAATAAGTCTGCATCTCCACGATGTAGTCTTGACACGGTGATGGTAGTGCTGGGGACGTCGATCCTCCTAGCCAATCTCTACCCCACGAAGTTGGCTCTTACATCTTTCCCGACCCTTCAGTTTGAAGGGCTTCCAAGGGCTGGTGAGATGGTTACTACTGCCTTCGCTGCATCCAAGTCCTTTTTCACTTTTTCCATCTTATGGTTCATTCGCTCCTCGACCTGGCTGATCTCATGGTTGATTCTCTACTCGACCTGGTTATACTTTTTCCTCGACGCATTTAAGTTGGTTGCTGAGACTACTGAGCTCCACTTTTATTTCGGTAGACTGTTTTTCCAAATCTGCCTTCAAATCAGTTGAATGTTTCTCCAGCTTCTGTGTGATATCTGCCTTGATTTCGAATGCTTGTTGGTCTAGTTTCTGGTCTAGCTTTGATGATTGTACATTTAGCTTCGCTGATTGTTCATTTAGCTACGCTGATTGTTCGTTAAGCCTCGCTGATTGTTCATTTAGCTTCGCAGTTAAATTGAAATTTAAGTTTCCACGTTAAATTTCACTATTGTTCAAAAATTTTTACTTTCGAAATTTTCTTTCTCACTTTTCGACACCACTGTCACGTGTTATGGTTCGCGGCCAATAATTTTAATGTTCCAGGAAAGTTAAAACACATTGTCTTTTCAATCAAGTTAAAAGCGTTTATTTACTAAAAAATGCACAATCATTAATTTAACTTTCACTAATCAATAATGTAGGTAAAGTCTAAGTTTGTCACTTATCTATATACAACGTTTTATTATAGAAAAAACCTTGCGTACCTTTAAATTATACTTTTAGTGCGAAGTATTAACATGCTTAAGTGACGAAGTTCTTTCCGACACTATAAGCGAGTGGCTTTCATCGCACTCTTCAGCCTCTACAAATTCTGCTGTTACCAATGTCACTAAAAGCAGCTTCAATTTTCAAGAGATTTTGGAGCAAACTTATCAGGCAGTGAACTGCTAACTCGTGAAATAATCACGATCTGAAGTACAAAAAACTACATAAGTTCGCATTCTCTGTTACCTCTTTTACGGAACCAAAATTCATATGAAAATATGAAAATCTAGAGAAACTAAAGTTAGATGCATAAATTAACTTAGAGACAACATACATATTACATTCCAAGGAATAATAAGCGGAATGCTGCTGGAAAACTTTATAACCGCTATTTCAAAATAGCGCATCATTTCCCGTTAGCCCAAATACCGTTATTTCATTTCCATGATACACTGTACTGACATACGTTCAATGTTGGCTCGTAAAATTCTTTTACAACGAAGGGGGTAGTCTATAGTTGGTTTGTTGGTATGAGTAAACCAAAAGACTAGTCCGAGTTATGTTGAGATCTATGAAGCGCATTGAAGCCATGAAAATCCCATTTTTAGGGTTTTCACGGCTTCAATAGCATGTTTCATATTGATTTTGTTTCATGCTAAAATGTAATAGCGGGACCATTTTAATCACAAATATAACTGTAAAGAAGAGAAATAGTAATCAGTCACCACTTTGAAAACTTGCTTACATTGAGGTCTTCACATGGAATACTATTCCATATTAGGACCTCAACGTTATACCATATTACAATGGTAGGGTGAAAATAAAATAACTTTCTTTTATTATTAAATATTCATAAAATGACAATACCAAATACTTTGCTTAGATACTTACTAACTTATTTCGAGATACTCATGTAAGTGCGATTAGGGAACATATACTCGTATGTGACATTTTCGTAAATATCCTATGGATGTTGCGTAAACAGTGTCGCCTCTAGTGCCGGCGAGCACCACACATGTACTGGCTGTTGAACGCGAATAGCGGAAGTGTAGTAATCGAGTAGTCGCTCAAGCAAAATGCTCAAAGGCCATCATAATCCTAATCTAATTTTAATAGTAAATTAAAAAAAAAACAATTATGTAAATTTACAATTCAAATTTGGACGCGGCGACCCCTTTATAACGCAGTTTATCCACGAAAAGCATTGCCGAAATGCAATCTACAGTGGATGGGTGGTGGGCTCGTCAAATGCCGTTGCAACATGTCCCGCATGGTGGCTGTTTGCAACAAAAAAGCGACATTGCTTGGGCGGATCGAAGAGTCTGTTACGGAGCGCCATAGAGGGTACACGTGCGAGAACCACGGTCAATTAAAAGAAGAATTCGATCCGTCTTTTCTCAGAAATCTTAATCGAACTTTCCTAATGGAAGCACGTTCTTATACAAATTTCAGCATCGATCGATGGAAAATCATCATGCGTGCCGTTTCCGCCACCTGAACGATAACTTGCCGGGAACTTTAACTCGGCATTTCGCCATCAAAGTGACCATTCTATACGCTGGCAGTAGTCCCAAGTCTTGTGCGAATTTCTTGATCTTGTGGAGAAATTTCCCTTTGCATCTTCCTCGGACTATGTGGATGAATTAAATTTTACCGTGGTGGTTCTTCTGTCGAGGCAGGAAGTGATTTATCTGTAAAGTGACCGTGCTAGCTGGAAAGGAGTGAAATTTCCAATTCTAAGTGGTCCAAGGTTTTTGTTGTTGAAAATTCCTGCTATTCCGAGTGTTGTGCTAGAGGAAAAAGTTCGACGCAAGAGGAGAGGGATGGAATGCTAGGGTTGCCCCTGATATAGGTATTGGTGATGATTGTGCGTAACTCATTTGTGGCTTTTTCGTCGCAATAAACGAAGCAAAACCTGAAATTCAACGTGGGTGACCGCAGACGATGGAGCTAGAGATCTTGCGACCAGATAGCTAACACTTCCGATTGGCAGAGTAAGTGAAGTGAAAACAGGGAAATTGAAGATTTCATTCAAATATTTATTTTGGGTGTACGAAAATAAATATCCCATCGTGCTGTTTTTCGTTTTTTGGTCTGACGTCGAGTGTGCATTGAGCCCAACGAGTTTTCTACTATATTTTTCGCCTGAGCCAGCGACTTTGGCAGATTACGCGTTTGACGGAACGAACGAGGAGGCAACAATAACTGACGATAGCGGCGAATATATAGAACGGCTTAACTTTGCTAAATAGAACACGTTCCGATGACTAAGTGGGATTTTATTCATAAAACAGGCCACAGATGTTCCAAGAAAGTTTGAAGACAGTCGCTTCGCATGTGGAAAAAAAACCAATTGGATAAAGATATTGAAAAATTGGACGATTTCAAAATCGAAGATATTCAAACTTTAAAGGATCAAAAAATGAACTTTTTTAAATCTCAAAAAAATCCGCAAATACATATTTCGTGCGTATTCAAGAAATAACATTTGGCCACATGAGAGTGTGAAGAAAATAGGGGACTATAGTAAGTTGAAATTGTAACTCAATCGTTGGGGACATAAGCATCATCCTTTGAACATCATTTTCACCCAATTTTCAAATGTCCTTATTGAACCGGAATAAGTTGTTCGAAAAATGAAGCCCATCGTCATCATCCACTACAACTAAAGTGCTGAGTAATAATTTTGCGAATAAAATTAATAATACAAAGTTTAAGAAAGTAAGTAAAGACGTAAAACAAATCATAACCATAACTAAAAAAAATTTTTCAGGCCGTGCCCGCCTCCGTCTACGAGCGCTCGTCGAAGAGGATGGGTGAGTACCCGTTTGTTTTATTTATATTTATATTAGAAACAATTCAACTAAGAATGCCAGTTTATTATTTTCTTTTGTTTGCTTACCAAATTTTTTATCTAATGAATAATTTTCATTAACATTTGATATGAATGCAGTTTTTCTGCTTTTTATAATAATCAGTAAATACACATTAACCATACAAAAATTAAAAATTAAACACAACATAAACATGTTCTATTTATATGCATATTGGATGGAGAAAAAAACATGAAGAGACAATTTTGAATTTGCAATTTCGGTCTTTCTTTTCAATCGATCATGGTCGGATATGGGACCCGCCACGTTGGCTGGCACCTCCACTATAATAAGCTAGCCATCGGGTGAGCTCACCCCTTTTAATGACGTTTCAGGCGCTCTTGCAGGGTAGAGTGGCCTTCCGTTCGCATGCCTACTTATGGTAGAGTACAGGGTTATCCATTTCGTGGTAGAAAAGTATAACCGTGCCATTTGACATCTGTCAGAATTAAGTATCATCCAAAGCGTGTTTTTTTAGTTGAAGGTTTGCCATTTAGAAATATGGATCGTTTAATGGTCGAAGAATGCGTTAAAATTATTAAATTTTATTACAAAAATGGTGATTCTGCTATATCAACATTTAGGGCTTGACGAGCCGATTACGGTCGACATAATCGACCTACACAGCAAACAATTTCGAACACAGTGAGAAAATTTGAAGAGACTGGATCGGCTATTGATATTGCAAGGCCTGTGCATCATCGCAATATTCGTTCCGCTGAAAATATCGCTGTCGTTGCTCAAAGTGTGGAGGAAACCCCAAATTTCTCGATTCCTCGGCGTGCTCAACGTTTGGGCTTGTCTTACGGCTCATTGTGGCGGATTTTGAATTTGGATTTGCATCTCCATCCGTACAAAATCCAACTCACTCAAGAACTTAAGCCTCAAGACCATACAACGCAGAATGTATGCGAATCGGGTGATTGAACAACAACCCATTGATCACGATTTTTCGAACAAAATTTTCTTTGGTGATGAGGCTCATTTTTCGCTCAATGGTTACATAAATAAACAGAATTGCCGCATATGGGGCTCTCAAAATCCTCAGATGATGGCAGAAAGGCCTTTGCATCCGAAAAAAGGGACCGTTTGGTGTGCATTATGGTCTGGTGGTGTTATTGGCCCGTATTTTTTTGAAAACGATCAAGGAAGAGCCATTACAGTCAATTCTGACCACAATGGACGGATGTTAAGCCACAAGCCACACAACACAGGCTAATCGAGGACTTTTGCAAGAGAAATTTCCAGTACGCGTAATTTCGAGATTGAGTGATGTCAATTGGCCCGCAAGATCCTGCGACCTAACACCTTTGGATTTCTTTCGATGGGGCTATGCGAAAGATCGTGTTTACGTGAACAATCCTCAAAATCTTGGGTAATTGAAAACCAATATTCGTGAATTTATGGCCGAGATATTGCCGGAAATGTGCCGAAAAGTCATTGAAAATGACCTCAAAAGGATTGAGGCCTGTTAGAGGTCCCATGGAGGATATTTGAATGATGTTGTATTTCACTGATAATGGCATGGTTCAATCTTTATATATGTGTATATGTTGGTATTTAATGTGTTTTCTTTAACTTTACTTTCCCAAGCGTAAAATGGATAACCCTAAATTATGTAATTCCATCACATAAGACTATAACATAAATTTGCAACGTTGATGTTTTTCATATGAGGGAAAAACTCATATGAACTAGGTTTGCATGAGTTTTTCATTCAAATGGAAAGCGTCTGGCCATGTCTACATTGGATTTTGATCCGGATGGGGGGCTGCGAGGGGGCACCACTTCCACCTGGATGCCCCACTCTAATTTGGGGGACATAAGAATCGTCCGTCCACCCAAGTCCCGCCTATTTTCGCCAGGCCTCGTTTGCCATTCGCTTTAGCAATTTCAACCCTTAGTAGGTTACCTCAGCCTCGACTTCGGTCGATACGTATTTGTATCTGAAAATTCGTTGATGTGAAATTTTTTTGTAGTGGGTACTTGCGCTGGGGAAAGGAACCCGCCCCACGGTACAGCACATTCACGCGTCACAGCACATTCACGCGTCCTCAGACAAGGCTAATCTCGGCGAACACCACCACCCTCTCTCGCAGAGGCTAGTAGACCTTCGCTGCAGTCCTTCACGGACCTTTGTTATCTACCCATTTCACTACAGAAGAGTAGCCACGACATACGATCAGAATATTCGTGGCGTTTAATTTTAGAAATATCACGGTATTCCATATAAGGGACTTATTATTACACTGTATGTTGTATGATTTTGATGATTCAATCATATCTCAGGGCATAATAAATAAATTTAATGCATGTTTGGTTAGTTTTTCCTTTTATTTTGGCAAAATAAATTACAATGTTGTATTATTTGGGTTGTCAAACTATTACAGTGCAAAATGTCTCACGGTTCCAGCCTGGGTTCTCGAGTTGACAGGGTAGGTGCTCAGTTTCAGCATGAAAGTCCCACACTCAGTGCGTAAATGGCATTCGCCTCCCAACCACAAAAAAAAAATAACGTCTCCATTGCCATTATTTTCCCCATGTTTTCTTTACTTTCACTACCATTTAGTAAAGCGCATTTCCATTTTATTTCTATTTTCTTTTTTTTTTTTTTTTAATATGATGGGTTCATTAATTTTTTTCAATTAAATAAATATAATTTGGCACGAATTATGTGCAGTCTTGCGAGTTTATTTAAAAAATAAATTTCATGGAAATAGCGCAGAATCGGTTGTAGTATCCATTTCGATAGGAACCGGATATTCTAGTCCCTATAAATTCATTAAATGTTATTAAATCCTTCTAAAACTTGAAGGATAGGGACAACTTTAACTACTTACAGACAGAATTTTATTGAATTCTGGGAAAAATATATATCAATGATTTTATTTAGTGTCGAGAACAAACGGTTTCATCGCTCCGCATATCTTGCAGATCTCGTTGCATATTATACTATTTTAAGGCCTGTTATGGAAAGATGTCATAAGGACTTTTCATATAACCATCCACTCGACTGACTTAGATGTTTGAAAAACTCTAAATTAATTTTTACACTAAACTTTCAAGAGATTATTAATACTGATCTTTCCATAAAGTTTTATGAATAGCTTGAATTATTTTCGAGAAAAATGTTGATATACAGAAAGTGGAAGGAGCAGATGGTTACGAGTCCTGATTTTGATAGAGTTCTCCGAACGAAACCGTAAAAATCACGATATTTAATTTTACAACCCCACATTGCCTGTATCAATCAATCAAGCAAGAAAAAAGCTGGTAAGAAAATACTTAAGGGATGTGTTTATTTAAAGCAGTTTATATCGAATCCAATCAAAATTAATTATTTTAAATTATCACCACCAAAAAAATCTCAATAAAATTCGTATTTTTATTATAGAATATTAACAATAAATCCTCTTTATTTCAGGCTCGGGTTCTATTCAAAATTTGACTAAATTATTCAACTTAAATGTTTAGAATTAATCCACTGCCTCTTATTTTAAATTTCAATTGAAACGTAGGAAATTTTTTTTTTAAATAAATTTTCCCATCTCGACATCCAGGTCATTTTAGTCCTTTTTCAGAATCTGGGCAATTCACTGAGCACAAACTCCTCCATAGAACAAAAAAAAAAAAAAACAAAATACTCCCAGTTAAATCTCTCTATTGAATGTTTAAATTATTTTATAAGTTTTAAAGATTAGGTAGCGATGTTTGGTCAAAAGTTAATTTGGTCAAACTGAAAGTAATAAACAGAGCAAAACAGAGAATACCAATTTATATTGCAAGGATTAGCAAACACCCCGTTTAGACGAAATGGTAATTCCCTAAGAGAATGCGCCTTAGTTTCAGAACGCTTAGGTAGGAGACTTACAATAGAACCCATTCCAGCCGTTAATTACTTCGTTGAAGGGAAGGTGATAAGTCAGCCTGAGAGATGAAGAAGAGTTTTTCCTGAGAAAATTGATGCAAGGACAGGCGTTTTCCCTTGTCTAACATATCATAGGCTAAAACCGAAATTTAAATATATCTACGTATATAGTGTTGATATTAAGATTTTGAAGTATTTTGCAGCTGATTTAATTTCAATTCGAACCAGAACAACAGAATTACCACATAAAGATGTAAGCTAGCCATGTAGAGTCCAAAATAGCATATTTTTAAATAAAATTATTTATTCATCAGCTCATTCTCTAAATCATCACATCTGCTGATCCCTTTCGCATTTCCCTGGCTTAAACTTATTTGAATTTTGGCTCCATCAATTGAAATGACTAAGAAGTCACTTGGATCGACTATTAATCAAAACGGATTATTATTCCGTGTTCGCACTTCAAATTCAAGCATCTTGGCTACTAAGCAAAATATCTTCATATAAACACTCGCTCACAAATGCAAGCGGGCCATCAAACAACTACCCCGGCACGCATAAAGTCACATCTTAGGAATATTGATCCTAAAAATTAAGTTGTCACAAAACATTTTTCGAATCCGATATCCTCTTGAGAACAAATAATAATCATCATCAGTATTTTCAGCTTCTGTGTCGGCGGTTCCTTTGCTCCAATGCCGATTTCTTAAGATCTTTTGTCCAGGATACGAGTCATTTGCCAAAAGCCGATGATCTGATGCTCATTTTTTTCCTTGCGTTGTCATTATGGACCTGATCATTGCCGCAATATGACATTTTGGGTGAAGATTGGCCAGTACAAGGTTGATTGTGCATTAAATTGCTTGAAGTCAAAAAGAATTTCTCAAATTTCTACATGATATTAATTAACACGTAAGAGTTAGTTTGTTTTCTTAAATTATCAACTGGAATTTAAAGCTTGCAATTATCCTAAATCGTCGTTCAAAGTTTCGATCCTGGTAAATATTTGAATTTTCCGATTTCAGGCTCCTATGCCTGAATAAACTCAAATGCATTCAAACAATTGATTAAATTGCATTCTTCTGCAAAAGAAAAAAATACAATATATGAAAAAAAATCACCACAACAAAAAACATATGCAGTACAAAGAAAAGAAAAACATCCTGAAAGCCGGAAAGTCATGCAACAACATCATTAGTCGAAGATTTTGACTTTTGAGCACGATCACACACTATAGCCATTCTCGTCCATTGGCGGTGGCAATGGATTTTTGTGGAGGCGTTAATCGGTTCTGTTTGATCGTTTCGTCCTTTTTGTTGGCTTAACATTGAGCACCATTGATCGGTGTCGGCATCCTTTTTCTCTTGTGGTCACGCGGTGCGGTGTCTTCTTTGGTGCAAGCAAGTCACCTCCCTAATAACTTATAAGTCACATAGAAAGGATATACAATTAGTTTAAAGTCTTATTTATGTTTGACAGCTAACAAGATTGTTTCGTAGGAAATTTGCGCGCGGGACACGTTTATTATCCCTTAGGGTAGTGTCGTTGGATGTTATTAGACGTTACTTTATTCAATTCGGAAAGTTTGTATTTTAGAAGTTATATATTATTTTATATATTTGGCATTTTTTCGCAAATGATAATCTTGAAGTATCGAAAATGTTATAATGACTACTATACTATGGAGATCTGTATAGTAATTTAGTTCGTGCACGCACTGTGTCCATTTAAGCTTTTAGTATATTTTACCAAATAATGGGCGTTTCTCTCTACAAAATCCTTTAGAAAGCTCAAAATGTTTAATCAGTATTAACCCATTCCTTCCTTGGGAGTTATCAAATTAAGTCTGATAGCCTCTAAGATATAAAAACGTAGCCAACAAAATTTCGTTACTTGTTCAACAATCTGGACACTCGATTTTTTTAACCACAAGCGCTTCTTTAATTTTTTTGCTGAAAAATGATTCTGAGCTCAACTCATTTTAGGCTCAGTAAAGTTGTCTCTGTCTGAAACAAATGACAACGGCCAGTGCCTGATTGAATTTGCATGCAGCGGAAATCTAGTCATACGTTCGACTGGCTTCCCACATCGACGCATTCATAAAATGACCTGGGTTTCACTAGATGGCAACAAACAAAACTAGATCGACCATGTTCTGATCCAATAACATTGGGCCTCGAGCATACTTGACGTCCGTACATACCGAGAAGCCAATTGTAACTCGGATCATTACTTGACTACATTCACCTATTGATGTCGTAAGTCAAAGTCATATTTGGTGAAGACCAGCCCGCTACAAAAATTTGACATCGAAAAGCTCCAAACAGCGTCTGTGGCCAAAAATTTCACGGAGACCCTCGACAAACAGCTAGCTCTCATTTTATCAAGTGCATCGCTGGAACAAGCAACGACCCCTGGATGGAAGTGAAAGCGACTATCAGGACCGTGGCAGAACATACAATTGGACATCAAGTCCGGTGGATACAAGAAAAATGGTTGTTTCGATGATGAGTGCCAGAATGCGTTAGACAATAAGAGTCAGGCGTAAAAAGAATACTTAGGTATTAAAACCAGGAGGAAGTGAGAAAACCATAAAAATCTCAGAAGAGTAGCGAAAAAGATAATTAGAATCAAGAAAAGAAAATACTATGACGACCAATCGAGAAGTATCGATGTAAGTTTAGCGAGCAACAACACAAGGCAACCATAAAAAGTACTGAAAAGTCTGAAACTTGGTTATAAGCCCAAAACTACGCTCTGTCGTGATGACATCGACAATATCATCGCTGATGAAACCAGGATTAAGGAATGATGGGAAACATATTTCAAAAACCTCTTTAATCCTCCGCACAGGTCCAGGGCAATGGAGCCCATATATTTTCCGGAAAGCTTCCATTAGCTCCACCAACTCTGAGTAAAGATTGTTTCACCATCAAAGCCCACAAAAATAAAAAAGCGCCAGGCATCGATGAGAGTCCAGTGGAGCTCATCAAATATAGTGGCAGCAGTGTCCATAAAGCTGTTCACAAATTCATCCTCCACATTTGGCAACAAGAACATATGCCGAACGATTGGAGCTAATCAATTATATTCCCTATCCACAGAAAAGGTGAGTAACTACAATGCGAAAATTATAGAGGCATATCACTACTTTGTATGGCGTACAAAATATATTCAAAGCTCTTAGAAAATAAAATCGGATCATACGCCAACAGTATTATCAAGGAAGCTTTAGAGCAAGAAAATCGACAATGGACTTGTTCACTGTCAAGCAGGTACTTGAAAAGTGTTGGGAGTTCAACATAGACGCACACCAGATTTTTGTTGACTTTAAGCAAGCATACGAAAGTATTGCTCATAACTTTCTCTACCAAATACTGTTCTGCTTTGGTATCCTAGCCAAATTAGTCCGTCTTACCAAAATGACAATGACGTCGACGGCCTCCCAAGTTCGCATCAATAACCAACGCACCGATGCCTAAAGCAGGGAGATGGGCTGGCCCCATTGCTATTCAATTTGGCTCTGGAGTACGTCATAAGAAAGCTACCTGTCGATACAGGTTGAGTCAAGTAGTAGCCTATGGAGACGGCATCAACATTTTGTCACGGTCATATACAACTACTAAAGAACTCTTCCTGAAACTCGACAGCGAAGCAAAACTAGTCGGGCTACAAATCAATGAGAATATAACAAAGCTCATGACGCAGCTAAGGAAAAATAACTCAAATATTCAAAATATCACATTTGGTGAATACAGTATTAACAATGTGAGCAAGTTTGTCTATTGAGGCGCCAAAAAAATGAGAACCGGTAATGAAGAGCTTGCGAATAAAAATTTTAACTTAGCTTTGACGATTTCGAGATCAAATTCAAACACAGGAAAATAAAGTTCCAAGTATACAAATCTGTGTTAAGAACTGTGTTGTGCTATGGGTGGAGAACATGAACCCTAAGACAAGTATCTGCAAATATATTGAGCGGCTTTAAGCGACGGGTCTTGAGGCGAATAATCGGAACGAAGCTGGGCCAATGGCGAATCCGATACAACCATAAGCTGTATGATATTTTAGACGAGTTGGAAGTCTCATCGAAAGTAAGGCTGTGGAAAGTGCAATGAGCTGTCCACTTGAATTGTATGGATGAACAACGAATACCCAAAAAGGTATTCGTTGGGAGAACTGAAGGTTGAAGACCAGTGGATAGTGCTACGAAGGGGAAGAATAAAGTTGTCTCCATACTTCTATTTTTAGAGTAACGTGTATTTAATGCACCAGTGACCTTTCATAATCTTCAAAATGATTTAACTTCTAGAAATTCTTTTTTTCCTTTAGCACTACAGCTCCACTCAGGCGCAGTCTGAATGAGAATATCTACCTTCCAACCACAAAAAAGTCCTTGATTAGTCAAGGTCTCAGAACTTTAAAACAAAATAAAAGTAATAATATCCACTGCAGCATGTTTGCGTTGTTGCAAGCCTTTTGGTAAAATATTGGACTTGGCTATATTTTTTCAAAATAGATCTGCTACGACTGATCTCATTTTTATGTTTTCAGACATTCTCTGCATGAAAAATGTGTTTCCTCCCTCGCGAATGGACACCCGTGATCTTAAAAAGTCTGAAATAATTGTCAAGGGAGATATTTGAGGGTATAAATATAACAAATACCTCAGAAGTCAAAATTCTTTCAACTTTGCTAATAATAGTATGATCTTCGAACATGACATGTTTCTTGATTTTATTCGTTACTGGTTACTGCATTTTGTAAGTTGAGTACAAAACCCTTCTGACATGAGCATAGGTCTGTCTACCCAACTTGTCTTTGATTTGTGCAAGAATTTATTTAAGAGAGCTTGTATTTCTGCAGCTTTTCTGATGAGCCTTCGATAGAAGTTAATAAGTCCAAGAAAACGACGGAGCTGGTTGATTGTATTTGGTTTCAGAAAATTCCTAATTGCTGCGACCTACTTTTTTGGTAGACAGATTCCCTCTGCTGAAATTGTATGTCTTAGATATTCGCCTTGCTTAACTCCTAGTGTACGTTTCGCGATGTTGATTACCACTCCGTAGTCGTTCAGCCTGTTGAAAACGGTGTGGAGGTGTTTCTCATGTTGTTCGGGTACATCCGAAGCGATCAATATGTCATCAAGATAGCAAGAGCGAAATTCGAGATTCTTGAGAGCTTCGTCCATAAACCTTTGGAATGACTGGGCAGCGTTTCTGAGGCCAAAAGTCACTACAGTGAATTCTTAGAGGCCAAATTAGGTTACTGAATGCTCTAAGTAGATATATTTTTGAAAAGATTTTTTTCACCAGATATGTTTGACACTACGAGTATGTATTGAATGTGCCGCATCGGTTAGCGGTCCGGAATCGTAACTGCGTTAAGATGCCACTAGTTCCCACTGGGGCGCCACTTACGTCCCTTCTTCGGAACGAGGTATGAGGTGCTGCTCAAGGGCTGTTGGATAACCTGCAATAGCCAAGCTGTGTCGTATGTTCAAGTTCCGCTCTTGCTATCGAGAATTTTTCTGGTATGAGTCCTCGAGGATACTCTGCGACGGGTGGGCCATTGGCTACGATGTGATGTAGCTACGATGTGATGTAGCACTGAATACTTTTGAGTTTCGTTAATACGTGGTGGGCATGCGATGTTCAGTTACTTGCTAAGGGTTTCAAAGTACGTCACGTTACTACTTAACACAGTCCAGCCACTGGTTGACAATTATGTTTTAAGGTCAAACAAACAACGATTTTTGATGTCCACTAGCAGTCCGAAGTGTTGCAGAAAGTCTGCACTAAGTATCGGTATCGGCTACCACAAATCTCCAGCAAAAATTTCTTCTAAGGCCGAGTGAAAAATTGAGTACACGCGTGCCGAATGTTTAAATTCCACTGCTGTTGGCTGCAAAAAGTTTATAGCCATTTCCGAACTGACTGGCAATGGTCTGTGGGGCAGGGATGACGGAAACATCGGCTCTCGTATCGATGAGCAATTTAAGCTTGGTGCTGTGATCCTAAACACGCAGGCGTAAATGTTTTGAGGCGTCGCTTGTGTTTGCAACAAGGGACGCGTTATCTAGTTTTTTGGACCGCTTTTAGTATAGACAGCACGTGGTTTTTCACATTTTCTTGCCGGTCCACAAAATTTACGATGAAAGTAGCATATGTTATTTCAACGTTTAGCGGGGCTGAGTGAAAGAGCGAGACTAAAGCGTGAATTGCGAGCACAACTGTGTTGGAAAGCTCCTATTTGATTTCATTCCCAATTCGCTGTTGACACAGTTAAAATATCTTGATCATTGTAGCGTTTCTATTTCCTTTCCGTTATTTTCCTCTAACACACTTTTATTCCAATCAGATACCATAATTCATATTACGATTTTGCCTTACAGTTTGATATTCTATCACAATATTGGTTTTAGTTCCTCCCCACTTATTTACGCCTATATTCGAAATAAACAAAAAACATAAAAAACCAAAACTATTTTCTCTGAGAATGGCTATAAGTGTTCACACATATTTTCTGATTTCACTACTTCCTTTGTACTACGAGAAAACTTCCGTAGTTCCACCCCGAATGTAACTATAAATGGCAACTACAAGCGGGCAATTCACCTTCAAGCACTTCTTGCGATGACGACCGCCTCGAAGGTCGAGCAGAAAATTCATACACAACTTTGACGATTGATGTATTGAATGCCAAAACTGATAGAGTCGCGTTCAAGAATTCACATTTAACAGTGGACCATGGCCAAGTTGTAAAAAGACTTTCGATTTGTATATCGTTGCAAATTTACGCGAAGCGAAATACCAGAGAAATTTATATTTTTGACATGCAATTGAATAACCGTTCGCAAAGACCACTCACTCCGCTTCCACTCTCCGTCACGCGAAATTGTTTTTTCATCGTTCCTCCGACCATCGCCGTTCGCGATCAACCAGCTACCCCCATTTTCGCTAACAACCAAGGCACTCGACGTCGATGAGACGTTTTATACTGCTCAATCTTAGCTTCCAAAATACTGTAGAATCGAAACTTAAATTCTTGAGATTCACGTCAAAAACAGCACCGCGATGCATTTGTGGATACATTTGATCGCTTTCTTTTGGGCAGCTTTAATATTATCTTTTTCTTCTGCATATATAGTATCTGGTTTCTGTAAGTTTTGTATCAGCTTTTTGTCTGAATATAAATACTCCTTGCCGGTTCGAGCCTCCTTTGAATTGTTCCTCACGGCCCGTTATCCCTAGAACATCTTGCTGAATTCTATTCGTAAAGGTTCTTCAGCAGTTTGGCTAGGCGGACTGCTCGATTACTACAACTACAATCAGAACAACATACATAACATAAAAACAGCGTGGCGAACACCCCATGCCAACGGGTGGAACGAGCCAATAGTATCATCTTAAATTTCCTAAAAATGACCATGAACAACCCAAAGGGGAACACTTCAAAGAAGCTGTGGCAGCGAAGAATACAAGTAGAACAAATTTTAAATCATCAGTAACAGAGCATATACTTAAAAATGGCCACAAAATAACAATGAACGACGTCGAAGTAGTCAAAGATATCGATAAATGGCAAAAACTTCATTGCAGCGAAAGCATACAGATTAGGAAAGTATCGGCAAATTTAAGAATGAACACCGATCTAGGTCATAATAATTCAAAACTCATAAACCTAATTAGGTAATTAGGATTAAGTTATGAATGCTAGAAAGTAAAAATCCTATTGTGTAAAGAGTGTAATTAGTTGATAAATTTGCTAAAAACCCTCTGGTATATAAAGGTAGGTTAAGATAGGTAGGAAGTAGTGTAGTGAGGATGACCGTATGTTGCGGTTGAAATGAGCATATACACACAATAAAAACAAATATAGTCGAAGAAGGAAGCCTTTGAAATGTTTATTGCTATCTAAAGGCTGAAGAGCATGTGTGCAATGGCTAGGTAGACACATAAGAATTATGTCATTATCGTCAGCAACTTGGAGCATTTCTACGTCGGAGCAATGAGAGATATGGCCGTCTAAGATTATTAAATACTTTTCAATTGGTTTATGCGGTACGAAATGCTCTTTCAGCCAACGTAGAAAAATGTCTGAATTATTAAATTATGATTTTTTGTTCAAATATACGTTGGATCCTGCTGGTAGATCATCAGAATGCTCCTGCTTTCTGTTGACACCTGTAAAAATCAACACAGGTGGAATGAAGCTACAATTTGCACTACAGCACGCAACTACGGTTACATTCTCCCCTCGTTCTTTCGTAGTATGTAAGTGAACGTCCTTATTTCCTTTTGGTGTTATAACTTTTCCAGGTTTTTTTAAAAGCTGCACACCCATTTCATACACATTAAATATATGGGAAGGCGTTTCTAAGAGACCATTTTCCATCATCACTTTTGTCAGCAAGTCTTTGACATCATCAATATTCATTCCTCTGACTCTGGAGAGCGAAAGTCCTTCCGACTAATGAAGTGATAGTTAATGATTCCCCTCTAAAAAAGACTGCAACCAGGTGACTCCGGCCATTGCTGTACATTCACAAATCTTATGTCGAATATTTAGCTTTTCAGCAAATTTGTAGGCAATGGCTCTGACAGTTTTTCTGTCTGGAGCAAATCCAGTCGTAGATAGCCGTTTAATATGTTCCACTTATCGTTTTTCATTTGCTTTTCCTAGTATACCTCCAAAGTATTTCATTTTGAAATTAAGAAAAGTTGAAAATTCACGAAAAGATTGGTTTTGTATCAATTTCGTTAAACACAATTAAACTTGCCTTGAGGCCCAACACTGGCTTTCTCCATGTTGCCTGATATCATTCTACGGTTTAATGTTAGAAATGGTACATGAAAACGCTGTTGAGCTTCTTTTTTACTAATTTCACCCAATTTAACTTTAAAGACCGTCTCACGGAGTTAGTCTTCTGTCCAAATTGCTCTGCTCGTTGCGGTTGATGATCTTTTGTATACACGGGGCATTCTTTTGAATGAGTCAGATTTAATGCCTCTGAACAAAATTATTAGCCTCATATGCGGCATCTATACCAAAGTATGAAGCGGCATCTCTCCTTTTTAGTTGGTACAGATGCCGCATGATTTTTCAAAGAACACAAAATATGTAATAGATTCAAATTCAAATTATTCTCAAAAGCTGTAAATGCACAAAAAAATTCTGCGAACGGTGCAAATTTACGAAGAAAACAGGCGCATAAAAAATGTTCAAGGGCAAATTTCAGATATGGCATTTTCCGATTTATCAATTTCACTGGCTAAATATTTAACCCACGACTGCACTGAGATGATGATGTTTGCATACTAATTGTAGCATATAGCCCTGAATATGGTCTGGGTGAGATTTTAGAGCACGTGCGGCATCTTTCCAGACGCGACATCTCGCCTGCATTTACCCTACTGCAATGGAGTGTGAACTCCCAGAGGAACACAACAACAGGATTTTCTCCAAAAGAGCTCGTTTTTGATTTGAAATTGCGAAACATCGATCAAAATTATATGTTAACTGCCGTTTGTGACGACTCAAATACTGATCAACCGATAGGTGAAAACCGTGCCAAAGCCCTGAGGAATATCGAAATGCAACGGAAGAATGGAAGAACCGTTACAATAGTAAGCACCAAACGCCGCATAGGAACAAAGTTGATGACCATGTGGTACTGAAACATGAACCCACAGCTTCTGGAGAGTCACGCAAATTAGAGCCACGTTATAGAGGCCTTTATATAATTGCGGAGGTACTCGGAAATGATCGGTTTCTCGTACAGGACATGGAAAGTTCACATGGTCATCTGTATACTCTGTCGGTCACATCAGGGTTTAGTGTTCAGCTCCACCCGAGTTGGACACCGACAGCAGTGACAGTAATGATGCTTCAGAAGATGAGGGGGTCTGCAAGGACGTCGGAATGATGACTAGTCAGGAAGGGCTGAATTTTCAATAGAATAAATCCGACTTAGACGAAACACACAACGATGAACAGATGAGTGCCAGTGTCAAACATGAGACGCCGACCAGGATGGAACGAGTCTATTGATGTCAATAAAAACCCAAATATAAAACTAAATTTAGCGATTCGGTATCTTTTCCATTTTATGACGATTCCATTGATCTGATCTTTGCAAAAAAGTTTAACCGAGGAGGTTTTACGTTAATTTGTGTTAAAAATAAAGTATATTATTATTTGCTCAAATTAAACCCATTGAATTCACAAAAGTATTTTCAGAGAGTCAATATGGCTTATTGCGTGAATTTGTTCATTCCACTAATTAAGACTAAAGATCAAGGAAATTTCGTGAAATTTGCGCAGTCTTCATTAGTATCGAAACCCGACTGAGAACAGCACTCTGCTACCTTCGTATTATCTTTCAAGTGGAAATGAGAAAAAAATTATGATTATTTATTGGAGAGTGTGTGGAAGAGCGAATAAATAATTTTCTACACATACCAAACAAAATTAAATTTTTGGTGATTGAATTTAATCAGCCGCCTCATTTATCTGCACAAATAGTTTCTTTGACAGTAATTCCATTTTATTTACATTAAATAAGCCACAGCAAACCATAAATATAACGAAAATTTAACGGCTTCCATAGAAGCGTTTGATCAAAGACACGTACTCGTATCTATATAATACAATGCTTTTGAATAGACAATAAAACAAAGCAAAAATATTTTATTTTTTTTTTGTATGGTTTGATTTTAAGATTTTCAGCAGAACATTTTTCAAAAATATTTCATAATGATTAATGTTACCCTAAGAAAGTTTTTTTTATGTCCAACATTTGCCAGCTAATTTTAATAATAACTTTTTTTTTTCATGTGAAAAAATAAATTTTCATTGATATTAAATGAGATTCGTTGATATTTCTTTTGCTTTTTTGACTTGATGCACCCGCTTTTGCTTATAATGCCCAGTTCAGAGAGCAACAATTTTATTTGATAATGCTTATGAATCTTAATATAGAAACGTGCGGGTCCATTTGCTCTGTCTAATGGTCACTTATTACAGACCGCATGAACATTATGGAAAAATTGACACTAGACACGATTAACCAGTGGCCAACACTGCAATCATTTCACATACGGGATGAAAAACATGATTTCATTTAGTAATCGGCTTCTATTTAAGTGGGGGATATCCTAGTTGGAAAGTGTGGTGATAAAGGAGCTCATGAGTTGCACATAATACTTCAGAGAAGACCACAATCAATGGGGAGAAATAAATTGTCATTATTAGTTATCCATTATGATTTTTATTTTTGGTAAAATAAATTTTAATACTACCTTAACTCTTCAAAATTCACGAAAATTTTTGAATGGTGTTTGTAACTGTAATATAGTTCATTTTCAAGTTGATGTTTACAAATTATTCTTGATTGAATGCAGGAATGAATAAGCTGGAATGCATGCACTTCAAACACAAAACATTCTCATCTTCAGCTACTCATAAATTCCTTTCGAGAATGATTTCATGAGAGAATCGTTGCCGCTACCACGACCTTTCGCGGTGACTTTCCTCATCATTTTGCCCCCTAATTTGGTTAATTGGAAAACGGGTCAATAAATGGCATCCCATAAGATGTTCGTATTTCCTATTTAGATACACAAGAGCCAAGCCAGGCACTAACAATGCACAAACATTCGACATTCGACTTGTTGACGTCGTCTTAAATTGATGAATGAATAAGCTAAGGTTAAATATTGTGACTCTTAACACTTACGAGGTCGTCAAATTTAATTAAATTTGAATTTAAGTAAAGTCCCGTGTAGCAGCGCAAACGGTGGCACTTAGTTTAGTTGCGCTGTAGCAAGTGGAAATGCAAGATGGAATGGAAATTAATGGGATGCGAGGGTATTAGTGTGAGAGAGTACAGAACGTTGAGTTACTGCATAGTTTCTCAAGTTTTAGAAAGAAAATGCACATTAATTTTGTTTATTTTCTAGTTTTAACTGAGCAGCAACAATATTTAAAAACTAAGTAATATTATTTACAAATGGTTTAGGATTTATAATAGTTACGAAAAGTTGCAACTGGTAACGCGTGCAACTGAATAATATTATAATAATACAGGGTGCGGCAGCATAACTTCCTTTTTTGAAATGCCCGCCCTTAAAGTGCTAACTGTTATAGCGCGGCGCTAGTAGTCTCATTCGAGAGAGGTGATTTTAAAGTTTTGCTCATCCCTTGGTTAGTCGCTATCATGCGTTGGAACAGTAGTATCATGCGTTGGAAACAAGTACCGCTGAAAATTTGTTTTGTTGAATTTTGAAAAAAGGAAGTTATGCTGCCGCACCCTGTATACTATAATGATTTGATTCGGTTCTGCACTGCGCAAACACTCGCAGTAATCTTATCTATAACTAAGAAGCATGACATGTCAATAGATATTAATGACTATGCCACTAACAACTAAGGACTTTTTACAAAGTATAAATTTATTTCATAAAATTAGTATTACCCCTTTCAGTACCAAATTATGACAGCCGTGAAAAATCTTTTTTGAAAATTATTCTATGTCGATATCGGTCAAGTAACCGTAACAGATATCGACATACAATAATTTTCAAAAAAAAAGGTTGTGTATTATAATGTACAAATGTACTCAAAAGCATATTACCGAAATTTAAATTTTTCAAAATAAATTACAAAAGAACTCAAAGTCCAATAAAAAGGATCAAAAGAAATACGATTTGCATTGAACAGGTTTTTATATTAGTATTAAATTATTTTGCATGTCAAATGTGGGGATAAAAACCAGACAAATGTTAAGAATGAAACTTAATAAAACAATTTCATTCTTTCTTCAAACACAAATGTACATTGTATTTTGTGCAAAAGCAATGAGTTCTTCCACCGCATCCCTTGTTTTTACATCTGGTGGCCTCTTGATTTTTGTCCATATCTGGTAAATGACTGTAATGGTCCTTTGCTACCATCGCCACGGGTCAAACCTCTATTGCTGGTGAGGAAGAAGGTGCTGGTGGAGGTGTAGTGGAGGAGGAACACTCAGCGGATAAAGGTCGTCCGCGTTTTCTTTGAACGATCATTCCTGACTTTAGTAGAACTTCAGCCACCTCTTGTCTAAAATGTAGCAGGTCATGTCGATGCTTCGGCTCACCTTGATATTTCTTGCAGTACATCAGCCACCTATTGAGAAGCACTAGGTCTACTGCATGAAATATGCGTAGCAGACATTTCCAAGATTTCAAAAAAATCCGATATAATGCAATCAAAAAATCGACCTTGTCAACTCCTTCCATGAACGTGTTATATTTTTTTTATTATTTTTGCACGGCTGATTTCATCATATTGTTCTTTTTTTTGTTCCAACGCTTACAAAAATTGGGTTTTCCTTCGCCTCCGAAATTTGAGGCCATTGACACAACTTTGTTGTCTACCCATTTAGTTACAACGGCGTCCTGTTCTTTATTAACAAATTGTTTGGAATGGCCTTTTGTTTCCTTCTTCAGTAGAGAATCTACATTTTTATTCAATCCTTTTCCTGAAAATCGGTCCATTGTCATTGTGCACGCAGCCCATATTTTATTCGCCTTCAATAACCGCAAAAGATAATAAGACGAAAAATAATTTTCAAAAAATAACATTTGCCCAGGGGCTTGCAGTCTTTTGCTTAATTGAACCACAATCGCATTACTTTGACCTAGTTCACTCACATATGCCGGATTGATTTCGGTTGTTGCTCCCTGGTACAGCAAGGAATCCAACATTAGGCGGCTAGTGTCACTCGAAACGAACAATTTGAATCCCCAAGGATTTGGCTTTCACTTTATATATTACATGAAATGATTGGGCCTAACGTTTATGAATGTCTGTGTTGGCATTAGAAATTTGTAAATTATTCATCAGATGCAAATGGCTTCGTAAACTGAAAAATCTGTTCACGGACATTGTTTTTTTTTTGACCAATAGAACGCCAACAGAGCTGTCACAATACATCTGTACTCTTGGATATTGTAGATTACCTGTAAGAATGTGGCGGCTAATGAATTTTTTTATTTCTATGTGGTTGGTAGCCATAAAATTGGAGCTGCTCTGGATCGCATTAATATTCGTCATTTCTGACATTGTATCAAACAATTTGTCGGGAATATACTCGTGAAAATATTTCGATAGGTTCATAGCACCAATATCTTCACCGACAGTAAGGGGTGGATTCCGAAATATTTGTGGCTGAATAAAGGAATTGTAGTGATTTATGAATGTTCAATACTGTCCGTGAAGGACTGCAGCGATGGTCTGCTGCCTCGGCAGAAGAAGGTGTCGGTATCTGCCGAGAATGCCCTCGTCTGGAGACGCGTGAATGCGCTGGCAGGCTTGCATTGCGGTGTCGTGGGGCGAGTTCATTTCCTCAGCACGAGGACCCACTACAAAAAATTGCGCACTCACGAATTTGATTGCAGATCAAGAGGCGACCGAAGTCGCAAAAATTGTAGATAACTACACCGAAGGAGATAGAACTTGTTACGAGAACAAGTGGAACCTGAAAAGAAAGGCGGACTTGGGGTAACCTCGTCATTACCCGACGAAGTTCAGGGCCCACAAATGAAAGAGGGGCAACCGGGTGGTGATGGAGCCCCTTCGCACCCACCCAACCGGAATAAATCCATAGATATTTTGTTGCAGTGGCCAGGTATTCCTCTTGTGAGTGGAAAACTCATACAACTTGAATTGCATGAACTTTCCCATCAGAAGGGGAGTACCCCGGTGACCAATTTATGCCATAGAATTATACAATTTGATTGCATAACTCTATGCCATAAAGAGGCACTCTGCTTGGGCCACTCAACCCGCGACGTCACCTGAAACGAGAAGTATTGTTTAAGTACCCGGCGGCTGGCTCATGTCTTGAGGTGGAAGCCTGCAACCGTACCGGGTCCTATACCCGGTTAGAGTCGGGAGAAAGGAAAGACTGATTTTGTGGGAAAATTAGCACTTCATTATATTAATCATTTTATTCCCATACAACTATAAACGTTTTCATTTAGAATACTTTCCCGATTTACGAATGTAGATAGATTTGCAAGTCGTAAATGTAATATATATATATATATTGTATTTAGCTTTGAAATATTTCCAACAAATTAATTATCTATAATTTAGAACAGACTAGGTGCAATACGTAGAGAATGTAATCATGTGTGGACGTGTGACAAAACTCGCGAAATATTCCTTTCATTAATTTTCAACGATAAACCAAGAATGGTCGCCGAGTTTCAAGTTGGAATTACTAATCATAAAAAAATGAATTCAACCAAAAGAATAATCAAATAAACCATTGATTACAACTTTGAACGCTCATAAAATTGCTTTTCTACTAAACTGGAAATTTAAATTAGTTTTTTTTGTTGACATGTATTAAAAATTTAATTATGTTCCCAACTTGATTAGTTGAATATTTTTGAATTTTTTGTAACATATAAAAATCCACAGCTTTCAAGAAAAGTAATGACTTTTCATAAGCAAACAAGGAACATTTTTGCTACAATTAGTTCAACAATACAAAGCTTTACTTAGGTTTTACTGTTTTATAATTTAACAAAAAGAAATTAAAGATGTAATGGAGAAGAAAACATAATAATTGCTTTGGAATTAACTCAAATTATGATTGCAAAACGAATATATACTTATTTTTAAATTGTAAAAATAGTTAAAATATGTAATTTACTTCTTTCTATTTATTTATATGAATTTCATTTTTTTTTTTTTTAATGGAAAAAACATGCAAAAAATGTATATATAGATAACACAATAAATGGGTACTCACCCGCATGGTCCTCCGAGCGCTCGACGACGATGCAGATGGTCCTGTAATTCCGATTCTGTAACATCTATTTTAGAAGCTATTACTTCCATCAAATTGTACTTCTTATATTTGTAGTAGTCTGGTAAAACACTGAGGCAAAAAATTCCTGTTATCACTTCTACTAGAATACACAAATCCGGATTTTTCAAATCTACCTTATAGGCAGAATTTTTAGCAGTAACTAACTCAGCTATTTTTCCTATTAACAAGTCTCGATCAACTTTATTGTTGAATCGCTTGTTGATAACAATCGAAAAGCTTCCAGCACTAGAAACAAAATATTTATCGATTAAAGAACTGCAAGCAAAAACTATGTCCACAACGTTAGCGCGGCAAACGATTGGTACTGTATAAACCTGAGTACGTATCTAGTGGCAGGAGAATTTTCTTGATAAATCCTTTTAATAAGCTCAACTCCAATCTCAATCGGATCTTCAAATGCGGTTTAGATAAATATACGATTTTTCACTCCTGTATCCGCAGCCTGAAAGTTTGTAATGCTATGCTTTTTCAATAGCTCTAGGTCTATCTCTCGTCTCAGGCAGTCGGTAATGTCCATTTCAGATATCATAGGTTCTGTAGCTGGTTGACACGCTTCCGCCAATTGTCCATTTAGAATGTTGTAAGATTCACGGATGCACTCTTTTTCTTTGAAATTACATGTCACCAAAAACCCTTTCTGTCCAAACGCTAACTGGTGCCGTTTCCTATTATTATATGAGAAGCAACACGACGCCGAGGCGGATTGTTTTGACGACGAGCAATTTTGGTGATGCAGTGTATTTGTGGGACTATTGCTGTTGGGGCGTTGCCGCGGAGACGCAGTCGAGCCAATCGGGGCCCTCAATTGGCGATTAAACTCCGTTTTACGGCGATGAATGTTGGTCAAACTGATTTTAATCCTGTTCAAAGAACCGCTTCTACTCGTGTCGTCCGATTGATTCGCCTGACTCTGCCGTGAGTCTATCGTAAAGTCCCATGGATTTGGGTCCGAACTGCTCCGATTATGGGCAACTATGTTCCTGTCCTGGGTGTTGCAGTAGATGTGAGCGTTAGTGTAATTTAAATTATGGAAATCATTACCTGAATTATCACCAGCACCGGCACTAATTCCCAAACGTGGTTACCTCTCAAGTCTCCTTCACTCAATGACAACTGCCCTGTAAAAAGTTCTTCATCGTACCAGATCAATCTCAAATCGTACCAGTTCGATCGCAAATTGTTCTAGTTCAATCGGAAATTGTTCCAATTCAATCTGCAATCGTACCGGTTCGATCGTTTCAATTGATCTGGGACATTTTATGTTTGAGTTTTTCCTTAACCCTTTAACTGCTCGATTACTACAGAATGTTGGTCATTCTATTCTATTTGTTTTTTTTATGTTGTTTTTAGTGAAAATATTTTCAGAGGTGGATGGCATTACCTCATCCAGATCCAGTATGGATTCCTCTTCAGCTTCGTTATCTGATTTATTTGCATTTCTGCTCCAACACATCGCATGAAGCCTCTAAGCAACCTAGAAGTTCTTGTTCTGTCCAATACCTACCGTCCAGTTTTCAAAGACCTGAATCACGTTAAAAATAAGCATCAATAATAAAATAAATGGAAATATAAAGCTTAAAATTCAAAAACTAAATTCACACCATCTCTACTTCTGTGAGTACTTTGGTACATTGTAATGTTCACAAACATTTTCGCCTACAGATCACTACCATAGCGCTAAAACTTAATTGAAGATGGTAAAAACTAAATAATGCATTCAATTCAATTAAAGCAAAAATTCTGAAGTGGAAATATGTAAAAATGCTGGAGTAAATAAAAAAAATAAACTCACTAGTTGAACATGCCATTACAACCAAGGAAAACAGATACAAGAAACTGACATTCGGCAATCTATTATGAAAATTTTCTACGTCTAGCATTCAAAATAATTAGACATGTTTTTAATTGCGCTTGTCACCTTCTGAAAAATTAAATAAATAGCACAAAGGTCAATTAAATTTTATTATTTGTTGGATTTCTATTATTACTGTTCGCACTATCGTTTTTTAACCTATGCCTATGTATGTTACCGAAATCCGTTGTTGGTCATTGTTATACGTTTCAGTCACCTGGCGTTCCTGTTTTTGTTTGTCCTGTGTAACAAGTTTGTCAATGTCACGTTGTTTGAGTCATGGAGATGGAGTGGAGTCTCTGCACTATTGGCCTGTATGCTACTAATTTATGTTGTGCGGGGTTGTTAGATGTTACGTGTATGGTATTGTAGTAATCGAACAGTCGACTAGGCAAACTGCTTGAAAAACATTCCCGGGCAAAAACACAATTATTTTTTGTTAATACGCGAAAATCTTTAAAAAATAAATGAAAAACATTTTTGTAATAAAATTATTTCTGAATTAAATTTGTAAACAAACTTCTAAATAATAATAATTTATTAAATTTTTTTGTATTCTAAGGTATTAAATTATGTCGGATGCTTCAATGAACTAGCTAACCAAAAATATAAAACAATTATTATTTCCCTTTTTTATTCGTTGTAACTGTTTATTTGCTCATACGCCGACGATTCGAAGCACACACTTGCTTCTTCATCAGTGGTACAATAACTAAATTACATTTGCCTTAAAGCTACTTATAAACCTACTACTTTTACAATCTTACCCCTTACCCTAATTACTTCCTTAATTGGTTATTACGGCTAATAACTCTCATAAGGGGTGAGAAATTATTACCTAGATCGGTGTTTGATAGTATCTCCTGTGGTTGTCTTGCTATAACCAGGCTTTCGTAGGCGTCCAATTTGTATGTCGATTTGAGTTCTTTGGTTAACTCAAGATTCTCGTCGCTCATGCTATGCTTCTGCTCTATAATATGTCTTGCTACCGATGATTTAATTGTACTGCTGCATTTCTTGTGCCTGACTGCCGCTTCCGCCTCCTTCATATGTTCCTTAAATCTTGTTTTGATTAATCGCTTTGTCTGGCCGATATAAACGTGTGAGCACTGAGTACAGCTTACCCGGTAAATTCCGCTGACTTCCTCCTTGGTTTTCTTGTCCTTAGCTGATCCTAACATCGTCTTCAGTTGATGGTTTCTGCTGTGTGTGACGGCCTGAATATCATGCGCTTTAAATAATTTTTTAACTTTCTTCGTTAAGCTAGAGTATGGTACCGAGGTTCTACGGATTTGTTCAAGCTGTTCAGTTTGTGTGTACAACGTTGTTAGTCCCTGGTACCTAGAGTACACAACTGGCGAGTACTAGAGGACTACTCGGCTAGTGATCACCAGTATATAGCTGTTGAGATTCACGACGGTGCCACTCTGCGTGCATATGCCCAAACTTCAATCCTCGGATGGAGGACTGGGAGGATGGACGTCGAGAGGTTCACTGACGCGCTAACGGCAGGCGCACCGTTGCTGGGAGCTCCACCAGGGAGTGGAGGGCCTACAGCCAAGGACTTGGTGAACTCAACTATGAGTACCATCATAGCTGCTTGCGAGTCTTCCATGCCCCCTCGGAGACCCCGACATGGTAAGCCTCCAGTATACTGGTGGTCAAATGAGATCGCCGAACAAAGAAGCGAGTGTCACAAACTTCGGCGAGAGGCCCAGCGGGCGCGAACACGGGAGGAGGCAGACACTAAGCTAGCAGCATACAGGTCCGGCAGGAAATATCTTCGCAGGCTTATTAACAAGAGCAAGGCCCGATGCTGGCAAGACCTCATGGACGATGTAAATAGGGATCCGTGGGGCCTTGGCTACAAGCTGGTCATGGGGAAACTTGGTGCCCTACGGAAGCCTTGTATACATGACGCGGAAAAGATGGACGCGATAGTGCGGGGACTCTTCCCCGCCCAACCCGTCCGTGTTGACGCTGTCCATGGTGAAACAGCAGTCGAGTGCCCACTCTTCACACAGCTGGAACTGGAGGAGGCAGTCCTCTCCCTGAAAGCGAGGAAGGCTCCAGGTCCAGATGGTGTTCCAGCTGAGGTTTTGCAGCTCGTCTATCACCATTGTCCTGACTTGCTGCTCAGCACATTCAACGCTTGCCTACGGGACGGGGTTTTCCCGGTACGATGGAAGGTGGCGAGGCTCGTGCTGGTCAGCAAGGGGAAGGGAAATCCCGAATCGCCGTCTGCATACCACCCGTTATGCATGCTAGACACGGCTGGGAAAGTGCTAGAGAAACTCATCAAGGGAAGACTCACTGACGCGATTCGTGCTGCTGGGGACCTATCTCCTCGGCAGTACGGCTTTAGAGCAGGACGTTCTACCATTGATGCGATTGCAGAGGTGGTGAACGCGGTCCAAAAGGCAGAGGCATATAGTCGCACCAAGCGACGGATCGTCCTGTTGGTGACACTCGACGTCAGGAATGCCTTCAACTCCACTAGATGGGTGGATATTCTGGATACGCTGGAAAACTCTTTTCAAGTTCCAGAATATCTAATGCGGCTTTTGAGGAACTACCTTAAGGACCGAAGCCTGCTCTACGACACGACACAGGGCCAACGAAGGATGGAAATTACCTCGGGTGTTGCCCAGGGATCTATCCTTGGTCCGGACCTGTGGAACGTGTCTTACGACGGGCTACTGAGACTTGAGATGCCAGATGAGTCGCGCTTGGTCGGCTATGCGGATGATGTTGCGGCCCTGGTCGCCAGACGCACCGTTGAACAAGCGCAACTTAGGCTAGGTATGCTAATGCGCCGAGTGAGGGACTGGATGACTGCTCGCGGGCTGAGTTTAGCACTGGAGAAAACCGAAGTGGTCATCTTGACAAAAAAGAGAATCCCTAGAGTAAGGATGATCAGTATTGGAGATATACAGATCGAATCGAAGCCAGCGGTGAAGTACCTGGGGCTACTGATCGACTCGAAGATGAGTTTCTCTGAGCAAATCAGGGCAACGGCTGAGAGGGCTGCTTCGGGAATATCGGCCCTGAGTCGACTTATGGCCAACGTAGGGGGACCCAGCCCATCAAGAAGACGCCTCTTGATGAGTGCTGTAGGGTCAGTGCTAATGTACGGAGCAGAGGTATGGGGCGACGCTCTCAGCAAGGAGGTATACCGAAAACGATTGGCACAGGTACAGAGAAGAGGAGCACTGAGAATTGCATCTTCGTATCCAACAGTCTCCGACTCGGCGGTGAGAGTGATTGCAGGCGTGATACCTGTTGCCCTCCTTGCTAGAGAGCGCCGCGCTATTTACCTGCGCCAAAACGAGGATGTGAGGGAGATGGTTGTCCGCGAGGAGAGACAACGCTCGCTCAACGATTGGCAGCAGTCTTGGAGGAATTGCACGAAGGGAAGGTGGACTGCGCGCCTCATCCCGGATGTGAGACCGTGGCTCAATCGAAGGCATGGTGAGACTGACTTCTATCTGACCCAGCTTTTGAGCGGGCACGGGTGTTTTCAGTCTTACCTGCACAAGATCGGCAAGTCACGGTCTCCCGATTGTCGGTTTTGCCCAGGAGAGGAGGACAATGCCTGTCACATATTTTTTGCGTGTACCAAATGGGCCAGGCTGCGAAGGGAACTCTACAGGGAGATGGAAGAGCTCACCCCGGATAATGTAGCTGCGGTGATGCTCGAATCGGTTGACAAATGGAACCAGGTGGCACATTATGCTCGGGCAGTCCTAAAATATAAAAGGGACTCACAGCAGCCGGAGGCACTGGGGCTGGGGGATCGCTCTTCTGGCAATTCCTCTTCCCCCCTCCCCTCCCGCTAGGAAAGGGACTCCCCAGCTTGAAGGCGCCCCACGGCGTAACAAAACGAGACCTGGCCCGAAGTAATGTGTCAAACGGTTCCAGGCTAGGTTCTCAGATTGACAGGGGAGGTGTTTAGTGGGTAGTCCAAGGGTATCCTCCATGGGAGTCCCACACTGCCAGACTCGGGGGCATAAATGCCTTCACCTCCCTACCACAAAAAAAAAAAAAAAAAAAACGTTGTTAGTTCGTCCTGCCTATGCCGCTTTATTTTTTTGCGAATTAATTGATCCACTATTATGGCTGGGAATCCACTTATTTTTGCTGTCTCAACAATGTAATCGCGTTCTTTTTTGAATTCTTCACTACTCAACGGTATATTTGTCAACCTATGTACCATCGAATGATATGCTGCCATTTTATGCTGATATGCGTGGTTAGAATCACTGGTGATCGTTCGCTGCGTGCTTGAAGGTTTTCTGTAGATGACAAATTCTAGGTGTTGATTATTGCGAATAATTTTGAGGTCCAGGAAATTCAATACGTTGTTTACCTCTTCTTCCATCGTAAATCGTATGTTTTGGTGAATGTTGTTGATTTTCTCTAAATTTACTTTAGCTTCGTCCTTTTTCACCACGGCCAAGACATCGTCAACGTATCGCCACCATTTTCGAGGAGTTACTTGGAGATTGTCCATTTTTCGCTCAAATTTGGCCATGAATACTTCAGCTATTAGCGGAGAAAGGGGGTTTCCCATCGCAGTCCCGTCTTTTGCTTTAAAAAACTTACCTCTGAAGGTAAAATAATTCTCCCTCATACATAATGCTGCTAATTTTACATATTCCCTAGTTGTTTTTTTGGATACATGATCTACATTGCCATCTTGTAACCATTCTTCGAAAAAACATAATGCCTCTTTAACAGGGATACTTGGAAAAAGTGCCTTGACATCAAAGGAAACCAACATCTCGTCTTCTTGGATATGTAGACCTTTGATTTTTTGTACTAAATTATGTGTATTATGTACTGATCGCCTACTCAATTCCTTACCAATGTGGCCGATTTCAGCAACCAACCATTTCGCAAAGTTATACGTTGGGGAATTCGTGTCCGCTATGATTTCCCTCATGTCGTCTCCATTTTTGTGGATTTTAGGTTGGCATCTAATACGTGGTAGCGAGGGATTAGGCATTTTCAACTGGTTGATATTCTGGAACGTTGAGCTAGCTTCCTTCAGCGCTTTTTCCACCCGTTTAATTGAATCTGGTAGTGGGTCTTTGCGAATTTCGACGAAGTTTCCTGTTGCCAGTTTCTCCATAGTGCGGTTGTCATATTCCGTCTTATCCATAATAACGACTTTATTTCCTTTATCTGCTTTGAGATAAAATACCGGCTTCTTCTTCAGTTCGTTAACCCCCTTTCTCCGCTAATAGCTGAAGTATTCATGGCCAAATTTGAGGAAAAAATGGACAATCTCCAAGTAACTCCTCGAATATGGTGGCGATACGTTGACGATGTCTTGGCCGTGGTGAAAAAGGACGAAGCTTAAGTAAGTTTGGAGAAAGTCAACAACATTCACCAAAACATGCGATTTACGATGGAAGAAGAGGTAAACAACGTATTGAATTTCCTGGACCTCAAAATTATTCGCAATAATCAACACCTAGAATTTGGCATCTACAGGAAACCTTCAAGCACGCAGCGAACGATCACCAGTGATTCTAACCACGCATATCAGCATAAAATCGCAGCCTATCATTCGATGGTACATAGGTTGACAAATATACTGTTGGGTAGTGAATAATTCAAAAAAGAACGCGATTACATTGTTAAGACAGCAAAAATAAATGGATTCCCAGCCATAATAGTGGATCAATTAATTCGCAAAAAAATAAAGCGGCATAGGCAGGACGAACTAACAACGTTGTACACACAAACTGAACAGCTTGAACAAATCCGTAGAATCTCGGTACCATACTCTAGCTTAACGAAGAAAGTTAAAAAATTATTTAAAGCGCATGATATTCAGGTCGTCACACACAGCAGAAACCATCAACTGAAGACGATGTTAGGATCAGCTAAGGACAAGAAAACCAAGGAGGAAGTCAGCGGAATTTACTGGGTAAGCTGTACTCAGTGCTCACACGTTTATATCGGCCAGACAAAGTGATTAATCAAAACAAGATTTAAGGAACATATGAAGTAGGCGGAAGCGGCAGTCAGGCACAAGAAATGCAGCAGTACAATTAAATCATCGGTAGCAAGACATATTATAGAGCAGAAGCATAGCATGAGCGACGAGAATCTTGAGTTAACCAAAGAACTCAAATCGACATACAAATTGGACGCCTACGAAAGCCTGGTTATAGCACGACAACCACAGGAGATACTATCAAACACCGATCTAGGTAATAATTTCTCACCCCTCATGAGAGTTATTAGCCGTAATAACCAATTAAGGAAGTAATTAGGG
This sequence comes from Odontomyia ornata, assembly GCA_963969285.1. Taxonomy (NCBI): domain Eukaryota; kingdom Metazoa; phylum Arthropoda; class Insecta; order Diptera; family Stratiomyidae; genus Odontomyia; species Odontomyia ornata. The sequence goes on from OZ017740.1 coordinate 12,532,457, forward strand.
TAAGGGGTAAGATTGTAAAAGTAGTAGGTATATAAGTAGCTTTAAGGCAAATGTAATCTAGTTATTGTCGATGGGCAAATAAACAGTTACAACGAATAAAAAAGGGAAATAATAATTTTTTTATATTTTTGGTTGTATTCTAAATTTTTACATATCTATAATATAAAAATAAAACAAAATAAATAAAAATTACAAAAAAAAAAAATTTCTGATGACAGCAACCCCTTTGTAATGCAATTTAAAAAAAAAGAATTGCAGTTTATATGGTCGGAAGAAACCACCGTTGACGCCAGGTAGAGGACTCGCGAAGTAAACTTCCGTTGCCGGGGTGAGTCTGTTGGGGATAAGCAACGCGAGTGCGTCGAATGGGCGAACTGCAGAAAGTTTCGGAGTTTAAAACTTGGCATCTGATCGATATTTACACATTTGAATTTGCAAATATTATCTTCTATCGACGGATTTGTCTAGCATGGGCAAATTTTAAATGACGAGACAACATTTAATACTCTGTGTGTACTAGTTTGTTTGTATTTTACTGATTAAACCATGTGAATGTCAAGGATATAAAACTAGTGGTCTGTGAAAATGTGTCCACATAAAGTTTTAACATAAAATCGGTGATTAATTGATTCACTAATTAAATTCGATGAAACATCTTCAACAAATTGCTCGATCTGTAAAACTTTAAAGTGAAAATATCTCATTCTGCAAAATACATACACAAAAATTCCGAAATTGTGTGCAGTACAAATAATAATTGATAGTACTAACCATGTTTTATACAACAGTTGCAAAAAAAAAATAAAGGTGGAAAAACAAAATCAAACCAACATTGTCATCAAGGAGATAAAAGCTAACTTTGCACACTCAACTCACCTCAACTTCACGGCAGAAATTTCGTTACGCGTGAATTTCATCTTTAATTTGAAGTACTTGGTTAAATTAAATTCCTTGGGTGTTATTAGTGTGCATGTGAAACAAGTTGGGTAGACAGACCTACGCTCATGTCAGATGAGTTTTGTACCCAACTTACGAAATGCAGTCACCAGCAACGAGTAATGTCAAGAAACATGTGAAATAGATGTGCACGTTTCAAAGAAAATACATTGTTTCTCTATTTTCAACCGTCGCCATTTTGTTGCAAACTTACAAAAACCACTCAAATCATGAACTGCCAAAAATATTATCAAATCAAATCTGAAGTGTCTGATTCGATGGAAAGTTCATAAAATATCAAAATCTTGTGTTATTGTTGTTGTATTTGGAGAAATTTCATATGTCTATAACTTCCGTGAATATGATTAAATTTTTCGTGTATTTCTCCTTCCTATGCGCCCACTGAAGCAAGAAATTCTAGTTTAAGACCTATTTTGGAAAGTTTTCGTCAAGACTTTTCATTTGATACCCATATTCAATATCTTTGATGAAACTTTTTTCGGGGGCCACTCCCCTATATGGGGAGGCTCCCTTTAAAAACCTTATAAGAGTTTTTCTGTAGTTGTGCTTTGAACAGGGCACCACTTTACACTAACCTACAAAATTTGATGCTTCTAGCTTAAGTAGTTACCGAGCAAAAATGGTGAGGCACACTGACGGACGGACAGACAGGACGCGATTATAGTAGGTTTCTGTAAAATGATTTTCTTCTTTGTAGCACTACAGCCTCTTCGCCTAGAGATAGTCAGAGTGTCTCATTGTCATGATTGAATGTATCGGCACTCCACAAGGTGATATGATCATTATCACGCTTGGGCGTGTGTTCATTCGCCCACTCAGCTGCGATACGTTCTGATTTTAAACCAGTGCGTATCATAACTGAACAGGCTTATAGCCCATCCAAAGAATCAGTTGAACTAAATCTCGTTGACGCCAACGAAACTCGAACCAGAGACCTTCGGCTTACGGGCTTAGTGGTCTAACTACTAGACCACGCGGACTACTACGGACTATTTTATATTAATGAAAATTTATATGATATATGGTATTTACGAGTATATACAAGTTTGACATTATTGTTTTGTTATTTATTTTTTGAATTCCAAAGAGAAGTATAAATTTTTCCAACGTTCCCTTAACATTAAAGAGAAAAGTGATACAGATTTAGATTGATAAAAGCTAAGTCAATACTCGGTGATAACCGGTAAATGCTATTAAATTATGAATCATGATGAATGATGATCTTGGCTCATAAAAATTTTATCATCACCTCCTGTTTTCTGTGAAAATAATGGATTTATGGTTTCAAAAACAACGCAAAAACTGGTAAAGGAGTGCGTTTGGACAGCTCATACATTTGCCGCATATAACAATTTCGCAGACCTTACCCACCCCGTCAACGAGCGCTCGTCAGACGAGGACTGGGTAAGTACCCATAAATTTAATAGTGTAACTGACTCCTATTGCTAGCACACTTTTTTTAGCATGCCCGTCTGCTAAAGAAAGAAAATTCGGTTTTTTCATTTATTTTATACGGAGAATCCGTGAGTATTGCGGTTTTAGTCCGTTTTCTAGTCTTTCTTGCTTGAGTCCTGACTTCTTCTGAAATTTCTATTATATGTGCAGGACTAACAAGAAACAAAGTTTGTCTTTCGGGAGTTTTTTCTCTTTCTAATGTGATCGACATTGAATGTTCTGACCTTCAATCAAGACTTTTTACTTTTTGACAAGGTGGAACGTTAGGCTCAATAAAATCCGTTTCAGAGGTGCTCGGCAACATGTCATGATCGGATTTCTTAGTGGCAACTAAATCTTTGAAAGCAGCTGTTGATACGCTAGGCTGGGCTGACTTTTCAGAGGCACTCAGATTTAGATCAACTGCGAAAGAATCTGCCAAAACAGATGGAGTTGAAGCAACTGGCTGTGATGTTTCGCTAGTTGTTGGATTTTCATTTTTTTGTTTTAGATATCATGACTTGCAGTGACTTTCGCTAAAATGCTTGTTGAAGAAGAAGCTGTAGTTTGGAATAAAGATTCGTTGGAAGTAGCATTCAGATCTTGAGCGGGTACTTTAGTATTAGTAGTTTCGTAGTTTCTTTAGTATTAGTAGTTTCGGCGACGATGAAGTCAGCTTCGGTAAATACATTCCTATCTACTGGCCATATTCCACATTTTTTAAATCCGTTTATGGCAGTAAGCATAGTTGCAGCCTAAAGGTAAGCTACCCCGAAAAGTTTGCTACTTAGTAAGGTGTAACAAAGCGACCAGGATGTTCCCGCAACCACTTTTTTACCTCTGCACTGTAGTAAGTACTCAGCGGTCGCATGAAGGCAGCGTCCAGCGGCTGCAATTTATAGGTGCAGAGTGGTGGGCTACATAACAGTATTACATGATGTTCTCATGCATAATCAATCAACTCAAGATTTTTAGTATGCGACGCATGTCCATCAAGTATTAGTAAGACAGGTTTCTCTTTCATGGGTCTACAAAATTCAACAAAAAACTTAAACCAATCGAAAAATATTTTTGATGTAATCCAGTCATTGTCACTGCATGTTCCCCAAAATCCTGATGGTGTATCATCCAGCATGCGTTCTTGTCGCGCTAAAACAGATTTCGGCTGTTGTTGATTGACCTCTTTCTGCTGAAGACAAGCATCCAACTTGTTTCTGGCTCCTGACTTTTGATTGACTCTTGGGTACTGTGCTAACACCGGTTTCAGCAACGTTATAAATTCTATCGGGACACAGTTTATACTTGTCAACAATATGTTCAAACAATGTAAAAAACTCGCTAACCGCTACCATAGCTCTCGCGGAAAAAGTAGGCTCAGGGCGCCCGTAAGATAGATCTGGGTTTCGCTTAAAAAACCACTGAGCCAGTCCTCTCCAGCCATACCACTGTCGGCCTCAAACGAATGTTCTATCTTGTTTCTTTCGGCTAATTGATAAGCGAAAACACGAAGCTCTTCACCTGTTAAACCAAATAATCGTGCTTCCATAATTTTTACGTACGTAGACAATTCTTCCTCTTGTTCTTGATTAAATACTGGCTTGTATCGTCCCATTTTTTCCCCCGCAATCGTTATCTGTATCTGTGTCTTCATTTTCATAATTTCGGGCTTTTTTGACTCGACGTTCTAAAGTTGATTTCGGCACATCGTATGTACTTGAGGCTCGAAGAAATCCCATCCTTTCTGAAATAACAGCGTTAACTGCTCTTCTCATATCTTCTTCATCCCATTTTTCACGCTCCGTCTTTCTCTTCTAGTTTCGAACCATTTCGGCTGTAAAATAAATAAATAATAACGTCATTAAAGTCGGGGCAAAACGGGATAGTATCCCATTATGCTCCGATTGTTTTGCCCCAGCGGTACAATACGATTCCAAAACAAAATCAAGCATTTCTAACTTATAAAACTGAGATGTTTTAACTTTACCTAATATCAAAATTCGATACTACGACCATAACATTTTGTCGAAAATAGTACAGAAATCGACTTACTAACCTGATAACACATCAACGATTCCATGATAAATACGTAAAACTTAGTTCAAATTCACTTTTTCTTGCACAGTGCACTTAAACAAGTCTCAACACGCTTCTCTCAGTGTGCCTGGCGCGAGCCGACTGAAGTTCGTGCAAATGGCGCTGTTACCTGCCCATTTGCGTGTACGAGACACACACACAAGAACATTTCCCGTTCTGCCCCGAACATCGTTTTGCCCCGATTTCCCCTATATGTAGGGTGGTTCAGCACGAGCAGAGGGTGTCTTGGAAGACCCTCGACACGACTGAGCGCTAGCCAGCTTCAGTACGCCACCGCGGGTTACTCACACCTCTGCTGAAACATAATGTCTGCGACTGCGGTGAATTCCGCGGTCGCAACAGATGCTTATAAGGGTTGACAAATGGAACTGCGTGGCCCATTAGGCTCGGGTAGTGCTGAAAGTTAAAAGAGGCACACGGTCAATGCATTGCCATCAAAGAACATTAGAATTGTTTTGGGTAACTACAATGCAAATATCGGTCAAGAAACGATGCATAGAGAATAGAGATGCAAGAGAATGTGGATACGTATTGTTACATGTACAAAGAATCCTGTGAGCTACTGTCGCAATTGTTTTCACAACCATTAAGAACATCAACAAAATGAATTTACTCAAAACCACGAGAGCCCACCAAGCATGATCAACATCTGAAAGTGACGTAACTCCATTCATTAATCTGCTCGAATATACCAGCTAACTCTCGGCAAAACATTCACCAATGTACGAAAAATGCATTCAACGGATGCAGACCCTAAATAAAGGCGAGCTGAATGAATGGGGGGATCATTCATTCAACCGCGATAGTAAAAACGGCGATAGTGTGTGGGGAGTGTGAATTGAAAAGCGACAAGTAGTAGTGAAGTGATTTTAGAAGACAATTGCGATAGGAATTTATGGACAAGTGGAAGTTTTAATTTTAAAAGTGAAAATTAAAATTTTGAAATAGACCAAATAAGTAATTTAATAAACTCTTTTAATTTAATTTAAAAGACATTGCGTTTTCACTTTCCTGGAACATTAAAATTATTGGCCGCGAACCATAACACGCGACAGTGGTGTCGAGAAGTGAGAAAGAAAATTTTGAAAGTGAAAAACGTTTAAACACTAAAAAAAATGCACAATAGTGAAATCTAACGTGGAAACAAGTGGAAAAATAAATAAAAGCCAAAACAATAAAAATGCCACGAAATTTGCATCTAAGAATTAATGAATCGACCATGTCGGAGCTTAAAGAAGAATTGGAACAGCGAAATCTGGCTACGCAAGGTACAAAGGCCACACAGATTGCACGCTTGCGTGACGCGATCGAATCGGAAAGCATGAATCTGGGTTCGGGTGAGCTCTCAGATGCGGAAAAAGGCGCAGAAGGTGGAGAAGTAGAAACACCAAAATCAAAGGAGCCAGAAAATGCGCTAATGCAAATGTTAATGCTGATGTCATCCAGTCTGACTGTGAAGCTAGATGAACAATCAGCTAAGCTAAATGAACAGTCATCCAGTTTGACCGCGAAGCTAAGTGAACAGTCATCCAGTTTAACAGCGAAGCTAAATGAACAATCAGCGAAGCTGGACCAACAAGCGATCGAAATCAAGGCAGACATCACACAGAAGCTGGAGAAACAGTCAACCGAAATAAAAGCGGAGCTCCGTCATCTGAACCAACAAATTAAAGGCATCGAGGAAAAGGTTGACCAGGTCGAGGAAAAGGTTTACCAGGTCGAGGAAAAGGTCAGCCAGGTCAAAGAGAGAATGAACCATGAGATGGAAAAAGTGAAAAAGGAATTAGAAGCAGCAAAGGCAGTAGTAACCACCTCACCAGCACCGCTTGTAACCGCAGCGCAAAGCACATCCAGAAATGCGCAAGCACTAATATTCGATGGGCAAATGGTCTGGAGTATTTACAAAATCCAGTTTGAAGCCGCCGCTAGGATAAATCAGTGGAATGAGCAGGAACGAGTAACTGCATTAATTCTTGCTCTAAGAGGTCCAGCTGCCGAGCTTTTGCAGACTATTCCCGTTGATTTACACTCAAACCCGGCTGCTATCAAACCCGGCTGCTATATTGAATGCGCTCGACATGCGTTATGGAGGCGCCCATCTGAAGCAAATTTATCGGGCACAGCTACGGAATTGGATGCAGAAGTCTGGTGAAACCTTACAGCAGCTAGCCCAAGACATTGAGCGACTGGCACTTTTGGCTTACCCAGCGTACGACCCAGAACATCGAGATGACGCAGCAACAGAAGCATTCATCAGCGCCTTAGAAGACCAGGAATTGCAACAAGCTGTGTGTTTAGTTCAAAAGCAAACAGTCAAGGATTCATTGGCTTATAGCCTGAACTTTGAGGCAGTGAAAAATATGACTCGTACCACTGCCCGGGTTCGCAAGGTAGTGGCAGACGAGTGCAGGTATGAGCGTGTGGAAAATGAGCGAGAGCCGCAAGTAAATGGTGCGCCTAGATGCTGGGATTGCGATGAAAAGGGGCACCTGCGAAGAGCCTGCAAGAAGCGAAGAAAACGGAGCTATTGTCCAGAATGGTGGAGATCCAGACCGTGTCAGGAGGCTAGAATAGAACCCCATCACACTGAAAGGGCCAACTTCATGCGACGGACGTCGGCTAGGAGGGTCGACATCCCCAGCACCCCCATCACCGTGTCAAGGCAACATCGTGGAGAAGCAGACTTACGCCTTCCTGGTCAAGTTGATGAAGAACATTGCACCATAACAAACGACACTGGCGCAACCTGATTGACGATCCGACCAGACCTAGTGAGGCCCCAACTACTACAAACTACAAACAATACTTCCTAAAAGCCGAATCCACGATGTGGTTAAGGAAATGCATGAAGGATCCTCGGGAGGCCACCTTCGTGTTAACAAGACCTTAGCGAAATTGCGGGAAAAGTTCTACTGGCTCCACGCTCGAGAAGACGTAGAGGACTGATGTCACAGATGCACAATTCGCGCTTCCGTCAAAGGCCCAAAGCGACGACTGAGAGGACAAATGCAAACCTATAACGTGGGCGTGCCATTTGAAAGGGTTGCTGTTTACATCGCAAGACCCTTTCCTGAATCCGAATGGGGAAATCGATACACGCTGGTTGTAGCCGATTATTTCAGCAAGTGGCCCAAGGTCTACCCCATTCCCAACCAGGAAGCAACTACTGTAGCCGAACAGCTAGTGTTAAAATGGGTCAGTAGGTACGGCGTACCTGGCGAACTACATTCAGATCAAGGTCGAAACTTCGAATCACTAGTTTTTAGCGAAATGTGCAAGCTGCTGAGAATACGGAAAACGAGGACAACACCGCTGCATCCCCAATCCGATGGAACGGTCGAACGTTTCAACGGCACTCTCAATAAACACCTGGCCAAGATGGTTGACGAGAACCAAAGGGACTGGGACCGACACATTCCACTATATTTGATGGCGTACCGAGCTGCCGAACATGCATCGACGGGCCAAGCCCCAGCCAAAGTCATTTTTGGAAAGACTATTCGTCTGCCAGCTGATATAAAGTTCGGAACATCCCCCGAGAAACCCCAAACCATCTCGGAGTACGTAAGTGAGCTAAGACAACGGTTGAACCAGATACATCGCACAGTGTGAACACCTCGAATCGGCTACTGACCGCATGAAGACCAGGTATGATCTAAAGGCAAATTCTACTGGCTTCCAGCAAGATGACTTGGTCTGACTATATAACCCACAGCGGCGAAAGGGTAGGTCTCCAAAGTTGCAACATAATTGGGAGGGACCATACCGAGTTACAAAGCAAATCAACGACGTCGTATACCGAATACAGGAACATCGTAAGCCAAGAGCCAAAATGAAAATTGTACACCTGGACCGTCTTGCCCCATATTACATCCAGGGAGAATAGACTACAACTGTCGACACATCTTTTCGGGGCGAAAAGAACTGAGGTGGGGGCAGTGTTACATGTACAAAGAATCCTGTGAGCTACTGTCGCAATTGTTTTCACAACCATTCAGAACATCAACAAAATGCATTTACTCGACACCACGAGAACCCACCAAGCATGATCAACATCTGAAAGTGACGTCACTCCATTCATTAATCTGCTCGAATCTACCAGGTACCTTTCGGTAGAACATTCGCCAATGTACGAGAAATGGGTGAATAGGTAGAGACCCTATATAAAGGCGAGCTGAATGAATGGGGGGATCATTCATTCAACTGCGATAGTAAAAACGGCGATAGTGTGTGGAGAGTGTGAATTGAAAAGCGATCAAGTAGTAATGAAGTGATTTTAGAAGACAATTGCGATAGGAATTTATGGACAAGTGGAAGTTTTAATTTTAATAGTGAAAATTAAAATTGTGAAATAGACCAAACAAGTAATTTAATAAACTCTTTTAATTTAATTTAAAAGACATTGCGTTTTCACTTTCCCGGAACATTAAAATTATTGGCCGCGAACCATAACACGCGACAGTATCTTAGACACCTCGGGCTTAATATTACCGAAACTTTATGTGTACGCACCAAAAACACTAGTACCAGACGGAACTCTCGTCATTTTAGGAAGGTACTAAAACCCATGCGTTGACATCTCTCTCGCGTGGTGCACAGTGGGAGTTTTATTACTTCAGTGTGTATGAGAGACGTGTGTTTATGAATCTAATAAGAACCTCACCATCAATATAAGGTGAATCCAGCACTAAACCCTGAATCTAAATGAGCCATAAGCAATGGCAGGGGAATGGGTAGGCAACTCCAGTGAAAGCCAAGACTTGAGTATCAGCTGGCGTTTATTCGAACGGTGGCGCATTTTGCTCATTGATTTTTTGCATGAGTGATGAAGAATTAATGTTGCTAACTAGTGCAAGCTGGAAAATATGATGTGAGACTCATATCGAGGGGTTATTTGTAGTGAAATTAAGATGTTCAATAAGTCCGTAAAGGACTGCAGCGATGGTCTGCTGCCTCGGCAGAAGAAGGTGTCGGTATCTGCCAAGAATGCCCTCGTCTGGAGACGCGTGAATGCGCTGGCAGGCTAGCATTGCGGTGTCGTGGGGCGGGTTCATTTCCCCAGCACGAGGACCCACTACAAAAAAATTTCGCACTCACGAATTTGACTGCTGGAGATCCAGGGGCAACCGAAGTCGCAAAAAGTGTAGATAACTACGTCGAGGGAGATAGTACTTGTTTCGAGAACAAGAGGAACCTGAGAAGAAAGGTGGACTTGAGGTAACCTCGTCATTACCCGACGAAGTTCATGGCCCACAAATGAAAGAGGGGCAAACGGGTGATGGTGGAGCCCCTTCGCACCCACCCAACCGGAATAAATCCATATATATTTTGTTGCAGTGGCCAGGTATTCCTCTTCTGAGTGGAAAACTCATACAACTTGAATTGCATGAACTTTCCCATCAGAAGGGGAGTACCCCGGTGACCAATTTATGCCATAGAATTATACAATTTGATTGCATAACTCTATGCCATAAAGAGGCACTCTGCTTGGGCCACTCAACCCGCGACGTCATCTGAAACGAGAAGGATTAATTTGTACCCGGCGGCTGGCTCATGGTTTTAGGGGCAGCCTGCCACCGTACCGAGTCCTATACCCGGTCAGAGCCGGAAGAAAGGAAAGACCGAAGGGTATGATATTAGTTCATGGTTTTAATTTCTTGTTATTATTTTCAATAAGAACATAGTGAATTTGTAAATTAAAATTTGACAAAACAATAAGCATTCCAGTATGAATAAAATAAAGTATAACAGGTGAAATTGCTTTTATCTGTCACGTGAATCGTAGATTCCCTATCACATTTAACAAATTAAATATGAATTTCAATTGTAAAAACAAATACATAACTAAATTTTGTTGCAATATTTTTATCGTTCAAATTATTTGACGATTATAATATATTTTATTATAAAATCGTAATAAAGCTACGATTTCTTTAGAAAAAGGATTTATATGTGGTAATAAGCATTTTTAAAATTAGTTAATTTTTAAGGGATTATATATTCTTGGACAAAAAAAAATATTCGAGAAAGGACTTAAAAATTACCTATTTTTTTGATAAAAGTATTTAAATGTGAATTAATAATTTCTTTATTATATTTTTTATTGAATGACGTAGTCGTGAAATTTCTCAATCTTATCTCTTTCGTACGAAACAAAGTGTCGTTAAATATGTCGTAAATAATTATTGTAACTAGTAAGAAATTCTTTTATATATTTATTAAAAATTAATAAATAACTATTTCTGTTTATTTTTTTTTTAGATTTGTTTGCCTTTTTCTTGTTTTTAAATATGACTTCTTAAAATTTAATCGCTATTTGTTAACAATTTCGTATTTTTTTTATCATTTGCAGTTTTTAATCGACGTCTTCACGAGCGGCTTTTTGGGATTTAAACAAAAGTTCGATTTTTTTGCGCAATCGAATTGCAATATTTTTAAAAATGAAAAAAAAACATGCAAAAAAATATATGTATTAATAACACCATAATAGGGTACTCACCTGCATGGTCCTCCGAGCGCTCGATGACGATGCAGATGGTCCGGAAATTTCGATTCTGTAACAAAGGTATTACTTCCTATTAACAAGTCTCGATCAATGTGATGGTTGCTTCGCTTGTTGATAACAATTGAAAAGCTTCCAGCACTAGCAACAAAATATTCGTCGATTAAAGAACTGAGTACGTATCTAGTGGCAGGAGAATTTTCCTGATAAATCCTTCCTTTCCAACTGCCAATGCACATATTATTCTCGCGTCAGCAATATAACCGCACACCGTTACGATCATGCACACAATCACTTGAAAAACTCTTAGCCTCTGCATTTAGCTTTTGATCAGTGACATACAACACCAAATGCTTCATTTCACAATATCTAACAACGGGATGCCCATGACGAGACAGCTGTTTCGTTTTATTTCCGCACAAGAATCTCGTTCCGCAATAATTTGTTCTCCACACTTGCAAACTAAATCTAAGAAACCAAAGGGACGACCATGACAAGACAGCTGTTTCCGTTCTTTCTCCCCTTTGTTGCTCCACTCATATGCGGAATAAGTACACACCTTTCTCTCAAGCACAAAAAGACCATTCAATCGCCTTCGCTAGTAATTGTTGTAAGAATTTGCATAATGATTGATATGCAAAGTGTAATACGTGTACTTGTATATACAACACCTAATTATTTTGGATGAATGCAAACTCGTCCAAGCAGACACAGTTTATCCGGCAATATTGTTTTTTCACCCCTTAGTGCAAAATCTCCGTAACCTCACGAATGATAATACCCTCCTCGCAGAGTTATCACCTCACTGTTCGCGAAGCCAACAGATGTTGGTATAATTGACTTAGGAAATGAAAACAGTCACTACTCCCATCACAACCTGTTCAACTTTGGCTGATGTTGTTCGACTGCATGCATGGAAACAAGATCGGCTGCAAATCAATTTCTCCTGCACAATCACTTGGGAGGTTGATTTTGTCTGTTTTAGGTTTTACATGACTGTGGAGAACAAACCTGTACTAAGGTGATAACCACGACGTGACAGCCGTTTTTCTTTTATACCGGCACTTTCCGTTTCTGAGACTTCACACGGTTGCGTGCAGGTAAGCCCGAAGACTCTTGTCGAGGTGGAGGACGCAAGCCACTAGGAAGTTCAACGATGGCAATATTGGGTTCAAACGAATTTCCTTGTGGTTCGTGGGCCGCAGTACTATGAAGAAATTTTTCTATTTTTTTACCGTCGCGCGAACACGTTTCTTTCACGGTGTTCACGATTGCATTGAACTCAGAAAACGCGTCGAATTATTGCACGGTTGTTGGTTGCACAAGTTCCGACTATTTTCAACTATTTTAGGAGGGATGGAAGTTCTTTTTCGCCGTTTTCTATACGAACTCCGTCGCGAAAGGAACTTCACCAACGGCGGGCAATTTCTCACTTGCTGGTGACTTGAAGGTATCGCATTCCGTGTGGAAATGGATTATAAACAGACACTCAAACGATTTGCGACGGGGAAACTCACGGCCCGTAATTGCTATTTAATCCCAAAGGCTAGTTGTTGCATAAACGTCTGAAATCTGGTTGCTACTATTATTTCCTTGCATCAGTCGACAACGAGCTAGTGCAACTGTGCCATTAAAAATAATTGTCGCGTTTGATCCACTGGAACTACACTTTCCTTGTCGTAGGTGAATGCCATTTCACGTTGTAATTTGCCTGCCTTGCAGAGAAAAAATCGTCTTGGTCGGTGGGATATTGGTTGAAAATATCGATTTTGCTCGTGATCGGGCCTATTTTATTCTTATTCCTTCGTCTTGTCTTTGTCAATCTCGCTATCGATTTCTTGTTCCTTTCGATTATACGCAACGCAGAGACAAGAGATTCAGTCTGTTGATGATGTTAAGACTATCTTCCCAATTACGGCACTTTCCGTTCCCGTTCACAGGAGTGAAATCTACTGGCTCCATAATTTCACGTTAGCCCCCACATAAATAACAGTTTGTATAGTAACAGGTTGATGGGAGTGGGACACTTTGTTGTAGGGATATGAGAAAAGATAGATTCTTTTCTCAGCTATCCGAAAGTGAGGCATCACCAATAATCCAAGGAGATATCATAACCCAGTCACACATATTTCCGATTTGCTGGCCTGTACAGGGGTAAACGAGATATTCCTATGGATTTCCATTTATGGGGAACTCGATCCGGCGTGATCACTGTAGCGATTAAAAGCAGACTCCTCCATCCGCCCAAGCAAAACTGTTCGCTTCTTCTCTTCCTCTCCTACTTGATGTGGGTTTTTCTAACGTTCCTGTTTGGGTGTTGCAGTAGATGTGAGCGTTAGTGTAGTTTAAATTATCAAAATCAATACCTGAACTATAGCCAGCACTGCACTAATTCCCACACATGTGTCTCTTCGCCAGTCTCCTTCACTCAAAATGTCAACTGCCCTGTCGAAGGTATTTCGTCGTACCAGATCAATCTCAAACCGGTTCGATTGCAAATTGTTCTAGATCAATCGGAAATTGTTCCGATTCAATCTGCAATCGTACCGGTTCGATCGTTTCGATTGATCTGGGACATTTTGAGGTTTTCTTTAACCCTCTAACTGCTCAATTATTACATATTCTCATCCTCAACAATGCAAGAGCCTATACTGTAGTTCTAAGAGATGCACTTGGCAATCGTCGTTATAGCTGGAACGTCTAGCCCTGCGATTGTCATTTGTTTGGACCGCTTACAGCTCTATGAGATCGAAGATTTAAAAAAGACGAAGGCGTGAAACAATACGTGCGCAATTGACATCTTAGGTAACCAGCTTCATTCTGTGATGTTGCATTAAAAATATGCCTTCTCGGTAGAGAAAAAAAAGTATTTCTCGTGCGGAAAACTATGTAGTAAAACAAATTATAATTATGTTTTGTTTATCAACAAACAATTTGTTTTTGAATAAAATTCTGTTTACATATCATTATATCTCATAAAAAGACGCCAAATTGTGTTAATTTAGCACTCTTAGAATTTTAAGTGTAAGAAACTGGCTATCAACCCATCCGCTGCGATAGACAAACACGTGTTATTTGCCTTCCTATCAAACAATCTACACACGATCTAGCACTGACCTGTTTGAATCATTTTGCAAATGCTCCCTGCCAATCAGCATAATCAGAGTATATTCAATACTCCTCTTTGAATGTGCATTCTCTTTCTTTAGAAAAAATATCATATCGATCACCTCTTTCATTCAATCGATCGTACTCGAGTACAATCACACTGTGTGCGCCTTCTTTCAATATTCAACAAATCAATTGTTTGCGGTGAAAAAACTCCGAGGTACTGTACCAGTTACAAGAAATCGAAGATTGGCATGGCGTACGCCTAAAGCTATCTAACATAATTGCAGCAAGAACGCACCAACAATTCAAGACGGCTGAGATGAAATGGTAAAATTGAATATCAATCAAATGATCCGAGATCGAAACAGATCAACAAAGATCAACAACTGAGAAGAAATGCCGAACTAATCGATCGATCAATAAACAATCAGATCATGTCATGTTTACAAATCGGTCGCGCGATCGCTTCGATACATTCAATGTGCACTGTTGGATCGCGATACACTGATCAGCTTGTTTTGTTGCTGGTGTTGAAGATAATAGATACTCTTCTGCTGAAATGAAGGATTGTGGGAGAGCAGGGTTGGAATGATGAGTTATAAATTGCTATGAGAATTCGAATGTACTTTTCGTCTTATTAAAACAGCAATTAAGCTCATATGTCGGTTATTTATAAATTCATTAATCATTGTGGATTAAGCGAATTAAGGTGTCATTGCGACTGGACATTCGAGACTTCCTTGATATGTACCTTCGATATGAAGTGTACCACTATCCTCTACCACTTGCTGCATGAGAAAGGCACCTTCTCGAAAAGAAAGTCATGGTCTTAAGCTTTTTCTTGACGAGCAGCAACAAACGATTAGGGTAACAAAATCAGATAGCTTCCATTTGCACGATCTCCTAATCTCATCGATTGCAGGATCATCGTCATTGGCATGATGTTGGTCATTGTCGTCGGAGTTCATGCCAGCGATCAAAATGTGAATCAATAATGGGTTACTGGGGTTGTATTGTCGCAAGCACACTTTCAAACTGAAACTTTTGTACCGCACCGCCTGTGCTGCATTTTCTCTTTCAAGACAATTTTCTTATTGTGCCAGCATATTGTCCTCATTTTGGGCATCGACCACGAACGATTGAGACATTTGACATGTGGTATTTCTTCTATGGTATCAATGATTTTTCAGTTTCTACATACAATTTTTAACAATATTTCTCCGTTATTGATTGTTCGTACATTCTTGTCATGCCACAATATGGAATTTACCTATCTATGTTGCTGATGGTTGGTTGGTTACCTTTCTTGAGCTTCGTTTGAACACAAACATTTTCTGAGTAAATATGGGAGGCAGGTGTTGAACAACTTGTTTTTACGAATCATCTGAAGATAGTTTTTAAAAAGTAAATTCATAATTATTATATTTTTCTAGTTAATATTCGTAATTCCGTAAATTGTATTGATGCTACAATTTAATAGATTTTGATATTAAATAAAACTGTGGAGAGGATAAGATGTAATTACCGATCCACAAATGTCTTTATTATTTTTTATTTCCACTGGCTCAATACTTGAGACTTTCACAAATAATACAGTAGAACTAGCTAAAAATCATATTAAAATTCATTTCAGTATGTCATACAGAAAAAACGATGTGTCTGAAGTGTGATGGCCTGATAAGAAAGAACACACGTCAAAACCACCTTCTTCTAACATTTTTTTCTCTAATAACTATTCAGAAAAATTATTAATGCAAATCAATTGACTAGCTACATACAAACAATTTTTATAAGTAATTCTATCATTTTTCAAAATTATTAATGTAGCCACGCTGTTACGGATAAAGTAGAAGGGCATCAACATTACCTCACCCCGAACACCATCATAGCATTCGCGTGACTCGGTAATTAAGTAAGTCTAAGCCGCACTCAACTAGGGTTTTGTTTGACACTCCTAATTGTACTCACAACAGTAGGTTAAGTACGAAAACATTTGCATTTTGCGTGGTAATGAACGCGAAGGTCTAACGCCGTTTAAAGACCGGAAGAGCAAAAAAGATCCGTATGGTTTTGAAACAAAATGTTCTAAATTAATAAACCATAACAAGCAGTTAGAATTGAAGCTACAGCAACAAACAGAGTCCATTTCCTTTGATGCTTCAGGCCTAATGCCATGATACAATAAAATCAACGCAGCATATGCAGTTTTAGTCCACACGCAAGATTTTCTCCTGAATGTTAAAAGTAAGGAAAAATTCTGCTTTTCAGAGCAAAACTAAAGGATTAAACAACAACTGGAAAGAAGACTCTCAGTTTAGACGGAATCAATGTGAACAAGGATATCGCCCAAACGGAATCAGCAATTGATTGATTCGCCTAGTAAGGGGAAAATGTTCCGAAGAATTGAATCGTGAGCAAAAACGACACAAGGAAGCCGTGAAAAATATCTCAAATCTTTGCAAAGAATGTCAAGAATCTAAGGGCGCTAACGTTTTACTTCATCACAGGCAATGGTAAGACTACCAAGTTGAGTTGTGCACAAATATAATTAAACACAATCACAACGATACAATTAATTCTCGCTATCACGCCGAACTTGAGAGAACCTTACGCTGGGACGTAAGACCATTCAATGCAGCTAATTTGTTCAAGTCAACAATAGTCAATGTCATGCGAAATTTGAGTACAAGAAAAAGTGGATATTTATAAGTTTCGATGATAAATAATGATGTAACCGTATGTAATAAGAGAAGAGATTTCTATTTCATTAGCCGCCAAGAATTTGGGAGCCCACCATCGCTCTTGGAAAAATCCAATGACAACAGTTAAAAACATATCACTACTATCACGATAGTATCTCCATTAGGTTGCCTAAAGATTGGGAATCTGCATCAAGAACTCGTTTGAAGATAGCCAAAAAAAAGTAAATTAAGTACTTCGTAACGATAAAAAGATAAATGAAACTAGATATCAAAGAGAAAATACGCTAGTTGACATCATACACCAGTATTGACCATCAAAGTCAAGGTCAAAGTAAAAGTCAAAAGCGCTTTATTTAATATCAATCGTTATAAATTTTTAAAAGAACATAAAGCAAATTCCAAACAATAAAACTGTAAAAAACTTAATGGCCCAAATGGCTCTCTAAATTTATACGTTATCAATTAAACACATTTAATGAAAAAAATGCACTTGCAAATTTAAATTAATTAAGATTATTAGATATTTTTCGATTCAATTGGAAAAAGGAGGAAAAACCAACCAGCATTATTCAAAAATTACTTATACTACTAACACAACAATGAACTTATATCCTATAGATAATATGTTATACCCTAATTCTAAATAAGTTCCATCAAAAAAAAAAAAAAAAAACGTTACCTTATATTGAAACCTATACCTAATTTATAATACAAATAAACGACAATATTAGATGTAGCAATAATGAGATGAATCTAAATAACTAAGTAACGAGAAAACGCACAAAAACAGAAATTAAAAACGAATAATTTAGACTTTGTCATTCAGCCACCAATACCTAGATTGTTCCATCTCAGCTTGACCAGCCTCAACGAATCTAGCAAATGAGTATCTCCATTGGAATTGTTGGTCTCGTGAACTCAGATTCGGAGGATATTTTATCTTCTTATCGGTGGCCCGTCGATATATGTTATATATGATTAGGACGCCGTCAGAATCAAAAACATATCGATTCATGTCCAAATACACGAATGCTTCTGGAGGAACGAAGCCAGTAGTGAGGTAAGTCACAATATACCCGTCTGTAGGGTGGAACGGCTGTGAAATCCAAGGGTTTTCACTCACAGTTACAGATCTTGCGATATGATTCCGAAGAAGTTTCAATATGAAGATATCGACTCTTGTCACTTGAGTAGTTTGATAAATTTTTCTATTCGATATATAGTGCTTCCAATCCGTCTCAGGCTTTCTGTACAAACCAGTACATGCACGAAGACACTTCCTTTCGAAAACTCTTAATCTTTCCATTGTACTAGCACTCTGGTTGTACCAGATCTGGCATCTGTATGTCAAAACTGGCCTAACCAGGTTCTTGTAACAAATAACTTTGACTTTTTGATCAATGTATCTGGAATGAAAGAGTCGCCGAAGGGCCATGACTACTTTTAGTGCTTTATTGAGCATGATTTTGACATGTTCAGTATAGTACAGATACTGATCGAGATGAACACCAAGGTATCGAACACAGGATTTATGTGGCACCCGTTCTGAACTACCCTCACCAGCCATGATGTGGAAATCTTTCCAATTACGTTTCAGGTCTTGACTGACCCCCTGCAGCGTTGTCCGAAACAAGATTGTTTCACACTTTTGCGCATTTATTTTCATTCGCCAATTGTCAGTGTACAGCTCTTCATCATTGTACATTTTTTGGAGATTGCTCTGAACTATTGTAGCTTTTCGGTCTGCCGTATAGATGATCAGATCATCAGCAAACGCTACCAATGATGGCGTTGGCGAAACGTTAAAATCAAAGCTGTTCAATAGCTTGCGAATGAATATTGAGAAAAGCAGGGGCGCAGTAACTGTTCCCTGCTGTAGACCATTCAAGACCTTGAATTCGCGCATTGTTGTCAAATTTCCATCAGTTACAACAAATGATTTTTCGTATAACATATTACACATCATGGCGACAAGGTGTCTGAACCTGTCCTGAAGAAGTTTGAAAACTAGTCCATCTAACCACGCCGTATCGAATATTGACCATCAAACTTACATACTTGATTTGTTGTATCCAAACCGCTCAATTTCCCATGCAGTAGAGGTAGCAAAATTTGGCTAGCGCAGTCTCCCAGGCTGTTTCGTGTATAGTTTTTCGTATGCGTTTCGACTCACGACGGACAGCTTGAGCAACTGACAACTTTTAATTCACCTTAAACTAACGATTATGATTAGCTCGTACATACCTGAGAAATATATTTCAGCTCGGAATACAAGTACTTCACTGTGAACATTGAGGAAAACCGAGTAAACACCATGACACTCGAAGTGCACTGCTTTGGGGTGAATCTTGTAAAGAATGAAGAATATCACAACATCGGCACGATTTTCCCGAAACAATAGTTCCATCTAAAACTAAATGTAAACAAGCATCACTGACGTTGCAAACTGTCAGTGAATCAGGTTCAGCTAATTCAGCCGAACTTGGAGTGATCACCACCAGAGCGGAGTGGAAATCACGCTGCGGCAGAGTGAAACTACTTCGCGAGAATAGGAAGAACCACTCCGAAGAAGTGGATGACCGGAGACAAAGGAATTGGACATTGGCCGTTAGGAGGAGATAATAAAAGCGCGCGACGAATGACGCGCCTCCTCTTTCTTTCTTCTTCAGTGTGTCGGAGCAGAGGCACTGGCGGAGCGACGAGTGATGGGGCGATAAGTAGTAGACAAGCGGCAATATTGGAAGACGATTCATCGAGTGGCGAGACAAAACAAAAGAACACCATCGGATGCGGACAAGCGACGAGTTGGAAAACGTTTCATCGAGTGGCGAGAGAGGACAAAAGAACACCATCGGATGCAGCAGAGAAGAGGCCCCTTTTATGTACGCATAGTAATAAGTTTTTCAGTACTAAAGTAGGAAGAGAGTTTGTGCAAGGTCTTTATAGTTTGAAAATGTATCATTAAATTGAAATCAAATTATTAAATTTACGCTTCCAGAAAAAGAGAAAAAAAGTAAATTTGATTAAAAGTATGGAAATGGAATTATTGTTTCAGATTGTGACGGGTGCGGCTTGGGTGGCAAGTCGTGGCTATGAAAAATAGTGAACTCAAAAGTGAGTTAAAAGTGTTCGGGGGTGGTGTGTTATTATCGATAGCTGGTCGGAAGGTTAGTGTTAGTGTTCGAGGGGAGTATAGGAGGGCCTGATAGAGAAGTAAATAGTGTTGAATTGCGAAGTTAGTGTGGCAACTAGTTTGTGCTCGATAGTTAGGGATCTGTTGAAGAAAGTGAACAGTGACATTGGTTGATCCGGCAAGCCACATTCTAGCTTGGCGGCTTATTGGGGTCTTGGGGGACAAGCGAGTGGCGCCCCACGCCCGTCTCCGGACGAGCTAAACCGGGTCCGTAAGCCCAACAGAGCACCCTAATTTCTTTTGGGGGCAATAGCGACTCCCGTGGAATATCTGGGGTCGCAACAACGCACAGAAAATTTGCATAGTTAAATTTTTTAAATGTTCAAGAAAAAACGCGGGAATTTTCAAATTTTTCAATTACTTTTGATTTCCAAAAAAACTTATGAACTAATCGAAAGTTTTTATCAATCAATTGCAATCTATTGACGGATGGGTCACATAAATTTTTGATAAGTTCACGAGATTCTGCATGGTTTTATTCTGAGTAATTTTAATTATCTCAGCTCCTAGATATTCTAGCATAACAATTTTGATTTCAAAATTTGTGTAACATTACCAAAACTAATAATATTAAAACATCATCTCCATAACTTTATTTGTTGCAAATTTCTTTGCAAAAAACGTAGCTTAAGAATGTCACTTTTTTTCAAACGCTATTTTGAAGGTTAAAAAAAATCAAATTGTACGTGCTTCTAACAGATAAAAAAAAAGATAACAAAGCAACGAAAGTAAGCCCTATAGGGGATCCTACTGGGTCACGCGGTTTTTTCGATTATTTGAAAATTTCTTTGGCCGATTTTAATTTGGCAACCCTCAAGATAATCGCTTCACAAAATTGTTGTATCTCTACAGCAAAGGTATCTGGGCTATGTATATAAAAAATTGATTTTTCATCCAATTTTCCGTAGAAAGCCATTGTTGAAACAATGTTTCAAGCAAACGGATTTTTGGAACGCTAAACGGAAACCTCAGCGTAGTTAATCTTAGATTCTGTTCACTCCTTAAAAGAAACCCTACAATAACTCTTTCTTATCATATTACCAAAATGTGCTTGGAATAAGATCCAAGCTGAAGGATCTCAAATTATCATATTTTATAATCATAATATTTATCGCACTGTATCCTCTGTAAACCTCAAACCTTAACACTGTTCAACTTAACTTCTCTTCTCAATGTATATCTCTATTTTATACGAGGGTTAAGGACCAAGCATGAGGCACTCTTTATCACCTACCAACTCAGTAAAGATTCTATTATTTACTTCTCCGAGACTTGGCTGAATGTAAACATTTTGAAAAGTGAAATTTTTCTTGATCATATTGTATATAGATGTGAACGCGACCTCATTGCTACATATAAGACTGATGGTGGTGGTCTCTTGGTTGCAGTTAGCAAAACCCTATCTAGTTCTCTTTGGGGTGATTTCTGTTTTTCCCATACTTTACAATGTGTTATTGTAAAACTTTATTTCCCTCATAATACAAAGCTCTTAATTTTGTCTATTTATATCCCCCGTAATTCAAGTTTTACTGTTTATGACACTTTTTTGATGATCTATACTCTTATCTAGTTTTACGACACCCTCATGCCAAAATAATGGTTTGCTGAGATTTTAACTTACCAAGCATAGAGTGGAGTAATTATCCTACTTCATCTATCACGTTAGTTAATCTTTTTTTTATAATCCTGTTATCTTTCCTATCTCATTGCTTCTTTTCTCAATTTAATCATATCCACAATCCAAATGGTCGTCTTCTTGACCTTGTTCTATCAAAAGTTCCAGTTAGCTGCTTATCTATATCTCAAGCCTTACATCCATGTGTTTCTCCTGACTGGCATCATCCTCGTTTATCTATAGATCTTATAGTCGATAAAATTAAATTTAACAAATTTAAATTTTTTAATGCTTACTACTCATATGAAGCTATTAATACAGAACAACTTTTAGTCAACTGGCTAGATTTCTTTAGAGGCCTAAATTGTGAGGCTATTTTACACCTCTTCAGACATCCCGTAAAGTAATTCAAAAATCTTGGTTTACAAGGCTTGTGCTTAGTGTCCTACGAACAAAAGGAAAGGCACATCGTGCCTTCATAACACTCGGTACTATTGAAGCTAGTTCTATCTTTAAGAGACTGCGTGATATGTCCAAAAAGAGGTCAAATATGCTCTCAAGACTTATTTCAGTAGTCTCGATACTTAACTGTGGCAAACAATACAAAGCGTTTTTGATCTTATATTAGGTCGCTGAAATCCTCTTCTTCCAGTCCTAGAAAGGTCCATTGGAATGGTGCAGAAGTTTCTTCTCATCCAATCATTACTGACTCATTCGCCCGATTTTTCTCTTCGAATTTTTCTCCTCCCGTTACATCTGAGCATCCTCTTGTCTTACCTAATCGTCTTCTTTTCACGATTTCCTATATCTGTACAGATATACCTGTAGTTGGATCTTGCTTTTGACCCTAATATCAGCCTTGGGCCGGATAGTTTGCCAAACATATTCGTGAAGTCATTAGCCTCTTTGTTATGTTTTCCTTTGTCTCTTCTCTTCAATCTAAGTTTGAGTACAGGTACTTCCCCTAACTCTTGGAAAACAGCTAATATTGTGCCTATTTTTAAAAGTGGGGATCCTAAGTCAGTTTCCAATTATCGCCCTGTTTCCTTATTTTCATGCATTCCAGAGTTACTTGAATAACTATAAAGCTTCCATTGACCCTATTAACTCTGGATGAAGATTGTCCCTCCATCAAAGCCCAAAAGAATAATAAAGCGTCGGGCAGCAATGAGAATCCAGTTGAGCGCATTAAGTACGGTGGCTGCAAGAACGTATGTCTAACGAGTGGAGGCATCAATTATATTCCCTATCCACAAAAAAGGTGACAAACTACAGTGGCAAAAATGTAGAGGCATATCACTTTTACGAATGGCGTACAAAATGTTTTCAAAGATCTTAGAAAATAAATCGGATCTTACACCAACAGTATTATTGCGGAGTATTAAGGTGGCTTTATAACAGGTAGATTGGCGATAGACCAATTGTTCACTGTCAAGCAGGTACTTGAAAAATGCTGGAAGTTCAACATAGACGTACACTAAATGTTCATTGGCTTTAAGCAACCCCACGACAGCATTGATCGTAACCTACTGTACCAAATAATGCTTTGTTTTGGCATCCCAGCCAGATTAGTCCATCTCACCAAAATAACAATGACTTCAACAACTTATCAAGTCCGCATCCGTAACAAACTCACTGACATGGTTAACACAAACATCAGGCTAAAGCAGGGTGGTGGATTGGCCTCATTGCCCTTCAATTTGACTCTGGAATACGTCAGAAGAAGTCTACCTGCCAATGCAAGAGGTACGTTATTAAACATGTCGTGGCAACTGGAATCCTATGCTGGTGATACAACATTTGGTCCTGATTGTTAGCAATCCCCAAACAACTTTTGTTGAAACTTGACAGTGAAGCAAAACTAGTAGGGCTACAAATCAATGACAGTAAAGCAAAGGTCATGACGTAGCCAAGGAAAAATACCTCAAGCACAAAAAGTATCACACTTGACGAATACAGTTTCGAAAATGTGGGCAAATTTGTGTATTTAGGCACCAAGAAAAAAGTAACATCTAGATACTAATGAAAGAGACGAAATACGCATAGCTCGCAAATAAAATATTTTATTCAATTTTAAAGATCTTGAAGACCAGTGGAAAATTTGATGCAAACATGAGCTGTATGCAATTTTCGACGAGTCGGAGGTCTCAACGATTGTAAGGCTGCAAAAGCTGCTACAAGCTGGCCAGATGAATCGTATGGATGAACAATGGATACCCAAAAAGGTATTCGTTGGGAGAACTGAAGGGCGGAGAGCAATGGGGAAACCGAGGAAATGCTAGTCTGACTCGTTTGACGAAGATAGTTTATAGCTACTATGCAGAAAGGTGCTATTTGCACAAAGTGAAGGCTTAAGAGAGTAGTTCTACGAAAAAAAATGGGACGTGATGGTACTGACCATATCTCCTGCCTGAGTGCCAATATATTTGATCAAGATAACGAGATACTCTAACTACGTCTTAACGAAGGCCAAAACTGACTGTAGTGCGAAAGCAAACAATAGTTTATGACTAATAATTGAAATAAAAGTAAAGATTAAATCATACAGCACCTATATCCTCTTCAAACCCTGGGTACACATATGTGTACCTGCCTTTACTATCACTTTTCTCTTGCCAGCGCCATCCATTGCAAAAAAGAAACAATATGTGAACATCTGCGATCTTATTTAATAAACTGATTCGTTTTTCATTTGAACCATTTTTAAAAGGAAAAAAACTAGAAATACCAAAAACTTTTGCTCACATCGGTTCTAGGTCTCAAGACGGTATACAATAGTTTATTGATTATGTAATTTTGAAGTTTTCCTCAATTTTGGATGCAACTGTTCAGTAGACAGACCCGTGTGGACGGGGGTTGGGGGGATCCTTTAGACAAAAAATTCAGTAAATTATGGATAAAATAATTAATCCTTCTCTAGAATTTTTTTTATACAATTTAACTTTTCTTTCCATAAGTTTTTTCCGTTTTTATATATTTTCGCTAAAGCGATGTGCCGCATCACAAAAAATAAATTTCCGTGGATACGGGTTAAAAATGCCTAGATCCGCTAACATGGATAAGAAAACACTATTAAAATTATTTTTATAAAAATATTTTTATAAAAATAATTTTAATAGTGATACCTGTCCGCCCGTCCGTCTGTCAATGGGTCACAGCAAGTTTTCTCAGGAAATATAGAAGCTGCAGAGATTAAATTTATTGAACAGCTTGGAAACTTCTGTTTAAAGAAAGTTCTGTGGTCAAAAAATTTTTAAAGGCTTATAAGGATGTGAGCCCTTAAAATATTTTTGATGAAGTCTTTTAATACCCGTTATTAAAATTGCAATATCGTTGATGGAGTAGACAAGGGAAGTGGAATAACACGCTTTTCTGCATACGATTTTATTGGCTCCCTTCCTGTCTCCTGGTACAGCACCCCATTGGGGTAAGACCGTCTGTCCTCCCATCTCTATAAGACTGTGCAAGCCCGAAGGATTTTGTACTTCACTAATCCTATCTAGCCCCATTTTTTTCAGAGCTCCAATCCATATCATCACCGCATATATGATGACGGATGAATTAAGGATTTAAAGGCCAAAACCTTGACTCGCTTGCTCGCCGTCGAATGTTTCCTGCAAAGAGTTATAAGAAGATGTTACGTATGAGTCACTTTTTTCAAAAAATCAACGTGAGCACTGAAGGTAGCTTTCCTGACGAAAACTACCCCCAAGTACTTCGTTTGCCTAGAGCAGTGCACCATCTGCCAATTCAACTTAATCCTGGAGTCATAGATGCCTCTTGCACGACGACCAAAGTTTTTGTGGGAGTCCTTGAACACAATTAATTCACTGTTCTTTGGATTTACCTTGATTCCCCATTTCCGGTAATATGCAGTAAGAGATTCAAAATATTTTTGGAGCCGCATCCTAGCAAAGCGTAAATTGTGCTCAGATGACCACACTAACAAGTCGCCAGCGAAGAGATTCACCTGGATTCCGGGCTTATATTCATCTATTACGCCCCGGGACGTCAGAGGTGAATATGTTGAAAAGAAATGAGCCTAATATAAATCCCCGAGTCAATAGAAAATGGGGCCATTTAATACCATTTGGTCACTACCGTAGATTTTTGAAGGCTCGAAAATGGCTAACAACATGTACATGATTTTCGTATAGTTGTACCAAGTTTTTTTCTCGATGCATATAAGGTATACTTAGAAGTTGCATTGAAAGTAATTTGAATCAAATAATTCATTGACATTCTCTCCCCCCTCGGGTGAGAATATGGGCGCATGTCGATACCACCACCCTCTATTTAATAAGACTCTCAAAAGCCTTTTGATTCTAGTAAGCATACATATGTTACCTAGGAGTAACATCTTATTTGATTTAGATCACTTATCGGTCATCATTCTATGTTGTAACTGGGTACTTTATGAAATAATAAAAATTAAAAAGATCAACCACTGGCAAGAAATTAAACAATAAATATGTTTTGAAAATGTTTTGCATCACTGCCATCAAGTCACCAATATTTAATTTGATTTATTACTTTACAATGATTTTGCTTATTTTCACGTTTATGTTGGCATTTCGGTGATCAAATCAGAAGACAACATTTTTATTGGGTCATTAAAATGTGACCAAGCATCAGGTCGTGGAGCTTACTATCAGGCAGCCAGGATCAACGGTTCCGAACGGATCAAAGAAAATTTGTTTGTTGGACTTTTATTCGTGCGCAGCACGAAATAGCGTGTAGTAGTCGTTAGTTGTTACGGCACTCTTGCGACCACTGAAAACATGTTTGTTTTTAATCTGTTAGATCAATACAGTGATTGTGCAATTTATCAGATATTTCTTTTTATTTCGGCACTTTTTTCCCTCTTCGTCGGCCGTGGTGGATGCGTTTATCGTACACAGCGGGCTAACATCAATCATTTTGTACTATTAAACGTTGCGTTTGCACGATACACGTGGATGATTCCGAGTTTTCAGGTATTTAGGTTTTCTAAATATTTGCAAGAATACCGTTCGATTGTGAATGTTTATAACTTAATCATGATGCAGTGGCATCGATTGGGAACATCAAAAGAATTTTTCGGGAAATTTTTTTTTGCTTTGATGCATAGCAATTGAAATTATAAATAATTTCTTCTCATTCAAATACTTTTCTCTTAGAACATAAAAAGTTAGTCGAACTTTCAAGATAAACTTTTAGCAAATGTCATAAAGTTACGCCAATTAACTTCATTTTTTCCCACTTTTATTAGAAATCCACAAAAACCTCGCTACTACTACAAAAATACCAACAACATTTAACCATTTTTACCCTTTATTTTCGCCCCTCGCTACAAAATATCCTTTCAACCGACATCAGTGACGACGTGAACGTGTGGTATGATACTCATGTAGATACGTGTTACGAAACCATGAACAATGCAATCATCTGCAACAAAAGCATAAATTGGTTCAATTTGAGAAAAATCAGGAAAATCTGCTACAACTTTTCTCCCTAGTTGGCAAAATAATAACAGGCAAGAGAGGAAATAGCAGCACCAGAGCAATAATAATAACAAAAAATAAAGTTAAATCAAAGTTTTTCCATGTTCACTAGACGCGATGCGATGACGAGCAGAGAAAATATAATTGAGGTGAAAGTTTTAGTTGTTTCAGGGAAAAGTTATTTACAAGTTGGCGAAATTAGTGGCAGGAAAAAATGGTGCAGTTGATTTGAGATACTTGAATTGAACATAGTTGCTGTTACATAACTAACGATGGAGATTTTATAAGGTTTTAGGTTTGAAGTTTATCGAGGCCTTATACTTGATATTTTAGTTCGCAAAAATATTTAAAAATGCTTTCAACCATACTTCTCATGAAATCTCTTAAAAATAATAAAAAACACAAATAAACCATAAAATAAACTAATAATAAACCAATTTTATCCAAAGAAATCGTGGACTATACTATCACAGATTATTCAATATTTATTTCTTTTTATCATAGAAATATAAAACTGCTTTGAAATTATGGGCGTAAGTAGGTTTTCAATTATTTTCCCTTCAAGAGGTTGGATAACTAACAGTAATAATCGTAGTGATAACAATTAAGTAGAAAAGCCGAACAATTAAAAACATTGATTTCATTTCTCTTTCTGGATCTCCCACTGGTGTGATGTATTGATGAACTGAAAATAAATCAAGTGGGCAGGAGAATGCTCTTACCAGAAGTTCTTTGTATCCATTCTAGGGTTCCAAGCAATTTTTCCGATGACATCAATCAATAACCCATCTCTTAGGAGCTGCACCAACGAAAATAACGGCGTTTCAGCTGATCTTTTACCCTCTTTCAGGATTATCTCTCCACCATTATTGCTCTTGGTCTCCCGTGTAGCTTCGGACACTTCTGTCGAAGAGTTCAAATTTTACATTACTGCTATACTAGATCATTCTCCGCAGTTTTTGGACAGTATTAAATAAACGGGTGACGACCATCCTCTTTTAAATTAACATTTCTGGCAAACTTATCATTCCTACATAATCTTGACTTCTGGCCTCTCGGTATTTTCGTAAAACACTTTGAGTAGACCCCGCCAAAAAATTTTTATCCATCAGGCAAGTCTCAACGGAAAGATTAAATCGCCTTGATCCGTTATTCTCTCTCAATTTCTTTTATTAAAATTTTCGCGGTTTGAGAGTCAAGCTGAACGCAATAAATCTTTCATCTGACATTGCCAACGATGACATAATCTGTTTTTCTGCGACTTGGCTTACAAATGACTTTACGGATGAAGAAATTCTTCCTCTTCGTGCAGTCTTTAGACAAGATAGGGACCGCCTATCATCTGGGAAATTAGAAGGTGGTAGTGTGCTAATAGTATTCAACAATAACATTCAGACTTCACGTTGCTATGATTTGAACATTTCTCCGCCTGGAGAAAGTGTCGCAGCTCAAATAAACTTTTCTACCAATCTTCGAGTCTGCGTCATATATCTGTATGTTCCCTATAATATGCCACTTCACTCCTATGAACGGCTTTTTAGTGAACTTGCTTTATTTATAAATAATGCAAATCCTAATCTGTGGTGATTTCAACATATCGTCAGTAAGCTGGGTCGCTTTTTTTATAGCTTCAGTTAATGAAATTTCCATTGCTCTTTCGTCATTCTTGTCCCTTTGCTCCCTCACCCAACTCAATCCAGTACTAAATGCTAACAAAAAAAATCTCGACCTTATTTTATCAAGTAATCCATTGTAGCAACCACGGAAGTCACCGCAGTTGCAGACATCAAGTATTGGCAGAGGGGTGTGTAGCCCGGGGTGGCATACTGAGGCCGGCTAGCACTCAGTCGTGTCGTGGGTCTTCCGGGACACCCTCTGCTCGTGCTGAGCCACCTTACATAAAAACTAGCACAAAGGGAAAAGGATGGGAAAGGGAGAGGTCATTTTGAGAAATGAAAAATTTAGAAAAAATTTAATAAAACATGGCCGTTTATTGAACTCAAAAAAACAGAAATTTACAAATTCAACAAAAGTATGTCAATTCAAATAAAACAAACCGGCCCTCAATAATTTTATGTACGGAGCAAAAACAATCCAATTAAATAATTCATTTAAAGGAAAACAAAAGAAAAATATGAATTTGTTGATGTTATAGATAAATACTCACAATAGGTAAAACTCACTCCTTTTCCTCGTTGATCTCCGAGCGCTCGGCGAAGACAAAAAAAGAGGTGTGGGGCCACTGAAAACCAAATTTTAAATTAACTTTAAACTAATTTTAAAATTCAATCACTAATAGAACGGCCAATTATCACTCTCCACGATCCGTCAATATGGTACACTCGCAAACACGAAAACGTTAATTCAGGCACTTGGCCCTCTTCGAAACCCAACCAAATGGGTCCTTTTTTCTTGCTTTTTCTGTTTTTTTAAACGGAAGAATTACTCTCGCACTTTGTTCTATTTCAATTACGTCAATTTCACTAATTAAATCTTTTGCATATAGTAAAGACTGAGACGGTCCCGCACTTCAAATTAACAATATAGTTCTCAAACTTCAAACTCTCACTTATTCAATTTTTTTCATATATTTAGTATTGAGGCGGTCCCGCACTTCAAATTATCAATATAATCCTCACATTCCAACTTTAATTCACTTTTTCACTTTTCCTACTTTGATTCTGTCACTGAAAATTCCATCCTCCAAATTAAAAATTCCTTCAGTTTTCTAATTCTTTCACTTTTTCCCTCCGTCACAAAAAAAAACAGCCAAAATACCCATTCCACGAAAAGAAACAAAAGAAAAAAAACTCCCTCTTCTTTCCCAAATCAAAATCTGACTCCTTTCGCGAATTAATTATTCCGCCCCGCCAAACACAATTCTTTTTTCACTTCCAGTCAAATATTCACTGCCCCAATCCTAACCACTTCATTGCACTTTCACCTTTTTCCCATCCGATCCCGCAATCCAAATTCTTCTCCAATTACCGCTGTCGCATCTGGGTAACGTAATCGAAGTTCATTACACTTCGATTCCGCTACCCACACATCTTTTGGTCCATATCGACAAACTCAATAGTATCCATTGTTTTACATATGGCAATTTGAACACTCCAAGAAGCGCTTGGTCGAATTCAAAGTGTCACATATAAACATTTCGAAAGCTATTGGTTTTGCCGATACCCCAAAAAGAGTGCTTCCGTGCGCCCGGGGGAACTTGAACTCAGGGTTCCAGCAGTCCCACGGTCGAGAACTCGCGACGTAACCAATGGAGCTATGTCTTATCGATCTCCCATTCATCAGATTAGCAACTTCAACGATGTATCTGGGCATGAGATTGATTTTTGTTAGTAGGGAAGCGTGAATTAATTTTCGTTAGTAAGAAAAATAAAATTTGGTAATGGGAACTAGTGAATAGAATTTGTTAGTATGAAGGAAGGAATAAGGTTTTGTTAGGAAGAATGAATAGAATGAAATTTTGTTAGTGGGAATTAATGTAGGGAGTGTTGTTAGTGGGAAGATTAAACTTCTTATTTTATTATTAGGGTGTTCTAATTGGAAATCAGGGAGAGGAAAGGATTGTGATGATGTGGACATAAAAGTTAAAGGGAAATAGGAAAAATGTTAATAAAAATAAATACATACACCGAGGAAAAGGTAGGAGTGCCCAAAGGAAAGGGACAATGTTTCGGCGGCAATTTGAAGTTGCAAATGGGAGAAAGTTGGTACGCCGGAATTCGCAACACCATCTTCCGTGAGTCCAATTTTTCTGGTGATGTCACGGTATATTATACCGGATATATTCATCATCCTCCACTAGAAACACAGTTAATGGTGCATTCAATACGTTTGCATCGGAAAACAAACCCTCGTTGTTTCAATTTTTTTAAAGCAAACTACGGAGAGATAGCATCAACGCTTCCGAAGATTGGCTGGGTTTCTCTTTTGGATCCAATTAATCCCGACCTTGCTGTAAAATCTTTCTACCCCATGCTGTTGATCATTATTTCTCAGTTCACGCCATTGACTCGTAGACTAGTCATAAGCATCCAACTTGGTTAAATGCTGAGGTTGCACAAGTACTGCATGTAAAAGACAAACCCCGTAAAATCTACCTTCGAACGGGATCCAATATAAATCTTTTAAGGTACATACTTCTTCAAGCTGATGCCAAAAAAAAACTATTTCTCAAGTTATACTTGCCTCTTACCGTCCATTGAAGCCTCCTTCTGCTCCAATAACCTTAAATCTTTTTGGTCATATGTTCATTCACTTAAATCTTCCAACACTTTTCCTAATCCAGTATCATTGCTTACAAAAACAACCTCTAATGATTAAGGCATATGCGGTCTTTTTGCCGATTTTTTTTTTCATCCAAGGTCAGATCCTTCTCGTCTGGTTTCACAATTTCCTGTGGTCCAGCTCACTTCGTTTTCGGCTTTATCTTTACGAATTCTATAGAAGTGGAAGATATCATCGCCTTGATAGATGCAAGCGGATCTATGGGACCTGATGGCTTTCCCAACTTCTTCATTAATTCGCTATGCTCTTCTCTGAGTTTTCTTCTATCCTCGATTTTTAATTGGAGACTTGCGACTGGTGTTTTCCCAGATGCATGTAAACGTGCTAATATTTTCACCATCCATAAATCCGACAACCGCAATTCTATTTCGAATTATCGGGAAATATCTCTCCTCTCATCCTTTAGTAAAATTTTAGAGAGGATTGTCCAATCCAGAATTTACTGCGCTTTCCATACAAATCTCTCCGTTAAACAACATGCATTCATAAAATGTCGTTCAACCATTACTAATCTACTAGAGTTTTCCAATTCCAAAGCTCTTGCTCTAGATTCTAGTTGTCAAGTTGACTTGATTTATACCAATTTCGACAAAGTGTTCGACAGCATTAACCACCAAACTTTAATAAACAAACTTGGTTGATACGGAATATCCGGTCCCCTCCTTACCTGGATCAGTTCCTTTATCCTTAACCATTCTTGCTTGGTTATTTAGAACGGTTGCTCTTCTGCCCCCTTCGCCCAGACTTCTGGCGTGCCACAGGGCTCTATCGTAAGCGCTCTCCTATTCAACTTTTTCATCATTGACCTTCCAAGTGTTTTTACTTCTAACTGTCTTCTTTATGCTGACGATCTTAAAATCTTCAGGATCATTCGCTCGATGAATGACTGCTTGTTACTCCAAAATGACCTTAATGTATTGGACGAATGGTGTCGTATCAATCGTCTTGCTCTCAACGTTCCTAAATGTTTTCATACGTATTTTTCCAATAAACTAAATACCTTAAGCTTTGACTCCTCGATTAGTAGCTCAGTACTTTTATCAGTTGACCATTTGAAGGATTTTGGTGTGACGTATGACCAACATCTCAAATTCGACCGCCACATCGCCCACACGACATCTAGAGCTTCTCAAATCGCGGGCTGTGTTCTGTGCTGTTCCCACACTTCTTTTAGCACTCAAACATGTGTCCGTCTATTTATCCCACTCGTTTGCTCTATTCTAGAATACGCATGTCAAATATGGCCTTCCCGTCACCCTTGCCTTCGCATGCCGTTGAATCCATACAGAGAAAATTTAAGCGCTCGGTTTTCTATAAGTACAAACTATCCTACGGTCCATATGGTGAACGTCTTATCTACGTTGGCATCCCTTTCGTGAAGATGAGGCGGCAATACCTTGACCAGTGTTTTGTCTTCAAGCTTACTCGAGGCTTTTTATCATCAGATATTCAAAAAGGCGATTTGCGTACGCCCTCCATCTAGAACTAGATCTACTCAATTTTACTCAACTCCTTTCGTGCGGATAGATAGTCGCTTGCAGTGTTCAATTTTAATTTTATTGCGTTACCTCATCTAAATTTGTCTAGTTATCTTTCGTTCACATCTTTTGTAATAATGTTTATTTTGCCTAAAATTGTAGCTTTCTTTTGAGATAAGTTTCTGTCTATCTATTTTGTAATTGGAATTCATTCTGTGAAATAGATTTGAAATAAAAACAAGTTGAAGTAGCATGAGAGTACTCCTACCAGAAGTGTTTCGTAAAACAATTAATAAATCAAACAATATAATCTGTATGTCAAAACTAGACTAATATACAGATTCCATAAATTAAGTTCGAAAAATTATTATGGTTATTATGCTATTTTGTTTCAAGAGTTTTGACCTTGTGGCTTAGTTAGTCATGATAACACATTAATATCACAAACCATCACTAAAATTTTTATCAAAATTCCTACATATTTGTAGTGTCTAGGTCCGTTGCAAACGTGTATCTCCCCTGTATCACGCGTTAATGGTGTTGTAATTGTTAAATTTTCAATCGGCTGTAACTTAGCTGTTTATTGTTCAATTATTGTGAAATTTTCAAGACACAAAATTGCTTTCAAAATTTTCAAATTATTACTTTTGGGAAATTTAAGGGTCCCATTTTGATTTTATTGGCTAAAATGTAAAATTTATAAAATGTACTATTATTAACAAAGTTGATCGAATTTTGACTTCTGAGGTATTTGTTGCCCTTGCCTTTGTGATTTTTTTCAAATTTTTCGGGTCAAAGGAGGGGGGGGGGGGGGGAGACACAACATTTTCATATATTTTCCCTTCCCCTGCACCCCACAAAGCAATTTGTTAAAACCTGTTTTGAAAAGTTCTTATCAGGGCCTTTCGTTTGATATCCATACTGATTACATGCGAAGAAATTTTTTGTTTCGGAGGCCACACTTTTATATGGGGAGATCCCCCTTAAACACCCTATAAATTTCTTTTTGTAACTTTAAAGAGGGCGCCACTGTGCACCTACTTACAAAATCTTATGTTTCTAGCTTATGTAGTTTGCGAGAAAAAGTTGTGTAAAGCACGGACAGACAGGACGCGGTTTTAGTAGAGTTTTGTAAAAATAAAAATTAAGCAACGTTTTGTTCCATCTTAACTAAATTTTCTGAATCCTCGGCCAATCGAAAAAATTTAAATAAAACACTTTTCTTGAAATTTTCATGAAAATCCTAACGAAATTGCAGTGCCTATGTTCATTTGGAATACATACCATCCACCATCACATGTTATTATTGTTGCCTTTTATTGGATTTGGATTCAATTTCAATCATATTTTTTGAGAACAAGGTTCTTATGTTAATAAATACGTGATTATAAAATGTTCAGATGCATGTTGAGTGAATTTCGATTTCTACGTATTTCTTCTCTTGTACTCACAAAGAGCTACCTCCGTGACTTTTCTCAGATTTTTCTGCTCAAATGTGTTTATTGAAAGAAAAGGGGAGACACACAATTTTCCCGTACATTTTCCCTCTCCTTTGGCCACATGGTACACAAAATCTTCTTTTACTTCAGATTCTTAACGTTCTAATTTAGACTCTCATCTTATACCTCACTCGACTATCTTTGATTAAAAACTGTTTAAGGATCTTCTCTTCTTAGTAGCACTACAGCCCCTCTCGGGCCTTCGTTTCCTGGAAATAGCGCCTCAAACTTTCTCGGTTCATTGACCACGTCCTCTGATTTCAAAATCCGAGCAGCGATGAACTGTCTTCGTCGATCGAGTTAGATCCGCGTTTCCTCGGTTTCCCCATTGGTCTCCGTCTAACTTCGCTCCGATTATTCGCCTCAGGGCTCGTCGCTCAAAGGTGTTCAATATATTTGCGGATGCTTGGTTTATGGTTCATGTTTCACACCCATAGCATAACACAGTTCCTATCATAGATTTGTATACTTGGAGCTTTGTTTTCCTTTGTATGCAGCCGGTCTACACGATTGCCAATACTGAATAAAATATTTTATTTGCGAGCTGTATTCTTCGGCGTATTTCGTCTCTTTCATTGCCCGTTTTCGTTATTTGGGCGCCTAGATACACAAATTTGCTAACATTTTCGATATTGTATTCGCCAATTGAGATATTTTGTGTATTTGAGGTATTTTTCCTTGACTGCTTCATGAGCTTTATTTTATTTGCATTGATTTGTAGCCCTACTAGTTTTGCTTCGCTGTCGAATTTCAGGAAGAGTTCTTCTGGTAGTTGTTAATGACCGTGACAAAATGTTGATGTCGTCCGCATAGGCTACTGCTTGGCTCGACTTGAATAGTAATGTACCTCGCATATCGACAGGTAGCTTTCTTATGACGTACTCCAGAGCCAAATTGAATGGCAATGGGGCCAGCCCATCTCCCTGCTTTAGTCCGGTATTTGTGTCAAAAGCATCGGTGAGTTGGTTATTAATGGGAATTCGGGAGGTTGTTGACGTCATTGTCATTTTGGTGTATTAAGACGGACTAATTTGGCTGGGATGCCAAAGCAAAGCATTATTTGATACAGTACGTTACGATCAATACTGTCGTATACTTGCTTAAAATCAACGAATATTTGGTGTACGTTGAACCCCCAGCATTTCCCAATCAACTGTTTGACTGTGAACAATTAGTCTATTGTTGATATACCTACTCTAAAAACACCTTGATACTCCCCAATAATACTGTTGGCGTATGACCCGATTTTATTTTCGAAGATTTTAGAAAATAATTTGTACGCCGTACAAAGTAGTGATATGCCTCTTTAATTTTCGCACTATAGCTTGTCTCCTTTTTTGTAGATAGGGAATATAATTTATTGGCTCCAATCTTTTGGCATATGTTTTTGCTGCCAAATTTGCTGGATAACTTTGTGAATAGCTTGATGAACACTACTGCCTCCATATTTGATGAGCTCCACTGGAATCTCATCGATGCCCAGCGCTTTATTATTCTTTTGGGGTTCGATGATGGAACAAACTTCATCCAGAGTTAGTGGGGCCAATGGGAGATTTCGCAGACATCTATAGGCTCTGATGTTTTAGACCTGTGCGGAGGATTAAGGAGGTCCTTGAAACATGTAGCCCAACTTTCCTTAATCTTGGTTTCATCAGCGGTGATATTGCCGATACCATCACGACAGAGCGTGGTTTTGGGCTGATAACGACGTTTCGGGCTTTTCACTACTTTGTATGGCTGTCTTGTGTTATTGCTCGCTAAACTTACGTTTATACTTCTCAAATGGTCGTCAGAGTATTTTCTTTTCTAAATCCTAATTATCTTATTGGCTACTCTTCTGAGATTTTCATAGTGTTCTCTCTTCTTCCTGGTTTTTCTAGCTGCATATTCTTTATATGCCTGATACTTTTTATCTAATGTGTTTTGGCACTCATCATCGAACCGATCATTCCTCTTACGCCGGGCTTGATGTCCGATCGTCTGTTCTGCCATGGTATTAATAGCCGCTTTCACTTCCATCCAGAGCTCGTTGCTCGTCTTTAACGATGCGTCTGATAAGAGAGGAGCAAACTGATTGTCGAGGGTCTCCGTGAAATTTTTGGCCAAAGACGCCATTTAGAGCCTTTCGATGTCAATTTTTCGTAGCGGGCTAGTCTTGGCTGAATATGCCTTTGACATACGACATCGATACGTTAATTTGATCAAGTAGTGATCTGAGTTACAATTGGCCCCTCGGTATGTACGGACGTCAAGTATGCTCGAGGCCTAACGTTGTTGGATCAGAACATGATCGATCTGGTTTTGTGTGTTGACATCCGGTGATACCCAGGTCATTTTATCAATGCGTCGATGTGGGAAACAAATCGAATGTATGACTAGATTCCTGCTACATGCAAAGTCAATCAGCTACTGGCCGTTGTCATTTGTTTCATCGTGGAGGCTATATCCTCCAGTCGTTCCCCGTTGAGATATCTCATTGTCAACCTTAGCGTTGAAATCACCCAGAATAATTTTTGTGTCGCTTGTGGGCAATGAGTCGACCAGTCTTTACAGCTGATTGCACAACAATTCCTTCGTTTCTTCGTCCTTTTCTTCGGTCGGGACGTGAACATTAATCAGCCAGATTTTGAAGAATTTCGCTTTTATACGGATCGCACAAAACCGTTCGTTTATTGCCTTAAAATCAATAACGTGCGATTTGAACTCCCTATCCACAATGAAGGCCACACCAAATTCTCGTTTTCCAGTAGGCTTCCCACTTTTGAATATTGTGTGAGATCTCATGTATTGAATATCATTCCTAGTCCAGTTCGTTTCCTAGATTGCCAGTATTTTTAATTGATATTGGCCGGCCTGTTGTAAAAGGTCCTTAACAGCGTCAGGGTAATTGAGTGATCTGACATTCCATCCAATGCCATAGTCCTTTCTTCCTTTGCGAGGTCGTTGCCGTGAGTCCAATCCATTCCGAGGCCTATCTGCAGGTTTCGAAAAATTAAAGGTTTTCCAGGGACGGGGAGCTAGCCCGTTGCCCAATCTCCATGCCGGCGACATGGTTATTACGTCGATTCCATAATCAGGCGCGGAAGATTCGCCTTCACCCTCTTACGTCCTCACAAAGGAGGTGTAAGTAGGATTCATTAGCAGAGCTGTAGATGTATTTACAGTTATTAGCATTTCTCGAAATTTAATGTTACATTATTGGGAAACCAGTAAACCCTAAGTGCGCCCCGAGAGCATTTACTACCGTTTAATTTGGGGGTTCGGGATGAAGAATCATGGAAGCTATGGGTTGGGGAAACAAGGGGTTCCCTCCTCCTTTCTCAAACGGGCTTGGGACCGTCTATGGCGGAGTTGATTTAAGTATACTTCAAAGTAATGCAATGCA
Organism: Odontomyia ornata; assembly: GCA_963969285.1. Lineage (NCBI taxonomy): Eukaryota > Metazoa > Arthropoda > Insecta > Diptera > Stratiomyidae > Odontomyia > Odontomyia ornata. The sequence goes on from OZ017740.1 coordinate 12,570,212, forward strand.
ACATGGCGAAACTTGTAATGTGACGTAATTCAATGCAAAAATGTGCAATCAAGAAGAGAAAATTGACGTTATTCTAGATGTCATGCGCGAATCGCAGAAACTATCTGACAACAAACAGAGAGACTGTCACAAATCTAAATGTATCACTGTCACAATTCTAATTGCATTACTTTTCTTCAACTGGCTTTAGTGCATTTTCACCACTGTAGTGAGATGTGTCATTGTTCTAGAGCTATCACGTTCCATTTTCTATGGCGGCAAAGCGATAAATCGCTCAGTCTAGCCGCGTTACGTGTTGCCAGACTTCTGACACTTTTCCTGTAGCACGGCATGACTAAACCTGTCCTATTCGTGAAATAATACGAAAATGGAAATTTTTTGAGTTGTGTCACTTCTCTTGCGGGTAAGCGATATAAGTTTATGGCAAATGGGAATTTTCTTCAAAAATGTGCAAACTGGGAAGTTTCTTGCGAAGTGAAGAGAATGGTAAGTATTATGAACAAATTGATATCTTCTGTGTTGATTTTGACCAGAAAGTAATATGTTTTTAGGAACTGTTTTGGCAGATCCCATTACCGCTTAAATTAGGAACTGTTTAGGCAAGTCCCATCGCTGCCTAAGCTAGGAACTGCTTAGTCAAGTTCCATGACTGCCCAAATTGGGAACTGTTTAGGCAATCCGTAATTTAGGCAGTAATGGGGTAATACGTTGCCTTCGGGATTAAGCCATATTGGGGAGTCCACATTAGGCCCTAATACATGTTTAAGCATGACTAATTAGGGAGTTATAATTGCCTAAATTGAATTTCTACTAGGGTAGTTTTGAATGATATCAAAGACCTATTCTATCATTTTTTTTGGAAGAGAAGCTATTACATATTCAAACTTTATTGTTTCCGCCATAATTCCCCTAAAAGAGAAATTCGCTTCCACAATCTTAAATCTTGTGTTGGAAGGTTACCCCAAAATGAACGAAAGTGAAACAAAAATTAAGTCTATGCGAACAAACTTTACCCTAAAGTAGTAGACTATAAAATCATGGACCAAAGTGCTTTCGACTGCCAATCATTTAATGGACAAAGTCAACAGCGCTTTATTCAATACTAATCGTTAGAAATTTCTAAAGAATATAGAACAAATTCCAAACAATAAAAATACTAAAGCTTAATGGTCCAAATAGCTCTCTGAACTTATACGTTATCAAAGTCATTAAAATAAAAAAACAATATCAAATTAAAATTATTATATATTTTATGATTCAATTGGGAAAAGGAGAAAAACCAACCAATAATAAAGTTAATTGTTAACAAAACAAAAAGTTTTCAGAGAACTATTTTAGTATTATTATAATAGAAGAATCTATGACAATTATGTGTAAAACTAAATATCGCCCAAATGCTCGCCACGGATGCGGTGGCATGCTTCTATCCGATAGTCCGTATTTTCAATGACTCTGAGACATAATTGAAGTTCAATGTCGTTAATGTGCTGAATTGTCTCATCATTCAGCTCTTGAATTGTTCTTGGCTTATTGATGTACATTTTTTCTTTTAAACATCCCCAGAAAAAGAAATCCAACGGTATCAAATCATATGATCAAGGCGGCCAATTAACATCGCCACAACGTGAGATAACACATCCATTGAATTTCTCGCGCAACAGAGCCAATTTTTTGTTGGGTGTGTGGCAAGTGGCATCATCCTGTTGGAACCACATATCGTCCAGGTTCATAACCTCAATTTCTGGCCAGAGGAAGCCTGTTATCATCTCGCAATAATGAACACCATTCACGGTAACTGCTTGGCCGTCCTCATTTTCGAAGAAGTACGGCCCGACGATACCACCAGCCCATAAACCACACCAAACCGCTACTCTTTGTGAATGCATAGACTTTTCAACAATCACTTGTGGATTCTCATTTGCCCAAATGGGGCAATTCTGTTCGTTAACGAATCTACTGAGGTGAAATTGCAGATCGTCGTTGAAGATGATTTTCTTTGTAAAGTCACCCTTCTCTTCTGTCTGTTCAACCCACCATTCGGCATTTTGCCGACGCTTGAAATGATCAGTACCCTTCACCTGTTGAGTCAGTTGAACCTTGAAGGCGTGTAAATTCAAATCTTTATTCAAAATTCGCATCACTGATATCCGTGAGACATTCAATTGTTGAGCACGACAACGAGTCGAGGTTGATGGCTCTTCATCCACACTATTGCGAACAACAGCAATGTTTTCCGCAGAACGAACTGGGCGAGCATGGACAGGTGGTTTCATATTTCTTACAGACCCGGTTTGCTGAAATTTGTGCACAGTTCTCCCGATTGTGGACACATTTGGTCGATTATGCTGACCAAAAACATCACGAAGTGCACGAAATGCATTTTGATTTGAACGCCGATTTTCGTAAAAGGCTTCAACCAGCTTAACGTGCTGCTCAATTGTGAACCTCTCTATGGTTGAGTTTTTCAAACACGGAAACATAAAATGTCAAATTAAGTTGGGTGAAATACTTACCGTTAAGCTGCGACTCACAATAAACATCGTGCATTATAGTTGGACCACCCTTTTTGTTTCGTAAAACTGTGAACACAATCTGCAAGTGAAATTAATTCATACATAAAGTATTTTTTCAATGGATTCAATAAAAATCAAATCGTTACTGAAAAACTACTTTCTTTTGAAAATCGAGAAACACGCTTAATACGTTAAAATCTTAAAAATCGTTGGTTAGCTATAATTTGCCAAATTTACAGACTTTTCAAGAACACCAGAGAAAATCCTTCCACATAAATGCTGTAGCTGACAGTGAAAACTTTATGCGCATTAACAAAAATCCAAGCAAATCCATTGAAAATTTAATTGGCAAATCTCGTGTAGTGAAAATGGTAGATACATGTAAAGGACTGCGGCGATAGTCTGCTGCCTTGGCGAGAGAGGATGGTGGTGTTCGCCGAAATTTGTCTTGTCTGTGGATGCGTGAATGCGCTGGCAGGCTAGCATTGCAGTGTCGTTCTTTTCCCCAGCACAAGAGCCCACTACAAAAAAATGTCCCATTCACGAATAAAGAGATACAAAGACGTACGGAGGAAAGGAGTCAAGACCAATCCAATGCAGATATGGCCATATATTTTCCATTTAAGTGAAAAACTCATATAAACATAATTTGCATGAATTATTCCCTTAAATGAAAAATATGAATGTGGCAACTTTATGTTATAGCCTTATGTGATTGAATCACATAATACTATACTATAAATAGACACGCGAGCGGAAGGCTACTCTACACTGTGAGAGCACCTGTGAACGGCTTAAATAGCGGTGAGCTCACCCGGTGGTTAGCTCATTATAGTGGAGGGGCCAGCCATCTTGGCGGGTCTCATACCCGGTCAGATTCAAATAAAAAAACCGAATTTTCATAAAGTTTATCTTTCCATTTTATTGTTTTTTGAATTTGGTTTTAAAAAAAGTACTATTTCAACTGAACGTTTCAACAAAAATAAATGATGCTTCTTCCAAATACAATAAAAGGTAAATTATTTGGAATTTGGATTACTTGTAGCGAACCAAAATTTTTCATTCTAAAACAATTAAATGACTTAACGAAATGTCGGAACGGAAATATTTTTTTGGTAATAAATTTTGAATTTTTTCGTGTCATAAAAAAATTTTAAATCTGAACAAATTTTGATGATAATCTAAATTATAGAAATAATGGTAAATAAAGCTGAATGAAAAACAAAGAAAAAAATATACATAAAAATTCATATGTAAAGAAACCAGAAAAAAAATCCATAAAAAATTATATGAAAGAAACCCAGCAGCCTCGATGAGCGCTCGTAGATAGTGTGGGCGATGCAATATTTCGCTGAAATTTTACTTGAAGTACGTTGTGAGTGCTTGAACAAAATCATTACGTTTTATAATTAATTGAAATTGTGAGGAAAATTCCAAATCAAACTTTTGCACTGTATATAAATTTGATTCCCTAATCATATATGATGTCGAAACAAGCTGCTTTGGGCCAACAATATCAAAAAGTGGGTCCATTATAGCTACTTTTTGAATATAACTCATATCAAACGCATAAGCATCGTTCCATCAATTATTTTTTTTCATTCTTATACTGACGATCTTCAATTGTAGTTATGAACAAAGTTCCACGATCTGGAAAAATCATATCATTTCCTTTTAGCCACTTATCTCTTGCGAACAACACCGCATCCAATATTGATTAATAAAATAATCAGATATCATAATATCAACTTTTTCAATCCCATCTGGCATTTCCACCTCCTCGACTTTTCCTTTGATAACAGCTATCACTTCTGTTGACTTACTGTCAATAAACAGAGACAAGTCAGGAAAATCGGTCCCACTAACGCCGTCACTACAGTGATATCGAAAGTGGTGATTTGCCGTTAAAGTAGCTGGCAACCAGATGATGCGGTTTCTAACAGATGCACAATCTCAAGACTACGAATTTTCTTTCTCGGCGATTTCAAGTTCACTGCATGAATCAATGGTTTCACAAAAGTACTACACTTTTCACTCTTGTTTTCGCTTGCCGCGTTGCTACGTCACTTTTTTGCCTTCCTCTTTCACGCGCAGCCCACAGGCTCCTTACACTTCTGTTCAACACCAATCACAACACTCTTTTCCGGGCAAGTTGTTCCAATTTGCAGTCGAGCGTGAAACGAATTCGCACTTAAGTGATAGACAAGTTTTCTATCCATCTGAAATCTAATGCAATCTGTTGGATCTGCAAATAGCCGATGCAAATCTCACGCCACGTAAAGGTAAACAATGAACGACTGCGCTATTTCGTAGAACCTGACTGTATGCGAGACGTAAAACCCTACAAACGATTTCAAAATTCCCAAGATTTCTTTTTAATCAACGCTTGTCGCGGTTCTTCCGGCATGCTCGCTGTGGCTATCAAAAGCAGACTCTCCTTTGGTCCCAACAGTCACCTCATGGGACATGCCGCAACGGTAGTCCAGGTCCAGGGAAATGTGATAAATAGAGTCCTTCTATGGAAAATGAAATTTTCGATGCTTGCTATGAGGTATTGACTCAAAAAGTTGTAGCTAAAATCAAAGCTGCAATATTTTACTCTGTTTCAAACGATGGAACCCAAGACTCGGTTACAATTGAGCAGGTGACTAATTGTATTCGATATGTGAGTAACAATGATGATGGTCAGCATATTTTAAGTGCAGATTTTTTGAAGTTCATCCCAACAACTTCGACTACAGGTAAAATTTAAATCGTTCTTCAAGTCTTCTTGACAAAAGTATTTCGTGGCCACAGGCACAATTTATTAGGCGTCATTTGCATATGTATGTTATCTAACTAAATTATGTACGTAATCGCAGGTGATGCTCTTGCCAAGCTGATAATAGAAAATGTTCAACAATGTGATCTAGATACTTCTTTCCTAATTGGCCAAGGGTATGACGCTGCAACCAATATTTCTGGGCAATATAATGGTGCTCAAGCCATTATATGTAAAAAGTATGCACCATATGCTTCATACGTCCATTGTGCCGCTCATTCTCTGAATCTTACTATATCTACCACCAGCAAGTACCAGCCATTAGAGATTGTCTCAGCACCATTGAAGCCACTTACAATTTTTTCCATACTCCTAAAAGACGGGCGATTCTGGAAAATTATATCGAAGAATCTGATAAAATACCAAGAATTAAATCTTTGAAGCTATTGAATCTGGTTCGATGGGTTTCAAAGTATGAAGTATTCATGAACTATTCCCGTCTGTTTTCGAAACACTGAATGAAATGCGAGCATCAAAAAGTGACGCGAAAACTTTACAAAATGCTTTGGATTGTAGTGAAAAGGTAAGTTTCAAAAGGTCCGTGAAGGACTGCAGCGATGGTCTGCTGCCTCGGCGGAGGAAGTTGTTGATATCCACCGAGAATGCTCTTGTCTGGGGATGCGTGAATGCGCTGGCAGGCTAGCATTGCGGTATCGTGGGGTGGGTTCGTTCTCCCAGCACTAGGACCCACTACAAAAGAATTTCGCATTCACGAATTCTTGGGTCTCAACAGAAAGGCGACTGAAGTCGAAAAATTGTAGGTAACTACAAAGAGGGAAATGACTTGTTCAGAGAACAAGTTGTACAAGTAAAAACGGACGGACTTAGGGTAACCTTGTCGTTACCCGACGATGCTCATGGCCCACAAATAAGTGTGGGACAACCGGGTGGTGATGGTGCCCCCTCGCACCCGCCCAACCGGATCAAGATCCATATACGTTGCAGTGGCCAAGTATTTCCCTTCTGAGTGGAAAACTCATACAATATAACACCTTGCGCGAGGCCACTCAATCCGCGAGAGTTCCTGAAACAAAAAAAAGGTTATTAGGTGCCCGACGGCTGGCTCATGTCTGGTGGTGAGAGCCTCCCACCGTACCGGTTCCTATACCCGGTCAGATCCAACGGAATGGAAAGACCGGTTTGATAACTTACTGACTTATGTTTTGTTACTAAGTTTTTTTTTTTTTTAAACATATTTATAAATATATTAAAATTATAAATTCATTATATTAAATATAGTGAAATAATATGAATAACATTATTTATTGTTCCTATATATATTATATTCAAAAGATATATTTATATAATTAAATTTATAAAATTTAAATAAGAAATTTATAAATTTAAATTGAAAATTATAATAAATCATTTATGGTATATACACATATAAGATAAAATTTTAATAAAATAATAATAATTTTTTAATAAGAATTTTCAAAAAATGTAATAATGACATGCAAAGGGTGCTTACATAACCTTGTCCGACGACGAGCGCTCGCTGACAAAGCAGGGGATGTAAGTCTTGGAAATTTTTTCACAAGGAAACATCAGATAAACATAATTTTAGGACGCCGACAACGGTTGCTTAGAAAATGATGACAGTCGTAAATTATAAACGGATTTGTTCCTCTTTGAAGCCTGAATGTATTTCCTGTCCCCGCTTGTGGAAGTAGTTGCACAGGCCGACTATCAGCTTCTGGAAAACGAGGCGAGTTTTCTAAATTTAGGCTAGAAAATCCAACAGTTGGTGGTGTTATGGCTGCAGGCGGTGGAGTTGCTTTCTCAAAATTTATAGGATTCGTAGGCGGAGTACTTGCTGCAGGATGTGATGTTGAGTTCTCAGTTCCACGAAGATTTTGAAAGGGTGGTGGTGACTGCTGAGGGGAATTTAATGTTGATCAGAACTGGGGCGTTTGAATATTAGATTGATCTTCTTGGCCCCCTACTCTACCAACGAGCCCAGATAAATTCTGCCATACAGGGGCAACAACATTAGACAGTGAGAATAGTCCTTTTCGTTCTTCTTTCCTCCCGGTTGTAAATTGAAGACAGGTCCACTATTGGCGAAACTGTCGAAACCCTGTTCATTAGAAGGAAGACTAACTTCACTTCCTGTTGATGGTTGTAAAGGCGGTGCCGGTGGCAATGTAGCTACAGGCGTTGGAAGCACATTAGCGGTCGGTTGATGAACATTAGAGGAGAGTCCTGGAGTTGATGCATATGATTTGATTTTCTTTTTACACTTAAACGATATGTATCCTGATTCGTATTTTGTAAGCAGTTGGGAGTGATGGTATTTCCGTAGGTGAATAACATTTTTTCGGTTCTGGTAATGCAGGGTACTGCTATTTTCGTGTTGTTCCGGGGCATAAAAATGATCGAATGCCAGACTCACTTGGATATCCGCGTTTTATTCTTGTAATCAATTAAAATTTTATAGAAAATCGCATGAACATAGTTATATGCTCATAAATGTACAAATGAGCGATGAATAGTAATATAACGAATATTTTATTATAATTTTGAACATCAACGCCAAAGAAAAATCCCCGTTGGCAGCACCAGCCGGAAAGGTAAATTTCTCGTATGTAGCGTAAGGTTTCGAAAAGGAATTTGGCTTGCCTACTACTGCAATTTTTTAGCACTACATGAGTATTTATTAACAGAAAGGCATACTACATGAGTATTTATTAACAGAAAGACACTGAAGATGACTCAGAGTAGTCGAAACGCGTCTGCTCACACAACTAAGCAAGGCCCGACGGCTTTTAAAGAAAAAAAAAAAAATAAATCGTTGTCTTTCAATTTTGTCTAATTTATTTCCTGCGTTAAACTTGAAATTACAATAGGTTATGGGCCCAGTGAGCCTAAAATAGTTAGACAATTGAAAAATAGTGAGTCACATCGTCGAATGTGTAAAGTTTTTTATTCCAACAGTCGTCTTGTCATAGCGTAATGGAAAATATTAAAAACGGTTTCTGGACTCTATAAAAGTGAATAAAAAGTTGGACAAATCCCATAAATATTCATAGTTAAAATAGACAAGCATCGCCCAATGTTTGTAGTGCAAAGCCAAATCAATTGACTTCATCGTCGCATGAAAAATTTGAATTTCACAATAGTGTGCAAGCGTTGCTGTTTTGTGTTTACAGTAAAGTGCGCGTGCACAGCAGTCGAACGTCGTCATTGAATTCAAAAGAACAGATTAAATAAGCAGTGGCTACTCTTCGTCGGTGTTTATATACCGTTTTTTTTTTTGTGCGATTTTGGCTGAAAATATTTCACCATGAACGACAAAGACGATCACAATTTTATCGGCCACAAATTGAAAGATCAATCGTGTTACAAATTATGGAAATTTCAAGTCACTGCATACATGAAATCTCGTGATTTGACCGATAATATTGAGGGTAAGACGATACAGCGAAAGAAGAAGATAAGTCGAAATTCAATCGAAATGAGGGAAGGGCCATGAATGCAATTATTCAATCGGTTGATGCCACAAACGCGAATCTTGTTTTGGATTGTAAATCAGCGAAAGAAATGATGGATCAACTTGGCAGTATTTATGGAAAGAATACCGAAATTCGCATAATGATTTTGTATGAAAAGTATTTCACAGCAAAAATGCGTGACGATGAGGGGGTAGCAACGTATATTTCTCGTGTGAATCAATTGTCATCTGAAATTGAACAGCAAAAAGAGAAGGAAAAGTTACCCGAAAATTTGAAAATGGCACGCATCATTTCTGGGTTGACATCGAGATTCAACAATGACAAAACGGTATGGTACAATACTACATGGAATCGTACGCTCACCGAATTGATGTCGTCATTACAATTGGAGGAAGACAATCTTGAACGATTGAATAGTCTCCAATTCTAGTGCTGCGTTTTCAGCGAAAACAAAGAAAAATTTCAAAGCCAAAGACTCAAAGCCAAAGACTCAAAGCCAAAGTCGAAAATCGATGATTTAAAGAGGAAAACGAAGTGCAATGCATGTGGTCAGAAAGGCCATTGGGCAAAAGATAAAGTTTGTCCAAAGCACAACGAATCGTCAATCAAAAGCGATAAAAGTAAAAGCAACAAAAATGAAATGGCATGGTGTTCCGTCGTGACAGCTGAGCCAAAGTGTGAAGAATCGGAAAGCTGGTATGCCGATTCAGCCGCAACAAAACACATGACATTTCATCGAGAATGGTTTACAGAGCTACATAAATACACTGGCCCGTGTAAAGTTGAAGTGGCAAACAAATGTCTTTTACCAATCGAGGGAATTGGCACAATTCTTATTGAAGCAAAAGTTGACAATCAGTGGAAGCCAATCCGTTTGGAAAATGTGTTGTATGTTCCTGAAATCAGCGAAAATTTGTTTTCGACGGGTGTATTAACGGATAAAGGCATCAAAGTTTTGATCGAAAAGGGAGGCTGCAAATTCATCGATGAAGCAAATAAAGTTGTTGGAGTTGGAAAGCGTGACTCAAAGAATCGACTCAAATTGGATTTTCGTTTGCGCATTGGTGAATACGCAATGGCTGCTGTTTCTCTACAACATTGGCATCGGAGGCTTGGACATGTCAATGTCGATTCTATCAAGAAAATGTGCAAGAATGATCTGGTCGCGGGCGTCGAATTGGCTGGCAGCGAAAAGTTTTTTTGTGAAGATTGTCAATACGGAAAAATGACCAGAGCAACACACAAGCAATCCAATAAGCGAGAATCATCAAGAGGAGAATTCATGCATGTAGATTTATGCGGTCCAAGCGAAATCAATGGAATCGGTGGTATGCGTTATTTTATGCTAGTTAAAGATTAAGCAACCAGCTTTTGTTTCACGTATTTATTAAAGTCAAAAGATGAAGCGTACGCACACTTGAAGGCATTGATTCAAAAACATGAATGGCGCTCAAATCAAATATTTTAGATTTGACAACGGACGAGAATTTTTTAACCAACGGGTGTTAATTGATGTACTGCAAAACGAGGGCATACAATTTGAGGGTATTTCACCATATATACCTGAGCAAAACGGTCGAATCGAGCGTGACAACCGTACTGTTCAGGAGAGTGCGAGAACTATGCTCATAGCGAGTGGTTTACCGAAGTCACTATGGCCAGAAGCGGTACGTACTGCGACGTACTTATTGAATCGCACAACAAACAGTAAATGCGTTGGCGCTACGCCGTATGAGTTATGGTTCGATAAAAAGCCGTATTTGGGACACATCAAAATTTTTGGAACGGAATGTTTCGTTCAAATCCCAAAGCAAACTGGTCGAAAGAAGTGGGATCCAAAAGCAAGGAAAGTACATTTGGTTGGATTCGAGCCCACAACAAAGAATTTTCGTCTGTATGATCCAGAAAAGGGTAAAGTTTTCATGAGCTGCGGTGTTAAATTCAATGAACAACCGGATAAATATGTGATTCGAGATGAATCGGATGGTGAGGAAATCATTGAGCATTCAGACGATGATGAAAGCAGCAAAACAAGTGATGAAAGCAGTGAACGTACTTTGGTAGAGCAACCAAATGACAAAGCCGTCAAGCAGGTGGTTGAAGAAACAGTAGGGAATGAAAATGAAAGTGATTCGTCGTTTGAAGATGCGTCAAATCAAACACCAGATAAACGACAAAATAATCGATACGGTTTGCGAGAAAAAGTCAATGCACCAGATCGTTTAATGTATTATGGTCATTCAGCAGTAATGTATGAACCAACAACATATGAAGAGGCAATTCGTTCAGAGCAAAAACAACAGTGGAAGCAAGCAATTAACGATGAATACGATGCACTCATCAAAAATGAAACATGGGAATTGGTTGAGGCACCGATCAATCAGAAGGTAATTGATAATCGTTGGGTATTTAGGGTAAAGCAAAACCCAAATGGTGCAATCGAGCGATACAGGGCGCGTTTAGTAGTTCGTAGATTTACACAACAATATGGTGTGGATTACCTATGAAGAAACGTTTAGTTCAGTGGCCAGGTACACATCGATTCGTCTACTTTTGTCATTGGTAGCGATGAACGGAATAAAATTGAAACAGTTTGACGTAAAAACAGCTTTTTTTACATGGTGAGCTGAAGGAAAATGTTTACATGAAGCAACCAATTGGATATGAAGACGGTACTGAACGCGTGTGCAAATTGAAGAAAAGTTTGTACGGTCTCAAGCAGGCATCGCGATGTTGGAACCAGAAGTTCACATCATTCATGCGTAAGTTCGATTTCAAACAAAGTACGATCACCTGACATCAAGAGGCATATGCAAAGAAAGTATTGGATCGTTTCAACATGATGGATTGCAATCCCATGTCAGCACCAATGGACTCTAATCAAAACCTTGGCGATTTTGTAAACGATGAGCACTGCGACACATATCCATATCGACAGGCCGTCGGAAGTTTAATGTATCTGAATGTCGGAACGAGACCGGACATAAGCTACGCTGTTAGTGTCGTAAGTCGTTATTTAGATCGACCGAGTGCGGCACATGTTTAGGCAGTAAAGCGCATCATGAAATACATAAAGGGCACACTAAATACAGGTATCCTTTATAAAAGTAATGTTACTTTTGATTTCGTTGGCTATAGTGATGCGGGTTATGCCGGAGACAGTGAAACGAGAAAGTCAACCAGTGGCTACGTTTTTCACATTGGTTCGGGCGCCATCAGTTGGGCATCAATGAGACAAGACGCAACAGCATTGTCTTCAACGGAATCTGAATACATGGCTGCATGTCAAGCAATCAAGGAACTCGTTTGGCTGAGGGGAGTCTTGTCTGAGCTCACGATGATTGATGATTTAAAAGCAAAATTCTACGTCGACAACTTGGGCGCGATCAAATTGGTAAAGAATCCAGTATTCCACAAGCGGACGAAGCATATCGATGTCCAATATCATTATATCCGAGAGAAATACGAAGAGGGATATTTCGAATTGATTCATTTTGGCACAACAGAGCAAGTTGCGGATGTACTGACCAAAGCATTGAACAAAAATCGTCATAAATATTTGTGCAAATTAATGGATTTAACCTTTGAATCAAATACTAATTAGCGTAGAGTTTTTGTAACAATGAATGGAAGTGTTGAAATATTAACATTGTCACAAAGTGTGGCAGCACTGTTATTGCGAAATTCACTGTCAAAACCTAAATGTCACTCTCATACACACATTCAAGCAGTAGCACAGTTAGTCCAATCAGAACATTCAAGCGATCAATATTCAATAAAATAGAACTCCATAAAAGCGAGCATTTCTTTTAGTATAAGCATAAATCGTTGTCTTTCAATTTTGTCTAATTTATTTCCTGCGTTAAACTTGAAATTACAATATGCATAATACAGGAACATAGTACAGAGATCCATAATCTCAGGTGTCATCAAAATCCGCAGGAAAATGTGACCGCTAGAGCGCCACAAAAACCTGAAAAAAACGCATATTTAAACCGCCGCCATTTTGAAATTCGCACATGCATGATCACCAAAATATCAAAGTCTGTAGATCTAAGCAATGCCTATCTTGAAACCATTTGCGTCTTTTAGAAGCCTTTGAAGTTTTGAGTTTCAACTGGCCGCCATTTTGTTTTTTATGACCTGACCTCCAGTTTTTTTACGTGATTGTTTAGATACTTATAATTTCTATCAAGCTGCCGAATTTCATGAAAATCTGTTGAAAGCTTTGACCACTATTACAACAACAAAATTTTGCACGTTTTTCGACCATTGAGCGGCAGCCATTTTGTTTCTGCTGAACCGACTTTGGATTTTTAATTTTGTGAGATTCATCACATATATCAGTGAACCTTTGTACCAGATTTCATCCAAACCGGAGCTATACTTTGCTCAGAACAGAAATCACGATTTTTCATCTAAAATGGCCGCCATTTTGTTTTTGCCCGGCCGATATAGCTGGTTTACGAACTTAACTGAGATATTAAACAAATACACATTTCCTGAAAATTTGGAGAAAATCGGGGCAAAATTGCAACCTCTAGCGTGGTCACAAATTTTGTTATATCCCAAGTATATATATATATATATATATATACATATATATATATATATATATATATATATATATATATATATATATATATATATATATATATATACATATATATATATAAATATATATATATATAGATATAAATATATATAGATATCTATATATACTCTTAGATATATATATATATATATATATATATATATATATATATATATATATATATATATATATATATATATATATATATTGTCGCGTGTTATTGGTTCGCGGCCAATAATTTTAATGTTCCGGGAAAGTGAAAACGCAATGTCTTTTAATTTAAGTTAAAAGTGTTTATTCAATTCAAGAAAATGCACAATAATCAGTTTAACACTTTCACTAATTTTAATTTTCACTATTAAAATAAAATCTAACACTTGTCCATAAATTTCTTATCGCAATTGTCTTCTAAATCACTTCACTATTACGAAACACACTTCTACACACTTTCGCAGTTCTTATCGCGGTCGAATGAATGATCCCCCCATTCATTCAGCTCGCCTTTATATAGGGTCTCTACCTATTCACCCATTTCTCGCACATGGGCGAATGTTCGACCGAGAGGTACCTGGTAGGTTCGAGCAAATTCATGAATGGAGTGACGTCACTCGCAGATGTTGATCATGCTTGTTGGGTTCTCGTGGTTTCGAGTGAATTCGTGTTCTTCATTGTTGTGAAAACAATTGCGACAGTAGCTCGCAGAATTATTTGTACATGTAACACTGCCCCCACCTCAGTTCTTTTCGCCCCGAAAAGATGTGTCGCCAGTTGTAGTCAATTCTCCCTGGATGTAGTATGGGGCAAGACGGTCTAGATGCACGATTTTCATTTTGGCTCTCGGTTTACGGTGTTCCTGTATGCGATATACGACGTCGTTGATTCGCTTTGTGACTCGGTATGGTCCCTCCCAGTTATGTTGCAACTTTGGAGACCTACCCTTTCGCCGTTGCGGGTTATATAGCCACACCAAGTCATCCTGCTGGAAGCCAGTAGAATTAGCCTTTAGATCATACCTGGTCTTCATGCGGTCAGTAGCCGATTCGAGGTATTTTCGCACTGTCCGATGTATCTGGTTCAACCGTTGTCTTAGATCACTTGTGTACTCCGAGATCGTTTGGGGTTTCTCGGGGGGTGTTCCAAACTTTATATCAGCTGGCAGACGAATAGTCTTTCCAAAAATGACTTTGGCTGGGGCTTGGCCCGTTGATGCATGTTCGGCAGCTTTGTACGCCATCAAAAATAGTGGGATATGTCGGTCCCAGTCCCTTTGGTTCTCGTCAACCATCTTGGCAAGGTGTTTATTGAGCGTGCCGTTGAAACGTTCGACCATTCCATCGGATTGGGGATGCAGCGGTGTTGTCCTCGTTTTCCGTATTCCGAGCAGCTCACACATTTCGCCAAAAACTAGTGACTCAAAGTTTCGGCCTTGATCCGAATGTAATTCGCAGGGTACGCCGTACCTACTGACCCAATTTAACACTAGCTGTTCAGCTACGGTAGTTGCTTCCTGGTTGGGAATGGGGTAGACCTCGGGCCACTTGCTGAAATAATCGGCTACAACCAGCGTATATCGATTTCCCCAATCGGATTCAGGAAAGGGTCCCGCGAAGTCAACAGCAATCCTTTCGAATGGCACGCCTACGTTATAGGTTTGCATTTGTCCTCTCAGTCGTCGCTTTGGGCCTTTGACGGAAGCGCAAATTGTGCATCTGCGACACCAGTCCTCTACGTCTTCTCGAGCGTGGAGCCAGTAGAACCGTTCCCGCAATTTCGCTAAGGTCTTGTTAACACCAAGGTGGCCTCCCGAGGATCCTTCATGCATTTCCTTAACCACATCGTGGATTCGGCTTTTGGGAAGTATAGTTTGCATCCTATAGGAGCTACCATCCTCCGTTTCCCATTTCCGCTTGAGTACGCCACCCTCCACCTGAAGGGAGTTCCATTGTGCCCAATAGCTTTTCAGGGTTGCGCCATGCATTGAAACGTCTTTCCACTCAGGTCGCCCAGTCGTCTCCTTCCATACGAGCAATGGTCCGATGTCTTCATCGGCTAACTGGGCGTTTCGAATCTCCTCCGATGACCAACCTTCATCGAATTCCGCCGTTATCAATCGCAGATCAACGAGCGGTTCCTTTTCCTCAATCCGTCGGCAATGCTTGCAGTTAGCGGGACATGGACGGCGGGATAGGGCGTCAGCATTTCCATGAACTCCGCCCTTCCGATGAACAATTTCGTAGTCGTATGACTGCAATCTTTCGATCCATCTCGCAACTTGTCCCTCGGGGTTTTTGAAGTTGAGCAACCATCTCAGTGATGCATGGTCCGTGCGAAGAACAAATTTCTGGCCATATAGATACTTGTGGAACTGCTTGGTGGCCTCTATTATAGCCAATAGCTCCTTCCTGGTCACGCAGTAATTCCTCTCACTTTTTGAGAGAACTCGACTGTAATAAGAGAGGACTCTTTCTTCGCCATTGATCTGCTGGGAGAGTACAGCTCCAATACCGCCGTTGCTTGCATCGGTGTCAACTACAAACATTTTTCCGGGTTTCGGATACGCCAGCACGGGTGATTCACACAGCTTTTCCTTCAGGGTCTCAAAGGCTGTCTGGCATTGTTCATTCCAGACATACGGACGATTTTTCTCGGTTAGCTGATGGAGACACTTAGCTATTTTGGCAAAGTCTTTGACGAATCTTCGATAGTAGGTCGCCAGACCCAGAAAACTTCGTAGTTGGCGCTTGTTGTTTGGTGTTGGCCAGCTTTTCACGGCTTCAATTTTCTCAGGGTCTGTTTTGACCCCTTCTGCTGATACGACGTGTCCCAGGTATTTTACTTCATCTGCGAAAAGAGTACACTTCTCGGGACTAAGTTTCAAATTTGCCAGTCGCAGTCGGGAGAAAACCTCTTCTAAGTTCCGCACATGCTCTTCGAACGTTCTACCGATGACGATGATGTCATCTAGGTATACCAAGCAGGTTTTCCAGGTTAGACCACGTAGCACATATTCCATCAAGCGTTCGAAAGTGGCTGGAGCATTGCAAAGCCCAAACGGCATCACAACAAATTGCCACAATCCGGTCCCAACTGAAAATGCGGTCTTCTCTCGGTCCTTCTTGTCAATTTCTACCTGCCAGTAGCCACTCTTGAGATCGAGTGTAGAAAACCATTTTGCGTCGGCTAAAGTGTCCATGATGTCATCGATGCGTGGGAGTGGGTAACTATCTTTCTTAGTGACGTCGTTAAGCTGCCTATAGTCGACACAAAAGCGAGTGCTACCATCCTTTTTCTTGACTAGAACTACAGGCGCGGCCCATGGACTGACAGAAGGTTCAATAACGCCTTGTTTTTCCATGTCCGAGATCAGCGCGCTCACTTCTCCTTGTTTGGCTATAGGGAGACGTCTCGGTGCTTGTCGAATCGGCTTGGCTCCCTGTGTATCTATGACGTGAGTGACCATACTCGTTCGGCCTTGGTCATCCGGGCTTGTTGAGAAGATGTCACTGTACTTGGTGACCAGATCAGAGGCTCGCTTGAATAGCTGCACCGGCAATTTGACTTGCTTCAATATTTCAGACGTGGATTCCCGGGCTTTGTCTGTGCCTTGCCTCCTTTTCCAATGATGGTTGTGAGTAGCTTCCAAAGACGTGATGGTGGAAACAGGCTGGCAGCTGCCGATGACTTCTCCCGCTTTGATGCTCGTGGTTGAATCTGCGGTGTTAAGGACTCTAACCGGCACATATCCGTTCCTTAAAGATCTTACAAGGCTACGTCCTACAATCAAACTGCGCAATGCGGACGTCTTCGTTGGCTCTATCAGATAAGATCGGTGGTCTCCTGAATCACCATCAAGCTTGGCCCATACAATGCTTTCGGAAGAATTCGGTACATCAGTGTCAGTACATACCACTACATTCATCTTGGAAATTTGGACGCTGGGATCCTCCATCAGTACTTCGACATTCTGCCATTTCAATACTCGTTTACCCAAATCCAACGTGATTCCATGTGGTCGCAGAAAATCCATTCCGAGAATGCAGTCATCCATAATATTCGCAACCAGAAAATTGTGTCGGAACACAAGGTCTCCCAACTGTATCCGGAGGTTGACCTCTCCATGAACAGGTGCAGTTTCTCCCGTAGCTGTCCGTAGTGAGAAAATTCTGCCCTTGTGAAGTTGTTGCTGTCTAACTAGGTCTGGTCGGATAATCGATCGGGTGGCACCAGTGTCGATTGTTATGGTGCAGTGTTCTCCGTCAACTTAACCCGGAAGGCATAAGTCCGCTTCTCCACGATGTAGTCTTGACACGGTGATGGTGGTGCTGGGGACGTCGATCCTCCTAGCCAACCTCTGCCCCACAAATTTGGCTCTTGCAGTTTGATGGTCCTCCATTCTAGGCTCCTGACACGGTCTGAATCTCCACCATCCTGGACAATAGCTCCATTTTCTTCGCTTCTTACAGTCTCTTTGCAGGTGCCCTTTTTCTCCGCAATCCCAGCATCTAGGCGCACCATTACCCTGCGGCTCTCGCTCATTTTCCACGCGCTTACACCTGCACTCGTCTGCCGCCACTTCACGGACGCGGGCAGTGGTACGAGTTGCATTTTTCGCTGCCTCATAGTTCAGACTATAAACCAATGCGTCCTTAACCGTTTGCTTTTGAGCTAAACGCACGGCTTGTTGCAATTCCGGGTCCTTTAGTGCGCTGATGAATGCCTCTGTCGCTGCATCATCTCGATGTTCTGGGTCGTAGGCTGGGTAAGCCAAAAGTGCTAGTCGCTCAATGTCTTGGGCTAACTGCTGTAGGGTCTCACCAGACTTCTGCACCCGATGCCTTAGCTGTGAACGATAAATCTGCTTTAGATGATCGTCTCCATAACGCATGTCGAGCGCATTCATTATAGCATTCGGGTTTGAGTGCAATTCATAGGGGATGGTCTGCAAAAGCTCGGCAGCTGGGCCTCTTAGAGCAAGAATCAATGCAGTTGCTCGTTCCTGGTCATTCCAGCGATTCGCCCTTGCGGCAGCTTCAAACTGGGTCTTGTAAATACTCCAGACCGTTTGCCCATCGAATATTGGTGCTTGGACATTTCTAGATGAGCTTTGCGCTGCCGTTATAATTGGGGCTGGTGGGGCGGTTACTACTGCCTTTGCTGCTTCCAATTCCTTTTTCATGTTTTCCATCTCATTGTTGATTCTCTCCTCGACCTGGCTGACCTTTTCCTCGACCTGGTAAACCTTTTCCTCGACCTGGTCAACCTTTTCCTCGACTTCTTTAATTTGCTTGTTGAGACTACCGAGCTCCGCTTTTATTTCGGTTGACTGTTTCTCCAGCTTCTGTGTGATGTCTGCTTTGATTTCGATTGCTTGTTGGTCCAGCTTCGCTGATTGTTCGTTTAGCTTCGCAGCTAAACTGGATGTCTGTTCATTTAGCTGCGCTGATTGTTCATCTAGCTTCGCAGTCAGACTGGATGACTGTTCATTTAGCTTCGCTGATTGTTCATCTAGCTTCGCAGTCAGACTCGATGACATCAGCATTAACATTTGCATTAGCGCATTTTCTGGCTCCTTCGATTTTGGTGTTTCTACTTCTCCACCTTCTGCGCCTTTTTCCGCATCTGAGAACTCACCCGAATCCAGATTCACGCCTTCCGACTCGATCGCGTCGCGCAAGCGTGCAATCAGTGTGGCCTTTGTACCTTGCGTAGACAGATTCCGCTGTTCCAACTCCTCTTTGAGCTCCGATATGGTCAATTCATTAATTTTTAAGTTTAAGCTTCGTGGCATTTTAATGTTTCTTTAAATTTTACTATTGTGCACTATAAAAATGTTCAAATTTTCACTTTCAAAATTTTTCTTTCGCACTTCTTGACACCATTGTCGCGTGTTATTGGTTCGCGGCCAATAATTTTAATGTTCCGGGAAAGTGAAAACGCAATGTCTTTTAATTTAAGTTAAAAGTGTTTATTCAATTCAAGAAAATGCACAATAATCAGTTTAACACTTTCACTAATTTTAATTTTCACTATTAAAATAAAATCTAACACTTGTCCATAAATTTCTTATCGCAATTGTCTTCTAAATCACTTCACTATTACGAAACACACTTCTACACACTTTCGCAGTTCTTATCGCGGTCGAATGAATGATCCCCCCATTCATTCAGCTCGCCTTTATATAGGGTCTCTACCTATTCACCCATTTCTCGCACATGGGCGAATGTTCGACCGAGAGGTACCTGGTAGGTTCGAGCAAATTCATGAATGGAGTGACGTCACTCGCAGATGTTGATCATGCTTGTTGGGTTCTCGTGGTTTCGAGTGAATTCGTGTTCTTCATTGTTGTGAAAACAATTGCGACAGTAGCTCGCAGAATTATTTGTACATGTAACAATATATATATATATATATATATATATATATATATATATATATATATATATATATATATGATATTGTCCGGAATAGGTAAATTTCTCTCGAGAAATTTACCTAAAAACAAAACCTTTTCTTGTGCTAATGAAGGATACGTAGTTTTCTATCTTCTTTACGCTCAACTTGGTTTAATTTTCTAGTTTCGCGATTCTTTATCTTTAATAATTTAAAGCTAACTATCCTATTTCTTCACATTAAACAGAATTGCTTCTTGGTAGTCGTTTGTGTTTTTAACTAATATTATTATCATACGGTTTTCTTGGTCACCATGGTGTAAGGATGAGGGAGATAGGAAAGTTTTAGAATAGTTTAATAGGGTAACTGCTCGATTACTACAGGATTTCGAATTTTCAATAAATTTACAAGTTATCAATGTAGCTTATCAACTTTCGTTGCCTTTGAGTCCGGAATTACTAAAGTCGGATTTGGAATTGTGTCATGCTATGGACATTACAAAAGACTTACGTGAGGAACTGAAGAGGATTCGAGAAAAAGAAGATGATTGTCCTGAAATTTACAATACTTCGAAAAAAATCGCAGAAAACTTTGCCATTAAGACCAAACACAAAAGAATGGTGGTAGACAGAAGAATCGTGAGAATCCTAAAATTTAAAGCACTGAAGATTATTTTCGTGTATTTCTGGACTTCTATATCATGGATCTTGGAAAAAGGTTTATTAATCACGAAAATATTTTAGAGAGATTTTCGGCGTTGTACAAGGATGAATTACTAGAAACTGAAAAGTAGCTGATAAATTCATCAAAACTTGCGAATTTTATCAAAAGTTTCTTTTTGTCGGGCCATCTGCTGTTCTCGTTGAATTGAAAGTGAGGCAGAGATACTTGAATCGCAGAGGCAATATCAAACCTAAATGCTCATTGCAAGCGCTGGATAATTTCCCAAATATCAATGTGTTGCTGAAGATCTTTGCTGCATTGCTGGTATCAACGTCAACTGCAGAAAGAACATTCTCTTGTTTGAAACGAATAAAAACGATTCATAGAAACACAGCAAAAAAAGTGAGTTTTTTGTGTTTATTATGATTTTCTGACTTTTAGTATGGAATTTATAGGTTATGTTGGTTTGACTTTTTCGTTATTGTAAGACCGCTATAATGGATTGGCTGCTTTGGTAATTCATCGTGACATTGAAATCATAGCTGACGAACACCGGAAACTAGATTTCCGATAATGCATAGTACCTTTAATGTAAAACTTTTGAACCACATGAAAATTAATTTGCGTAATATAAAAAAAGAATTTGGAAAAACATTTTTGACAAATTTAATACTCATCCCCCCTATCGCAAAAAAACTATTCAGGGTAAGTCCGGGATAGATGGACCACCGGTATAGACGGGCCATTCGAATATTTCGCTCGTCTGTCACAGCAGCGCCGCATTCGTTGGCTAGTATTTTTTTACTGGTACAGACGTTAACACGTTTAATTTTGCTCGTGAGTGTCACATGTTTTTCAGGAAAAAAAATTTGTTTATTTCTTTTGGTGAGTTGAAAAAAATTTTTCACTGGATTTTATTGTTATGTGGTTAAGTTAGTTTAATTGATTTTGACGTAAGATCAATGCTATAGCTCGATTGTATAGTTGGATAAGGTCTTAACCGAAAATGGTGCTCCAGTAGCGTTGTTTGTCTGAATGAGTAGCTGGTCCATCTATCCCTGACAATTGGGATAGATGGATCAGTGACATTTGGGATGGTTGACCCGCTTGAAAAGAACGTGGAATAGTAGGACCTTATTTCCTATTAGGACTTTACTGCTAATATAAATTAAATTATACTTATCAAAATTATTTTAAGTACAAAGGTGTGTCCTGATACGTTGGTTTATTTTATGTAATAGGAAAATGCCTACGTTCTATACCAGAAAACACATGTCTGGGAGGGGAGAATGGTCTGAACGTAGCTTGGAAAATGCAGCCAGAGCTGTTCAAAGTAAGGAAATGGGAGTTAATGCTGCAGCGAAAGTGTTTGGAATACCCAAAACAACTTTGAAAAGACGCATCAAGCTACAAAGTTTTAGTAAAGGTTCCATGGGAAAAAAATCATTGCTAGGAGTTGAAAATGAAAAAAAAAAATTGTAGTACACATAAAAAAATTACAATCGAGGGGGTTTACTCCAACCAGAGACTCAGTACGTTCTAGGGCTTAGTATTTAGCTGAAAACCTGCAATTGAAGCATCGTTTCTATCATGGAACAAAGCAAGCAGGCTACAACTGGCTTTCTTCTTTTCTTGTTCGCAATCCTGAACCGTCCATTCGGCAATCTAAAGGTATGTCTATTGCGAGAGCAAAAGGTGTAAATAAAATAGATGTCAAAGCTTATTTTGACCTCTTAAAGAATGTTTTGGGAGAAAATGGTCTTATAGATAAACCTGGCAACATTTTCAACATGGACAAAACAGGTTTACAGCTAAATAACAAACCAGAGAAGGTAGTTGCTTTGAAACGTTCCAAGAATGTAACTTCTGTTACTTCAGGAGAAAAGGGTGAAACCATATCAGCATTGGCAAGTGTGAATGGAGAGGGTACATTCTTACCCCCTTTTTGCATAATGAAAAGAAACAACCTAAAACAGGAGTTTTGTGACGGTTTACCACCTGAAGTAAAAATGTCGCCGAAGTCTCGCTATGTTAATAATGATTTGTTTTTTGATTGGCTGAAAAACCATTTCACTCCAAGAAAACCAGCAGGAAAAGTGCTTCTTCTTTTAGATGGACCTACATCATACACTAGCTGCGTTGAAATGCTAGAGTTCGCAGATAATAATCAAATAATTTTGATGAGTATTCCTCCCCACACCAGTCATTGGCTTCAACCGTTAGACCGCGCTTTCTTCAAGTCTTTGAAAATGAACTATTATTCTGCTTGCTCAAAGTACGTGACTAATAACCCTTCAAGGAAGATAACTCGACTGCAGTTTGGTGCGCTTCTTAGCATAGCTTGGGGTAAGTCAGCAAACGCAGAAAATTGAATAAGTGGATTTAGAACGTATGGAATCATTCCATTTGAACTTGATGCCATACCAGACTACGCTTTTTTGTCAGAATCAATGGACTCCAGGCGTCCAGATACGTCTCTTGTTTTCGAAAAAGTTATGACTGGTGTTGATGTTGCTGGCTCCGGTAGTTCAGAAAATGATGCAACTGCTGCTGGTCCTAATAGCCCAAGTGATGATGTTGCTGTGGCAGGTTCTAATTCCCCAAGAAGCGGTTGTAGTGCTGGTACTTCAAGAAGCTTTGAAAATGTTCCTTTACCTGGACCTTCTGAAAAGCACCAGAATAAATCTGAAATTGTGACCCCTTCAAAGTTATTGGACAAACTACATCCAGTGCCTTGTGTCAACAAAGTTCAGACTGTGAAAAGAAAAGTTCAAACTATAGCAACAATGTTAAGCTCTCCAGAAAACATAACTGCTCTGAAAACGAAAAAAATGAGAAAGAGTCAAAAATTAAAATAAAAGAAGAAAGACAGGGAGGAAAACAAGAAAGACCGAGAGGAAAAGAAAAGAGAAAAAGAAGCTAGAGAAAAGAAATGAGAACAATTTGCAAACAACGATCAATAAAAGTAAGAGAACGCGAAGAAAAAAAGAACTAACGTCATCCTCAGATTCCGAAGATATTGATATCCATACAATTTGCAACGACAATCTTTATGAAAGTGACTGGGATGAAGATTTCTGTGTATGATGTCAAAAGAACTACAACGAAACAAAACGTGATGAAGATTGGATTAAGTGTGTGTCATGCTCCCGCTGGACACATGAAGGCTGTACAAGATTCGAGGGTAAATGCGATTACTGCGGAAAGCAAGATCCTCCAAATAAGATGACTGCTGAATGATTCAAATTTCTAGAAACTGAGTTATACTAGCTCTATTTTTTAATTATTTTGATTGTCAAATCTATTAATCATATCAAATAGTTTATAACTCTATACCCTAACTTTATAGCTTGGAATAAATAGTCTTTATACCTTTGATAACATGTATTTCTTGTGTTATATCCTGATCCAGTCACGTAAAATGGAGGTCCATCAATCCCTATTAGGTGGTCCATCTAACCCGAGTATGCTTGGGATAGACGGGCCATCGAGCAAAACCAAAAAATCATCATAACTCCCGGTGTGATAAGCTTAACAACCGCAAACTTCCTTATAATTGTTTAAAGACATATATACTTATTAAAAAAAATATAACACATTGCAAAATTTCGGAAAAAATAGCTTTAGAAAAACATGGTCCAACTATCCCGGACTTACCCTACGCCACTAAACGAATTAGAAACGTTTTTCATTTTCGTGCTTTTTCTAAAAAGCCACAAACTAACTGAGCTTCCTGATGCTTTCAATAATGATTAAATGTCCTAAGTTAATCAATTTGTATTGCGTATCATAGTATACGATAAATACAGCAGCCCGAAGCTGGGATATCTAAAAGTTAAAATGTCGAAACATTTTATTTTACATTAAAACCAGGACAACTATAAAGCTACATTAAAACCGCTTTGCTGTGATGAATTTGTATAAGAGGACCAAACATAATATTTACCTCCTAAAGCCTTGAGCATTCACACGCAGGAGTCTTCAATGAAGACTTGAAATCCTGTAAAGTCCTTACCATCTTAAAACTCTTAGTAACAATAAAACAAGATATTTGAGTACGTTTAAATTTCTTTTAATAGATAAATGATTTCTTCAGCTTAGGAATTACATAACAATAATTACATATTTACAATTACAAACAATTGTCCAGAGATCATTTATGGCAATAAGTCCTTTAAAAATTTTACAAAATCCATATATTGAGCATTTGAAATAGTCCAATTACTGAATAATTTTCTAAACAATGCAATTATGCTGAGTCCAAAGAAATTACAACACATTTTATGAGAAAACATAAGTATCACATTATTTCGTTACTTGAAATTACTGGTTTCAATTACAAAAAAATTCACAGTACTCTCCCAACGCCATTCGGGATCTTCGTAAATTTGCAAACTACTTCTCTTGCTTCCCTCACAAACATTTTCTGATTTTATAAAAAAACTAAAATCCATTGATCATATAAAAACGAATACAATCCTTGTGGCATTATTAAACGCAACCACATTCCGGGAAATTCGTCGACGAATCAATGAAGATTACATCAAACATTCGCTGTCCAATGAAGAGTTCGTCCCACCAAAATGCAATAACTAGCGAGAAGCACTCTCTGACCAAAGTTCCTCTTGATAAACCTTCGCAGGATTCACAAGCGTTGATGAAACTCAATTTAGCTGATTTGTGCTTGGCGTTGGAAGAGTTGTTGATACTGCATACGCTGGAGGAGCTCGTTAGCGAAGGGGGCGGCTGAGTTTGGGAAGTTGGGATTCGATTGCTGGAGACTATTCGCTGCCATCATATACGCGTTCATGTTCGCAGGATATTGGGCTTGAGGGCCGAAGTTTGGATTGTATGGAGAAATGCGGTTGTAAGCGGCCAGGAGAGCTTGTTGGTGCGCTGCGGCTGCTGTTGGCGGGTAAGCGAAGTTGGAGTACGGCGAGAAGCCCTGCATCATCGGGTACATAGAGTGGCGGATCGCAATTAGCTTTGATCGGGAAGACGCGCCAGGATTCTTTCTTCGTAGCTTTCCGGTTGTTTCGCCAATGAAGACATCGTCAGCGCACGGGTCAAGCATCCAGTAGTTGCCTTTGCCGGGGTCGTCGTAGCTGCGCGGAACTTTCACAAAGCACTTGTTCAAACTCAAATTGTGACGAATCGAATTTTGCCAGCCTTGTTTGTTCTTCTTGTAGTACGGGAAGCGGCTGATGATGTACTTGTAGATTCCATTCAGGGTCAACCTTCGCTCAGGACTATCCTTGATAGCCATCATTATCAAAGCGTTGTAACTATACGTGGGCTTTTCTTCGCTTGCCTGCGCCTTATCATCCTCCTCGTCAGTTCCTTCGCCTTTATGCGATCCTTCACCTTCCTCGGACTTTTCATCTAGATCCGTGCTCATCGGACTGTCAGCCATTCGCGATTGACTATCACAATCACGAATCGATTCAGCATCCGAAACACTGCGTTCTTCATTGTAATTTGCGATGGACTGCTCCAGGTTATCCAAAGTAATGAGAGACTGCACTTCGCGATTGTTCAAACTGTTTGAAAGAATCGATTCGATCGAGAAACTCGAGATGAACGGTTTCTTGTTACTCGCGATCACTTCTTGTGCCATTTCGAAAGGTTTAAATGTTCTTTTTAATGTCTTTAACACGTTTACACAATTTTTGTAACAAACTTGCCAACTATCTTGATTTGAACTCAAAAGTATCTTTCACTTGAGCGGAAATATCTTTCAAACTTTATCTCACCAAAGACGTCTTAAAACTGACTTGGCATTCCCCTTTCGTAGCTATTTATATCGCTCACTCGCCGAATGGAAGGAACATGAGCACGCCTTCCGCTATTGTGCCAACAGCAAGACTTCATTGGTTCACAGCGTGAAACGCCCAGAAAATGGAGTCGCGGAACGATAGTGGGAAATAAAGAAATGCGCAAGAGAGGGAACTTGTCCATTGATGGGATTGGTCGGACAGCCAAGGTGCAATCGCTTACCTGTCCGACTCAGTGTTGACTTCTTGCACAGTCTTGGCCATAAACGGTAGTTGATGGGCAGGTGTTTACTCATGATTATGATGTTTATTTGGTGGAATCCGATGCATTTCAAATGTTATTCTTAGAAATGTGATGTTCTGTTTGTTGGACAATAAAGTGCAGATTGTTTGACAATGAATGCTTTTTTTTGTGTTGAAGGGAATTCACGTTCGTATGGGAGACGCGGATGCTAAGGAATGATGTGATGATTTTCATTGCATTCTTCTGTTTGGTGGATGTATTGAAAGGCAAATTATGTGGATTGCAGTGAATCAAGAATGGTTGCATTTGCATGTTATGATGGCTGCCATTTCGCGTGATGTTTGGATAGGTAATTAAACAAAATGGTACTGCGAATTAGCCATGCCAAGTGAACTGAGTAATAAGGAAATGTTGGAGCAATTAATCAATGATTATCTAGTTTACCAAAGCAATAAATAGGTAATAAAACATGTTACAATGTGGTTATTTTCGAAATATGTTGGGTCTCAAATATGTAATGGAATTGCAAGTACAAAAGACTTATTAGAAATGTACACTGACTAATCTTAAAAGATTTTACACAAAAAATAATGAACATGTGAAATCTAACTTTCTTGAAAAATCTTTTCTATGGGACTCACAGTTATTTTATAGAAAAATACTTTTGATTCAGATTACAACTTAGATTGTGCTCATCTACATCTAGCTAGAAAATTGCAGACTACATTCCAGAAAAAAAAACACATCTACTGTGGAGAGAAACTGAATTCCAGAAATTACTGAATAAACTGACCTTTACAAGTTCTAATACAAATCTGATCGAATCCAACAAGTTTTAATTATCACTATTGTGCTAAAATCATCTGCTTGCAGCACTCTCCTTTGATGATACGGTGCATATTTTACGAATGATGTGCGGATGAGCCAGTTGATGCTCTCTGCGCTCGCTATCAAGTCTTGGAGAAACTCTCAGAGTCTAACTATTGTACATAAGCTTATTCAAAGAAATATGGATCAAAGAGAGCTTCAGGGAGGTTGGCAATAACAGAATCTGATAGTATGCAATAAATCCCCGTTAGCACCACCAAAGGAAAGGTAAATTTCTTTCAGGCATCGTTAGTTTACAATAAATGGATAGACTACTTAAATTCTGATTGCCGAGCATTAAATGATTAATGATAAAAAGGAATCTTTTAACGTTTTTATCTACTAATGATCCGGTTTCGATTATTTTTGTTCTTTATATTTGAGTAGAATTTAAGCCAAAATCACGTCAAGTTTAATTCAAATAGTTATATTCAGGAACATAATTTCTATGTACACTGTTAAAAATATCCATGGTAATTTTACAAAAAAGTCAGGAAGTTATAACGCACAACCGTTTAGTAATAATATAACATCAATTTTACTACAACTTTTCGCAAAAGTAGTTTACGATTATTACAATAAATGTTTTCAATATTACTACACATTTAACCTTCATAAGTTGAGTGATCTTAAAATTTTAATGTTGTTATTATACCCTACGTCTGTGCATTATAACCTCCTAATTTTTCAATATTTTAATATAATTTCAAAAGGTATTTATTTGAAAAATTTTAAATTATAAGCATTCAATATTTCAATTTTATATTAAATATTTCAATAAATGTTTCAATGTATACTTACAAAAACTAGATTATTAATGTAATGATTATCATTAATACGATAATTATCATTTATCGGTGTAATTCTGAATCTCTTTAATGAACTTCAGAACTTTGGGATGAGTCGTTGTGGCCGTACGTTTGTGCCAACATCTCTTAGTTCCACCTGACGGGCAAATCTTTAGGAATAATCTGAAACAGATGATTTATCAACGAATTATTATTTATTGAATCACTGGAGGACTTTTTGAGTAGTTTTATTTATTTCTTTTTATATTATAGAAGCTAATAAAAAATATAATAGAATTGAATTATATTATAGAATTTAATTTTCCTACTCACCTTTGAATTGTTTCCAAAGTTGCTTCAATTCCTTCAGGGTAAACATATCCAAAAACATAGAAACTTAAAAAAACTGTTAAAAGACCATTGAGAAATGAATTTGCATGAATTATTACTTTCTTCTCTACTACAATATCACATTTATTTTTGGGATTGTGTAATTCATTACCTGGAATGAAATTTTGGCAAATTAAATTTAATTTATTATAAAGAACTCATTATTATAAGTAACTTATTATTTACGTAAAATTTAGACTAACAGAAAAGTCTAAAAAAATACGTAACATACCTCTAATAAGTAGTATAGGAGTCATTACAGGTGTTTGCATGAACAAATTTTAACCTTCCAATTTTTCCTGTAATTGAACAAAAAAAATTTTAATATTCTATCAAATATCATTTGAAAGTGTTCTTCAGGTTAAACAAATACAATACTATCAACTTACATTAAGAAAGCACCAGAGAAAATTATCATCTTCTTTCATAAATTTAGTGATAAATTCAAGTATCATTTTTGGGGTTTTGTAAAATAATTTTACAAAACCCTACTAAAATCGCGTCCTGTCTGTCCGTCTTTCTGTCCGTGTGTCACAGCAGTTTTTCTCAGAAACTATTTAAGCTAGAAGCATCAAATTTCGTATGCAGGTGTAAAGTGGTGCTCTCTTGAAGGTCCAACTACAAAAAAATTTTATAAGGTATTTAAGGGAGGTCTCCCCATATAGGGGAGCGACCCCCGAAAAAAAAATTCCATCAAAGGCAGCCGATATGGGTATCTACTAAAAGGTCTTGATCAGAACTTTTCAAAACAGATCTTAATTTGACACTTTTTCCTTCGAGCAGCGCAGAGGGAGGGGAAATACACGGAAAATTTGTGTCCCTCCTCGCGATTGGATACCTGTGATCCGAAAAATCTGAAAAAATTAGAGGTGTTTATGAGAAATACAACAACAAATACCTTTGAAGTCGAAATTCGCTCAACTTTGTTAATAATAGTATGATATTCGAATTTCACATTTTCCCCAATAAAATCGTATATGTATCCTTAAACTGAACGAAATTTGATATTTACATAGTCCTACAAAAGGTCCTTTAACTCTGTAAGTTTGAAGAAAATCGAATGATATAAACGGAAGTTATAGCCATTTGAAATTTCTCCAATTACAACAACAATAACATATGATTTTGGTATTTTACGGACTTTCCATCGAATCAGTCACTGCATTTTTGGTTTGATCTTTTTGAAATTTTCAAATAAGGGCAATAACATTAATATTTTTAGGATTTCATGATTTGAGTGATTTTTGTTGGTTTGCAACAAAATGGCACCCGTTGAAAATAGACATATTTCTTGACTTTATTCGTTGCTGGTGATTGCATTTCTGAGAAGTTGAGTACAAAACCCTTTTGACATGAGCGTAGGTCTGTTTACCCAACTTGTTTAAAATTGTTGAATATTCTTTTGCCTTCTTTATTGTGTTCCGAATAAATTGATTTGTTTCAGGAGTTTCAGTAGTTTTGCTTTTATTTGCTTTCTTTTTATTTCTTGAACCATATTCACAAGAAATTTCAACCGTTTTGAAGTATATATTGATTGTTTTGGAGCGTATTTCCAAAGATTCATTCCAAATTGTGTCACTGGATTTGCCCAACAGAAGATTTGCATGGTTAATAAATATGTTATAATTATTTAAATATGACCAACCCTTGAATATTTCGGTTAAATCTTTTACTTTGTGTATTTGTTGTCGCTGTGAATAATATGTCTCTTTCATAAGTTTTAAGATTCTATCATCCACATCTGTTGAGCATTTCCACAGTTCCATTAAAATCAACTTTTTAGGGTTTTGTACTAAAATACAAAACCCTATTGCAATCACGACCTGTGTCCGTCTGTCCGTCTGTCCGTCCGTCCGTCCGTCTGTATGTCACACCATTTTTTCTCCGAAACTATAAAGGCCACAGCCATGAAACTTTGTAGAAAGGTCAGAAGTGGTGACTTCTTGAAAGTTCAAGGGTGGAAAAATTTTTCAAAGGCGTTTAAGGGGGGTCTCCACATATAGGGAGGTAGCCCCTCAAAAAAAAATTTTCACCATTGGTAGTCGAATAGGGTGTCATTGGAAAGGTCTCAATGAGATCTTTTCAAAACAAGTCTCAAAATTGCCTTACAAGTACCGAGGGGGGCAGGGGAAGGGGAAATGTACGAACTTTTCGCGTACCCCCCCTCGCGATTGGACACCTTCCATCCGAAAGATCTGAAAAAAATCATACATGTAGGACTTTATGAGTACAACAACAACAAATACATGAGAAGTCGAAATTCATTCAACTTTGTTAGTAATAGTATGCTTTATCGATTTTATATTTTCTTGAATAAAATCTAAACGGTACCCTTAAATTCAATAAAGTTTAGCAAACAGATGACTATTTATAAGATTGATCTTTTCTGAAAGTTTCATAAAGATCGAATAGTATTTAACGAAGTTATAGCGATTTGAATTTACCTGTATTACTATGGAACAATATGCCCTGTATTACTATGGAAACATATGGCTATGGAGCCATATGCGCTTTTTACCGACTTAGACACTACAGCTTTGCTAGAATTTGCATGAAAATTTCAGGAATGATAGGAATCATGAAGATGAGTACATACAATAGAAATAAGTCAAAGAGGCAGGAGAGAGCTCCTAGCAAAAGTGCTTTGTAACCATTCTAAGATTCGAAAAAACAGGCCATGAATCGATGATTAACGTACAGAGGAGTGGCCCCTGAAAAAAAATTTCATGAAAGGTAACCGATATGAGTATCAACTGAAAGTTCTCCATGAGAGCTTTTCAAAACAGTTCTTAAACTGACAGTTTTTGCGTCAGTGGGGGCACAGGGGGAGGAAATACATGAAAAATGTGTTTCCTCCCTCGCGATCTAAAAAATCTGAAAAAATTAACAAGGGAGATATTTATGGGTATAACTATAACAAATACCTCAGAAGTCAAAATTCTTTCAACTTTGCTGATAATATTATGGTCCTCGAGCATGACATGTTTCTTGATTTTATTCGTTACTGGATACTGCATTTTGTAAGTAGAGTACAAAACCCTTCTGACATGAGCATAGGTCTGTCTACCCAACTTGTTTTCTTCTTGTGGTTGAGTCGTTTCTGATGATGGTAAATTAGGCAAGTATGCAACACAACCATACTCATCTTGATTATTATGTTTTTCAATAACTCCTTCGTTATCAATTCCATCTAAGTCATAAGATAATGGTGATGAATGCTTTGATGAGCCTTTTCTAAATTGAGTGCATCGTATATTTGTTGTCTTAAAGTTTCAATCCCTTTATCGAGTGTTTGACTACTAATTTTGATGGCAAATGTATCCGGATATGCTTCATAAAAATGTTGACTGATCTTCTGGGCTGTTCCACGACGAAAATCCTTTAAGTCTGCCATCATATAATCAAAATTACGCCAATCATTGATTTTCTAGATTTTTTTATTAAAGTGATCTACTTGCTGGAAAACTAGCAAGTAGATCACTTTGTAATTGACTACTCAATTTTGGAAAAATTCAAGCTACGCGATTCATTTGGTTTTGTGTTGAAGTAAGTGGTTCATTTTGTGATGAAGTAGATGGCTGATTTAGTGTTAGAGTATGTGGTTGAACCGACAAATTATCAGCTGTAATCAATTATTTAAAAAAATATTAATAACAAAGATATATAAATAATTTTTTGGATTTTTTAACAATCGAACGTCATTGAATATTTGCAATTAATAACAAGTTGAGTAAGCAGGAGAGTGCTCCTACCAGAAGGTCTTTGTAAGCAACCTAGGGTTAGAAATAAGTTTTCTAATGGTGTGAATCGATAATTTGAATTATTCGTCCAATACTTGGATATGAAATCGTTCAAATTTATGCAAAAGATGCACAGTTTCTTTCATAAGCACAGTGCTGACGCCATTTTGTCCTAGCTTAACTGATTTTCCTGAATGCTCGGCCGATTGAACATATTCAAGTTAGTCACTATTACTTAAATTTTCATGAAAATTGAAAGAAAATAAAAG
The DNA here is from genome assembly GCA_963969285.1 of Odontomyia ornata. NCBI lineage: Eukaryota > Metazoa > Arthropoda > Insecta > Diptera > Stratiomyidae > Odontomyia > Odontomyia ornata. The sequence continues at coordinate 12,602,720 of OZ017740.1, forward strand.
TGCCTAAGTCAATTGAAATATATATAGGGTTTTCCAATAAGAGGTGTTATTTTGAATAGATCTTGTGATTTAACACCTTGCGACTTCTCCCCTTAGGGTCACGTGAAAAAGAAGGCCTACGCCAACAGCCCAGCGTAGATTCAAGACCTTAAAGATAAATTCGTGAGGCTATCGAGGACATAGGGCAGCCATTTTGCGATTTGGTTATGGAAAATTTCATGAAGAGGATATGGTCCTGCAAGCGTGTCGTAGTAGTTATTTGCCTGATGTTAGTTTTTGCTAGTAACGGCATATCTTTTCCTTTATAATAAAATAAACATCCGATCATTTATATTAAAAAATTCCTCATTCTTTTAATATCAAAATAACACCTCTTATTGGAAAACCCTATATCAACCATAAACACGTGTTATTGTTGTTGTAATTCCATTTAATTGAAATGGCTATAACTGACTTGATTATGATTCGATTTCAATTAAGTTTTGTATATGTATATAACTTGTATTAGTCTAAATAACTGCAAAGTTTCAAGAAGTTTAAAGGTACCGTTTTGATTTTATGGGCAAAAAAGGAAAATCTACAAATCATACTATTATTAACAAAGTTGAGTGAATTTCGATTTCTGAGGTATTTGTTGCCCTTGTACTCAATAAGGCCCATGTTTGTGATAATTTTCAGATTTTTCGGCTGAAAGGTGTCCAATCGCGAGGGGGGGGACACAAATTTTTGGTACATTTTGCCTTCCCCTGGACCCCCTAATTCATAAAATGATTTTTTATTTCAGATTCTAAAATTTCTAATCAAGACCTTTCATTTGATTCCCCACTCGACTACCTTTGATTAAAAAAAATTTTTAAGGGCCAATTCGTTAATAGGGGGAACCCCCTTAAAATTTTTTTAAATTTTTGTGAACACCTTAACTTTTGAGAGACCATCACTTCTGACCTTTTCACAAAGTTTGAGCATTCTAGCTTCTATTGTTTCTGAGGAAATCAGCTGTGACGCACGGACAGACGGACGGACGGACAGACGGACGGACAGACAGACAGACAGGACGCGAAACTAGTAGGTCTTTGTAAAAAAGTTTTTTACAAAGATACAAATATACTTACGTTTTGATGATGAAAAAATACGTTGTTGCGAATCAATATTCCATTGAATTCTATCTGGCACAATGACGATTGTGAGAGCTCCTTTAGCTTGCTCTGCCATTTCTATTAAAATTTCATCTTCATCGATTTCAGTATAATCATTCAAATAAATATGCTCAAAACGATTTTGAAATTAGAAAGAAAGAAAATTTTGTTTATGACGAAAACGTAAAATAAATATCACACCTTATATTTTCCCGCTGATAGTTGTGATTTTTTTTACAGACTTCTATTAGTTCATTTATCGTAGAAGCATTCTACGTCTAGCACTCGTTGCGTGTAGACGTGTTTTTAATCGCTCCTGTCATTAATTTTAAAAATTAATTAATTTTTCACAAAAGTCAGTTTCAAATAATTGAATCAATTTTGTACGAGTCAGTCAAAAGCAAGTTTTGATTTTATTGGGGAAGAGTTAATCGTCAAAGGCATCGACCAACCATACCAATAAATCAAGAAAAGGCAACAAACCAAAGACAACTCGGGACTGCTGTATGGAGGAGCCCGACGGCTTCCCTCCGTTGGGGGGCCCCGGGGAGAGTGACGGTGTGAAATTGGCAAGTGTGAACAAGCGGAGACACACGAGCACCCAGGATACCGCAGATGCCGGTCGTAAAACACAAGTGCTCGAGGATAGACAGGAGGTGTGTCGCCTTCGAAGTGAAATTGAAGAGTTAAAGGCAAGAATTCAAACGTACGAAGAAATGTTCAAGACGGCAAAAAAAGTTCAAGAGAGTGGTCCGATACGAAAAATCGAAAAACAGAAGAAAGCTGCAACTCCAATAATAACTGAAGAGGTATTAAGTGCTGGTGGCACCAACGAAAGCCAGAACTACTTTGCGGCGCTGGATGGACTCCAACAGGACATGGAGGTAGACGAAGGTAATAAAGACGATAATTTTATCTTATATTTAAAAAATAAAAACAATGAAAGTAGAAATAGGGAGAAGAAACCAGCCCGTAGTTCTGCTGGTCCTCCTCAAAAAGTAGCCAAGAATACCGAGAAAGTTCCGCCAATTAATGTCTTCGGTCAAAGCGGAAAAGACATGGTTCGGCTGTTCGAAATCAAACGAATAAATTCTGAGAAGCTGTCAATTAGAACGAAATCACTGGTTGATTTCAAATCAGCGAAAGATGCTTTGAATTCTGGGGAGGTTCCGCACTTCACCTATACCCCCAAAAGCGAGAAGAACCAGACGTTCTTGCTGAAGGGCTTGGACTGCGGAGAAGATACCGTCGATCTTCTTCAGGTTCTCAAGGAAACAGCACCACAAATCGAGTTTATCTCAGTGAAAACATTCGCGACAAGAAGGTCGACGGTAGAAAAAAAAAACTTACCACTTTATTTGGTACAAATAACAAATAAGAGCAGTCCAAGCGCTCTTCAGCAAATCAGGTATTTAAATTTTCGAGTGGTGAGGTGGGAACGCCTCCAGAAGCGAGAAATCAACCAGTGCTATCGCTGCCAACGATTTGGGCATTCGGCTGCCAACTGCGCCATGCATTACCGATGCGTTAAATGTAAAGACGTGCATGCTCCCGGTGAGTGCAAATTGGCTCAGACGGAGCCAAAAGAGAAGCTATATTGTGTGAACTGCGGTGTTTTTGGTCACCCGGCATCATATCGAGGATGCTCTCGATATCAGGATGCAAGATTGAAATCTGCCCCAAAGCAAACACAAATACACCGCAGTGTCTTAGCTCCGAACTTCGTCAAGCCCGGAGTATCATTTGCACAAGCCGCTAGAGGACCAGCAGAAAATGCGGAAAATAGTGTAAATAATGTAAGTGGCAATAATGAGCTGCTTATTAAAATTTACCAGCAACTAAATTCCTTATCAGAGCGAATCGATAAACAAGATTCGAAAATTAACATTGTTTTTCAGCGTTTAGGACTTTCAAATGCCTCAAAATAAGTTTTCATCCAGCCACATTCCCACGGATAGGATTCGTCTCATCTCGATCAACGTCAACTCCATTGTTACTTTACATCGGCGTGATTATCTCCTTGAATTCATTGCCAGACAAAAGCCTGACATCCTGCTTCTAACCGAAACCCACCTCAATTCATGGCACTCCATGACATTCAAGGATTTTGAATTCGTAAGAAACGATAGGGTAATAGGTGATGGGGGAGGTGGCACCGGGATATTGGTACGAAGACCCTATCGTTTCCAAAATATTGAAAAAGTCGAATTCAAAAGCTTTGAATCTCTTGAAGTGTCCGTTATCAAAATCTCACTGCCAGGTGGGGATAACCTCATCGTTAATTCTGCCTATGCAACTGGTGGAACTGTTCTCAAGCTCAAGGAGGAACTCAATTCCTTGTTTGAAATACTCGAATTGAACAGGCTTCATAACTATTATATTCTTGCTGGTGACCTGAACGCCAAGCATACATCATGGCTGAACGCCACCAATAATCCAAGAGGTGTATTCCTGAAATCGTGGATAACAGAGAACCAGATTGAATACAGGTGCAATCTATATGGGTCGGAGTTCCCAACATGCCCTAGGACAAATTCATATTTGGACCTCTGCATTGCTGACGCAAGACTCGAATTCAACTTTAATAGTCCTCAACGGAAACTGCAGGTGCTTCCTTATGATAGCGACCATAACGCAATCGTAATGGAAATCAATCATCACAGGGATGATTTCTTCCTCATCCCAGTTCAACACGAAAATCATCGGTTCAACTTCAAAAAAACAGACTGGGGAAAGTTTCAAAAGAAGTTTAATCGGGAGTACCAGAAGCAATGTCCCCCTTCTGATAGTGGCAACTCTTGCTCAATCGTTCCGAATGACAGAAATCTAACTAACGATGAAATAGATGTCTATTTGTCGAAGTTAGAGAAGCTGACGTTGGAAACGATTGAGAAAGTAGTTCCCAAGATTAAACTTCGAAACAATATGGAAGGATATGAAACACCAACCATCGCAAGGTTGAAAAGATTGAAAAGCCTTCTTCTCACCCGCGTCAACAATATTTATCGACGATTTTTGGATTACAACCATCCCTCGTTGGCTTTGTTGAAATTACATCTGAAGAATGTCCGGAACTTAATCCGGTCATACTTCAGGAGTGAGGTCAGCAATCAATGGGCGGAAAAATTGAGGGGTACTAGCCCACAGGACCCAGATGGCGTGTTTGCGAAAGTGAATAGCATATTCCGCAAGAAGTCTCGAGTGAAGGTATCGAATCTTGAAGTCACTAGTGATGAGATGAATCTTCTCGATATGGCTGGTATCGAAATTGATAGTACGACTCCAGATAGAAATGGAAACAGGATTATTTGTGAAGGATTGGATAAACTTGCCCTGATTGGAACACATTTTGAATTGGTTCATTTACCAAACCCTGAGAGAGGGAACGAAATTTTGTCAGAGGTCGTTGAAGCAAAAGTTTCCAACTTCAAATCAAGCCTGAACGGCCAATCAATTCTTCATTTCAATGAAACATTAACATCTGACCTCATACCGAGCTTGAATCTTATTGATTATTTTGTCAGCTATGAAGACTTGTGTTTCATATTTCGCAAGATAAACAACAAGAAATCATGTGGTACTGATGGTATTCCAAATGTAGTTCTCCGACATTTGCCGGAGGTTGCTATTAGGAACTATTGCATATTGTTCAACAACATGTTGAGCAATTCATATTTCCCAAATGAGTGGAAAAAGGCTAAGGTATTTCCGATCTTGAAGAAAGGAAAAGAATCTTCATGCCCCAAAAGCTATCGCCCAATCAGCTTGCTGCCTAACATCAGCAAGGTGTTTGAAGTGATACTCAACAGAGTATTAAACGCCCACATTGAGGAAAATGAGTTGATGCCGAATTGCCAATTTGGTTTTCGTGCCAGGCATTCGACCACACATGCAATAACGAAAGTAACCTCAGACATCTGTTGGAAACTAAATGATAGACAATGTGTTGGAGCATGTCTCATTGATATGGAGAAAGCCATGGTTAGATGGACTTATTTTTAAACTCCTTCAGGACAAGTTCCCCAGACACCATGTCGCCATGATGTGTAATATGTTATACGGGAAATCGTTTGTTGTAACTGATGGAAATCTGACAACAATGCGCGAGTTCAAGGTCTTGAATGGTCTACAGCAGGGAACAGTTACTGCGCCTCTGCTCTTTTCAATCTTCATTCGCAAGCTATTGAACGGCTTTGATTTTAACGTCTCGCCAACGCGATCATTGGTAGCGTTTGCTGATGGTCTGTTCATCTATACGGCAGACCGAAAAGCTACGATAGTTCAGAGCAATCTCCAAAAAATGTTCAATGATGTACAGCTGTACACTGACAATTGGCGAATGAAAATCAATGCGCAAAAGTGTGAAACAATCTTGTTTCGGACAACGCTGCAAGGGGTCAGTCAAGACCTGAAACGTAATGGGAAAGATTTCCACATCATGGCTGGTGAGGGTAGTTCAGAACGGGTTCCACATAAATCCTGTGTTCGATACCTCGGTGTTCATCTCGATCAGTATCTGTACTACACTGAACATGTGAAAACCATGCTCAGTAAGGGACTAAAAGTAGTCATGGCCCTTCGAAAGCTCTTTCATTCCAGATACATTGATCAAAAGGTCAAAATTATCTGTTACAAGACACTGATTAGACCAGTTTTGACATATGGATGTCAGATCTGGTACAACCAGAGCGCTAGTACTATGGAAAAATTAAGAGTTTTCGAAAGGAAATGTCTTCGTGCATGTACTGGTTTGTACAGAAAGCCTGAGATGGATTGGGAACATTGTATATCGAATAGAAGAATTTATCAAACTGCCGAAGTGACGAGAGTCGATATCTTCATATTGAAACTTCTTCGGAATCATATCGCAAGATCTGTGACTGTGAGTGAAACCCTTGGATTTCACAGCCGTTCCATCCTACAGACGGGTATATAGCGACTTGCCTCGCTACTGGCTTCATTCCTCCAGAAGCATTCGTGTATTTGGACATGAATCGATATGTTTTTGATTCTGACGGCGTTCCAGTCATATATCACATATATCGACGGGCCACCGATAAGAAGATAAAATATCCTCCTAATTTGAGTTCACGAGACCAACGATTTCAATGGAGATACTCATTTGCTAGATTCGTTGAAGCTGATCGAGTTGAGACGGGCAATCTAGGTATTGGTGGCTGAATGACAATGTCTAAATTATTCGTGTTTATTTTCAGTTTTGGTGTTCTTCGTTATTTAGTTTTTTGAGTTTCAGCTCATTATTGCTACATTTAGTGTTGTTGTTTATTTTTGTTAAAAATTAGGTAAAGGTTAGGTATATGTAAAGTTTACTATATTCCGTTAGAGATAAGATTAAACACTTAGGTTAAGAACATTGTTATTGATTTTTTTAGTATAAGTTAAAGTTTTTGATTGTATTTTATTAGAAATAAGTTACAACATATTAGGTGTAGGATCAAAGTTTCACTGTCGTGTTTTGATTATAAATAATTTTAGGATAGTGTTGGTTGGTTTTTTCTCCTTTTTCCAATTAAATTTTAAAAAATATGTAATAATCGTAATTAATTGAATTTGCTATAGTTTTTTTTTTTTGATGATATGAGTAAACGATAACGTACAAATTTAGAGAGCCATTTGGGCCATTAAGTTTTTTGATTGTTATTGTTTGGAATTTGCTTTGTATTCTTTTAAAATTTATAACGATTAGTATTATATAAAGCGCTTTTGACTTTATCGTAGAAGCTTTCACCAAATTTTACTCCAGCTTGTCATGTCGAGATGCGTTGAATAATGCCATAGTGGATCAGCGCTCCCTTTGATCAGTTTTATGATGTGTTATTTTTTGCATATACAGATAAGTAGCAGATTCTTATGTGCAAATATATTATTTCCAAACAATGTAATTTAAAAATAACAAAAAAAAAATAAAGTTTCAGAAGTTATGAGCTAACATTATAATATTACGTTGAATAGATCAACAAGAGCGATTAATCTTATAATCTATTATCAACTAATCCAAATTTTGGTTTAATATATAAAAAAGAGTTTATAATGTAAGTATGTAATTTTCCAAAACTAATAAGTTGATTAAATGATATACTTTTATACTCAAAGACTTGATCTGACTTATATACACCCAGATGTGGTATAAATTCTGTTTGTAAAACTTATAATACAAAATGCACGTTAAATTCATCATATAATATCAAAACAATTTTTCCAATAGGTATTTCAACTCGACTGTGACTTGTATGGACACGCATTGAAAATAATTAAAATATTGCAAGATTATTTTTGTTTAATTTTTGGTCGAAGAAGGAGGACATAAGCAAAATGATATATATTTCGCCGCTAAGATTTTTTCTAAGAAATCGCCGTATAGAAACGAAACATTATTGACTACGTGAGTTTGTGTAAACAAACATACGTACATTCTGAGACATAATTTTATGGCTTTTTCTCATTGATGTTTCTTATAAAACTGACATACACAATTGATAGCTATAACTATGCTGAACATATTGAGACCAAAAAGTAAATTTATCTTAAATAAAATACTTATTTTTAATAAATAGAGAAACAAAAATTGTTAATAAAGAATGAAGATAGAAAATTGTAAATTTATATCACTTTGAAAATAAAAATTTATTCTATGATCTCAATATATCTATTATAAAAGAGCTATAATTCGCATGCGTTAGTTTATGTTAGATGTTCTACTAATGAATCATAAATAATTTATCTAAATTATTACGAATAATTTTTACAGTAAAAAAAACAATTACCGATAAAGAAGCAATTGTGGCTTGAATTCATTTTTGTAATTTTGCAAAAATAAAATTAGGACAACTGTTGTATTTAATAAATTTTACAATATTGGAAATTCATTTTAGTTACTAGTAAATGTCCGTAACTCTACTAATGATTTTTTTATATATGAGACATATATGTATAGTAAAATTATCACATTTCTTATTTCAAAATACAATACAATTAGCAAAATTACAATACGAGTTTGATGATTACAAAAAAATGGTAAATGCCAGCTTTCTTGTAGTTTCACATATACATGACTTAGTTTTTTTAAAACTGTATTGTAATAACAAATTGATATACTCAGCATTGTAATTTTCCTCTACATTAATGTTGTAAATCTATAGTAAATTTACAATTTTTTTAACAGTGTACAAGCAGACGAATCCAAACACATGAAATTTTACTAATGGAAACAGTCATCACTTTGGGTCTTGTTCACAAAAAAAAAAAACAGAAAATTTGAATATCTTCTTCTTAAAACTGATCTTTGCAGGTATTCAGTTTATTATAAATTGAGCTGAATGCTTTACAAGGTATGAGTATTCAAAGCGTGCGTTTATTGTCGTTAAAGTTTTTCTTGACTTTGTTTATTAATGCTGTCTGTATATCGTACGTTGAGTACAAAACCCTTCTGACATGTGCGTAGTCCCGTCTACCCAACTTGTATCCCACTATAGAGAGTCATTGATTCTATCGTTAATCATACTTTTTGATAAGTCTCTCACTTCTGGAAGTTTTCATTTTCGTGTATTTCTCCTTCGTGTGCACCCGCTGAAGCAAAAAATGTCAGTTTAAGACCTGTTTTAGAAAGCTTTCATTAAGATCTTTCATATGATACCCATATCGACTACCATTGATGAAACTTTTTTTTCGGGAGCCTCTCCCCTATATGTGGAAGCCCCCCTTAAATACCTCATACATTTTTTTGGAATTGAACTTTCAAGAGGGTGCCACTTTACACCTACATGTAAAATATGGTATTTCTAGCTTAAGTACTTTGCGAGAAAAACTGCTGTGACACACGGACGGACGGACGGACGAACAGGTCATGATTTTAGTAGGTTTTTGTAAAATTATTTTAAAAAGCCCTAATAAATTCGGAATCGCTGGTTCCTTGCTTTGCTCATATCTCCAAAATGGATTCAAACAATTGAACTTTAGGGTTTTGCGATGAGTTATTTTAAATTTGATATCGTTCAATTTAAATTTTAATTTCATTTCGATAAGTTAATTTTGATTAACAAATTATTAGCATTTAAATTGAATTGAAAAGCAACATTAGTTTTAAAGTAAATAATATTTGAAAAAAGAAGTAGCCTTCCCCCCTAAAATCCGAAAATCAAAACCATTTACAACCAAAAAAACTGCCCCCAAAGCTCCATAAGCCCCATAAATTTTTTCATAAAACTCCATGAGCATAACCCAAATAATTCCATTTATCCCCATGAGTGTATTGTAATAATTTTCTGTTCAAATCGCTCGAAAGAAATCGCAACCGACCTCTCATCGGTTCTAAAGTCTTTGGACGTGACAACGGACTGTACCCTACAGGTCAACAAGTCCGGGCACACTTAGTCTACTCCAAGGTGGTTGCTGGCTAGCTAGCTAGTTCGGAGAGGAGTTCGGTCGCGGGTCTTGTGCGAGCAGACTAAGTCCGGAATACAACAATTCAGCCACCGGTTCACATGCCCGTTTTACTATCGCGTCGAAAACACAACCATACGGAAATGAAACCTATCTCTACTTTATTCCATATTTCTTCCATTCTTTCAGACAACACAAAAAAAACTGAATCTAATTTCGCGTAACAACCTACTCTATTAAAAAAACGCAAAACAAATTATGGTACGTGAAACCGGCCATCCGCGGATTTTTACAACCCTACCCTCGTCACGGCATACTTATCGTTCGCTGACATTCCTGCTGGAAAAGAAGGGTTAGCTAGAAAGATAAGACGTTGTTATAATTACCAATTCATATTATTTTATTTTAAGACATTTACTAAAAATAATAAAAGTGAGTTTCAGCGCAACAAACACGAAATATTATTTCTTCGTCAAAATATTATAGTTAGGAAAAGTAAATTCAAATAACTAACATTCTTTTTAATTCGGGATGCAATACTACGAATACTCTACTATTCAACTTATCATTGGATAACGAATACGTTTCAACTAATATTTTAAATTTAATTCAATTCACATCCATCCGGATTTTCTGTTTATCGGTTTTACTTTTGTAGGCGATGAGTACTTATATTTCGGTTACATGTATATATTACAAATTTCATCTAGGACAAGATTGAGCGTACGGTTTGTTTATTTTTGTTTAAATATGAGCTTTCAAGAAGCTTTTAACAACATTAGTTGCATGTTATTGAATTTTTAATTTTAGTTACTCTTCAAAACTGTTGAAGGGTACATGATTCATACTCAATAGTTTCACATTGCATTACAATACAAAGTCTTATGTTTCCAGCTCAATATTTTTGTTTTCTTTCCTTTCAGAATAAATACAAATCTATGGGTAAATAATTTGTGCAACAACGTTAAGGTGCAAGGTGACGGGGAAGATTATCTCTTAGCTCATTGTGATTAACTAAAATGAAAGGAGATCGGACGAGGATTGAGATTCGTTGCTACCGAATATTTAAATATAATGATCAACGATAACAATCATACTTATTACTAGGGGTCACACTGTGTACCCTAGTCCGCCAAAAAGACGCCTTGTGGATGAAACAAGCCTACAAATATGAAGGACGATAAGAGTATAAGCGGAGAGATACAGCAAAGCGAATATAACAAACTATGGGAAATTCTACTTCTTTTTGGGCAATAGTCCGTTTTTTGTAATCACTATTAGCTGGTTTGCGTACAATATCTAATCATGACGGGCATCCTTCCATTTGATCGATCAAAATGAGGTTGATTAAATGTTGTAATTTTATCGATAATCTATCGGTAGACAAGCTAAACAAGCAAAAAAACAAAGGTCGAAGTTTTATTTCTTTTATCTTCTGTTCTTCTGATATTATTTCTGCTTTCCACTCGCAAGCGTATGGGGTGGAGTTCCTACGTCTAATTATGATTGCTAGTGAACCTGGTCAACTATACGTAATGCTGATCGCATAATAATAATAAATTAATGAAAAGTGATAGATAAATTTGACAGCTGTTGTTGAGAGAAAGGATTACTGCATGTTTACGCAAGCCAATCCTCCAAATCCGAATCGATGTTATTCCACGGTGGTAGTTTTAAATTACGTGGTACTGGATTTATTTTAAGACAGACATTAACAAGTAAAATCAGCAAATTCGTCGTTTGACGTGCTAACAAAAAATTATCCACAATATTTTCACGACGTCCTTTATTCGCTTCCGCGCCTTCTTTAATTAAAAACTCCGCGATTTTATATTTATTCAACATTATAGCCAAGATTGTAGGCGTTTCACACCAAATGTGTGTGATATTGAATTTTTTCCAGTCATCCATACATTATTAACAATTTTAGCCACTTGGCCGAGAACAACAATGACCGGAGAGAGATTGACTGACTGACTGACTTACCCTCTCTGCTGTTGCATCAATGGTAGAGCGTTTCTCTAGCACTTTTCCAGCCGTATCTAGCCTGCATAACGGGTGGTATACAGATAGCCACCCAGAACCCTTCTTCCCCTTGTTGATCAGTATGAGCCTCGTTACTGCAGATAGCGTTAACATGGACGGGATGGACTGGGAAAAGCACCCGCGCTATCTCGTCCACCTTTTCTGCTGCATGTATGTAGAGTTTGCATAGGGTACCAAGCTTCTACATAACTACCTTATAAGCAGAGCGCGAGAAAATAGGCACGATAAATGTCGATTTTAGGCACCTAAATAGTCTCGTAAAATAGCAAAAATAGGCACGAAAATAGGCTTTATTCCCCAAAATAGGTACAAAAAAGTCTCGTAAAATAGCAAAAATAGGCACGAAAACAGGCTTAATTCTCCAAAATAGGCACAAAAAAGTCTCGAAAAAATGCAATAAAATAGATATTTGTTCAGTTTATTTGGGAATTTTATTTTTCTATGATTGAAATGAAATATTTTATTTGTTTCCGCGGTTACAAAGCACAATACAATGTTGTTTCAAATTATGAAATAAAAAGCTTCGACGTTTGATGGTTAAAACATCTGCGTACATTGAAAATGAACGCTCGACATCCGATGATGTAGTTGGACAAAATTTGTATAGCGCAAGTTCAGCTGGTGAAAGTTCCAATAAAAATTGTTCTGTTGGCTGTGCACGATGATTCAAAACATTGTTGATTTCAACAATAGTTTTGAAACCGGGATTTCTTTGAAGTACTGCTTCCATCTTGCGGCCAAATGCTGGTTCATCCAATGCGTTCAGTGATACACGGATGGATGTGATCAAATCAATGCTTTCGTTCAATGGTAGCCCTTGTGTTTCCAGTTTGATTGTTGCTGATACCAGCTGTGCAAAATGAGTTTTGATATATGCTAAATCAGTTTTGATAGTATCGTCAGCAAATAGCTCCTTGGCCGTCTTAATCGCTTCAGAATCGTCGCTATCGAATGAATCAATTACAGACTTGACCGGTTCAAAATGATCGCAGTAGTATATTGCTGCTTTCAGCCATGTACACCAACGTGTTATAATTGGCTCAGGAGGAAGCGCCAAATCTGGATTCATTTCTTTGAACTTCTTTTGCCGAGAGGGTGTCTGTAAAAATACAGTTTATAAATTTCAATAATTATTTGTTTGGTGATTTTTATCAAATGAAATTGAATTATTCAACTAGTTTCATTTTTTAAGCATACCTTTACAAAAACGGCTTTCACTTTCGATATCAATCGATTGACATTCGGAAATTTGGTGCGAATACATTCAGCAACTCGATGCAGCCCATGGGCAAAACAAGTCAAATGAATCATTTTTGGATATAGAATTTTCAGTGAGCCCATGGCTGCAATCATGTATGCTGCTGCATCCGTCAGAACAGCACGCACATTATTGTATTGAATACCTAATTCAAACAATAAAAATTCTTAATTCAAATTGTTTACGCAATCGATAACAATAACCAAAAAAACAAAAAATAAGCAAACCATCTGGCCAAAGCAATAGCAGCGAGTCGTTGAAAAATTTGGCCATACTGGAAGCATTAGCATTTTCGACAACATCCATGTTCAATAGATAGCACTTTTCACGCTCTGGAATGTTTTCATCGCCATCCAAAATTCCAAAAATGAAATTAACAACCAGTCTTTGTTCCTTATCGGTCGTCTCATCAATCGACACCCAAATGTTTTTATTCTTTGCTTTTTCACGAAGCGATGCCATGCATTGATCGTACAAATTGGGTACATATTTGTTCCGTAGTGTGAATTCACTTGGCAATGTTTTTTTGTGTACTTTTCAAAGAATTGTACGACGGATGGATGAACGGCTTTCTTCAAAGGAATGTTTGCTTCTAAAAACATTTTGCAAAAGTCCATCTCGAATTCGTTGATTTTTTGTTCTGGACGTGGTTGTTGATGTTGCGTCAGTAAACTTTGTTGGAGCGATGGACCACTGTTTGAACGATCTCTCTTTTCAACATTGTTCTGGTGTGTTTTGGTAGCAATGTGTTGCTTCACATGGGAAAGTTTGTCAGCGGTTACCTCGCACTCACAATATTTGCAAAATAAAATCGAATTATCTGTACGAAAAACGGCCGGATATTCTCTGACCATTCGCGCACGAAATTCACGAGGAGATTCCTTTGTTTTACCCATTTTGATGTATTGAAATTGAAACGCACCCAATGAAAATCGAAACTCAAATGACGACACTGTTGTATCGCTATAGATTATTTTTATTTACGTAACTCATTTGCTTGTGATTTATTGGATAAACAGAATTTAGTAAGCAGCGCATTGAAAAAACGTAGAACGTTCATGATGTATTTTTAACATTCAACATATATGAATTGTTATTCTGTGCTTTTGAAATCACTTTATTTACGAATTTAAAATGTATGTGAGCTCAAATTGTAATTTTTGAGCAGAAAAAATAACAAAATAGGTTTTTTTAGGCTCGATGCATCAAAATAGGCACGATGGACCAAATTTGGCCAAAATAGGCAAATACCTAGGTTCTAGGCAAATGCCTAGAATCTCGCGCTCTGCTTATAAGCTAGTTGGCTATAGCCAAGGCCCCATGAATTCCTGCTCACTTTGTTTACTAGATCTTGTCAGCAATGAGCATTTCTGCTGTTAATCATTTCGCGACGGCGTTTTCCGACCGGCTTATATGTTGTAACTAGTTGCATGCCCTGCCATGGTTCCATACCCGTCATGTTAAAGTTTGTGACATTCTGTTTGCTTTTCATCCATTTCAGTCAACCAACAGTGCACTGGAGGCTTGCCTTGCCATCGTCTCTGACGGGGCGTAGAAGTACTACTAGCAGACGTGATGGTGCTCATAGTTGAGTTCACTTCATTTTGAGCTGCTAGCTATTCAGTCCCCTGTGAATCTCCCAGTAATTGCACACCTGTCCGGAGTACCTCAACAAACCGTTCAACTTCCTAATGTTTCATCCAATAGTGGCAGCTTGAGAAGACAGCATCACGGAGCTGAAGCAGTATGTACTGATGATCACTGGCACAGGCAGCCCTCTAATACTCTCTTTAATTGTGTAACCTTAGTACCAGAGACTCCGAGGCAAATGTAACGTCGGTTATGGTTATTTCACCGCCCATATAGCTGGTGTTCTGTACGAAGAGTCCTGTCCTGGTTACCATCTCTAGGACTTGTTTTCTCCACGAAACAGTTTGAGGTATGTCCAATTCGATCATTTTAGCATTGAAGTCCCCTCCAACGAGTACGTGGCTATCTGCATTCAAGACAGTGTCCTTTAAAGCATTGAGCTTAGCTAGGCTCATTTGGCGTTAGGTACAAACAAAAAAATGTAAGCCTTGAACACAGAGCCCACATGAAACCATCTTTCCGTCTATAGCTCTCCACTAGGAAGTCAGCACTGTTCCAAGTCCAGATGGTGGCAGTATTAGGTTTGTTAGGATACCATGTTGGTGAGCTTCAGTTGTGATGTTGCTTAATGAGCAGTATTAATTCAGTTTGACTTGCTGTCGCAAACTACTCTAGTAGATTTTGAGCGAGTTTGTTCCTATGTAGATTGAGCTGCAGAATACGACTCATAGCAGGAGTTCTTTGGCTTTGGTGCCCGTATAGGAATCGCCAATCATTACAAAAAGCCCATGGATTGGCCGATCTATGGCTGCCAATCATTGGCCAATGATCGGCTGCCAACATTGGCCCATCACTGGCGATTGATTGGCAGACACGAACATTTTTCACTTCAGAATGCCAATGAATGGCCAGCGATGGGCCAAGCTTGTGTTGTTGAGAGAATCCGTATCGAGCCCAAGTGTTGGCCGTTCAATGGCCGACGATTGGGCGATGATCTATTGCCAATCATTAATGAACGGCCGACGGTGCGCCAATGACGTTTGACGTTTGATCCCGGAACATTTAAACTGTATTTCGATAATGTCACGGACTTATTATCACGTGAAAAAACATAGATTTTTTGCAAAATGAAAGAAGTAAACATGAAGTTACGAACTGTGAATCAAATATTAGTGAGAACGTTATTAGTAGTTCAGTATACAGTGAAAGGTTAGTTAATATCAGCGAGAACGTTGTGCATAGTGAAAGTTTAATTGAAAGTGATGCAAGTGATATTAATGTAAGTATGTCTGCATGTATTGAAACGGAAAATGAGCATGAAGTGTGTGATATTTTTGACAGTGCTCAGAATCGAATATCATAGCAAAAGTTTTACCGGGAGGTGAAATTGTGGAAATCGGGACGGCCGAAGTGAATATACGTGAATGGGCTTTGAGAAACCTTGAAAAACTTCAGCTCAATGTAATCACCGATTTATTAGTGACTTGAACAAGATGTGGACATAATACGTTGTCAAAAACTCCTCGAAATATAGCGTTTCTTAGAGTTTTGTACTATGGTACAAAACTCTAAGAAACGCTCTATTTCTATTCTATTTGCAAAATTAAGATCCACTCTTTGGATTGGCCAAGCAATGGCCTAACAATGGCCAAGTAATGGCTGAGCAATGGCCAAGCATTTGTCAATCAATGGCCAAGCGACGACCAAGCAATAGCCAATCAATGGCCAGGCAATGGCCAATAATTGGCAATAATCATTCGCCATGCATTGGCCAAGCATTGACCAAACAACTGGCGCCAAGTCTGGCCCAGTCTTATCATCCAGTCATGTACCAACAATGGGGCAATTGTTTTGCCATTGATTGGTCGATGATTGGCAATAATTGGGCCAAGCTTGGCCCAATCATAGCCCAGTTGTAAAACCCTATATGGGAGAAAGCTTCTAAGGAACCCCAGTATTTGCTTGTACCTGCCATGTGTTTCAAATCATCTAGCATTGGGTCAGCATTTTGGAAGAGGAAGCAGTGTGTCACTTCTTTGGCCATGCACTGACCTCTATTGTTTGGGTCAGCCAGCCTAATTTTTGCTTTGCTCTAGCACTTTAAGATATTTTTTATCTCGGGTAAATCCGTAACACAGTCAATATCTCTTATTATGAGAGCATCCTTAGATTCAAGAAAGGTTACGATTGCCGTCTCTCCAAAGAAATTTTTCACTATATCGTGGAATGTATCTTCATCAATGACTTCTGGTCCAAGCTCCATCAATAGGTTATACGAACCAGTCGGCCGTACAGTTTTTATGGCAGTTTGTATTCTTTCCGGTTTCATCGCTCACTCAATCTCTCGCAGAACATCACCAAACAATCTACCGTCGTTGGCATTTACCTGTATTGCCTGCCCAATAGCTTTTCTCCGCCTCCTATTCTTATTTTTCAGGGCCACATCCAACGATTCTATGTTTATGAATTTTTTAGGCTTACTTTTTTCTGTTCCTGGGGTAGTATGTTCGCTGCTTTTTTGGTTGCTTTTTGGCTGTCTTAGGTAGCGCTGTTTGGAAGCCCTCCTCCAATGGGCCCTGGACCTTTGTTGGCTCCTCCTCACCCTGTCTCCACTTTTTCTGACCCGATTCAATTGGGCTGCAAGTCAACATTTTGCTGTTATTGGGCATTCAGAAAACTACCGCAGATTCAGATTTCTTGATCTTTTGTTTTTCCTTTGCCTTATGCCATCAGCGCCTGTAATGGCATATTCAACATAGGAGCTGCTTCAGCTCCAAAGCCTGGCAAAGGAACTGTTTTGTACCACATTTCACAATCATTTCCGCTTTACGGTAGAGCCACTTGTCTTCCGAGCAGTCCAAGATAATTGCATTGCTCGGTGTTTTCTCTGCAGGTATTCAGGACCTTTGCCTTAGTTTCTACCGTAGCGATCACAGCAGCAATTATTGATTTCTCGATATTCTTTACATTTCCTCTTACCACTCATACATCTGGCGCATCCTGCAGAGCTCCCCGCTCTTCTTTTTTAGGGCCACTTTTTTGCTGCGCTCGAATGTTGCAAAAATCTCTGTCTGGACAAGGCTGTCCATCATTCTCAGTTTTTTGCCCATCTTTACTTTCGTTGCATTCACCGTGGTTGGTACCGTACTCAATGTGCTTTTAACGTCATGTCTGATACCGTTGGTCCCGTCATCATTGTTGGCATTTTAATTGATTTTTTTCGTTGGACTATTTTTGTTTTTTAGTCGCGAAGAGTCAAGTTTCATTGGGTCCTTCCTCGGAGCTGCGAATTTCATTCATGTATTAGTTGCCTTTTTTATCCCATGGTTATCTTTGTAGAGCAAGGAGACCATGCGACGGAAGGTACGAGCCCTTATGGGGAAAGGTGCTCAGAAACAGACCAACGCTTATCAGGTGTCTCTCTCAACTGAATCTACATCACCAACCCAATGGTGCGAGCTTCGAACGTACTCCGAGGCCTGGCAAGGTTTTAACGACACGTACACGATATGATAGTTGGATTAAAAACCTTTAGTCACCGCAGTTGCAGACATTAAGAATTAGCAGAGGGATGTGTAGCCCGGGGTGGCATACTGAGGCCGGCTAGCAATCAGTCGTGTTGTGGGACTTCCGGGACACCCTCTGCCACCTTACATAAAAACTAGCACAAAGGGAAAAGGATGAAAAAGGGAGAGGTAATTTTGAGAAATGAAAAATTTAAAAAAAAAACTTAGTAAAACATGGCAGTTTGTTGAATACAAAAAAAAAAAGAAATTTACAAATTCAACAAAAGAAATATATCAACCAAAACAAAAACAACCAGACCCCTCAATAATTTTTTAATGAAAAACAAACTATTTAAGATTTTAATCAAAAGAAAAATAGTTAATTTCAATAAGCTGGGAAAAAAATATGTAATGAATAAAAAGATGTCAAAAAATAAGAAACAAGGAAAAAAAATATTAACTACTGCTTACCCTCTTCTTTTTCCGTGGATCTCCGAGCGCTCGGTGAAGGACGCAAAAATAAAGAGGTGGGGCCACAATTTAATTAACGTTACTTTCAAACGCACGCATTAAATGCTGATAAGCGGCCACTTCATCATAATTTTCAACTCGCCCGTGATTTCCCGTTAAAACCGTCTTAATTAATCGTCACTTCATCTGATAATTCGCATAAGTTAGTCCATATTTCCGTTCGTTCGCAAATTCAACCCCCACAGGTAATTCACACTTATTGTATACGTTAACCGTTTTGTTTTTATACAAATTTGTATTGCCCACGAGAAAATTACAATTCCTAACTTCGCTTTAGGATCAGAAGGTGATCGAATCTATCACTTATCACCATTCACACTATCTAATTCTCGTTTTTTTTTCTTTGTTGGTTTGAGTTTTTGTTTCCATTACTTGTATCTTTTCTTCACTCAACTGTTTCCTTTCCTAACTCTTAAAATTTCCACTGCTTTCCAACGTATTTAATTAATACTTTAAAATTCATCTTGACTTCAACCACTCTTTATTCCTCGAGTTTACAAAAAAAACTTTCTCCAAAATCGCCAACGAATTTCACTCTTCCAAAAGCCAAAAACTGACTGCCCCAATCCCAACCACTTAATTCCACATTTCACCTTCCCAAATCAGATTCCGTAATCCTTTTCATTTTCAAATTACCGCTGCCGCATCTGGGTAACGTAATCAAAGTTCATTACACTTCGATTCCGCTACCCACACATCTTTTGTTCCATATCGACAAACTCAATAGTATCCATTGTTTTACATATGGCAATTTGCACAATCCAAGTAGCGCTTGGTTGAATTCAAAGTGTCACATATACATTACGGAAGCTATTGGTTTTGGCGATACCCCAAAAGGAGTGCTTTCGTACGCCCGCGGGAACTTGAGCTCAGGGTTCCAGCAGCCCCTCGATCGAGAACTCACGACGCAGCTAATGATGCCATGGATTGTCGATTTCCCATTCGTCTCATAAGCAACTTCAACGATGCATTTGGGCATGAGATTGAATTTTGTTAGTAGGGGAACGTGAATTAATTGTTGTTAGTTTAAAAAATAAAATTTGTAGTGGGAATTAGTAAATAGAATTAGTTAGTATGAAGAAAAGGAATTAGGTTTTGTTAGGGAAAAGGTATTTAATGAAGTTTGTTAGTGGGAATTAATCAATGGAATGTTGTTAGTGGGAAGATTGAAATTTTTAGTATGTATTTTTTTTTGTAGTTGGAAATAATGGAAAAGGGTAGGATTGTGATGATGGGGAAATAAAAATTAAAGGGAAAATGGAAAAATGTTAATAAAATAAATAAATTTATGGAGGAAAAGGTAGGAGTGCCCAAAGGAAGGTGGAAATGTTACGGCGGCAATTTGAAGTTGCGAATGGGAGAAAGTCGGTACGCCGGAACTCGCAACAGCCCTTCACACATGAATGTCACCCCGACGTTACTGGGCAAAGCAACTACATAGGTCCAATCCATCATGCCCGCCAGCCCAAAGCATCAATCAACGTTGTCCCGATTCAGTCAGGTTTGTTCACTTGTTATCGCAGGAGAAACCTCACGGTGACTTCCGCTCCCTCGGGTTCGTGGGGTTGGCGCTCTCCAAAGGATACTAGCCTGCAAGAGTTTTCCTGTTGGCCGGCATGCCTCAGTCTCGAAGTCTAAATTTGCTCAGCTTTGTTAATAATAGTACGGTCACCAAATTCACATTTTCCCTAGTAAAATCGTATGGATATCTTTAATCTCAATAAAATTTGTAATTTCACTAATTAAAACAACAGCAACACACGATTTTGATATTCTATGGACTTTCCATCAAACTAGACACTGCAATTTTGATTTGATCTTCACAATGATGATTTTAGCGATTTTTGTTACATTGCAACAAAGTGGCGGCCTGTGAAATTGGAGTAACAATGGTTTTTCATGATTGAATTAAGAATCGTTAAAGTAATTACATTTTATGAAAGAATCCCTGCGACGTTAAGTTCATTCGGTAAGGTTTCATTTATGTGACACCATTTTCACGATTCTTTGCAATCCCGTCTAAAAATTTAGTGGAGGACTTGATTAAATTATTGATTATCGCATTATAGCTTTTATCTTTTACTTTTGCCAACATCTTCACAAAAATATTCAATCTCATCCTCATGATGGCTGACTCTATTCCCAATCAACCATACTCAAAAGAACATTCGCTACACCCCTCAAAAAAGCCATGACATCCGCTCCTTGTTGGTGCCAAATTTACAACACTTGAACTACCCAAAAAGTAGCCAATGCAATAAAAAGAAAATATTTCGTCGCACTGTTGGGACACATTAAGTCCAATCATTGCTCATCAGGACGAAAATATTTTTCCTTTATTTACGCTCAGCACTGTCACAGATGCATTGAAATCGACGAAATCCTCCATTAAATCCTGCATTAGCGTATCGAATCGGTTTTCCAATTATTGTAGTCCTATGTCGTCGTTGTCATCAGGACGAGTTTTATCTCCTACCGAAAGGTCACAGACGATAAAAAAGGACATTTTGGTTGTTGGGTGGTACGAACGAGTGACTGAGTGAGTGATGAGTACAAGAGGATTTTATCTTCCATGGTCAGTAGACAATTCTCCTGGCTTAGTTAAATCTATTAACACCGAACTTCCTAATTCGCTTAAGATGTCTTATGCAATCCGATCAAGATGAAAGGTCTTGTCGATTTTTTGCGCTTGGGATTGACTTTGATGTTGGTCACCAATGATGTCTTTCTTGGTGCGGTGAATTCCTTTGGAGATTTAGAAGATGAGAACGATTTAAGGGTGAATGAGGTTTGTGAACAATATTGAGAAAATTGAGATGCTGAGAAAATTATTTTGCTACTTACTGACTGGAGTTAAGATACTATAGATGGGGGACTCTTCACAATAACTTTTATGCAGTACAGTTTCCAGTATTCAAGCCACACATATCGTGTTGTATTCTGCTCCGAAATTAATTCAGGAGTTATAGAAATTAATTAATATTAATTTTAATATTTCATTTAAATACGTCAGACAATAATACTGCATCTGCATAGAAAAATTTAAAAAATAGCTTCGATATTGTGTAAGTCAAAAGCGTATTCATTAAACCAAAAGTTTCATCTAGAGTATAAAAGACGTGCAATCAGTGCAGATTACTGCACGTATTCCAGTCCAAAGGAATAGATCAATTCCTACTCCGCCCACTTCTAACACAAAACATTTAAATTGTCAAACAAGTAAATAGAATCGTTGACCAAACGATAGAATAAGTTAGAGAACATAAAAAACCAACCAGCATCGGTGCCGACAAAGGATAAGCGGCTAAAGGATCAAGTAAATAGAATCAATTTCAATATTTTTTGTGCACAATGTCCTTTTTTACCAGTGCACACAACAATTGACGGCGTTGGTGTTTTTTTTCTCCTGACCACTTGTAAAGTTTTGTCATCGATGATGGTGGTGTCCTTTTTATGTTGCCGCTTTTGCCGAGCATTGGTCCGAAAAGGGGGTTGAAACTTTAAAATTAATGGCGACAATGCAGACAAAACTAATTGATTTAAAGATGAACATGTTCGTGTTTGGTCCTATTGGACCTTTGGGAATGAGATTTCATATGATATTGAAACCGTTTTGGGAGTTTGAGATTTAAAAATTCAACATGGTGTAAATTTTGAAAATATTTTCAAAGTATAATCTTCTATGCAAAATTTCTTTGAGTTTTGAGAATTTTCAGTAGGGCTTAGTTGAGCTACTAATTGATATGAGTACTTAATGATACTTTATTCAAAAAACAAGTTTGAATTGTTCAAGCAACAAGGTAAAATAAATCCCTAGCCTGGCTACTGAGCACTTCCATCTTTTCTTTGAAATCCACAATTACAAGATTTAAAAGTCAACGAGGGGCGTTGCAGAAGGCTCTTTCTTTGATTCCTAACACTATCTATGCACCTAAGAACTCGTTCAGTTCAGTTAGCCGCCGTTAGAATTGTATACCTGAATACATTGAACTGATCTGCGATCTTCGAGGAATCTTAGCTAGTAAAACTAGACTCTCAACAGTTCTAATCCACACCTCTGTCATAAAATCTTTAACTTTTGAGCGATTTTACGGCCAAAAGTGGTGATTTGACCAAAAATATTTTTGCTGGATGAATAGCGGATAGATTAACTTTAATATGACTATCCGTACCGCAAATGGCTTAAGTCGGGTGCTATAAAATTATATTGCACACTCATAGAGGAAGGCTTCTTGAATTTTTCTAATAAAGCTATTTATGGTGGCAGACATTCTGTTTTGTCTAGTTAACTAAGCCAGGTGGCACGTAGGGTGAGGATGGGAAAATTAGAAAACTGCCAATGTCTACCTGAATTCAAATTGTTCGTACTCGTGTGTAGCTGATGAATGATTGTAAATTTTATTGGTTTATATCTAGGTATCTGCATGGGCAAATGCTTAAAATCTTAACACCGAAGATAGGTATACTGATATGAACAAGGGGTTTTTTGATTCAATTTACAAGTATATCATAGTCCAAACTGACAAAAAATAGCATATTTAATTGATCTAATGTGGTATCAATTGGTTTGATTTTATATATAAATGGTTTTGACAAATCGTTTTTCGTAAATTAAAATGTCATCATTTTTAAAAGTAATAAGATAATAATATTCAGAAAGACGTCTGACACCAGATTCAACTTCACCATTTCCAAATTCAAAAGTAACCTCTTATCTTGAAGTCCCTGGAGAGAAATTTGCAAGGGATGACTTGCTAATGTAAATACAAAGTTGTCTTCCGCGAAGGACAAATTTTCGAGCAACGCCTCCTGCTACTGTTCAACCATCATAAAATTGTTTCTATTCGAGCGGCTTAAATTTGTGGTATAAAATTCATATAGAAGTTAATTTGAAATGTATTCATACACTGAAAATATTTGCAGTAAACTTGTCATTTCAGGCATGTTCAATAAAATTTTAACTCTGAAAGACACTTCTGGTTGTTTCCGCGATTCGATACATCTTCTCGCTATTCGTGAATGCCTGTAAATGGAGGATATGAGTCTGATGCTGCTTGCCTGCAACATTTTAGTATCTACTCTGTAAGGATGTCTTTTGGGTTAATTATTTTTGCCGGAAAGTATTTTATTAACGTGGATATAGAATTGTAGCTGAATTTTTGGTCTGTCTGTGAGAAAAAAAAATTGAGATGCATCTATATTTTTATAGAATAATTTAAAATGGGATAGAGGGATAGAACAAACTTTTTTTTATTCACATTTGAAAACATATGGAAAACTAGATTTAACTTGTTCATAAATATAACCTTTGTTAGTTGATTAAAGAGAATGTCTTACCATATAGAGCTGTGAAAATAATATTAGATGATGCTTAGCACATAGATACGTGCAATGTAATCCCGACTAGAAACCAATTGTCATTGATTGTCAAGGCTATGAACAAAAGCTTAGTGAGATGTATGATCGCATAATAGCGTAAATTGAAGTGATGATGGGCGACAAAGAGCAACTTATCGCACGGCAACATTCAAAATTTAGAGCAAATGACGAAAGTTTTAATGAAATGGCCAGTTGCTTTGATGAACTTTCTACATCACTATACAGTAGCAATCAAAAAATATGCAAAGTTCTAGATAGGGTCGACACGCAACTGATATAAATGAAGGAGTTATTATCTTCTAGTTAACCTACGGTAAGCGATACTTTCAGTAGCAGTAACATCAGTGAAATGCTTTCAAAAATGGCCACCAAACTATCTAAACAAGAAGCTGGACACATCGTACAAAACTCACATATGAATGCGAGACTAGAGAGTATGGAAAGACAAATTGCTCGTTTAGAAAGCAAACTTGAGGAGCAAAATACAGTACACACAGTAGTCAAATATGTGGACTGTTTTAAGCAAATGGAACCTGGTAACTGTGTTTCCCCGGT
This sequence comes from Odontomyia ornata, assembly GCA_963969285.1. NCBI lineage: Eukaryota > Metazoa > Arthropoda > Insecta > Diptera > Stratiomyidae > Odontomyia > Odontomyia ornata. The sequence goes on from OZ017740.1 coordinate 12,627,121, forward strand.
GAAGGAGAATCTTAACGCATCAGCTCAATTTCCAGTTATCAACAAAAGTATATTCAAGCTTGGTGTGAATTGGTCTGAAGAAGACTGGAATGATAGAATATCCAAGCTGGAGGCTATAAACTCAAGGAATGATCTTGACGTGTCATCAACCGGGACTAATTCATACGCCGTCTTCTACTTAAAGAAAGTTCCTCACAATATGGGGGTAGATGGAGTCCGCCGGAGACTCGAGTCAGATATTTTAATCCAAGGCTGCAGAGTAGAAGAAATGGCACATTTTGGCATACGTAGACGCACATTCAAAGTTTTCATCCCACAAAAATATGCTTGGCTTTTCACAAACGTAAAATCTAACAATAAAACCTACACCTGGGATAGTATGATTTTTAAAAAGTGGAAATCAGCAACTAAATTGCCAAGGCTGGAGATGGACAATAGTACTACAACGACGATGACGAAATCAGCAAAAGGTTTAAAAAAATCTTCAGTTAGCATTAGTTCTACTCTAACAGGTAACCAAATTTATAATTCTGTTGTAACTCCACTTTCCAGGCAAAATCCTAATTCCAGAGTTGTCCCAGGTAATATAACTCTAGATAATTCTTCATTAACTACACATAGCCAAATTATCAATACTGTTGACAAAATTTCCACTTCTTCTACACACAAGACTGATAATGCAATCCATCCACATTCAACAACGTACTACAGGCCTTCGCAAGGGATCGAGGCTTCCTTTTCCACCACCAGTATTACGGAAAATACGAAAAAATCTTCGCAGGTATATACGCCTTCTAATAAATACCCGAATTTTGTACATGGAGGTTTTCAAACATCTTCATCCCCACCTTTGATTCAGATGCCAGCACCAACGGATAATCTATCAATTACCAGAAATTCCTTTAAAGACCCCTCACACCTCCTGATCTTGAATGCAGATATCTCTTATCTAGACTAAGAGATCATAAAATCTATGAATCTGTCAGATTGTACCTAGCATATATGTACAAAGCTCCCGATACTACGTGTGTTGATGGCAAGACGAAGACCAACCTGAAAGTTATGATCCAGCGGGAAGGTCTTCCTATAGAAATCGAAGCTCTCCGTGCACTATATTTAAGATTTCACACAGAACTAGGCGTGACATCTGACCAAGCAAAAAAAGACTTGGACACGTATGCTTCACATGTTAGCTCAAATTACAGCTTCAGAGATCAGGAGAGCAACATCATGAATTTTTTCGTCCCCAATAATACGCTCACTTCTAAATGCCTTAGACTTTTTTACCACAACTGCGGAGGTATGAGAGGAAAGGTCAATAGACTTTTTTTAGACGCTAAATCACGCCACTTCAATGTTCTTTCCTTGACCGAGACTTGGTTGAATGACTCTTTTTTAAACGAAGAGATTCTTAATGGCAGCTGGACTATTTATAGGGAAGATAGGGATTTCCGCAGTGATGGGCAAAATAGAGGAGGAGGGGTTTTGATTGCAGTTCATAACTCTTTTTCTAGCGAGCTCGTCACTACAGTCCCTAACAAATCCTTCCAGCATAAAATTGTCTGCATCAAAATGCCGAAATCAAACATGTACATTGGAGTTTTTTATATCCCTCCTAAATCCAATGAAGTATAGTACTACGATGTATGTGATACAATTTCTTCACTCGCTGCTTCCATCAACGTAGAAGATAAGATTATTATCTCCGGTGACTTTAACCGACCTGATTTGATATTCATGACTGATGAATGTGATAAAGGTCTTCTTCCAGTTAATCTCCAGGATCATATGGACTTCAACCTGATGAGCACTTTCTATGGCAATGATTTGCAGCAAGTTAACATGTCCCCCAACCATTATGGCAACTGGCTAGACCTTATTTTTACAAATGCGTACGACGAAGAAGTGGTCAATCCAACTAGTGAAGTGGACCATTTGTTTTCAAATAGCCTCCACCATTCCGCACTGTCTATTGAATTGTCCACTGCTGAAGAAACAAACCATCTATCTTACAATAATTCAATTGTATATGATTTCTATAATGCTAACTTCGAAAGCATAAATAATCATCACAGTGCAATCGACTGGACTGGTACGCTTACAACGTTAGATGTAAACGATGCAATAGATCATTTCTACAAGTGTTCTATGGACGCCGTTGAAAGAGACGTACCTAATATCAAAAGAAAAATAAACTTTCAGAGCCTTGGCTTGATAAGGGTCTCCGATATTTGCGAAACCAAAGAAATAAGCTCAACAAAATTATTCAAACGAAAACCAATGTGAGTCTTGAATTGAAAAGTAAATATGATGAGCTGGCAAATGAATTCCAATTGAGATCTAGGGAAGCACATAACTCATATGTTAACTCAATTGGTGAGAACGTCATCAAAAATCCAAAAAAGTTCTTTGAATTCATAAATATCAAACGCAAGTCTCAAGGTTTTCCCAAGTTCATGTCCTACCAGGAATCGACCTCATGTAACCCTGAAGATATATGTGAGTTTTTCGCTAAACACTTTCAATCCGTATATTGTGCGACCAGCTGTTTACCGTATACACCTTCCTCTGACATATATTCCGCACCTCTGATTGAGAACATCCATTTTTCCACAGAAGAAATATCTAAAGCGATTGAGGAGCTTGATTTCAATAAAGGACCCGGCCCTGATTTAACCCCTCCGTGCCTTTTGTGCCAGTGCAGAGGGCAATTAATTTTACCACTTCACATTATTTTTAATAAATCCCTTTCTTCTGGAATTTTCCCGTCTCTCTGGAAATCATCTCATTTGACCTCTATTCATAAAAACAAGAACAAAAGATCTGTTGAAAATTACAGAGGTATTGCAATTCTATCGGCTATTCCTAAACTATTTGAGAAAATAGTTAGTACGAGGATGTCTCCTATAGCTGACGAGCAGCATGGCTTCCGTAAGAATCGCTCTACGACAACAAATCTTACAGTAATGGTCTCTAGCATTCTCTGTGAGATGGAAAACGGGTACCAGATCGACGCGATTCACACTGATTTCAGCAAAGCTTCCGATCGTGTCAACCACAAAATGATGACTACTAAGCTGAAAAAGTTTGGGATTAGTGGTTCTTTGCTGGACTGGATTGACTCATATCTCCAGAATCGGACTCAGTTTGTTAAATTTCAAGGATTTGTGTCCAAGAAAATCGATGTTTGCTCAGGTGTACCTCAGGGCAGTCATCTGGGTCTTCTTCTTTTTAACATCTTCATTTCGGATCATTCTGCAGTTCTGTCTGATATTCCTCACCTATTTTATGCCGATGATCTTAAACTATACCACGTGATAACTTCCCAAAAGGACTCACTATTCTTACAAAACAAGATTAGTTCCCTAAAAGAATGGTCAAAAATAAACCAACTGTCTTTAAACTTTGATAAATGTCAGGTAATTAGTTTTTCTCGTAAAAACTCCGTCATCGCTTCTGACTATCATCTAAACTTCCAAAAACTTAGCAGAGTGGACAGTATAGTAGACCTCGGCGTCATTTTGGATAGTAAATTGCGCTTCAACTTATATTACGATGAGTCTCTCTGTAAAGCCTATAAGCTCCTTGGCTTCATTTAGTGGCAATCTAAGGAGTTTCAGAACGTATGGGTTTCAAAATCATTATATGTTTCTTTAGTACGTCCCATTCTTGAATATGCCTGCCTTGTTTGGGATCCTGCCTTTGATGTCCATATAGACCGACTTGATTCTGTTCAAAAACAGTTTCTACTATTTGCGTTGAGATCACTATATGATCCGAAGAATCATAAAGATTTACCATCCTATGAGCATAGACTCCGTATTCTCAATATGTCCTCACTAGACTCTCGAAGAAAGGTGATAACTTGCTGTTTCACATTTGATGTTCTCAGAGACAACATAAAAATACCGTCGTTAGTTGAAAGAATAAAAATGAATGAGAAAATACGTTTCACAAGGCATTCACGTCTGCTGGTTGAAAAGCGTCATCACACAATTTACGCTGATAACGAATCTATAAACAGGTGTTGCAAAACATTCAACTCACTAAGTGTGTATTACTCCCCAACAATTTCCAGATCCCAATTCAAAACTTTGTTGTCTAATGCCCTATCCTCTTAATCCCATCATTTCATTCATAGATTAAGAAGAAATATTGTACTTTCATAAAATTTCAATAAATTGTAAAATATATTTTTAAAGGTTGTACCTCTGCCTTGTTTGGCAATAAATTAATAAATAAATAAATTTAGAGTGCCTAAATAGCCTAATTCAAAAACAGTGCGACATTTCTCAATTAGGCGTGCTTAATGCAGACTTTCTTCTTCTTTCTTCTATCTTCGTCGACCGAGTCATACCAGCGTTTCCTCGGTCTCCCCACTTGTCTCCGGCCGTCAGTTCTCCCAACGAATACCTTTTTGGGTATCCGTTGTTCGTCCATATGATTTATGTGTCCAGTCCATTGCAGCTTCTGCAGTATTACAATCGTTGAGACCTCCGGTTCGTCAAAAATCTGATACAGCTCATAGTTGTATCGAATTCGCCATTGGTCGCCATCTAGCCTTGCTTTAATTATTCGCCTCTGGATTCGTCGCTCGAAGGCTTTCAATATCTTTGCGGGTGCTTGGGTTAGGGTTCATGTTTCACACCCATAGCATAACACAGGTCTTATCACAGATTTGTATACTTGGAGCTTTGTTTTCCTGTGTATGCAACTGGTCTTCAAGATCGTCAAAACTGATTAAAATACATTATTTGCGAACTGTATTCTCCGGCGTATTTCGCCTCTTTATTACTGGTTCTCGGTATTTTGGCGCTTAAATACACAAATTTGCTAACATTTTCGATACTGTATTCACCAAGTTTGATATTTTGTGTATTTGAGGTATTTTTCCATGACTGTGTTGCTTTGCTGTTGGGTTCCAGGGAAAGTTCTTTGGCAGTGACAAAATGTTGATGTTTTCCGCATAGGCTACTTGGCTCGACTCGTATAGAAATGTACCTCGCGTATCGACAAGTATGTTCCTTATGACCTACTCGGGAGCCCAATTGAATAGCAATGTGGTCAGCCCATCTCCCTGCTTTTATCGAAGGCATTGGTGAGTTGATTATTGATGCGGACTTGGGAGCTCATCGACGTTATTGTCATTTTGGTAAGATGGACTGATTTGGCTGGGATGCCAAAGCAAAGCATTATTTGCCTTTTGTGGTTGTTGGCCCTCTTTTATCATGAATAGATTCATACCTGTCTTCTCGTATATGTATGTTGTGTAAGTTACTGTGGAACTACCTCTTTTTCGTTTTGTCCGTCCTCTGATGTTCCTCAAGATTCCATTTTAGATCCTCTCCTATTCCTATTGTTTATAAATGGATCTTCCTTTGGTTATCGCCTCCAATTGCCTACTGTATGCCGATGATTTCAAAGTATTTCGAGCTATCAAATCTGTACAAGATTGTCAATACCTTCAGAAGGACCTGATTGCACTATGTAACTTGTGGTCGTCTAGCTAGCTATGTCCTTATGTTGCCAAATGCTATAAAATGACTTTTAATCTAAATCAATCTCCACTGGCTTTCACCTATATATTAAATGAAGTCCCACTCGCTGCTGTGAGCTCTACTAAAGATCTTGGTGTTACTTTTGATCCTAAGCTCAATTTTGATGCACACATTTTAATCCCTACTACTAGGGCCTCAAAAATATTGGGACTCATTGTCAGGCATGCTTATATCTACCCCTGTCCACTTATTTATCTGTCTTGTCCGTCCTATCTTTGAATATTGCTCTACAGTTTGGTCTCTCCGACCCTCTTACCTCATTAACTCGTTAGAGAATGTCCAGCGAAAATTTACCCGAGTCTTGTTTTACTAATTCAAAGTCTCATATCAACCCTATAAATGTCATTTATCCTTCTTACGTCTGCCTACTCTGTCATCTCGTCATATCTATCTAGATCAGTGTTTTCTATATGAACTCTGCCATAATCAAATTTCATCAACATTGAATGCAGACTTACATTTTCGCCAACCATCGCGTACAAATTTATATTTTCATTCAGCCATTATCCAAATGGTAAGACAGCATGACAAGCTTGAGCTTGGTCTTTTTTCCAACTCACACCTTGTTTTTAAATTTAGATTAAGAAGCCTGATTCTTCACTACAAAACCAAACGTTTTTAATCAAAACGCTTCTGGTGTTTTTATTCCCGTCTCAATTTTAAAACACTTTTCAGGCGTTTTATCAATTAAAACACCTAAAACGTTTTATATTAAAACGCCTAGACGTTTTAATTCAAAACACTAGGCGTCTTAACTAAAACGTCAAATGTTTTAATTAAAACGCCTTGTGTTTTAAATAAAACGCCAGCCGTTTTGATTAAATGCCAGGTGTTTTAAATTAAAACGTCGAGGCGTTTTAATTTGAAACGTTTTAGGTGTTTTAATTATTAATGCGCCTGAAAAGTGTTTTGAAATTGGGAAGAGAATTAAAACACCAAAAGCGTTGTTGATAATATGTATTTCATCATACTGCAACAGGTTTTACCTTGCTCAACAATAGAGTGGACGCCGTTGAGAAGTAAATCATTGTGAATTCATGAAAAACCTACGCAATTCATCACTTTTATGTACTCATAACACCTTTGCTCGTACTTCACTGCTTTCAACACGAAGTGTCAAGATTTAAATACCACATCTACTTTAAATAGAACTTTATTATTTGTTACACTATTTGCACAAAGAATTACTGTAGAACACATATTGACGGACAGAAGTAAGTATGTGGACGAGAACTCAAAACCAAACTTTCTATCACTCTTATATACTCAAAATACCTTTTCTCGCACTTCACTGCTATAAACAAACAGTGTTGAAGCTTAACTACCACTTCTTCTACTTTAAATGAAACTTCATTATTTTTCGCACGATTTCCCCAAAAAATTACTAAAGAACACATATTAATATGTGTCTGTCAATTGACAGACGTGTTTTGACATGAGCTTGAAAGCATTTTCAATAAAACGCCTAGGCGTTTTAATTAAATCACCTGGTGTTTTAATGAAAACGCCTGGTGTTTCAATTAAAACGCCTGGTTTTAATTAAAACGCTTGGCGTTTTAATTGAAACACCAAGCAATTCAATTAAAACGTTTTCCTTGATGTTATTTATTTATTTAAATTCCATTTAACAGATCAATCATAATCCAATTACAAAATGGAACAAAACAAACAGAAAAGAAAATTAATGAAAAATTAGAATTAAGTGTTAAAGTTAATATAAAAAAGAAATTCAATGGTACTAACAATAATAAATATGCGTGTAAAATTCAATAAAAGCACACAAAAAAAGAAAATAAAATCTAATATTTACTCCAGTTGGGTTTTGAGAATCAGGCTTCTTAACCTCCATTTAAAAACTAGGTCTGAGTCGGAAAAAGGACCAAGCTCAAGCTTATTATGATTCCTTACCATTCGTATAATGGGAGGATAAAAATATAAATTTGTACGGGCAAACGGTGGCACGAAAAAATTGTTTGCCCGAGAAGAACGCGATGATTGACGAGGACGTAAGTCTGCAAACAATGTGAATGAAATTTAATTGTGGCAGAGTTGATACAGAAAACACTGATCTTGATACATGCGACGGGACGACAGAGTAGGCAAACGTAGGAAGGATAAACGGCAGTCATAGGGTTGATATAGGATTTTGAATTTGTAAAACAAGACACGAGTAAATTAACGCTGGACATTCTCTAATGAGTCAATGAGATAGGAGTGTCGGGAAGACCAAACTACAGAGCAATATTTGAGGATAGGACGGGCAAGACAGATAAACAAGCGGACAGGGGTAGATATATTGTTAAATTTATTAGTATGCCTCAAAATAAGTCCCAATATTTTCGAGGCCCTAGTAGTCGCGATTAGAACGTGTGCATCAAAATTGAGCTTAGGATCAAAAGTAACGCCAAGGTCCTTAGCAGAGCTCACAGCAGCGAGTGGGACTTCATTCAACATATAGGTGAAAGTCAGCGGGGAACGATTTAGATTAAAAGTCATTTTATAGCATTTGGCAACATTTAGACAGAGGTAATTAGACGAATACCAGTTACCTAGTGCAATCAGGTCCATCTGAAGATATTGGCAATCTTGTACAGATTTGATAGCTCGAAATACTTTAAAATCATCGGCATACAGTAGGCGATTGGAAGCAATAACCAAATAAAGATCATTTATAAACAATAGCAATAGGAGGGGACCTAAAATGGAACCCTGAGGAACATCAGCGGATGGATAGAATGGAATAGAGGTAGTTCCACAGTAACTGACACAACATAAACGAGAAGACAAGTAGGAGTCCATCCATGATAAGAGAGGGTCGACAACCCCAAAAGTTTTCAGTTTACAACAGAGAAGTTGATGGTTGACCGTGTCAAATGCCTTCGAGAAGACAGTGAAGATTACATCAACCTGCAATCGATTGTCTAGGGCCTTAGCAATGAAATCGATGAATTCAATTAAATTTGAGGTCGTAGAGCGACCTTTGAGAAACCCATGTTGTTCTTTCGACAAGATAGGGGTCAATGAAACTGAAAACCGGTTGTGTACCAGACGCTTGAGTAATTTTGGGAAACAGGAAATTAAGGAAATAGGACGATAATTGGACACAGAAGAAGGATCACCACTTTTAAGAATAAAAACAACGTTTGCTCTTTTCCAATAAGTAGGGAAAATACTAGTCTTTAGACTGAGGTTGAAGAGATATGCCAGAGGGATACAAAGTGAAGACGCTAATGAATTGACAAAAATATTCGGCAAGCCGTCAGGACCAGGTGATATATTAGGATTAAATGAATTAATGAGGGATTCAAATTCGATATGGTCAGTGAAAAGTGAAGAAATGTCAATGGAGTGAAGTACGGGTGTATTAACTGGATCGGAGACATGAGAAGAAGGAATAAAAGTTGACAAGAAGAACTGAGAAAACAAGTTGGAAATATCCTGTGGAGAAGAGCTAACAATATTATTCCAGTGGACTGAAGGAGGGACAGAAGAGGAGGACTTGAAGGATCTAATGTATGACCAGAATGGTTTCGCATTATTCACCATGAGGGAACTCTCCAAGCTACTGAAGTAGTTTTTCATTGCAGTCTTTAGTTCTTTTTTTTACTACAAGACGTAGATCACAAAAGCGGGCTGTGAATTCTTCAGTACCACAACGCTTTACACGGCGGTGGGTTTTACTTTTAGCATTCAAGGCACTAAGTACTTGCTTGGTTAGCCATGGTTTCTGCTTTACTTTGCGAAGAGCTTGTAAAGGTGCGAAGTGTTTAATCAACTCATAGAGGTAATTATAAAACTTATTCAGAGCTTCTTCACACTCCAAATTATCAAAAAACTCCTTCCAGTCAATCAAGCTCTGCTCGGAGGCTAAAGCTTCGTAGTTCGCTTTGAAGAAGTTGAATTTTGGCGAAGAAGCAAAGTACGACTTGACAAAGGTGTAATGGAGAGATCGAGCGATAATGGTGGATAATGACTATCAATACTCACTATAGGATTTAATGCAGTGGAAACAGATAGACAGTTTAGGAGAAAGTTAGAAAGAACAAGGTCAAGTACCCCCGACCATTAGCATTAGGGATATAATTAAATTGCGACATTGAACAGAGTGATAGAAACGAGGAGAGAGATAAAGAAGATGCATCGGTTCATGAAACAGAGAAAGGAAGGTTCTTCGTCCATTGCACTGTTCCCAAATTAAAATCACCGCATATTAGAATTAAAGATTGCGGATGATACAATAAGACATTAGAGGAAAACTCGTCAAAGAATGTCTCATACACATACAAAGGAGAGTTACAAGGTATGTAGACAGAGGAAACTAATAAAGATGTATTGTTAAGAAGGAAGATCTTGACAATGACACAATCCACAACACGGGAAAAGCAAAAATCAGCACAAAGGGAGCTACGCACTGTATTACTAACAGCTACAAGAACACCACCTCCATCTACTTTATTTGCAGAGGCCAAGTCCCGATCACAACGGTACATATCAAAATCAAGGGATATTTCCGAGTTTAAGATGTCACTATTTAAGCAGGTTTCCGTAAGACATATAAATACATGTTCGCTGAGTTGTAACGATAAAAAGAGCTTATCAAGCTTGGTCCTTAACGCTCTTACATTTTGATAATATACTGAAATATTTGAAGTTAAGCTACAGTCATGAAATCTTATACTAGTTTGTAGGTTGCGGTCTACCTGGTGCACGAAAGGACTTCCTTCTTTTTGAGCTGAATGGTTTGATAAGTACTCCAGGCGGCCAAGCTTCAGGATTCAAAATAGTATCACAATTTGAGGGCACTGTAAGCTTGAAAGAAGCTACCACTATGTCCTCCAGATTGTCCTCAGTCAATTTGTAGCAACTAATAACTTTAACAGCTGGCCCAAATTTTTTTACAAACGTAGTTTTTTAGGTATTCCGCAGTTGTATGGGAGCTTAGGCGCGAAATAAAGATCTCCTTTGGAGGGGATACGATGTCAAGTGCTGGGACTTCATCATCCGAAATCAGAGTAGCTACAGCCGAGATTTCAACACCAGATGAGGGCGGAAGACTAGGCGATTTTTTTTTTGATTTTAGGGATCGCCCCCCGATTTATTGATGAGGGTCCCAGAAAACTATCACATGCCACAGGTAATTCATTACTAGCCATATGCTGAGTTGTTGCTGAAGGCATCGGAGAATCACAACACGACGTGGTAGTGCTAGAACCAGCAGCAAGGTTCGGGATTTTAGGAGCCGATAACTTTGCCAGCGATTTACTACGAGTAAGGATGGAAGACCTTTGTACAGGCGTAATTGAGCTCCTAATGCATACCTGCTGAGCTGTCGGCGTAAGTAATTGTGTCTGGCTATTTACGTCAGTGATATTCACTGAAGCCAGAGTTTTGGGTGACTTGTCCTCTGTAAATCGCAACAGGGTCTCGAATTCCAGACATACACTTGAGCACTTAGTTTGAAGCTGTTTAAGCTCTTCCGCGAGTGATTTTATTGTTTTATCAGCTAATTGCAGACTGGAAACATATGCTGACAAAGAGTATCTCCTGCAAGAATCACAATACCAGTACACGCCGTTACCAGCCTTATTGATCAGGTCGGCTGAGGAACCGAAGAAGATGTCCATTAAAACACTTAAAGTGTTTTATCTCGAGAAAACGTTTGAGGCGGTTTAATTTAAAATGCTTACCGTTTTATTTAAAATACTAAGTGTTTTGATTTGAACACCTCAAACGTTTTAATGAAAAAAAAAACACCAAAAGCGCTTTAATTAAAACACTTAAGTGTTTAATTAAAACACTTACATAGGTGTTTTAATTAAAATGCTTTAAGTGTATTTTTTAATAAAACGTTTGAGGCATTTTAAATTGAAACGCTTAGTGTTTTAAATAAAACAGTAAGTGTTTTAAAATAAAACGCCTGAAGTGTTTTATCGAATCAAAACACTGAAAGTGTTTTAATTAAAACTCTTAGGCGTTTTAATTTAAAATGTTCGGGTTTGCAGTGTTACCATTCAATTAGATTAGATATTTGACTTGTTTGTACTTGAATTTAATTTTACATGTATTTTTTTCAACTTAGCACTCACTATTGTTAATATTATTGAATTTCTTTATATATGAACTTTTTCACTTAGTTCTAATTTCCATTCATTTTCTTTTCTATTTGTTTTGTTCTATTTTGTAATTCTTTTGTATTTAATCTGTTAAATGGAATTTAAATAAATAAAAAAATTAACACACAAACATCATACATAATTTTCAATTTGATAGTAACAACAATTTAATAGGTCATATTGAAAACGAAAAATCACAAACTACCTGAAAATTTACTATGATAATTGATAATTCAAAAATAGTGCAGTGAAAAGTACGCACTACGTAAATGAGTAACAGTTTTTCTATAATAAAAATTTGATATGGGATCTTTATAAGTAAGTATTTTTAAGATATTAAAAGTGATTAGAAGCTATACAAATAATATTAGATATCTGAGAATATTATTGACATTATGTATCATGGGCAATAATATTCAACTTCTTAGTAAAATATTGCGATATTACAAAATTTATTTCAAAATCAAGTCCGACCCAAGCTACTCTCCTGAAATTTTCTTTTTCCACAATATATCTAGATATACTTTAAAGAAGTGAGAATAGTACTAACTGAACTTCAAAGTTTTCATATATTTTTAAAAATTAAAATAGTTATCAAAAATTGTTAACAGTTAGCCACTATTTGACTCAAGAGCACTACATGAACGACTTTAAATAAAATTTTAGTAATACGAAAAAATAATTTGTTTCTGTTCGTTATTGCAAGTCTTTTTTTCGCTTACGCCGGCTGTACAACATTCTTTTCTGTTGAGGTTAGTTAGATTTACAGCGGTAAAAACCAGCGTGTCTTGCTCAAGCGGTATATTCAGTGTGACTGCTTCCTTTTACAAAAGAACACAAAGTCATGATAATGCAGCAATCTGATATACAAGTAATAGAAGTGAGAGAGAAAGAACAAAGGAATTTTAGAACTAGTCTTACATTTTTACAGTGTTATGTACTCGTAAATGTATTTCAACAGTCTCCCACAATACAAGGTCGATATATAATGCTCTTTCCATCGTAACAATTTAAAGTAACATTTCATTGTTTTTCAGAATTCATAATACACAAAAACTAAGTTAACAATGCACCAAAAAAATTTGATTCGTATTTATGATAATCTAAGTAATTTAACGAATTTTTGATGATTGTTCTTGGCGAGCACTTTCGTCGGAATATCAGCAACCATTTCCTGAGTAGATGCGTATTTGACGTCTATAATGCCCTCATTGAACATTTGCCAGCAATATGCCTTGTGCGTGCATGGTAAACAGGATTCTTCACAAGTTTTAAGGCACTTTGGTTGTCTCCATAAAGCAATGTTGGTCCATTGATGACGTTTTCAAAACCATCTCAGCCAACAGAGTCCTTAAGAAAATAGTTTCTTTCGTTGCTTGGGACATGGCAAGATACTTTGCTTCCGTACAACTCAAAGTTACGGCATGTTGTTTACGAGATTCCCAAGATATGGAGCCACCACCAAGTGTAAAAAGGGATACAAATGACTTTCTTTCAACATTACAACCAGCCCAATCAGCATCAGCGTATCCCATCAAAGAATGACCTGTTTTAGAATAAACGATTTTTAACTTTATAGTGGAGTTTCAATATTTCAAAATATTCCTCGAAGACTTCAAATGCGTTGAATGTAGATCCTGATTGAATTACGATAGCCTTAACATGCAATTTAATATGTCCGGTCGCGTCATCAGTGCCAGGTATATAAGAGATCCGATTATTGACTGATACATTTTTACGTCAGCTTTTTCACAGTTTTTGCAGCCGCTGCAAGATTTTAAGATCGTTTCTCAGTTGAGTGGCGTTGGTGTCTAGTTACATTCCAACATACAATTCTCCTGAAGAAGGTTTTCGATGAATTGTTCTTGGTTAATTATTATGTCTCCTCGTTCTTCATTTCTGTATATTTCAATTCCTAGAAAGTATTCTGCAGGTTTTTTGTCAATTATGTTGAAAACAGATGATAAACTTCTTTTGATGTAGTTTAAATCATCCTGATCAGAGCTTGCGATCAGCATATCATCGACATAAACAACAATTATGTTCGTTTTTTCAGCTCTATTCATAATATAGGCACAAGTGTCCGCTTGACATTGAATGAAACCGATTTTCTTCAATGTCTCATCCAATTTCTTGTTCCATTCACGTCGGGATTGTTTTAATCCGTAAAGAGCTTTCTTTAACTCGTATACTCGCTCCGGATTAGAGATGGGTTGTTACATCAAATTTCTGTATCAGATACAATCTGATACTGATACATGATTGTACCTGATACTTTTATCTGATACTTTTTGTACCTGATACTTTTCGCATCTGATACATTATTTTTGTCTATACTGTAGTGTGAATCAACTCAACATCAACAGCATAGTAGTTGGGTTTATGTTTATGTTAGCGATTATGTGGATGATGGATTTGGTTCTTTTCAGAAAAGTGTCATCTCCGCACGCAATTAGTGCTATGATAACATCTGTTTGATTGATTCAGAAAAACTACAAATTGTGTAAGTGAAAAAACAGACTAGGTACAAATTGTTTAAGAGATTACAAATTTGAAATGGAGAAAAAGAAAACGTCCGAAGTTTGGAATTTTTTTAATGTCGATGTGGACAGTCAATTCACGATTTGTAACCTATGTAAGTGTAAGCTTAGTTATAAGCTTACACTTACGCTTAGTTATAAGCTTACACTTACATGAATATTCTACAAACTTGAAAAAACATTTGGAAATAAAGCACTCCACAGTTCAACTTCTGAAGGCAGTTTTTCCGAACTTATGATCGGCGTCAAGCTATGTGTGCGGCCAGCATTTAATCAAATCAATCTACTTATTCTAGGTTTTATAATTGTACAAAATGAAACCGCAAAAATTAATGTGGTATTTCCAATACAATTTGCCTGAAGATACCCAACTTAGATACAACGTCTGATGGGAATTCATCTTAATGTCCACCCTTGGTTGACTCGATGATTATTTTTATAATTATTTGATATTACATAAATTTTTCCGTTAATTAATTTCAAATTTTTAATAGTCGCTTGAGTAGCCCTTAATCTTCCGCGGTATCAACCCTCGTTTGATTGACATTTAAAGTGTTTTTGACTACGTTTTTGTTACAGAATACATGTTTGAGGACTTCCTATTTTACAAAACTTTTTTTCAGTGAATGCAACCAGATATTGAAACAAAGAATTTTGGGATGACCCCACACCCAGTTTTCACGAAGTACACAAATTAGTCTAGGTTTTCACTATTGAGATATTTAATTCTCAAGGCGTAGTTTCTTGATTGAAACATCACATCTAACGTAACATGTAACAAAATGAACACTTAAGTAAATGTATGTTCATACGCCTGAAACTATGCAAATTACAATTGGCTTTGTGGGAACGATAGAAGAGGATTGAAAACTATACAGCCTAATGTTCAAAATGAATGTATAAGTCTTTATCACTTAGTTCTTTCAATACGTGTAGCCAGACCCAAATAAATATAATTCATAAGTATGCTTTATTCTAAGGAACTTTCAACATTATAATAAAAATTATCCTGATACGGTGCATTTTGGACCGAGAATTCCATTCAGCTGTTCCATCATATTTTACGAGAATAAAATCGAAATCTTATCCGAGAATAAAACTAACCACGGATTACCTACTCATCTCTTGCAAACAAATATACATCGAACAAAAGTTTGTTTGCATTGCATTAACTGGCCAGATTGAAAATAAACAATTGCCACGGGCTCAATAGATGGAGAAGTTTGTTTAGCGATTTTGCAAATTAATTCGTCTGCAGAATTTTGCATCTTCTATTCAACCTATTTGAAACTTAGTTGTTTATTTTAAACATATTCGAATTTCTAATAATTCAATAGCTAGCTTGGATATCCCATCCAAATTATCTGAAGCCAATTGAAAAAGTAGCAACATGTACTGGGATTTATTCTCATCCTTCACCAACCACACACGTGGTGTACAGAGCGCACATTCATTGCAGGTAAAACTCCACCAAAAAGATAAAAGACACATCGAAATTTTCCATTTTAGGGTGATAATTTGCCGAATAGAAGTCTCAAACTTCCATTCTTCGTGCGACAAATGCCTTGCAAGAAAGGACAAAGATCTGAAACTGGAACCAATTAAAAAAATTGTAAAATCTTTAGGAGGACATAATCTCTTTATAGTCGCTCACTTAGATGCGATTATCGCTGAGAAAAAATTCTTTAAGTCCTGCCGCGAGACTAACATGTTCAGTAGTGCTTAGAGGTTGGACACTGTACGGTTTTAGGAGTGAAAAAATATCTTAATCAACAATTTTACAGTTTAATGTGAATTTATCCATAACCATGTCCAAATATGTCCTTTAGTAGCAGTTTTTGTCTTTCATGCGTTCTGCTCATTTTAGGTGCTTAGCGATACTAATGTGTCTAAGATTTTCTATTAAGGATGCGGTTAAAATTGAAAATTTTCATAGTGGGTGACAAATTTTCAAACACTTGGCATAACGTTTTGAGTTATTGGATGATATGATAGTCATAAGGAAAATTTTTATAGTATGCGAAAACTTTTTGAAATTATTTAAAAATATGTCTAAAACAATACTAAAGATTGAGCAGAACCTGTGGTTTTTAGAGTTTTGTACGAACTTACTAAACTTTATTGAAATCATGACTTGTCTGTTCGGTTGTCCGTTTCTGTACCGCAACATTTTTCGCCGGAAATTCTGTAGGTGCAATCACCAACTTGGTAGACATTTAAATGTATTTATCTAAATTCCACTTAAGAGATTAAACACAATCCAATTACAAAATGAAACAAAACAAACAGAAAAGAAAATTAATTAAAATCACAAACATGTCAAATATTTAATCTAATCGAGTTGTAAGGATCAGGCTTCTTAATCTCAACTTAAAAATAAAATATGGGTCGGAAAAAGATCAAGCTTAAGTTTATCAGGAACGAAAATATAAATTTGTACGGGCATACGGTAGTACGAAACAAGATGGGCAACTAGACCTACGCTCATGTCAGAAGGGTTTTGTATCCAATTTCTCAGAAATATAGTCACGAGCAACGAATAAAGTCCCGAAATATGTCAAAGAGATATGCACGTTTAAAAGAAAATCCACTGTTTTTCTATTTTTAACGGTCGTGTACAAAAATCACTCAAATCGTGAATTCCCAAAAATATTAATGTTATTGACCTTATTTGAAAATTTCAAGAAGATCGAATCTAAACTGCAGTGCCTAATTCGCTGGAAACTCCATGAAATACCAAAATCATGTGTTATTGTTGATGTAATTGGAGAAATTCCAAACGGCTATAACGTCCGTTTTTATAATTCGATTTTCATCCAACTTTCAAAGTTTAAGCATCTTCTGTAGGGCTACTCAAATATCAAATTTCCTTCAGTTTAAGGGTACGTATACGGTTTTATTGGGGAAAATGTGAAATTTGATCATCATACTATTATTAACAAAGTTGAGCGAATTTCGACTTCTTAGGTATTTGCTGCAGTTGTCCTCATAAACACCTATCTCCAAAATTTTTTTCAGATTTTTCGGATCACATGTGTCCAATCGCGAGGGGGGGACTTAAATTCCCCTCTCTATGCTCCCTTTGAAGCAAAAAGTGTCAAATTAAGACCTGTTTTGAAAAGCTCTCATCAAGACCTTTCATTTGATATCCATATCAGTTACCTTTGATGAAATTTTTTCGGGGGCCACTCCTCTATTTGGGGAGACCCCCTTAAATAGCTTACAAAATTTTTTCGTAATTGAACTTTGAAGAGAGCACCACTTTGCACCTAAATACAAAATTTGATGCTTCCAGCTTTGGCAGTTTGCAAGAAAAAGTGCTGTGATACACGGACAGACGGACGGACAGACAGGTCGCGATTTTAGTAGGGTTTTGTAAACTGGAATTGCACACGAAACAACAAAATGGGGCACATTTTATTTAATCTCGCCAGAGAGACAAATATCTACGTGCATTTCCCTAAAGAACCCACGTTCTACTCTCCTCGTGGAGTCGGTTCCACTCTGGATCTGGTTCTTAGTGACCAAAATATTACTCCCTCTGAGCTGAGTGTCTTGCAAGCCCTCTCATCTCCACAGCTACCTGTACTTTTTTCTTCAGAAACGACGAGAAGTAATCACAATGCACCAAAAACATACTACTGCTTTAAAAAAGCAAAATGGTCTGGTTTCCGGAGTTTTATTAATGAAAGAGTGACCTTAGCACCAAGAACGATTGAGTCGCTCAATACTCCCTCAGTATGTGAGGAGCAAATTGAAGAATTCACAAACACTATCTGGCAAGCTATCGAGCTTAGCGTTCCAAAACGATCAAAAGCTTCCTATAATTTAATAGAATTTGATGAAGAAACCTACAAGTTAATAAGGAAGCATAATTCTTTGCGGCGTAAATGGCAAAAAACCCGCATTAGGTCTCTCAAAATTGGTGCCGATATCCTCTTTCTAGCAATTGAGAATAAAACTAAGGAGCTCCGGAATCTCCGATGGAACAACATGTTAACAAATCTAGACTACAACTCGCGGAAAGTCTGGTTTTTTAAATAGAATTTTGAAGCGAAAGTATCATGCGTTACCGTATTCAATTAGAAATAACAACGAAGAGCATATTTACTCTAATCAAGGAAAAGCAGATATACTTGCAGATAAATTTAAGCAGTTCCACAATATCTCCAATAGGAATGATGGTGGCCGAAGCTTTGGAACAACAACCTAAACAAACATCTTTACCTCCTGGTGTATTAATGAAAACCAGGGAGTTAACAAGTTTACTTAAAAAAGTTAAAAACGGTAAAGCACCAGGTATCGATGGCCTACCGAATATAGTACTTAAAAATTTACCCAAAAAGGAATAGTATTCTTATGCCACCTATTCAACGCTTGCCTGAGGCTCTCCTTCTTTCCATCCATCTGGAAACAAGCTCTAGTCATACCTATCCCAAAGTCTGGAAGAGATCCGCACTCTCCCGACAACTACAGGCTCATTAGCTTACTGCCAGGATTAGGTAAGCTCTTTGAAAGAATAGTCCTGAAAAGATTAAATAATTTAATGGCTAACAATAATATCTTACCTGATTTCCAATTCGGCTTCAGAAACAGACATTCGACAGAGCATCAGCTCCTCCGTGTTACGAAGGACGTCAAAGCAGCGATGTACAATAAATTTTCTGTAGGTTTGGTGATACTGGACATAGAAAAAGCCTTTGATACAGTCTGGCATGATGCTCTGGTCTATAAACTTCAGAAATATAACACATCCCCATCCTTGTTGAAGGAAGTTCCAGGTCAAAGGGAAAGCATTTCTCCAGTGAAAAGTATATCTGCCGGTGCTCCGCAGGGCTCCTGCCTAAGCCCATCTCTATATAACATCTAAACGTCTGACTTCCCTTCTTTATACCAAACTGCCAAGTTGCAGCTTTCGCAGACGACATTTGCATATACAGCATAGGCGCAGATCCAACTTCCATTATTTCGAGCCTTGAAACGGCATTAGAACTTACTTGAAATTAAAATAAATGCTGCAAAAACGAAGTCAATATACTTCATCAGGAAGCGTAAGCCTGCTCACCTACCCAAGCGACCAATAAATTTTTTAGGGCAAACTATTCCTTGGAGTGAGGATCTTAAATATCTTGGACTTATATTCGATAAAAAACTAACCTTCAGAAGACATATCGAGCATATTAGCTTCAAAGCGTTTAAGGCCGTGCTTTCGCTCTACCCCCTTCTTAATAATAATTCACGTCTCAACACCAGAAACAAAGTCCTCATCGTCAAAATGGCAACCCAACCAATCATCCTATACGGCTCACCTACCTGGTTCCAATGTGCTAAATATCTAGTAACTAAGCTTCAGATCACCCAAAATAGATACCTGAAAATGGTACTTAATAAACCGTTTTACTTCTCTTCTGAAAAGCTACACAGCCTTGCTGGCGTTAGTCCAATTCGTAAGCTCGCTGCATCGCGCCATGACAAATTAATCGCGAAAGCAAATGACTCGACCAATCCGCTAATTCATGCCCTGGCAAATTGAAAATCAGCAGTTGCTACCACCTATCTTTTGGCCGTAACGTAGCCTCATAGATTTTAGCTAGTTATAAGTAGATAGTTAAGTTATGTTAAGCTAGTATAAGTTCAGTCGAGATTTTTGCCTAAATTTTCCTCTAGCTAATTGTAATAATCACATAGAAATACGATAATATTCATAGTTTTAAGTAATGTTCCAACGATGGTGAAATGACTTTGTCAGAACACCTACTATATTATAAGGCCTCTGTACTGCATACATTCTAATAAAGAAAATTATATTATTATGATTATTTTACAAAACCCTAAAAATTGTTTGTCCGAAAAGAATGCGATGGTTGGCGAAAATCGATTGTCGCACAGTTTATATAGAAAACATTGATCTAGAAAGATGCGACGGGACGATAGAGTAGGAAGGCGTAAGAAGGATAAACGACCCTCATAGGGTTGATATGGAATTTTGAAGTCGTAAAACAAGATTCAAGTAAATTATTCTGTCATTCCCTCACAAAACTACACAGCAATATTCAAGGATAGGATAGACAAGATAGATAAACAAGCCGACTGGAGCGGATATATTGGTAAACTTATAAGCATGCCTGAAAATGAGTCCCAATATTTTTGAGGCCCTAGTAGTCACGATTAGAATGTGTGCATCAAAATTGAGCTTAGGATCAAAAGTAAAACTGAGATCTTTAGCAGAGCTCACAGCAGCGAGTGGGATTTCATTTATCATATAGGTAAAAGCCAGTGGAGAGTGATTCAGATAAAAAGTCATTTTATAGCATTTGGCAACATTAAGGCAGAGGTAGTTAGACGAGCACCAGTTATTTAGTGCAATCAGGTCTTTCTGAAGATATTGACAATTTTGTACAGAACTAATAGCTCGAAATATTTTGAAATTGTTGGCAATTGGAGGCGATAACCGAAGGAAGATCCATTTATAAACAATAGGAATAGGAGAGGATCTAAAATGGAACCTTTAGAAGCGCCAGAGGATAGATAAAATGGAATAAAGGTAATTCCACAGTAACCCACACAACATATATGAGAAGACAGGTAGGAATCCATCCATGGGTAAAAGAGGGCCAGCTACCCCAAAAGCTTTCAGTTTATGACGAAGTGGTTAATGGTTGACAGTGTCAAGTGCCTTGGAGAAGTCAGTTAAGATGACATCAACCTGAAATCGATTCTCCAGGGCCTTCGCAATGCAGTTGGTAAAATCAATTAAATTTCAGGTTTTTGAGTGACCTTTGAGAAACCCATGTTGTTCCTTCGACAAGATAGAGGTCAATAAAACTGTAAGCCAGTTATGCACCAGAAGCTTGATTCATTTCGGATAACAAGAGATTAATGAAATAGGACGATAATTGAGCACAGAAGAAAAATCACCACTTTTAAGAATAGGAAGAACGTTTGTTCTTTTCCAACAAGTAGGGAAAGTACCAGTCCTTAGACAGAGGTTGAAGAGAAAAGTTAGAGGAATACAAAGTGAAGAGGCTAATGACTTAACGAAAATATTCGGTAAACCATCAAGGCCAGGTAAAATATTAGGATTAAGTGAATTAATCAGGAATTCAAATTCAATATAGTCAGTGAAAAGTGAAGAAATGTCAATGGAGTGAAGTACAGGTGTATTAACTGGATAGGAGACATATGAAGAAGGAATAAAAGTTGACAAGAAGAACTGAGAGGACAAATTTGAAATATCCTGCGGAGAAGGGTTAACAATATTATTCTAGTGGAAAGAAGCGGATTGCTTGAAGGATCTAATGTATGACCAGAAGGGTTTCGTATTATTTTATTTATTTTTTTATTTGTGTATTCTATTACTAACAGCTACAAAGACCCCACCATCATCTTTTTTGTTTGCAGAGGCCAAACCCTGGTCACAACAGTAAATATCAAAATCACGGGAAATTTCCGAGTTTAAGATGTTACTTTTTGACAAGGTCTCTGTAAGACATATAAATGCGTCTTCGCTAAGCTAATAAAGCTTGGACATATCAAAAGCGATTGCTTCTTAAAAGATTGGGTTTCGAGAACATTTTTGAAATTACTTTAATGGAGCCACTCCACATAACTGACGAAGTTGATAGTCCTTAGAAGATGATTTTAACCAAAAATAACCATGTTGGGTACAAATGGAAGGTCTTGATGGGAGCTTTCAAAATAGGTCTTGAAGTAGTAGAATTCGTATTGAGAGTAAAGGGTGAGGGGAATATATGGAGAACTTGTGTTCAAATTTTGGAGTTATTTCTTTAAAATTTCGACACCAGCATTGCAAATGGGAAATATATTATAAACGCAAAAATCCCTGTGATCGCTGCACACTTAAATGTTTTATTATTTTCAAATTCGTTGAGGGTTTGATATATTGTATTATTATGACATATTTTTTATTCGATAAATAAACCACACTTATTAAACTCTGGGAAAATAAGACACAAAGAATTTAATTTTCAGAAAACCGTGTCAAAGTCATAGGTACACGCGATAAGATTTTTAACTTTTTAGCGTATTAAATACATCAGATAAATCGTTTTTTCAAGCTCAAATGTGCTTCATTGATTCAATTGTTATAAATTTTATAGAAACATAAAGCAAGTTTCAGAAATTTGTAGCACTCAAAAACTTAACAACCCTCATGGGACTTTACATTTTGAAAAATATTAAAAACCAAAACTAGAAAAACAGGCGGACTTGGAAGCTTCAACATTTCCTCCACTATCAGGTCTCGAGCAACCGAATGCCCTGCAAAACTCTAACAATGCAACTTTTCCATCACTACTACAATACATACAACATCTACAGCAGAAAGAACAACACCAGCAGCAACAACAGGAGCAAGTTTACCGATCTCCATTGCAAAGCAACTTGTCCACAAATAGCTACTCAGATATCAATATCTTCAACGTCTTACACGACGACGCCTTTTCAACAAAAAGCCCAGATTAATCCACAAACGGAAACGCAACCCTCTAATCCGTCGTTGAATTTGGATTCGAGTGATACTGTAGTGAATGTGATGCAAGACACTTTTAACAGCAACAAGCGCAATGTGTGACAACTTCAAGATGCACTTTCCAGTGAACAAGCCATTAAGCCAGAAGAGTTAAATGGACCCAGAACATAACTCTGGCTCTCAGCTCAGATTTTACAGGGTTTTCCAATAAGAGGTGTTATTTTGATATTAAAAGAAAAATGCCATTTATTAATATAAATGATCAATTGTTTATTTCATTATAAAGAAATAATATTAAAAACTAACATCAGGCAAATTACTACCACGACACGCTTACAGGACCATATCCTTGTCAGGAAATTTTCCATAACCAAATCGCAAAGTGGCTGCCCTGTGTCCTCGATAGCCTCACGAATTTCATCTTTGAGGTCTTGAATCGACACTGGCCTGTTGGCGTAGACCTTCTTTTTCACGAAACTCCAAAGCAAGAAGTCGCAAGGTATTACATCACAAGATCCCGGTGGCCAATTGTGGTCACCTCTTCGAGAGATAATACGGTCCGGAAAGTTTTCCCGTAAAAGATCAATGGTTTCGTTGCTTGTGTGGCACGGAGAGCCGTCTTGTCGAAAATATACGTTGTCCAGATTAATACCATCCGATTCCGGCCATAAAAAATCATTAATCATCTCTCGATAGCGCAATCCATTCACCGTGACTGTTGATCCAGCCTCATTTTCGAAAAAGTTAGGTCCAATAACTCCGCCGGACCATAAACTGTACCAAACAGTCACACGTTGAGGATAAAGAGGCTTTTCAAAAATAACTCTTGGGTTTTCCGAGCCCCAGATGCGACGATTTTGCTTGTTGACGAAGTCGCCGAGGTGGAAATGGGCCTGATCACTCAAGATGATTTTTCGATGGAATTCCGGATCATTTTCATGCATTTTTCAAAGACCCAATCAGCAAAGACACGACATTGTTGATAATCGACCGGCTTGAGTTCTTGTGTTAACTGAACTTTATAAGCCTTAAGACCCAAATCTTTATGCAAAATATGGTGTAATGACGTTTGTGGAATGTCTAATTCCAAAGAACGACGAGGAATGGACAGACCTGGGTGTACGGGTTTTTTTTTATATCACTAAGTTGTCCCAACAGCTCGAATTTTTCCACCAATTTCTGTATTGCGGTCCGACAAGGTGCTTCACGACGGCCCAAAAATGTTCGAGTTTTACGAACTGTCTCTGCCGAATTTTCACCATTTTTATAGTGAATTTTAATAATTTCAATGTATGCATGTTGAAGCATGTATCGTTCCATTTTTATTAATAGGGTAGTTTTTACTTGTTAAATGTCGAAAAATGACAGCTTCAAAAGTAACATCATCCAAAATAGCGGGCTATTCAAAATAACACCTCTTGTTGGAAAACCCTTTAGAGAAAATTGTGTGTTTCTGTGGTGATAATGCGAAAGTTAATTTTGGTGGCGAAACTCGTGGTGACCAGAAAAATGTTTCGCATTTGATCGGTATCAGCTGTGTTGCTCATATAACCCACAATGCACTGAAATTCACATGTGATGAAGTACCTTCGACGTTGAGTGGGTAGTTTTTTGAATATATTCCCATTTCTACCTTAACACTGTACGCATGACGGCATTAAAAAAATTTTCCAAAGAGGCGGAAAGAGAACACAACAAACTACTTGAATACGCAAAAACAAGATTTCTCACCCTCGGCCCATGTATCAAGTGCATTTTGGAGCAATATAGTGGTCTTCAGAAGTATTTTCTCGAACTCGAAAAAGGTGAAAAAAAAAAATTGAGGGAATTTTTCCGAGAAAAATTATTGAAATTTTGGCTTATGTTCGTGCAAGAACAGGTAAAAAATTGATTCGGAATAACAATTTGCTTTATTAAAACAATTTTTCTGTTTTTCTAGGCTGAATCGTTCGCTGAATATATACTGAAAATTAAAGGGGATGATGTCACTGCTGTAGAAGTTGCACACTGCTTGTACGAACTCGAAGAGACAATCAAAATGCGCCAAGAAGATGATTTTTTATCGCCAAATGCATTAGCAGAAATACAAAAACTACTCGTCGGAGAAAATGAACACGATTCTGATGAGATGTTTGCTATTCGCCACGAATTTTTTGGAACTGCACTCTGCTACTTCCATATATGGACAGCACAATTCGAGCCGCTGAAACTTTTAGTGTGGGCAACTTTGAACGAAACACCTAAATGGAATGATGTTGAAACCATAATGAAAAAGTCGAGCGAATTCAATTTGTACGATGCCAATGAAAATGCAGCAATTTTACACATGCAATTCAGGTGTGTTCAGGTAAAAATCAGGATTTGGAAGGACAGCCACGTTTCAACCGTCAATTGTTGGGTCGAAATATTCGCACACCTCGATAATGCTAACTGTGAATTCAACAAAATGGCTTCGATTGTCGAATGTATTTTATATTTGCCAGGAACTTCAGCATCGGTGGAATGTGTCTTTTCAGCAATAAACAAAACGTGGACGTGAGACAAAAGTCAACTAGAAGTGGAAACATTAAAAGCGATTCTAACAGTTAATGTAACTTAAAATATCGAATCGTTTTCTATAATCACATAAAAACAAAATCAAAATCACTTCATCAAGTTGCTTCCGAAATAAATACACAACAACAAAAGAAGACAATTTCGATGATGGAAACGCATCATCCAGTACATAATATTTTGTTCTAAGTTCTTTTAACAAAGCTACCACTGCGAAAAGTACTATTTTTTGGAATCAGTATACTGTCTTTTAGATTTTTTTTGTGCGAAATATACTCTATTTAGTCAACGAGAAGAAACGATGGTTATTCATAACCAATTTGTGGATTTTTTCTATGTTTTCTGGAATAACAGCCTCATTTGGGCGTCCGCTGTGCTCTGCATCATTTGTACTGGTACGACCACGTTCAAATTCAGCAAACCGCGTCTGTACCATTTGTCTTGATGGAGCAGACAATGCAGATGGAGCGGATAATGTTCATCAAGCCATCGTTTGGTTTCCACTGTATTTTTTTTTTTCATCAAAAAGCAATGCTTTATCAAAACTCCAAATTCACCTTTTTCCATTTTTTTCTCCAACAAAAGTTGCTTCTCACAAAATGTTTTAACTCACGAATCAATTGTCCTATTACTGTCAAATTTATACACGTATTTATATGGAAAAATTATACGGAAATGTAGCCGCATTGAATCCCGTGGATTAAGACGTGCACAATGCAATCGTTAAACTCACTTAATGTGGTAAATAACAATTTGTTGCAACAATCTAAATATATAACAGTTCGTTAAATGAAACTAAACTTGTCTGCTTCGCGACCAAAAGCCAAAGAGAACAGCTGATGAAAAGTCTTCTTGTTGCTAGCTGATTTAATACCAGATGTGTAAAGTCAAACTTCCTCGAGATGATGTCAGCGCCACTTAGTGGTGGAAATAATTTTTATGATCGCCACAGTACCCCCTTTCCAGAATTGACGTCAAGTTGATGTTGCCTTTGACGCGCGACAGTATGTTCTGAGAGGAATGTCATGATGTTGTTCGTTGTCATCTTTTGTAGTATACGCTGGTTTGAGTCGTTCGATTGAGACGGTCGCATCTTGTCCCTTTATCTGGATAATGAAGACGTGATCGCTGATTCATTTAACCACCTCATGTAGTCCTGTGTAGGGTTGCTCCAACACCTGTCTGACTGCATCGATTCGCAGGAAGACATGAGTGCAAGTGCAGAGATCCTTGTATTGAAAAAGCTTCTTTTTATGTGGTGAGCTATTGGTGTTGGTCGAAGAAGTCGCCCGTGCTTACGAAGTTTCTCGACAAAAAAGGTGGGATCGGCTGGCATGTCCTCGTTTGTGAAAAATTCACCGTAAAGTAATTCGACGGGTGAAGCTCCCAAGCCCTCCTTGAGTGACTTTCGCAATCCTAGTAGCACAGTTGGTAGTAGTTTTATCAAGGATGTTGGTTGACTGCACATAAGAGCTGATTTGAAGGTTCGGTGCCATCACTCAATCGCACCATTGGACGCAGGATGATAGGGTGTTGTTCTAATTCGTTTCATTCCGGTCAGATTGGTAAGGGCTCGAAAAAGTTCGCTCTTTAATTGAGCAGCTTGGTCGGTTGTCAACGTTTCGGGAGCTCCAAAACGCGCAACCCAGGTGTTGTAAAAAGCGTAGGTGACTGCGTCCGCAGTCATGTCTTGCATGGGGGCTGCTTCTTGCCACCGTGAAAACCTGTCTACCATGGTAAGACAGTATCGATACCCGCTCACCAATGGCAAAATGACGATGTCGATGTGTACATGATCGAATCTTTCGTTGGGTACGTTTATTGAGATGGGCAATTTCCTGTTGTGTCGTTATATTTTGACGCGTTGACAGGAGATGCAGTTGCGGGTCCATCGTATCATGTCCTTCCAAATGCTGGGCCATACATACCTTTGGCGTAGCAGGTGATGGGTGGCCTTGCCGCTCGGGTGAGCAAGTCCGTGAACTGAAGCAAAAGCCTGTTGACGAAGTTCCTGTGGGACGTAAGGACGAATGTGTCCCTTTCAAGTATCGCAGTAAACTGTTGCAGTACCGCTTTGAAAGCGTTTGATGTTGTAATCCCCTGTTGTTGCTGTTGTCTAGGAGCACACGGAACTTGTCTTCTTGTTGAGCCTCGGCTAGTTGAGTTGGGTCTAAGGTGTATGGCATGTTGATCGCATTAATTCTGGAGGCGTTGGCTACCAGTTTCTCCGAGCCGGAGATGTGGACTATCTCCGTTGTAAGCTGAGAGATGAAATCCAACTGTCTCGATTGTCTCGGATTGGCTTTGTCAAGACTTTGAGCGAATGCGTAGATTAAAGGCTTGTGGTTGGTTTTGAAAAAAATGCCGACTCTCCAGAATATTCCTAAAAAACTTGATTGCGGCATAGATAGCTAGTAGTTTGCAATCATATGCGCTGTATCTAGCTTTCGTTGGGCTCACCTTACGAGAGAAGAAGCCAAGTGGATGCCAGTGTTCACCATCGTGCTGCTCCAACACTGCTCCGATAGCAATGTAAGATGCGTCAGTGACGACTTGAAGTTGCGCCTTGTGATCTACATGGACGAATAAGGCTGCAATTGCAAGGTCACGTTTGCACATTTGAAAATCTGATTTAATTTGTGGTTTCCAAGAAACTTTGCGATTATCGTTTCTCTTGCTATTGCTTAAGAAAGCGTTCAACGATGCCTGATGGTGGGCTGAGTGTTTAAGACAACGTCTGTAGAAGTTGTAGGCCCTAAGAAATTGACGCAGCTCAACGATGGACTCAGGTTAAGCAGCGCAGTGATTCGCTCTGGTGTTGGTTGTGAACCGTTCTTGTTGATCGTGTAGCCCAAATACTCTATCTCCGTTTGACCGAAAGCACACTTATCGATGTTAATGTGCAAGTTATGTTGCTCAAGTCGTTGACGGACAATGCTGAGGTGTTCTCGATGTTGGTCAGCATTGTCTGACATGATGATAATATCGTCTGTATAGCAGAAGATGAATTCCAGTACGTAGAGGATGTTGTCCATGTGCCGTTTAAAAGTTTGTGCGGCATTTCTAAGACCGAAAGGCATGGCCAATTATTCAAACAACCCAAATGGTGTTGTAACGGCTTTCTTTTTTATGTCGGCTTCAGACATCGGGATCTGATGGTAAGTCCATTCTAGGTCCAAATTAGAAAATATAGTTTTACCGTGAAGCCGGTCAGCCACGTCGTGGATATGTGTAATTGGTATCGATCCGGTACTGTCTGAGCGTTAAGTTTGCGATAGTTGCCACAAACTCTCCAGCCCTCAGATTTTTTAGCCACCATATGGATGGGACTGGCCCAGGGAGTACTCGATGTACGGCAAAGACCCATTTTAAGCATCCGATCGAATTCTGCTCGTGCTGCTTTCAGTTTTTTGCCTGTCAGACGTCGTGGCTGTTGAAAAACTGGTCATCCAGTTGTTTGGATAAAATGTGCCACTTAGTTAGCTAGTGCTGATGTGTGTATTGTTGTTGTTTAGAACGTGTCGTGAGTCGTAGGCTGAATGATAGTTGCCGTTGCTTTTGCATGTGCCGTGGACTCCCTGAAAACATCAACCAAAGCGATTTGTCCCGGGCTGGAGTAGATAGAATTGTCATCTAATAGCCTTCTGTTTTTTAAATCGATCAAAAGCCCGTAATGTGTCAGGAAGTCCACCCCGATAATTGGTGTAGAGGCTTTTGCTACAATAAAATTCCACGCAAATAGACGCTTGAAACCAAAGTGTTTCTTCAAGGGTTGTTTACCATACGTTGCAATTGTCGTGTTGTTGGCGGCATATAATGGCTGTTGAAGTTAAGCAAAGCATTTAGGCAGAATCGAGACGGACGATCTGGGGTTGATTTGGAAATTTAAGTGTGACAGCTGATCGGTTATGTGTAGTCTGAATTCCGGAATTTTATCGATGTTGTCTACCACTCCGGTGATGGAAGACAACTGTCTCAGTTTTCCTGATGTTGATTTGCTTGAAATGAGCAAGGCTCTAAGCCCCGCTTCGCTTTTATGCCAAATCTTTTATGGTCAAAGCAAGCCTCGTTGTTAGTTGATGTGCGGTGGCCTTTTGCACCACCTGTCAAACCATGCAAATCAGAGGGGTTGAAATTGTTTGTTGATTTTGTCATCTGAACGTAAACGTTATTAAGCTGATTTTTTCAAGCCGTTTGTTGAGTTCCGATATATCAGGCGCGCCTGCTTGTGGTGGAGTGGCCTCTGTAGCCAATACGTAAGCCAGAACACTATTTTCCACTATGCAGTCTGCTATTTTTGCGAGTTTGTAGAGTTTAAAATTCTCGCTAGCAGCCAGAACGCACCTGACGCTCACTGGTAGTTGTTTCATCCACAATGTTTTGAGGATGTCCTCAGACAAATGGAATGTGCGAAATTTTGCATTTCTCGAAGTAGTTGTGACGGTTGTTTTCCGTCGAGGTCTGCTCCTGTGAGCAACTGGTTTAGCTGTCGCTCCTTAGGCTCGGAGAATTTGGTGACAAGATGCCGTTTGAGCGTACCGTAGTTGTTCATGACTGGTGGCGAACGGATATGTCAGATACTTGCTGCAGGATATCCATGTCCAGAGCAGCGATAATCGTGTAATAATGAGCATTGTCAGACGTTATTTTATTGTTGAAAAATTGCGCCTCCGCCTCCATAAACCAAAGCGTCGGGTCGCTTCGCCAAAATGGTGGCAATTGCTCGTCTTTGACAGAAGCAACTTCCGCAGACGGTGGACGGTGTCACGCCTTGCCGGCGGCGGTATATGTTGAACGTACATGCCGGTTGTCAAATCCTCAGTCGCCATTTTAATGGGTGGTCTCCTAGCTGGGGCTCACGTCGATAGTAGGGTCACCAGTTGTAGCTGCCTTGAATCCCGTGGATTAAGACATGCACAATGCAATCGTTAAACTCACTTAATGTGGTAAATAACAATTTATTGCGAAAACTTAAAAATGTTACAGCTCGTCAAGTAAAACTAATCTAGTCTGCTTTGTGACAAAAAGCCAAAGTCTTCTTATTGCCAGCTGATTGGTTGCCAGATGTGTAAAGTCAAACTTCCTCGAGATGATGCCAGCGCCACTCAGTGGTGGAAATAGTTTTTATGATCGCCACAGAACAAATTCTAGTAACGCCATCTATATGTCACCCTACGGACTAATTGAATGGGCTGTTAGTCCTACATAATTTGTCTTTGTTCTGTTTCCTTGAAAGAGCTAATCTGAATTGTTTGATTTAACTTTGGTTTTACTAGTAGGGCTATAAATCAACTAGTTAGGGCTACAAATTAATGGGAATAAAACAAAGCTCATGACGTAGTCGAGGAAAAATACCTCAGATACACAAAATATCAGACTTGGCAAATGCAATATCGGAAATCTGAGCAATTTTGTATATTGAGGTGCCAAAATAACGAGAACCGGTTTTGAAAGAGGCGAAATACCCCGAAGAATACAGCTCGCAAATAAAATATTTTATTCAGCTTTGACGATGTTGAAGATCAGCTGCATACAAAGGAAAACAACCCTGCATGTATACAAATCTGCGATAAGAACTGTGAGAGTGCAACATGAATCCTAACGCAAGCATATAGGACGCCGCCGAGAGACGGGTCCTGAGGCGAATGATTTGGGACTAATGGCAAATTCGATACAACTGTATAAAATTTTGACAAGCCGGAGGTCCCAATGATTGTAAGATTGCGGAAGCTGCAATGGGCTGACCACATGAATCGTATGGACGAACAATGGATACCCAAAAAGGTATTCGTTGGGAGAACTGAAGGGCGGGAATCTATGGGGAAATCGAGGAAACGCTGGTCTGACTCGGTCGACGAAGACAGTTCATCGCTTCGGAATTGGAGGACGCGGTCAATGGACCGAGACAGTGGGACATGCTTGTTGCTGGAAGCGAAGGCCCGAAAAGCGCTGTAGCGCTACGAAGAAGAAGAACTATGGTTCTCAATAATTCGTTTTTGTATTTTCATGAAATTATTGGAAATCGTTCTCAAATGCCTTACACGGAATGATTTGGTGCATTTTATGTTCTGCACTCACAATTTGCTGATGCTTGTATGGAGACAGAATTGAAAGTATATTGTATGTGTTGTGAAAAAAATATGCTTCCAGTTTTCCTATTTACAAAGAAGAATGAAATATTTGAAAAATAAATTCCTAAAATTTGGAAAATTTTTATAAGTTTTAATTACGTCAAACCATAATATCATTCATTTTGTTCAGTGTGTTTTCGAGCCCAGTGGTAGATGACCTTCAAAATATTTACGGAAGTGTTTTTACACGTACACACTGGTGAAATCAAATAAATATTTGATGCTAATTTGAAATCTATATTAATTTCCTATATTTACAAAATTCTTAAACTAAGTTTCTACAATTTAAAAAATATTTCGTTTTCAATATGAAATCAGAGAATTAAATACATAGATTGACCTTAAACCAAGTTAAAGTAAATCACATTAAAACCGACACTTTACCAACTACTAGCTACTAAAAAGCAAATTCTTTAAAACGTATAATTGCTGATCTGATGCATTTGCATCTGCATCGGCGGTAACTTTTGCATTTGTGGCATGTGGATATATTGATGCGGGATCTGAGTCATTTGGTATTGGAGCCCAATTGCTTGATAACACATGCAGCCACCGTTACCACAATTTCCACATTGATACGCCATTCCTTGCATAGTTGCGGCCGCAGGATTGTAGTAATTCGCTGGTTGTAAGTTCTGTGGTTGCTGATAAGGCATCTGCCGTAGTTTTCCAGTATCTCCACCGATGTACATATCCTCAGCATTCGCTGATAGCCCCCAATAATTTCCACGTCCTGGATTTCCATATTCTCGGGGGATTTTCACGAAGCACTTGTTGACGCTCAAATTGTGACGAATGGAGTTTTGCCATTGTGTCTTACACGTTCGGTAGTAAGGAAAGTTATCGGTGATGTAAGAGTAGATTTCTGATAAGGTCAATCGCTGCTTTGGACTCGCCTTAATTGCCATCATTATCAAGGAATCGTAAGTAAATTGAGGTCGTTCTGGATCACAATCTTCGGTGCTATCTGGAGAAGTTGATGGTTCGCTGTATGATTCGGATGAATCTGATGATGAAAATTGATTTTCCTGCATTGCTTGTGGAGTGTTGTGTTCGCCGAGGATTGAACTAATGGAAAAATTTGAATGGAATGCCATTTTTTGATTGTTAAAATAAAAGTTTAAAAGATTTTGAAAATGTTAAAGCTACACTTGAGCACTCTTTGAAAATATTTTCAACTGAGTTGTTTGATGTTGAACTTCTAGTTCTGAATGAATTCCAAAGTTGTGAATGAAACTATTTATACAAGCCGAAAACAGGAAAAATTTAAAAATCATATACTCCTTATTACATAAGGCTTTCTCTTTTCTTACTATAATCTCTAGTATTTCTGTTTCATTGATTGAGCATCCTTTCTAGCTACTTGAATTACATAATTACCGGTAATACCCGAATTTCACCTTTTTCATTCTTAAAATCTTAATCTCATCCAAGAGTCAATTGTTTTTCTTCTGTGGTAATAACTAGGGGTGCCGAAGTCAAAGACAAGCCGAAATTAATTAGGTCATAAAGTCACTGCTACTTACAAATGTTACGCGCTACCTGTGAGGGCGAGCGTAACAAGTAGCAGTTTATGCAACTCTAATTACCAAACTTGACTCGGAATATTTTTGGCCAGATATTTGACAATGGGGAAAATCCATTCATTACTAGAACCATTTAATTTTATGAATTACCAGACTACTCTGCTGGAGTAAGCAACTTGTTATTTCAACACAGAGTTTGACTTCCAGACAATATTGTATAATGTATGCAAATCCTTGGATATTAAAGGATTACAATATTTTCTGAAAATTACGGAAATATTCAAAGGTATACATTGTATAGAATGAATTTTCTTTGCATTGTCATTTACGTTGGCCTTGTGCTTATACAATATAATTTGCCATGTACTCCGATCTAAATTTGTGTCTTTTGAAAAATCAGTTTTAACGAGGAAAAATGAAATTTGTAATAAAACGTATAAATATCTTAACAAATACTCGTATGCGTTTGCGAGCTCGTTGGATACGTAAAGTTCTAACGTTTAAAGAGAAAAAAAACCTACTCAAAATTGGCATAAAATATATGGAAGGAAATCTATTTACGGGGATTTTCATAAAAATTTGTGCTATCATAACAATCAAAAATTTGGCTATTATTATTACTTCTACATATGCGGAGGGCACGAACTCCAATTTTAATCAAATGAATTTCATTGGAATTTCCCTTGAGTCTTTTGCCATGCTATCGTTCACGAGAGATGATCTTCATATAAAAATCGGGATCAGGACAATTAATTAATTCATCAAATTCCTTTAAGATATGATTTTGTTCAAATTAATAGAAGTTTTGTCCTTGAAAAATTGTTAAAAATTGTGTAACCGCTCTTTTCAAAATTTAAAACAAAGTTGCTGTCTACTTGACCATTTAATGCATGGAATTTTCTATTAGTTTTTAGGTCTTTGTAAAAAAATTTTTTAACAAAGACCTAAAGAAATGACGGTCTCTCAAAATTTTAGGTCTTACCAAAAATTTTAAAATTTTTAAAGGGGTCTCCTCTAATATCGAAGTAGCCCTTAAACATTTTTTTAAATCAAAGGTCGTCAAGTTGGGTATCAAATAAAAGCTATTGATTAGAACTATAAGAATCTTAAGGAGAAAGATCATTCTATGAATTAGGGGGCCCAAGGGGTGGTGAAATGCACCAAAATTTTGTTTCCCCCCCTCGCGATTGAACACCTTTCAGCCGAAAAATCTGAAAATTATCACCGAGGCAGATCTTAATAAGTACAAGGGCATTAAATACCTCAAAAATCAAAATTCGTTCAACTTTGTTAAAAATAGTATGATTAGTAGATTTTACATTTTGCCCATAAAATGAAAACAGCACTTCTTGAAATTTTGCAACTATATAGATTAGTATAAAGTTTTACTGTTCAAAAATTTCATAGAAATAGAATCAAAATTAAGTGTTATAGCAATTTTAAATGAATGGAATTAGAACAACAATAACACATGTTTGTGGTTGGTACATATTTCAAATTGACATAGGCACTTTTATTTTTATTCTAATTTAAATACGTACAATCGGCCGAGCATTCAGAAAAATTATGTGAGCTTCATCAAAATAGCGGGTGCAATGTGCTTATGAAAGAAACTTTGCATCTTTTGCATAAATTGGAACGATTTCTTATCCAAGTATTAGATGAATAATTCAAATGATCGATTTACACTACTAGTAAATTTGTTCCAAACGATAGGATGGTTACAAAGACCTTCTGGTAAGAGCACTCTCCTGCTTACTCAACTTGTTTTTTTATGGTAATGTGTTATTAAAGATATTTGATATTTTCTCTGGTACCCTCTTCCAAATTCAGTATCATCCATCCGCAAAGAAAATGAGTCATTTTGGTTTGATCAATGTTTGAAATAATTGTAAACGTGAAAAATATACATTGAAAACTATTTTATTTGTAAAACCTATTGGTTGGAGCAAAAACGCTCATTTCGGAAGTATTTGGTACTATCCTACAGGATGCAGAGACCAATAAACAATAAACTCAAGAAAACTTTAACTGCATCTACATAAAATACAAAGCTACTTACTCTCAAAGAAAAACCATTTTTACTCCATATTAGCCAGCCGCCATTTTGTCGGAATATTACTAGCAACCATTGATTAAATGAAATCCTAAAATCGTTTTTGTTCTTTTGGCTTGTTCGATGGAAAGCCTGAATATTAGAAGAAATGTAGATTGTTTTTGTTACAATTGGAGGAAATTCAAAATGTTATAGCCCCCGTGAATAAAATATATTTTGCTTTCATTGAAACTTAGAGAGTATAAGGACCTTTCGACTTTTAAGGTATTTATTATTATTGCATCTATCACGATGGCTTTGTCAACAACAAAATGTATGCTTTCACCTAGAGAATGCCATTTATGCACTGAGTGTGGGGCTTTTATGCTTGCGAGCGACTAGACTACCCACGAAATACCTCGCTTGTCAACCTGAGAACCTAGCCTGAAACCGTTTGAGAGATTGCTTTGGGCCAGATCTCGTTTTGCTACACTGTCAGATGCCTTCAATCTGGGGGATTTCTCCTCTAACGGGAGGAAAGCGAGGAAGAGGAATTCTCAGACAAGTGACTCCCCAGCCCCGACGTCCCCGGTTTCTGTGAGTCTGTTTTGGCTTTTAGGACAGCCCGACTATATTATACCGTCTGGTTAAATTTGCCAACCAATTCAAGCATCAACAATACCATACTATACGGGGTGAGCTGTTCTGTCTCTTTGCAGAGGCCCCAATTTTTGCAAGCGAAAACGATGTCGCAGGTATTGTTTTCCTCTCTTGGGCAAAACTCGCAATCGGGGGATCATGACTTACTAATCTTATGCTGGTAAGAAAGCTGGGTCAGATAGAAGTCAGTCTTCGATTTAGCCATAGCCTGAAATTCGGGATGTGGCGCGAGGTCCATCTTCCCTTCGTGCGATTTTCCAAAGACTGCTGCTGATCGTTAAGTCAGTACTGTCTCTCCTCACGAGCAATTGTCTTCCTTGCACCCTCGTTTCGATGCTGGTGGGTAGCGCAGCACTCTCTTGTAAGGAATGTAACAGCCATCACGCCTACAATAACTCTCACTCCCGAATCAGAGACTGTCGGATATGAAAATACGATTCTTAGTACTCCTCTTCTCTGTATACCGGTAACAAGCGTTTTCGGTTTACCTCATTACTGAGAGTGTTACCCCATATGTCTGCTCCATAGAATATCATTGACCGTAAGGCACCCATCAAGAGGCGTTTCCTTGATGTGTTGGGTCCCCCTACGTCGGCCATAAGTTGACTCTGAGCCGATACGCCTGCAGCAGTCTTCTTAGCTGTTACCCTGTTTTGCTCAGAGAAACTCATTTTCGAGTCGATTAGTAGCGCCAGGCACTTTATCGCTGGTTTCGATTTGATAAGTATGTCTCCAATACCGATCATCATTGCTTTAGATTCCTCTTGTTTATCAAGATGACCGCTTTGGTCTGCTCCAGTGCTAGACTGAATCCATAGGCAGTCATTCAGTTTCTTACACAGCGCATAAGTATTCCTAGCCTAAGTTGCGCTTGTTCAACGGTGCATCCGGCAACTAGATCTACAACATCATCTGCATGCAGGTCAAATGCAGTTCATCTGGTATCACCAGTCTCAGTAGTCTATCGTAAGATACTGTTGCGGCATGGTGAGAGATCGTTCCGCCATTCCAATCAGTTCGTATTACTTCAGCACCGACTTTCGGCTTCTTTGCAAGGATTTGTCAAATCGAGTTTGTTGTAATTGCTCTTTTTCTTTAATTTTTTAAGCTTTGCATTTTCTTTTCATAATTTCATTATAATTTTCAAGGATTTTTATTATAACTTCGAGTAACTTTACTCTTCATCCTTCTATTTTTTCCTTAACTTAATTTGCCTTCTAATTTAACAACTCAACTTCCTTGTCAATTTCATCGTTAGTTTGTTTTAATTTAGCTTAAAATCAAGTTCATCACGACCTTTAAATCCACGTGATTAATCTTTTTTCCCCTTCATTTCCTTAGTCGCAATTACCAAATAAGCTCTAGCTGATACAACCTGGCCTTGATGCTAAGTTGGCTATTGCACTGGCTTGGCGGCATGATCACACCAACATACATACCGGCTGATCCAGCCAAATGTATGTCTTGTCACCAAATTAGATGAAATAACATATGGTCATAGTGGATAAGTTGGTAGCGCGCCAGAAACGTGCGTCGGTCATGGGGGTGGCTCAGGTTTAATCCTCGGACTGGGCGGAAATCTTTTCCGTGATTACGGCTGTTGGGGTCACTATCTTGCATGGAGGTGAGCCTTAACAGTGATGTGATCGCTGGAAAGTTGCACTTGTAGAGGATTTCCGTTCAGGTTGAGAATTAATGAATTCATGATGCAGAGCAAGTGTGGGAATATGAAGGCGATGAAGATCAGCTGGTAAGGTGAAACACCGGAGGAACAGCTAGACTAACGAGTGGATGGAGAGAGGTTGAGGAAGTGTGGGAGGCAAATGGTCGATAACGGCTAGTCAATTTAGAATTTGCAAGGCGAAAGAAAAGGAACTTTGAGATTGCGGAAAAGTTTTGATAGTTTTACATCAATCTTTTTAATTTGACGTAGTTAAAAGCCCTGTTTGAAACGTTCAAATAAAGTGTTCACTGTCTGAGCTACATATTTTGCAGAATTATTGGCTAGCGATTGTTACCACCAGAGAAAAAATAGTTCTACCCTCAGAAGACAATTTTCCGAATGACGCTAAAAGTGCAAATTGTTGTTATTGGCAAAAGAAAAAAACAAGAAGAAATTTCGTAGACATTCCAGAAAGTTAACGTTTTTTTTTGTGAATTTAACGTGGAATTCACTATATATTTGGGTTTACGTAAAAATGTGCAAGCAAAAAATTGTAAGATCGGGTGATTATACTCAGACATTTTAGATGTTATATTTGGTTGAATTGAGGCTGATGTCAAGTGAACGTTTGTTTTTGGAAGTTAATTTAAATTGCGGGAACGTTGAATTCACTGGATTTCAGCTTAGGCGTTTTAAGAAACATTAATTTGTTGCTGCTGTTGGGGTTCATAGCACAGCGAGTCGACAGTTTGTAATCGGGTAAAGGAAATTGCTGGAGTTCGTTTTAGACTTAAATGCTCTCAATCAGCTTATTTTTCTTGCGTGCATTTAACATAAAGATGAACTTATTAAATTTAATCCATGGTTTTTGATTATTTTATTTCTGTTCATCACAAAAATTTCAATTACCTTCTGCGTACTTAAGTAAAATAATATCCTTGAATTAGGGGCTTATTTATCTATTATCACATTTATTTGCGTTCTAATTTCATTGCAACATTATTTATAGAATAAAATGATCATTTGTTGGTAAATAACAATTTTTTTCGTTTCTCAAAATGAACCTTCCTTCCCTTTCCCGTTCCTGATTTGTCATGGTTATCTTTGTAAGGTGGCCAGCATGGGCAGGGACCTGCCCCGGAAAATTCCGACACAACTGAGCTCTAGCTGGCTCAGAATGCTACCTGGGGGAAAGCATAGGTCTCTGTCAGAATCTAAGTCTGCGACTGCGGTAACCACATAGACTCGCAACAATACGTTCCATAGGTCTGGACCAACGATACATTCCTGGGCAACACCCGATGTAACTTCCACCCTTCATTGACCTTGTATTGTGTCATGAAACAAGCTTCTGTTGCTCAGTTAGTCCCTCGGAAGTCGCATTAGACATTTCAGAACTTAAAATGAGTTTTCAACGTATCTAAAGAATTCACCCATCTAGCGAAGTTGAATGTGTTCCTAACGGCAATTGTCAACAACAGAATAATCCACCACTTGGTACGGCTATATGCCTCTGCTTTTGGATTACAGTTAGCACTTTGCGATTGCACCAACGGTGGAATGACCTGTTCTAAAGCTGTGCTCCCGAAAAGATAGATCCCTAGCGGGATGAATTGTGCCAACAAGTTTTCCTTTGATGAGTTTCTTTAGTATTTCCTCAGCCATGTCTAGCATGCACAATGGGCAGTATGCAGACAGCGACCTGGAATTTTTCTTCCGCTTGCTGATCAGGCCGAGCATCACTACCTTTCATTGTACTGGAAAACCCCCGTCTCGTGGACAAGCGTTGAATATGCTTAGCAGTAGGTCAGGACAGTGGTGATGGGCAAGTTGCAACATCTCAGCTGGGGCAGCATCTGGACTTGGACTGCTTCTTTCTAGGATCCCGGATACTTGATATCCCGGATACTCGATTGCTGTTTCATTGTAGAAAGCATCAATATGGAAAGGATGGGCGCGGAAGAGTGGCCACGCTACCTCGTCCATCTTTTTCACTTCATGTGTGCAAGATATCATTGGGGCACCAAGCTTCGGCATAACTAGCTTGCAGCCAAGGTTTCACGGATCCTTGTTCACATTGCCCACTCAATCTTACCAGCAGCAAGGCTTGCTGTTGTTTATCATTTTGCAAAGGCATTTCCTGGCTAACTAATATACATGCGGTTGCATGCCTCGTCACAGTTCCATATACTTTGAGCCCCATGCCGAAGCTTACGTCACTCCCTTCACTTTTTCAGGGATTTCAGTCGACCACCAGTACACTGGGGGCTTACCGTGCAGGAGTTTTTGAGGAGGCCTAAAAGAACTAGAAGCAGTCATGATACCAGTTTCTCTATCTCCTGCGAGTCCCGCTGCAGTGGAATATCTACCGTGAGTACCTCAACGAACATCTTGACGTCTATCTTTCCAATGTTCCACCCAGCTGTAAAAGGTCGAGAGCATGGACATTGGGAGACAATATCATGGATCTCAAGCAGAATACACTGATGATAACTAGTTGAGTGGTCCTGTAATATTCTTCAGTAGTGTATCTTCCGTACTAAGGACTTCGAGGCAAATGCGATGCCTGATACGGTCCCTTCACACTCAATACGGTATTTATGGTGTTTAGTAAAATAAGCACCATCCTGACCACCATTTATGGGATTCATTTTCCCCGCAGATCTGTTAAAACTATCACGTTGCGATCTGCGTCCTTTAAAGCAGCGAGACAGCGTCCTTTAAAGCATTAAACTTGGCTTGGAAAGATGATATCGGTTCATTTGGCATTAGATACGTACTTAAAGAGGTGGTCTCAGACCACCAAATCCACCAGAAACTAGCCCTCTATCCACAGCCTTCAACTTGGAAATCACTGTTCAAGACCCAGATGGCGGCAGCACCAGTTTTATCAGGGTGCGATGCTGCAGAAATAGGGCTTTCTGAAAAACTCAACTTTTCTTGATCTAAAGATGTGCCCGAAATCCACTCTTGCCTACACACATAAACATACAGCGATGTTCAATCGATATCACTTTCACTTTCAGCGTATGGTCATGCCCCCCAAGAAGAACAGGAAGGAGTTTCCGAGTACTATGGACTACAAGTATATGGGTAAAATATTGCACTAAGGTTCAGCTCCAACATTTTTTTTCTGTGGTAGGGAGGTGAATGCCCATTTACGCACAGGTGTGGGACTCCCATACTCGCAAGAACGCGACTGGACTACCCACTAAACACCTCCCCTGTCAACCTGAGAACCCAGCCTGGAACAGTTTGACACAATACTTTGGGCCAAGTCTCGTTTTGTTACGCCGTGAGGCGCCTTCAAGCTGGGAGAAGAGAAAGTGCTAGACAAGCGATCCCCCAGCCCCAACATCCCCGGCTTCTGTGAGTCTCTTATATCTTTTAGGGCTGTCCGAACATAGTGTACCACCTGGTTCCATTTGTCAACCGATTTGAGTATCACCACAGCTAGATTATCCAGGGTGAGCCCTCCCACCTCCCTGTAGAGGGCCCTTTGCAGCCTGTCCCATTTTATATACACAAAGAATGCGTGGCAGGCATTGTCTTCCTCCCCTGGACAATACCGACAAGCGGGGGACCGTGACTTAACAATCTTTTGCAGGTAAGACTGAAAACACCCATGCCCACTCAAAAGCTGGGTCAGATAGAAGTCAGTCTCACCATGCCTTGAATTTAGCCATGGTTTCACATCCAGAATGAGGCGCGCAGTCCACCTTCCCTTCGTGCAATTCACCCAATTCCCTTCGCGGACGACCATCTCCCTCACATCTCCGTTTCGACGCAGATAAATAGAGCGGCAGTTTTTAGCAAGGTGGTCAACAGGTATCACGCCTGCAATGACTTTCACCGCCGAATCAGAGACTGTTGGATACGAAGATGCAATTCTCAGTGCTCCTCTTCTCTGTACCTGTACCAGGCATTTTCGGTACACCTCCTTACTGCGCACGTCTCCCCATACCACTGCTCCATACAGTAGCACTGAGCCTACAGCACTCATCAAGAGGCGTCTTCTTGATGGGCTGGGTCCCCCTACGTTGGCCATAAGTCGACTCAGAGCTGATACTCTTGAGGCAGCCTTCTCAGCCGTTGCGCTGATTTGTTCAGAGAAATTCATCTTCGAGTCGATCAGTAGCCTCAGGTACTTCACCGCTGATTTCGATCCGATTTATATGTCTCCAATACTGATCATCCTTACTCTAGGGATTCTCTTTTTTGTCAACATGACCACTTCGGTTTTCTCGAGTGCTAAACTGAACCCGCGAGCAGTCATCTAGTCCCAAACTCGGCGCATTAGCATACCTAGCCTAAGTTGCACTTATTCAACGGTGCGTCTAGTGACCAGACCCGCAACATCATCCGCATAGCCGATCAAGTGCGACTTATCTGGCATTTCAAGTCTCAGTAGCCCGTTGTAAGACAATTTCCGGACTAAGGATAGATTCCTGGGCAACACTCGACGCAACAGTCATCCTTCGTTCGCCCTGTGTCGTGTCGTAGAGCAGGCTTCGATCCTTTAGATAGTCCCTTAAAAGCCGCGTTAGATATGCTAGAACTTGAAAATGTTTTTCCAGCGTATCCAGAATATCCACCCATCTAGCGGAATCATCGCTTGGTGCGACTATATGCTTCTGCCTTTTGGACCACGCTCACCACCTCTGCAACCGCATCAATAGAAGAACGCCCTTCTCTAAAGCCGTACTACCGAGGAGATAGGTCCCAGGCAGCACGTATCGCGTCAGTGAGTCTTCCCTTGATGAGTTTCCCTGGTACTTTTCCAGCCGTGTCTATCATGCATAACAGGCGGTATGCAGATGGCGATTCGGGATTTCCCTTCCCCTTCTGATCAGCACGAGCCTTGCCGCCTTCCATCGTACAGGGAAAACCCCGACCCGTAGGCAAGGGTTGAATGTGCTGAGCAGCAAGGCAGGATAATGGTGATAGACAAGCTACAACATCTCAGCCGGTACACCATCTGGGCCTGGAGCCTTCCTCGCTTTCAGCGAAAGGACTGCCTCTTCCAGTTCCGGCAATGTGAAGAGTGGACACTCGACTGCTGTTCCACCATGGGCAGCGTCAACACGGATCTGATGGGTGGGGAAAGTGCCCACACTATCTCGTCCATCTTTTCTGCATCATGTATACGAGGTTTCCGTAGGGCACCAAGCTTCCGCATAACTAGCTTGTAGCCAAGGCCCCACGGATCCTTGTTCACATTGTCCACAATTTCTGGCCAGCAGCGAGCCTTGCTATTTTTAAATCAATTTGCGAAGGCATTTTCTGGCCAACTTATACGCTGCTAGCCGGTTGCTTGCCTAGTCACGGTTCCATGCTCGTTGAGCCTCACACCGAAGCTGGTGACACTCCCTTCGTTTTTCAGCGATTTCAGTTAACCACCAATACACTGGGGGTTTGCCATGTCGGGGTTTTCGGCGTGGCATAGAAGCTTTGCAAACAGTCGTGATGATGCTCATAGTTGAGTTCACCACGTCTTGAGCTGCCAGTTCTTCCGTCCCCTCCGAATCTCCCTGCAGCGGTGCACCCGCTGTGAGCACCTCGACGAACCTCTCGACGTCCATTCTTCCGATGTTCCATCCAATTGTAGAAAGCCGAGAGCACGGACGCCGAGAGATAACATCACTGATCTCAAGCAGAATGCACTCATGATCACTGGCTGAGTAGTCCTCTAATACTTTCCGATTGTCTATCCTCCGTACCAAGGACTCCGAGGCGGATGTCCCGTCCGGTGTATTTCCCTCACAGCCAATACGGCGGAAAGTCGGCGTTGTTCCCGTATTCAGTACTAATAGCGCCGTCCTGGCCACCGTTCCCAGGATTCGTTTTCCCCACTGATCTGTTTGAGGGATGCCTCATTCGATTACTTTAGGGTTGAAGTCTGCCCTAACGAGCACGTTGCCCTCTACGTTCGAGACAACGCCCTCCAGAGTATTAAGCTTGGCTTGGAAAGATGATATCGATTAGTTCGACATTAGATGATGGTCCCTGAGCACTGAACCCACACGAAACCATCCCTCCATCCACAACTCCCCGCCTGGAAATTACTGTTCCAAACCCAGATGGCGGCAGTACCAGTTTCGACAGGATACCATAATGCATAGCTTTTATGATGGTGCTGCCCACTCAGCAGCAAGAAGTCAACTGCTCAAGCAGATTTTGAGTGGTTGAATTGCGGTGTAGGTTTAGCTGCAGGCTGCGGGTCATTTAAGTTCTGACTTTGCCTTGGCCAAGGCTTCCTGGAAAATCTGGCATTTTCCTGATCCAAAGACGTGTCTAAAATCATTTCTTGAATCAGCATCCATGCAAAGAATAGAATGTGCCTCCTTCGTACACCCATTTCTTTTATGTCCCATTTCACCGCATTTGTAGCATAGGGAGCTCCTATCGGGTGCTTTGCATACTTGTGTGGTGTGACCATAGTCAAGGTATTTGAAACGTTGAAGAGGCGTTGCTTTTCGCCGTATCCTACAGACAACCCACCCTATTCGCCCTTTGCCCTAATTCAGAAATTGTTCGGCGTCCTTTTCGGTCAAGTCAACTATAGCCATGTGTGGTTCCCTATTGTTTTCTGG
This sequence comes from Odontomyia ornata, assembly GCA_963969285.1. Classification (NCBI taxonomy): domain Eukaryota; kingdom Metazoa; phylum Arthropoda; class Insecta; order Diptera; family Stratiomyidae; genus Odontomyia; species Odontomyia ornata. The sequence goes on from OZ017740.1 coordinate 12,670,984, forward strand.
TGTCATCCTCGCTTTGATCAAATCTTTCCCGCACTTGGGAACTTCCTTTTGATGGCCTCTTCTACCTCCGCCAGATCCGTGACGCAGTCAAGGTCTCTTATTTCGATCGTTGCCATCGGCTCAAGCGAAGCTATAGTTGCGCTTTTGCCGAGAACTTTCTTTATTGCGTCGCATTATGCGTCCTTATTGTCAGACTCTGCTCTAAATTCGACCAGTATGCGCCCCGACCACATTGGTTATACTGCTTTAGTGGCAGTGTTGGTGTCTTCGGGCCTTACGTTTCCCCTGATGTCCCACAGCACCTCTGCGTAGGATCGGCTATCTTGGGGTTTCACTAGCAGTGCCTGCTGCCGGGGTCTTCGTCGGGGCTTCTGTCTCCCCTGTTTTGCATCAGGTCTTCCATTCTTCTTATATCTCGATCTCCTTCAATTGGGCTAGACGCCATTCTTTCATTGATTTTTGATGGTGGAGCTATCTGCATGTGGCCTTTTCATTTCATCCCCAGCGCTTCTTTAGCCTTCTGCTCGTCTTCGGCCTTTAACCAGCTACTCCGATAATGTCCTATGCGGTCTAGGAGTTCCTCAAGTTCAAGAAGCTCAATCTTTACTGCTCTGCTGGTTTCTGGCGAGTGACCTGTAGATTGTATTCTTTTCAGAACATCTCTCGCTTTTTGGGATAGCCCTTCTTCATCATGTCACTGGGCAACAATTATACTTTGCGACCATCCTTGGGAGAGGTTATCGCTTTCCATTTCCGAATACAGTACTTCCGCCACCTTTTCGACGCTGGCGGTGCAATCACACAATGTCGTTTTTTTTTTGCGTGGTGACTCGTTTCTTTTTCTGCCGTAATATCCTCATTGACTTCAGGATGGTTTTTTATTATGTCGGGATTTACGACCCTTGCATCGGTCGCTTCGGTGACGATCGCAGCAGTGACCATCAAATTCTCGATGTTCTTTATATTTTCTCCCACCGCTCGAATACCTGAAATGTCTTGCAGAGTTTCCTTCATAGGACGCTCTGGCGTTGGCATCATTTTTTTGCTGCGCCCGAACGCCGGAGGAATCTCTGTCTGGACCAAACTGTCTGCTAATCTCCATTTTTTGTCCGTCTTCACTGTCATTGTATTAATCGTCGTTTAGTCATCGTTAGTACCGCTTTTGATGTACTGTTAACATCGTAGCTGCAACCGCTGGTTGTGTCGTCGTTGTTATTATTTTTTATTTCTTTTTTTGGGTTTTTTCATTTTTTCAAGTATTTTTGGTTGCTCCTGTTTTATTGAGTCCCCCTCAGAGCCGCTTTCTCTGTTCGTGTGTGTAGTCATCTTTTTGGTCCCATGGTTATCTTTGCAGAGCAGGGAGGCCATGTGACGGTTGGCACAAGTCCTTATGGGGGCAAGTGCTCAGAGTCAGACAAGCGCTAATCGCGAGTCCGTCTTAACCGAATCTACACCATCAACCCAATGCTGTGAACTTCCAACGTACTCCAAGGCTTGCCAAGGTTTTACCGGGGCGAAGACGGTATGATAGCTGAATTGCAGCCTTTCACACAAAAGTGTCACCTCGGCACTACTGTGCAAAGTGCTAGGTCCAAACCATCATATCTGCCAGTCCAAAGCATCAATTCCAATTCGTTGTCCAAAGCGTAGTCCAGATCCAATCATGGTCGTTACCTGTCATCCCAGGAGGGAGCCTCACGGCGCCCTTCATATCTTCGAGTCCGTGGGGGCAGCGCTCCCTAAAGAATGCTAGCCTCCAAGAGTGCTCTTGTTGACCGGTATTCCCCCTGCGAGAATTTCCTCGGGTACGTGGGGGTGGACCTCCCCACAAAATGCTAGCCTCTAAGAGTATTCCTATCGGCCAGCAAACTATAATGGGCAGGACATGTGGGGAGAATGGAAGAGCATATGTTTCCAAGACAAACGTTGAAGGGTAAAGCGTGGTGAAAACGTCAAATCGGGAAACCGATGAAACGACAGGAAGATTCAATCGATACTGACAAAAAATCCCTGCTTAAGATTTTCAATTGGTGAACGAGATCGCAGAACCACGACGATTAGAAGCCACTACTATTTGAAGCAAGGACCTACATTGGAGTTATGCCATCAATGACGATGATGAGGTCTTTTAAAAAAGAATTGGGCAGATTAAATTTGCTTGTCCAATTTTGTGGAGTTTTTCTGGGTTTGATGCAATCGAATTTACGATTCTTCTCTAATGTTTTTTCGTTAAACTGAAATCAATTAAGCTAATTTATATAGTATTTATGTATACTATATGTATAGAATATAATGATTTGATTAGACATCAATGGACCGCTTCCCTTAGGTCTCGATCGGCTTCACACTGAGCAGCTTTTCGCACCTCGCCATTGACTTTAGCTAATTATTCTAAAGAAAGAATGTACAATATCAAAACAAATAAGTATTTACCTATTGTCGTAGCTGTTGTCAGGTGGGACTAAATTTGTATTTATTATATCCAAATGATATTTTAGCAACAGACAGGCTTCAAATTCGATGAAAAAATGTCAAGGAATGTCGCAATAATCATTTTTTTAACGTATATAAAACACATTTTTTCGGTCACTATGTTTGATGGTACAACGTCAGGCGCTAGCGTGATCTTGGCTTATTAATTGTGTCATTATTTAAAGCCCCCTTTCCCCCAATAGCAACATCGTCTTAAGGACTTTTTACTTTATAATAAGATTATATTAAAACTGCAACCTATCTATCTTTCTGTCTGACTATGTGGCACAGAAGTTTTCTCCAAAATTTTAGCAGCCATAGGCCCCAAACTTTCTACGCGTATTAGAATTTATGTTTTTTAAAAGTTTGGGAATCAAATCATTTCATAGAAGCTCTTAAAGGGATCTCTCCATATAGGGAAGAGGACGTTTTGAAAATTCTTTACTTAAAAGTGGTCGTGCGGAGTGTTCAATGAAAGATCTTCACAAAAATCTTTGAACAGAGAATCAAAAGATCAGAATTTGCTTCAAATTATCCAGAGAAAAGGGAATTTTGTGAAAAATTCTTCTTATTAGCTATGAAACTGTTATTCAACATCATATTGAACGAAGGCATTAATTGATGCGAAAATCATGATCTAAGGATTTTTTTTAAATTCTACTATCGCTGCAAAGTTAAACAAATTGAAATATAGTTTTCAAATAACAACTTTCCTAACATGTTTTCAGTCTTTCATTCGGAACTTCATTTTTAGCCTGCCATTTTTTCGGAAATATTCTTCGATTCTTATATATATATATATATATATATATATATATATATATATATATATATATATATATATATATATATATGTATATATATATATATATGTATATCATATATCTGCAGTAATAGTAGGAAAATTTAAAAACGTTTCTTTATGATTTCAACTACCAGCTTATACGGACTCGCATATTGCCATTCATTATTTTGACTTTGCACTTTATGGATTTTCCACAAATTTAGAGGATAATATTTTTGAATTATAACATGTTCAGTAGCAACTAACGCTAGACAATTAATCCTTTATGTCCAGACTAATACTCTTGTTAAGAAGTTAATATTTCAGCTACTGGACGTAACATGTATTATTCAAGGCAGAGAGGTAGTGCAATAAAACTTAATTACTTCTGGTCTTCTGAATGAAAATTTTCTGGAGTGTATTCTTGAATGAACTTATATACTACATAATTTGCCGGTATATGTTTTGCTGTTATAAATAAACTTGAATGGAATAGTATTTTCTTCAGTTTCATTCAATACTTTCTGGTAGCTTGTCATTTATTTCAGTTTTCGATAGTACACAAATGGCGTTTAGATCAAACTTCTCTGTCAATTCAATTCTTTCAGCTAGCAACATGAATTTAGATCCGATAAATTATTCGCAAGCTCCAGTGAAACCAGAAAAAGAAGATTTTCAATTAAAGAATTCTGACATGGAGCCCTCGGAGGATATTCATGATCCAGAGCGACCTCAATTCACATACATTTCATTGATAACAATGGCGATCAGATCAAGTCCTACAAAACGATTAACTCTCAACGAAATCTACAGCTTCATTACCGACAACTTTCCTTACTACCAAAACTGCAAAACGCAATGGAAGAACTCTATCCGACACAATCTGAGCATCAATAAAATATTCATCAAAGTGCCGCGTGATTATGGCGATCAAGGACGTGGACATTATTGGACTCTTTCGCCGGAAGCTGCCGATACTTACATTGGCGAGGATACAGGAAAATTGAGATACATGAATTATTCGCATCAAGAAAATTGGCCACCTCATAATTTGACTCAACCCAATCTGATGCTGCAGCATAATATGATGTTGGCGCCAAATTTAACACCATTTCACAATTTAATTGCTCAGCGGGCGTTTCAACAACAACAACAGCAGCAACAACTTCATCAGCAATTTCTTTTGTCGCAGTCAAATTTGGCGGCGCATCATCAATTGTATGCAGGAATGGCAGCGATGTCCGCGCTTCAAGGACACACCATGCATAACTTTTGTCCACGGCAGGCAGCAGGGGGTATGCAATCTTGTAATTGCTGCAATGGCTACAATCCCCATTTGCAAATATCGCAAATGGCTGGTAATGGATTACGATATTAACAACAAACAGAATACAGCTGGTAATTATATCGAGATTTGAATAATTAATATTTTTACAAAGAAAATTATGAAAATCGTAGATATTATGTAAATTGTAAATATTTAATTTCCAGAATTATTATAAATAAGGTCTTTCATCATTTCTTATATCTTATTTGCTATTTATGTGACGCAATAAATTTATTTTGGTTCATCCATGAACGGCATTTAAAATCCTCGAGGGTGAGTTTAAAGTCTCGAAACTCAACTTTCAATAGTAATATATCCTTCACAAACAGTTGTCGATCAAATATAACATTTAGCACTATTTCCCGATCATCCTAATAAATTCAGAAAGTAATCTTAAAATTTTTACGATCAATTAACATCTGTTTTACACGCCATGCTTTACACCACCACAAATTCAGCTTTCCGCGGTTGAATTGATCCTTCACTGCGCAGCCATGCAAGCACATACGGTGCAACAACGCTTGACGTGGCAAATTTATTAAATTAAGAAGGTGTGATGATCCTTGTCAATATAAATTTGTCGGCAATGTTTGTAGAGTTATTCGTACAAAGCGTAATTACCCTCATGTTGTTCAATAAATTTTTTCATGTTCGATAATGTGTGAAAAAAATGTTACAACTCCATCATTTAACGGATACATAAATAAAATGAAATTGAACCAAGATGAATTTTTATTGAGGATGATTGGAATTGAATTGGGAATAGAAAAGGGATGGTAGGAAGTGTTGCGAGGCCGTAAAGGAAATTTATTGCCTATGTGATACGTTCTACTCCTTGCCTTTGGAGCATTTGGTGGTGATAATAATTTTTTTCCATAGAAAGAAGTCCGAATTTAAAGTTCTTGTACAAAAAATACGAAATTTTTCAAAAATCATGACTACTTTTCACAAATTCATCCCTTAAAAGTAAATTGGCATATGTGTGGCTCGGTTTTGATATTTTCTAAACTATTCGTTTAAACCTTCCATTACAATTTGAACTTACTTCAGGTGTATACATACTGCAAGCACAATAGATGGGCAAGATACATTTAATCGCCTTAAACGTATCAACTCGAAATCCTCTTTGGCCAGCAGCTATTGTATATGCGCATTTGACGCCCAGTCATCCGTTTATTTTGTAAATTTTGAACGCTCAGTTTGTCCATCATTTCCATAAAATTGAACAAAAGGTGATGAACGATAAAAAGAAAATCGTTTATGTTACCATTCAATGTTTAATATCTTTTCATCATGCTTCACTAGGTATGCAATGAATGATGGGATAGATACAAGTACGTACTCATATGTGGGTAACGTGTGTGACGCTAGGAAAATCAGTTTGTAGATTATTTTGAATTGATGAATTTTCGTTAGAAGTGTACATAAAAAAAATCAGTTTTTAGATCAAATGCTAGTCAAGAGCTTGAGAAAACTTTTCAGAAAATGTTTAGAAGGCTAAACAGGAATAAAAATTGTATCGTCAACCGCAATATCTCAAATTCGTGGTGAGGTCACATATGACGAATCACAGCAGCCTTGGATTCGTTTTCTTTGGAGCTGGTGCGATTTAGCACCCTAGCTCCCTTCTATCTGTGAGCAATTATTTGCTCACCGTGATTAACGAGACCGTATTATTTTGATTATGGTCAATTATACAGGGTTATCCATTTCGTGTTTGGGAAAGTATAACCCTGCCATTTGACACTTGTTAAAATCAAATGTCATGCAAAGCGTGTTTTTTTTTTTCGCTGAAGGTTTGCCATTTAGAAATATGGATCGTTTAACAGTCGAAGAACACGTTAAAATTATTAAATTTCATTGTAAAAATGGTGATTCTGCTGTATCAACATTTAGGGCCTTACGAGCCGTTACGGTCGACATAATCGACCTACACAGCAAACAATTTCGAACACAGTGAGAAAATTTGAAGAGACTGGAACGGTTTTTGATATTGCAAGGCCTGTGCATCATCGCAACATTCGTTCTGCTGAAAATATTGCCGTCGTTGCTCAAAGTGTGGAGGAAGACCCGAATTTGTCGATTCCTCGACGTGCTCAACATTTGGGTTTGTCTTACGGCTCATTGTGGCGGATTTTGCATTTGGATTTGCATCTCCATCCATACAAAATCCAACTCACTCAAGAACTTAAGCCTCAAGACCATACACAACGCAGAATGTATGCAAATTGGGTGATTGAACAACAAGCCATTGATAACGATTTTTCGAACAAAATTTTCTTTGGTGATGAGGCTCATTTTTCGCTCAGTGGTTACGTAAATAAACAGAATTGCCGCATATGGGGCTCTCGAAATCCTCAGGTGATCGCAGAAATGCCTTTGCATCCGGAAAAAGTGACCGTTTGGTGTGCATTATGTTCTGGTGGTGTTATTGGCCCGTATTTTTTTGAAAACGGTCAAGGAAGAGCCATTACAGTCAATTCTGACCGCTATGGACGGATGTTAACCGATTATTTTTGGAGAAAAATTGAAGATTATGATCTGGAGAGCATGTGGTTCTAACAGGACGGAGCCACAAGCCACACAACACAGGCTAATCGAGCACTTTAGCAAGAGAAATTTCCATGACGCGAAAATTCGAGATTAAGTGATGTCAATTGGCCCGCAAGATCCTGCAACCTAACACCTTTAGATTTCTTTCGATGGGGCTATGCAAAAGATCGTGTTTACGCTAACAATTCTCAAAATCTTGAGCAATTGAAAACCAATATTCGTGAGGTTATGGCCGAGATATTGCCGGAAATGTGCCGACAAGTCATTGAAAATGACCTCAACACGATTGAGGCCTGTAAGAGGTCCCGTGGAAAATATTTGAATGATGTTGTATTTTACGTATAATGGCAAGGTTCATCTTTTATATTGAATACAAAATGTTGTTTCTATCTGAATATTTTGTGTGTTTTAGCTTTACTTTCCCAAGCGTAAAATGGATAAGCCTATATATTTTCTTAAAGCTAGCGCGGATAGTTGGATAAATTTCATTTGGGAGTGCTTTACGTCTTAGGATTCCCAGGGTAGTGTTAGGATGTTTGTCTACTTTGTCGAGCAGGTTAAGTGCTTTGTCACGCACGTATATTTCGACAGGTTCAATTTTTAGGTCCTTGTATGTGTCCGTATTTCTAACATACAATGGGATTCCGAAGATTTGTCCAATGCTTTTATTTTGCATGGATTGTAGTGCCTTTTTGTTGGTCCCTGTCATCTGGTAGAAGGCTGTACTACCATATAGTAGCGTCGGTCGTATTATTTGTTTGTAGATCAGCAGACGGTTCTTTATAATGAGTTTTTTGGCCTTACGGAGTGGATAGAGTTGGGATAGCACATTGTAGCAATGTCCTCGTTTGTTACGTTTGTGGTCGGTCCAGGAGAGTTTGTTGTCGAATGTCAGTCCTATGTATTTGGCTGTTCTTGACCAGGCAATATTTTCGTTTTCAACAGTCAGAGTTTTCGGTTGTTGTTGTCTTTTTCTAGTTATAAATAATGCCCCTACAGGTGTCGTTGGCATATAGGGACTTGTGGATATTCAAAGGCAGCCGAGGTAGGTCTGCAGTAAAGATGTTCTATAGTATGGGGGAGATGGGTGATCCTTGTGGGACTCCAGCTTGAATTTGCCACATGGTTGAGAGGTGGTTGTCAATTTTGACACGAAACGATCTGTCTTTTAGAAAGGAGCCAATGATTTGGATGACCTGCAGCGGCATTTGGGATTCATGCATTTTGTAAATAAATCCTACGTGCCAGACTTTATCGAAGGCTTTGGCTATGTCAAACATAACCAAACCCATTGATTTCCTGCGGTTTAGCCCTATTCCAATTTGTTAGACCACCCTAGTAAGCTGGAGTGTGCTGGCTTGAAACCAAATTGTTCTTCTGGAAATATTTCTTTTTCGGTAACAACCTCAGTTAGTCGATTTAGTAGCCCCCACTCTATTATTTTCAACAGAGAGGGTAATAGGCAAATTGGTCGCCAGTTTTGTGGAAACATGTGGTTTTTACCAGGTTTTGGAAGAACAATAACTATTGCCGACTTCCATATTTTGGGGTGTTTTTGCAAGCGGAAAATTGAGTTTATAATCGCTGTTTTTGCATCGAGAATGTTATCCGGGAGCTATTTTACCATGGTGTTTGATATCAAATCCTGGTGCTTTCCGTCTGTTCAGTACTTGTATGATGTCTTTAACCTCTTGAAGACAGATGCTTTGTATTTGGTCGGAGTCTGTAATGTCTAACCTCATGAGCCTTAGCTATACATTTTTTTTCTTTTTATTTTTTTTTTTTTTAATTGGATCATTTCACCCTTTTCACATCAATTTAATGTAAATCTATACGACAAATTTGCTCTACATTTGAAGCTTTATCTAACGTCGCGCGGATATCGATCACTCTTTCGGATGGCTCCGATAGCTTTTTTAAATTACTTTTTATGGAATTGTTTGCAGCTACATATAAATGAGTTGCATATTTTGAATAATAATTTTTCTGAAAAAATATTAGAGAAGAAAAATGTTAGAAGAAGGTGGTTTCGACGTGTGCACTAATTCTCCTCAGGCCATCACACTTAGATACACACCGGTGATGGCGACCACCTCACCTCTGAGCATGGTGGTCGCCATCACCGGTGTGTATCTAAGTGTGATGGCCTGAGGAGAATTAGTGCACACGTCGAAACCACCTTCTTCTAACATTTTTCTTCTCTAATATTTTTTCAGAAAAATTATTATTCAAAATATGCAACTCATTTATATGTAGCTGCAAACAATTCCATAAAAAGTAACTCATGAGCCTGTTGGTCAACCAATTGACGTGATTTTCATGCTCGTCAAGGTCCTCCTCATCAGATGAATTTTCACAGAACTCTTGTTCTAGAGTATCTGCGAAGGCCTCCGCCTTACCAGAACTGTCGAATTTGACACGGAAAGGGCCGTGAATCAGTGGTATAAAAGCTTGTTTTTAATACGAAAGTATTCGGAAAACCTCCAGAAAGCGTCGCATCCAGGCTCCAGACTTTGCAAGAAGCTCTCCCATTGTTCACTGTGGAATTTCGATATCGGATAACGAATTTCGTTCGTAATTTGATTTGCTTCCTGGCTTAATCTAGGATCACCTTTGTTCCTAGCCCGATTCCTCCTTCTCATTAAGATTTTGATGTCGTAAGGGAGTTCATAGGGGTTTGTCACCCTTGTCAGAGTTGTGACTATGTTGTCCTATTTTGCCTGTATTATTTTGTCTGTGATTTCTTCTATCATTTTTTCAGTGTCGCTGGCTGTTTCAGGTGTTTGAATAATGGTTTCTTTAGCCAGTGCGACTTGGAAAGCTTGCCAATCAGTTTTTATCTTTACTTGTAGGGGTTCGTCTATGTATATTCCTCCTATCAAGAAGAGCACCGGTTTATGATCGGATGAAAGTTCGTCGAGGACTCCGATGCGTACATCGTTTTCAAAGGTACGTGATATACCAATATCGAGAGGATAACTATTTCGGTAGCCGTAATGTGTTGGTTCGTTGGGGATATGCAGGCTTAATGGATTATCTGTGATGAATCGATTTAACTCACTCCCAGCACGATTGCTTCTCACAGCTCCCCAGTTTCGGTGATAGACATTGAAGTCTCCAGCAAGGAGTATGGAACCCTAAAAGACCAGAAGTTTTTTAATATCTTCAATGAGCGTAGCTGCCTGAGGGCGGCTGTATACCGAGACTACGATGAATTCAAAAGAATCCCCCCGCACTTGAATTGCAGTAGCTTCTAGCGTTTGTAAGGTAGGTGTCAATTCGAGATTATGGTTCACATTCTTTCTCCCAATAATGGCCGTTCTGCCTCCTCTGCCTGTTGTGCTGTCATTTCTGTACAGAAAATAGTTAGGGAAGCGTAGGTGACTTCCAGGCTTCAGAAAGGTTTCCTGGATGAGAATGATGTCAAACTTGTAATCAAATATGAGTTGAGTCAACTCACCAGTCTTATGAAGCAGGGAATTTGCATTCCATGTGAGAAATGCTAAATGATCCATAAAGCTCATTATTGTTTCCTTGTCAGTATGATGTTGATACTGTTTTGTGATGCAAACATTCCCTGAATAATTTTCGCCATCATGTCTTGCATCATGGTTTGGAACTGTGTTTGCATGGTGGTAAAGAGTCTGTCCATGTTGTTATTTGTGGAGTGCTTGCTTATTTTTGTGTGTTTTTATTTTGTTGTTGTGTAGATGTTGTGGTGGTTTTATCGCTATTTGCAGCTGCAACTTGTGCGAACAATTTTCTGACATTCACTGGGTTACAAGGACATCCGCCATACTTGGCTGGATGTTCTCTACCACAGCTCACACATTTTGGCCTTTCCTCTGCTGTTTTAACGCATTTGGAAAAATGGTGGAGCCCATCGCATTTAATACAACGGGCCTGTGCGTGACAGTTTCTGGAGGAGTGTCCAAGCCGCCGACAGTTGTGGCTCATAACTTGTCCTGTATGGGGGCATTGCGCTTCGAAAGTGTATATGAGGTGACATATTGCCCTTATATTGTATATGTCAGTCTCAGATTTGGGAAGGAGAACCTTCACCAACCTGGATTGCCCATCTCTTAACTTTATGTAGGGGTTTTCGATGGGGTGAAAGCCTTGGCTCTCCATATATTCTTTGATGTCACCAATTGATAGTCCATACAGAACCCTGATGACCACATTCAGATTCCTTTCTTCAGGAAGGATATACGTGTGGTATTGTATTGTAATTTCTGTCAAGTATTTTGTCAGTTTTCTGTGGTCTTGTGGTGTCTCTGGAATTATCTGGATCCCCAAGTAGACCCTTTTGGCGGATTTGTGTTTAATTCCAAGGTCTTTCATGTCATTTAGGACTTGTGCCACTTTTCATGCTCTCAAAGGATGACGGGTACCGTTGTCTGTTTCTTGTCGTTGTCTGGGGATTTGGATGGGATGGGTGCTATGGGAGTGGTTTTCTTTTTCGGTGGGATGGCTAGCTCTGTTAGAGCCATTGAGGGACCCGACGGTGGCCGAGCAGGAAATTCTTCATCCTCCTCAGTAGAGTCTTCCTGAATGGACTCATTTTCTTCATCTTCTTCTTGTATGGCTTCGTCTTCCATAGCTTCTTCTTCTTCTGAAGAAGGAGAGGGTGGAGAATTCTCTGATGAGGAAGATGAAGCCTCCACTTTCCACTTTCCTGTTTTTGTTTTTATTCTTCTTTTTTGATTTGGGCAGCGCCAAATCCCTCAATTGACTCGGCGTTGTTCTGCCAACTCCAAGTTTACGTCAATAAGTTGCTGTTGAGCCTGCCTCAACTGCTGTATTACTTCGTTAAACTGTACCTGCACAGTTTGCGAAGCTTTCAATTGGGCAATCAGCAGAACGATCTGCTGATCTTTGTCCATTGTGTATATCTGTCATATCCACAATCCACCCAAACCAAACTCAAACACTGTGAAATTTGTCAATCTATTTAAATAATTGCTATATGGATCAAAATTAATCAAAACAACACGCTCTCGCAATCAAGAGCAAAAATCACTCACTCAGAAGACTCTTTGCTTTTTGCCAGCTTGCTCTTTCTTCTTCTCGTTAGGTTCTTCCCTCCTGCTCGCATTTTTCACTTTTCAATCACTGACTATATTCGCTCACTAATTGACGACTTCGACTTTGAATGTCCGCAACGATCGGCTTCCACAAAACTGTCAATCACAGCAGCAAATACATTCAACATTAGAGAAGTTTGAGCGGCGCACTTAAGACATATACACGAGTAGATGAAGCAACGGAAGTTATATTAGTATATAAATGATATAAAACATAGCTAATCTAAACTGTCATTATTTTGGTTTGAGTACATAAAAATGTTAAAGCAACGTATTTTTTATTTGCCTCGAATACTACGCCCCAAATTGGGTTACTCGAACAGAGCCATTGGTCTAGCCAAAAATGTAGAATACAGCTTACTGGTACAAATTTTCACGAGACTAGGAAATGCCGCTTCACCTACCCCCAACTTGCGGTAATTCTTCCAGTTCGCTGCTTCTACTAGATAGCATAATTTCTAAAACCTCCTGAAGGAAACCCAACGTTACCAAAAGTTGTCAATACAAGTCCTCACGTGGAGTTGCACTTCAGAGAGGAATTTTTTACCCTCCTGAAAGGAACCTTCCAGTTGAGGACCTGTAGTTTCGCTCATCAGAGGTGGTGTGGGGGCTAACACGCTTTGTGCCCTGGACGCTCGATCAGCCGCCAAACGAGTAAACGTCTTACCGGAAATCGATTCACGTGGTATAATTTGGTGTTTCCTTTTACACTCTTTCGCACTAAATGAAATTGAAACTCACCAAAATCAATTCCGTTGGGGCTATTACATGGCCATGTGGACTAAGGAATTTTTATCGATCCCCCCTTCACCCCTAAATATCACCACAAAAACAAAGTCTAAGAAAACACCACTTCACCACTTGCGTTCTCTCTGCAATTTTGTACTACGGAGCTAAATCAAAACACCAAAGCAAAAGAATCTAGGTTGCAAATCTAAGTCTTACACGAACTCCCTTTTCAGCCCAATCACTTTCACGTTACCTGATTCAACGAAACTTGGGCAAGACTTCCGAACCAAGCTTCACATCTTCTGGACTTACTGTTTCCGAAATGATAAGCCGCAATTTTCGTGACCACAATATATTACAGATTGAACTTTTCGAATTCTGAGCTTAAACATTTTAATATAACTTAACTTACGTTTACTTCCTAATTGGGATTTCGGGCTACTAACTTCTCCATCCTAGTAAGGAGCCCCTTGAATATCTATCAGCGCCGACTCTATTTAAGCAAAATTAATCAATGGCTTCTTTTTGGCATGTTTACTTGGTTACATGATAATAGATAACTCACATCTTGGATTCCTCATTGGTGAATCTTTTGATAAAAAGGTAATCCTTCTGAAGTTTCACTTCACCTAAGCTTGAATAATACACTCGTACACTGGTTTTGCCAATATCATAAACTTGCTTCAGTTTTGTTCACAAAAATCGTCCGGATACCTCTGATACTTGATCCAACAAAGAGACTACGCTCTGTGTTCAGCCGAGCTTATACTTTGAAACCACTGTTCAACGGATTGATCCTATTTCTTCGGTCAATGTCCAGGGATAAACTTTTTATGGTTTGAATTTCGCTGTCGGTTATTTCATTATTTTGGATAACTATTCCGCAAAGAACGTAGCCCGCCTGACTTTTTCAGTCTGCATTACTTATCGGAGCCTTCAATTTCACCTCATTCTTGCTGGCAACTGTCAGATGATTGTTTGTTGTGATGCCGGGTAAATTTGTGCGCGGCAGGCAAAGCATACGTAGCCAAAGAAATCTTACGTTCCTTTATGTACAAGCCGCTATGTGCCAATATACCTAATCATGCGAATGCCAGAGTGTCTGAAAGAATGAAAGCGGGGTGTTCTGGAATACGTTCCAGATGTTCGCGCAGAATTAAAAAAAATACATAAAATACCGAGAACTCTATAATTACCACCTACCAAAGCAACTGAAGCAAGTGTCTTAAGGCGCAGCCCCCAGTGAAACTGCAAATTTGGGTAAACTTTACAGCCGTACACCTCAGAAACATTACGAATATTTGCAAAAATTTTTTAGCAAGAAGTCAGAATGAACCTTTGGTTATCGGACCAACTCATTACATTTTGCAAAAAGTTTGCTGCAAAAGTTATTTAATTCAATCAAAATAGCATGTTTTCGTTAAAAAATGTAGTAGATCTCGGAAACCACTTAACGTACCGAGATGATTTAAGCTACGGTTGTTAGATCTAAATTATTTGCAGTGAATTAACTCATCAAAAATTTAAAAAAGTCTTTTGCAAAAAATTTCCTAGAACAAAATGTGGAAATTTGATACAAATCAATGTGGATGCATGATATTTGTTCAGTGTGTGCAAATCACACATTTTGTTCTAGAAAATTTTTTGCAAAAAACTTTTTTAAATTTTTGATGAGTTAATTCACTGCAAATAATTTAGATCTAACAACCGAAGCTTAAATCAACTCGGTACGTTAAGTAGTTTACGAGATCTACTACATTTTTTAACGAAAACATGCTATTTTGTTTGAATTTAATAAGTTTTGCAGCAAACTTTTCGCAAAATGTGATGAGTTGATTCGATAGCCAAAGGTTCATTCCAACTTCTTGCTAAAAAATTTTTGCAAATATTTGTAACGTTTCCGAAGTGAACGGCTGTAAAGTTTACCCAAATTTTCAGTTTCACTGGGGGCTGCGCCTTAAATGCCAAAATAATAATGAACCATCCTGAGGTCCACAAAGTGATCACGGCAGAAAAAGAAAAGAGCGAACAGACAAACGAAGCACTGTTGTATGAGTTTAGTGCCACCGTTAAAAAATGTGGCGAAATATTGTGCTCGAAAATGGGAACCAATAACCTATCCCGAAAAAGGAGATCGCAAAGTACGATTGCCGCTCAGTGGCATGAAGAAAAAAGGCTTATCCGAAAAGCAGGAGACATTCTCAAAACCAACAAGGGTGTAAAGGAGCACTTCGACTGCATGGATCATTACCGGAGGAGCTGGTTAAAAGCCGTAGAGGATCAGAAGGCTAAAGAAGAGCAGATGGCTAAAGAAGCGCTGGAGGTTAATCCTGAAGGCCATGTGCATGGAAATCCACCATCAAACATCAATGAAAGAATCTAGTCCAATATAAGGAGAACTGGGTAAAATGAGGAAGGAGGAGGCACTTGATAGACGTGGAACGCTATACCAGGAGTTTCAGACAGTATTGATAAAAAGAGCAAAGAACGAAATAAAGAAACTTCTTCAAAACGTACCAGAAAATACAGTTTGCATGGACGCTCAGCAAGGAGAAACACCTGACGCGTTCTAGGAAGCTCTAGTCAAGGCAAAATCATAACTTTGATGACCCGTACCCTGCAACTAAACCTAAACTATAGTCCAACCTCCCAAAACTTGCAGTTTGCGATGGACATGAAAGAGGATGCTTTGCTGATGAGTGAGCAATACCATGATAAAAGTGTACAACATAGTACTGGTACTGCCGCCAGTGTTGTTGTAATTTCCAATGGAAGGCTGTGGAAGGGGGATGGTTTCATGAGGGTTTGATACTCAAGGACCACCATCTTTAGTGAGTACTTTAAGCCGAATGAGCAAATATCATCTTTTCAAGCCAAGCTTAACGCTTTGAAGGGTGGAGTCTCAAAATAAGACAGCACCGTGTTAGTTTGCGATAACTTAAACGCTCAAACAATCAAATGAGGCATGCCCCTACATATCCGTGGGAAAACGAATCCTAGAACTGGTAGTGCTCATCGCGCTAAGCATCGGAAATACACTGACTTTCTGCCGTATTGGCTGTGAAGGAACCATACCGGACGTGACATTCACCTTGGAGTCCTCAGTACGGAGGATATACAATTGGAGACTATTAGAGGACTACTCAGCCGGTGATCATCAGTACATTCTGCTCAAGATTCATTATATTGCCTCCCAACGTCCATGCTCTTGACGTTCTACACGATGGATCAGCAAGGGGAAGGGTATTTTCGGATCATCACGCTATTTGGATCTTTCGAATTTTGTCGAATGACTTGCGGTTTCTGAAATGCCGCGGAAACTCTTCATAGATTTATCGACATCGTTTTGAGTGGCCTGAAGTTCTGCTACGCCTATCTAGACGATATAGCGTCGAGGAACCAAAAGGAGTATCACAAACATCTGCAGGAAGTATTTGAACGTTTGAAGGCATATGGCGTCAAAATAAATACATCCAAGTGCGTATTCGGAGCAAAAGAGGTAACGTTTTTTTGTTCCTCAATTTTGAGTGACGGAATCACATAATTACCATTATCGATTTAAAAAAACCGAAAAATCTTTTGAAGCTTCGCATGTGCTTAATTTCTATAGGAAATTCTTGCGAAATGCAACAGACGTACTTGCTTCCCTAAATTTTTATGTCGATAATGGAAAATCCAATGACAAAGAACCGATTATTTGGAACAAAACAACCACCAAAGCGTTTGAAGAGAGCAAAGTGATGATTGGAAATGACGCATTATTGGCTCACCCTAACGATGGAGCTGCTTTGATTTTAAGAACCGACTCATCAGAAGGGATTATTTTCGCAAAAATTAAGCTCAGCGCAGACAAGATACAGCACATATAACTGGAAGTTATTAGCTGTTAGGCTGTAAGATATTTCAAGTTTATGCTTGAAGCAAGGAATTTATGTGTTGAAACTGACCACAAGCCTTTAACTTTCTCTCTTTCATAACTTTTGGATAAAGCTTCTTCACGACCAACGCGACAATCAGAATTCTTTAGCCAATTCTTGACGCAAATCTCCTACATTAATGCATCGTCCATAATTGGTGCTTTCGCCGTATCCAAGACTCTGAGTCCAAACAATAGCTGACGATGAAGAGCTGCAACTTCTCCTTAAGGCGAACACTTTACTTAAACTAAAACGATTTCCATTAGGAGGTGCAAATATTTTATTGTGCGATGTTTCAATTTGAAATCCACGATCATATATCTCAAAGAGTCTGAGGAAGTCTTTGTTTGACTAAATCCACGGATTATCAAAACCAAGCGAAAAAGCCACATCCAAACTCATCATCGGCATACATGGGTGGCCCGGAATGAAAAAGGAATAGTGACGTAGGCTAGGAACTGCGTAGCATGTCAGTGATCTAAAGTTCGATGATTCCCATCATCTTATGGATACACCAACATATTCACGGTGATCGATCGGTTTTCTCGATGGCTGGAAGAAATACATTAAAAGACATATCTGCAGACACAATCACTTCTGCATTCTTCAAAAACTGGGTAGCAAGATTTGGATCGACTGAGATAATTACCAACCGAGGAACTCAGTTCGAGCCTGCATTGTTTCAGGCCATGTTCCAGTTTATCGGCAGCAATAGGATTCGAGCAACAGCGTATTATCCCACTTCTAATAGAATGGAATTGAAGGCCGCAGCCAGATGCCACGAGTCGTCACATTGGATCAACGTTTTGCCAACCGTTCTCTTGGGGCTAAGGATAGCTTTTCAAGATGACATCGATGATTCGTCTCCTGACAACCCGCACATTTTCATCGAAAAGTTCCGACAGAAAATGCAAACACTAAAACCGACACCTGCCGCACACAACAACCAAAGAAACGTTTTTCTTCACAAGGACCTGTTCAGATGCAGCCATGTATTTATCAGGCAGGAATCTGGAAACGATCCCTTCAGGAATCACAGAGCGGTCCTCAGGAAGAGAAGGAAATAAGATCACAAACATTTCCATAGAACGTCTAAAACCGGCAAATATAGGAAACGACTCGCAGGATTTAGCTAGCAGACCAGCACATGATTGAGCAGCAAACTTTCATCAACCCGCAAATCTCAAAACGTAAGAAGGACCAAAATCGACGAAACGTCAGGTGATATTTGTTAATTGAATACAAATATCGTTTGCTTCTTTAGGGCATTATAGTGTGTTGCTGATAGTGGGAAAGTATTTTTCTGCTCTTTTTACCTCAGGCGACCTAACTGTACGTCTACTCTGTACAGAGATCTTAATATTTTTGTCGTGTTTTTTTTCGATATTTGAGGTTTCTGTTTCTTCTTCCTTCTCTTCTCCAAACAATGATGAGTTCTGCAAAAAAATTAAGGTATTATTTTTTAAATTTTCTCCAAATAATGATGAGCTCTGCAAAAAAAATTAACGTGTTAATTTTTTCATTTCGCAGATTCCCAGAAGTCCGAGAGAATGGCTGGCCAAGACGGAATGATTCAGTTTCTCCCATTGCCTTGGTGCAATAGACGGAAAACATATCGCAATATTAGCATCAGCTCACACCGGATTTGAATACTCCAATTCCAAAAGAAGTGCCAACATCATTCTATTTGCACTAGTCGATATTGATTTCTACTTTATGTTTGCTGACATTAGAAGCTAAGGAAGAATAAGCGACGGTGGAGTTTTCAATCAAAGCCATTTGCGGAAGCAAATATATGATGGTACACTTCATTTACCGCCGAGTTGTCCACTTCCTGGAAGCAGTACTGATATGCCGTATGTTTTTTACTTGGTGACGGAGCTTTTGCTCTTAGCGCTCAAATTATGAAACCCTTTTCTGGACATCATATGTTAGGTACCCCTGAAAGAATATTTAATCAACAACTGCCACGTTCTCGTGCAGCTGTTGAAAATATTTTTGGCATATTATCGTCGGTGTTTAAAGTATTTCAAAGACCGATCCCATTAGATGTCATCAAAACTTCAATTATTACGCACAGTTGTATATTACTGCATAATTTTTTACGAAAAAGTAAATCATCACGCAATATTTATCTTCTTCTTCTTCTTTGTAGCACTACAGCCCCTCTCGGGCCTTCGCTTAGAGATAGTTAGAGTATCTCTTTTCATGACCGTATTGATTTTTTCGGAAGTTGGTTTGGTCATTACCATGCTCCCGTGTGCTTGCTCAGCTATGATATGATCTGATTAAATCAGTACATATCACCACTGAGTGAACACTCGTAGTCTGTCCGAAAAATCCCCTTAACTAAATCACGTTTCTCCCAACGAGATTTGAGCCTGGAACCTTCGGCTTATGCGTTCATGCTCTAACCAGTAGGCCACACAGACCACCTATGAAGAAAATTTGTTATCACTACAAACTGTGCCTCGTAGGCCTTCTTTTAATGTGATACAAACAAGATTAGACTTTATGACATACATTCACCAAAACCGAATCCAAAATGCTATCACTAGAGCCAGTGATATACATATAATTCAATGAGGTTAAAAATAAAAAAATTATCAACTATTAAAATTATCAATGTATTTAAACAAAAGCTGTGGTACCTACTTATTGAATAAAAAATAAATATTGTTATCTATTTATTTGTTTTATTTACACTTTTTCCTTCTGTTGATATTTTGCTATTGCATTCTTATTTTCCTTTGAGAAATGCCTCCATTGCATCATTAAATATCCAAATAGGAGTATAGATTTCATCTTCCCCCATACTAGAGCGAATCGAATCTTGTTTTTTTTTAAATGCATCCGAAATGATGTCATTAAACTTTCTTTTTTTTTTAAATTCCAAAACAGGAATTTGAAGGGAGTCTGCTATGCGACTCGCTGCTCATTTACCTGAAAATATGAAGCCACGATTAATACTGCACGTATAGTTTGAATGGGGTCCAAACTACAAACTAGTTTAATTTCTGTCCTTATAGTCCAGTCACTGAACGGTTTTCCCTCCGAATCGCTTAGAACTTCACCCGTCGTACCTATTTTACTTAAGTATCTTATGTATCGCGTACAAGCTGTGATAACCACCATAGGCAACCCGACGAAGATTTGAATTCACTATTAAGCCTAGATATTACAATGTATTATTAGTAAATTGTTCATGTAATCAATAAAACCGGTTAAGCGTTATATGCATGACTTTCTTCGATTTGAAAACACTCCCATTACTACTAAAAACTCATGATTTTCATAAATACATAAGGTCCTACGAATACTTTTTTCACTCACTGTATATTTACACTTTGACCACCCTGTTTTTCATACAAAATTTATTTTTCACCGCTTGAAAACAAAAAGCTCAAGTTGCGGATGTCTTTTGGAAGTTCAAGGTCAGACATACCTTGTTTTTATCCTTGTGCAATACACTTTCTGGGTCCCAAATTGCGGGCTCTGATGGGTACAATTCTAAAAACTCAAATGTTTCTTCGTGGCTCCACGAACACGACATTTTCAATGATGTACAATTCAATTACTTGTCACTGCAAAAACGCACTACCCCGTGAGTGGTCGCTAAAGAAATGAACATTTGCCCAAAGTTTGGACACCACCAGCCAATATACATCATGAACTCTTCGATTTGTGTCGAAAAAACCGACCTATTTGGCCAATGCTCGCCTATAGCCATTCACCTGTAGTGGCCCATCATGGCCCGATAAGTCGAGGGCCCTTAAAGATATCAAAAGAGCGTGTTAGCTTTATGTTGCATGAGCATTTGTCCATGAGAAAGCTCTGTTCAAAGGGGCTGCCGCGTTTGCTCACTGTTGACGAAAAACAACAGGTATCGATGATTTTGAGCAGTGTTCGCATAGTATTGAAATTTCAGAGCGGCGCTGGAATGATCGTGTTGCTCTGGATGTGGATTATATTGATAAAAAAAGCCAATTTTCAATGAAAATAACCACGTATTTCTTTTCAGCTCATGTACTACTAACAACACCGACTGCCATTTAAGGTGGGGCTTCGGACTCTGATCGTTTAACTGGTGGAGGTCTCATCGCTAATGACGTTAATGGTTCGGGCACCATCACGTAGGCTGCAATTTTCGATCGCCATTTGATAATCATCGATGAACCAGCTTTCAATTTACCTTCTCATCAGCATGATTTTCTCCAAATCAAGTCTTCGTCGTCATTTATTATTTCAGAAATTTCAAAATTGAAAAATATCTGAATCGGCGATTCAAAGCTAATTAACTAACTGCAAAATCTATCGTTATTAAAACTCACATCATTTAACGCCAATAAAATACAGAACGTGTTTTATATATCCTGAACCGCATCATTTCCTGCACGTGCCACCCTACATAACCCTAAAACTGCATCGCCATCATCGCACACTTTCCACTAAAGTGCATTCATGTTGATACTAGTCGCGCTAGTAGTTAACATTATCGCAAAAATTTTATTTAACTACTTAAGCACGCTCGCCATTCAAGGATAATGTAACAACATAATTCGATGGCACGACTCAAGATTCACTTTATTGGATAAACGCTAGCGATAAACGTTACGCAGATATCGATCTTCCCTTTGATGAGATTGTTCATTGTTGTCACGAAACCGCTGCATTATGGATTTTCAAAATTATGCCAAGAGTCTCACGCTTGCAACCGAGATAAGGATCGCGTAAATACTTATGCATCATTAAGTAATCGGCAGCGTGCGGTTTATGTGACTATTTGGTACAATATTGATTTAGCTTGCAGTTGGACGGGGGAAGGACCTGCAACGAATGCATCCGAAAAGGAGACTTGTATCGGGAGCGGGCATGCCTCTTATCAACATTTGCAGAGTTAATCATAACTTGGTTTTGAATTAGTCGTTTTGTGTGGATCACGACCGATTCGAACCATTAGCACTTGGCTTCTGGACAATTCTCCAACTACTTTGTTCTGCAATATGTTGGGGTGCGTGCTGTTAAAAGTGTCCTTAAAAATAAGAAGTTAATCTCTGGGGTGAAAGACAATTGTAGAATTCTTGCCGTCAATTCAATAGCATTTGGTTTCAGGCGAAAACATTTGCACAATAGTCCTTGTCATTGTTAACAAAGATCTTACGTGATGTTAAACAAATTCATGGAATTCATATTTTATGCAGTTTGTGTACCATCCTACGGTCCTTGGGTGGCGTTATGAATACTGAACATGAAATTGCAAATTATCAGATTTTGTCTACAAGGGGATGACTTTTCTTATGCAGGTGTGAACAGAATGCAATTTGTTAGATGACTTTCACAGAACCATTGTGCCTAGCCTTTGGTTAATTGTACTTTAGGGACATATGTAATAGTGAATATTGTTGGTAATCATCACGCCTTCTAGGATGACATTTTTTTATTGTTTTCCAGTTTTGTTGACTTCTCATGCTCGTTTGTGTGTAATGTTAACAACTTTTTATATTAGTTGGTCAACTTGGGACAAATCTCTGAGAATGTCTCATGTTAGTTCCTTCCCAATCGCAGCTTAAGAACACCATTAAACATTTTCATCCTCAGCATCTGCACTGATAAAACTCCGAAGACCATCCTGTACCAAAGACATAAACCATACATGAACATATGCTTGCGCTATTAGAGATTTTCGTATGAATCTTTTTAATCCCTGATCTATGAGCACTGTCATCGAGGATTAGTCGCTACCAATCCCTACCACAACTCAACTAATCCATTTAAAAATAAAATCGAAACCAATCCAAAGCCTTAAAAGACTGATTTGTTACAAATCTTTTCCTTGTTGCAGATACCGCAGAAGATGAGAATTGACGGGGGCATTACGAGAATGTCTTACGACAAATTCAATGTGTATTTAAGAAAATTTACTACTGGAGATTAGTGCCTTCTTGTCATGTGAACATAATTCTTTCGGGTGAAATTTAAATTCATGTGGACACCGAGAGAGAAATGTTTTACCCCAAATATTTAAAAGCAGTGGGAATGTTTGAAATGGTTTTAGTTGAAAATATTTTCAAGATAGAATAAATGTTTGAATTTGTTTGGCTTTACCACGAATGGAAAGAATTTTTGCGACCAGGTTTTAAGGATGATGATTTTGAAACGTAATTCAATAAATATGTATGTCTTTTTAAAATTATTCAACTGATTAGATGTGATTGACTGTATAAATCCAAATAGTTTTTTGTGGAACCATATGAATTGTAATAAGATAGTTGGCTTCATCTATCAATTCAGAAGCTTGAAGTCAGTCAAGCTAGTTATATAGGGCAGGGCCATCAAAATAAAATATAACGACCTTAATTATTTTAGTATCCATAAAATATCCAAGGTTGCACAAATGCACCCGCACATATTTTTCAGCATAAAATGACCATGAAAAATTGAGACCTCTAAATTTTGTTCAATTCTATATATTGCCGCGTGTTTTTGGTTCGCGGCCAATAATTTTAATGTTCCGGGAAAGTGAAAACGCAGTGTCTTTTAATTTAAGTTAAAAGAGTTTATTTAATTACAAAAATGCACTATAATCAGTTTAACACTTTCACTAATTTTAATTTCCACTATCAAAAAATCTAACACTTGTCCATAAATTTCTTATCGCAATTGTCTTCTATATCACTTCACTATTAGGAAAATCACTTTCTTATTACTCGACCAATATCACTTCCCACACACTATCGCAGTTCTTATCGCGGTCGAATGAATGATTCCCCCATTCATAAGGCTCGCCTTTATATAGGGTCTCTAATCATTCAACTCAGTTCTCGTACATCGGTGAATTAGCGGGAACATTCCAGCAGTGAATGAATGGAGCAGTGACTCTTTTTCAGATGTTGTTCATGCTTGTTGGGTTCTCGTGGTTTCGAGTAATTTCGTTGTGTTGATGTTCTTCATTGTTGTGAAAACAATTGCGACAGTAGCTGGCAGAATTATTTGTACATGTAACAATATTGTAGTTCTGATTTCTAGCAAGTCGATAATTTCCCGGATTCCTGTAACTTTAAGGAGCCTCTTGACATAGAAAAACGAGGACTAGCCCGATGATACGTGTCAAACAATTCCAGACTAGGCTCTCAGATTGGCTAGGGAATAGGCTTGGGCAAGGATGACGATTGTAATATGTAAAACCTTCAATTATGAATACAGATTGAAGAAAGTAGTAATATTCGGCGATTAATTATTATTAATCTGAAATCGTAACCTGGACTCCTTTTTTTGATTGATAAAACCAAAAGAGATAGCTTTGAAAAATATAAGGGAAAATTGTATAAAGACAAAACATCTATATTTTTAAGTCAATCTTATAAATTGCAATTTTAAGGATAATTGTGTTGTCCTAAAAATTACTGGATTCGCTATTATCAAAATATTTTTTGGTTGTGTGGTGTTCCTGCAAAACATAATTCTTGAACGCAGCGATTGATTCTTTGAATGCTCTATTCATGTGAGTCCGTCATGAAACAAACGTCGAGATAGTTATTTATTTATTTACCAAACAAGGTATTTCATCAAAATTATAAATTATCCCAACTAGGACTAGGAAGAGAGGAACATTGGTAGATTGGTTTTAAATTGTAGCCTGGATATGGTTGGGGACAAGCAATGGCTCAGGCTATTTAATATTTTGCAGCATCTATTAATCGGTTCATTTTCACCGTAGATGGTAAGATGTGGACTTTCCGCCAGCAAACGTGAATGTCTTGTAAATCTGACTGGTTCGTTCAAGGATATCCTGCCAATTAGATATTGAACTTCAATGGTACCACGGAGGACATCAAATGCAAAGCAAGAGCATGCCATAATTTGACGGGAGGCAAGTGAAGATAAGTTTAGAATGGACAACCAATATTCATATGAAGGCAAGCTCTGAAAGTTACGTGGGTCATATTGACATCTTAAAGCAAATAGCAGGAACTGTTTTTGAACAGACTCAAATATTTCTGTATGAATATCAGAAAGAGGATGCCAGACAACACATGCATATTCGAGAATAGGGCGGACTAATGATATGTATAATGTCAATGTTACCCACATATTCTGAAATTCTTTAGCATGCCGTTTGATGAAGCCTAACATTTTATTAGCCTGGTAGAGAACCTGATCATAGTGCAAATTAAAACGGAGTTTCTTATCCAAGAAGACACCGAGGTCTACTATGCTATCTGTTCGGGAAAGATTAGTATGACCGAGGTGATAATCAGCTAATAAAATTGAAGTTCTGCGAGAGAAACTAATCACCTGACATCGAGGTTCAGGTATAGGTAGTTTGTGTTGGACCATTCAAGCAGAACATTTATCGTGTTCTGTAAGAATATCGAATCACTGTGGGATGTTTCCCATAGTATGATTTGAGATCATTCGCATAAAATAAATGGGGTATATCGGATAGCACATCAAGAAGGTCTGATATAAATATGTTGAAAAGTAGAGGTCCGAGATGACTGCCCTGAGGTACACCGGAGTAGACTTGAATTTCTTTGGACATATACCCCTGAAATTTCACGGTTTCAGTCCGGGTTTTGAATTTCCAAATTTGGACAGAAACGTATGATTGACGCGATCAAAGGCGTTACTAAAAGCAGTATAAATTGCGTCAACCTGGTGCCCTTTTTCCATTGTGCAAAGTATGTAGGAGGTCATAACTGTTAGATTGGTGGTTGTGGATCGGTTTTTACTGAAGCCATGCTGCTGGTCATTGAGACGCTGCTCTGTTACGGGCGATATTTTAGAGCATATTATTTTCTCGAATAATTTTGGGATGACGGATAAAATGGCAATTCCTCTATAATTTTGAACACTCCCTTTGCTTTTGCTTTTATGAATTGGAGTCAGGTGAGAAGATTTCCAGTGTTTTGGAAATTTTTCGCTTACGAGTGACTTATTAAAAATGATATGGGGAGGTAAAACTAATACTTTACTGCACTGGTATAGAAAATAAGGCAGAAGTAAATCTGAGTCAGGTCCATGGTTCAGATCAAGTGTTTTAATTGCATTAATGGTATCATCTTCAGAAACTAAGAATTCCTGAAGCGCTGTTTCAAAAACGGCGTTAGTGTTATCTACATGAGGTGGTGTTTGGTAAGGAATACACTGATTGAAAATGATCTGCGAAGAAATAAAAATTTTTCCGGGACAGAGGAACTGCGGTCTTCATAGGTCATTTGTTTAGAATAACCATGAGCTTTGCGCTTGATATTTACAAAATCAAAGAACATCTTTGGGTTTTTGGATTATGTTTTCGTCAATAAAATTAACATACATTTTATAGGCCTCGCGTGACTTCAATCTAAATTCATTTGCCAGTTCATTATATTCATTTTTAATTTCAACACTGACAATGGGTTTGTGTAGTCTGTGTGATCTAGTGGTTAGAGCATGAGACGCATAAGCTGAAGATCTCAAGTTCAAATCTCGTTGGAGAACAACGTGATTTAGTTCAGGGGATTTTTCGGATAGACTACGAGTGCTCTCTCAGTGGTGATATGTACTGATTTTAATTAGATCATATCATAGTTGAGCAGACACACGGGAGCATGGTACTGACCGAACCAACTTCCGAAAAAATCATTACGGTCATGGATATGAGATACTTTAACTATCTCTAAGCGAAGGCCCGAGAGGGGCTATAGTGCTAAAAAGAGGAAGTTTGGGTTCTTTTTGTATAATTTTGTGGAGCTTATTCCTTCTATTGAAAATCTCCATATTTTAGCGCTGTAATTTAAACAAAAAGAAAAATATAATTTAAAAAAACAACGCTATTTATTTGTTTTCTTACAAATATATATATTTCGGGAGTAAATGTTCTCCCTTCTTCAGTGTCTAATTTTTCTGAAGAGAAACCCTCAAGATGTACAATATATATGCTAAAGCTAATTAGTTATTAATGACCGTACTTAACAAAAGGATGCATATCAATGAAATAACAGGTCATAAAAGTATATTTTAAATGTAGTTCAAATGAATTTTGGTGGAACTTTTAATTTATTTTAAATTATTTTAAAATTTTTGTAACCTGAACTTAATTATTTAGAAGTAATTTTAAAAGAGGTGAATCTCCATTGCCAACATCATCATTCAATCGCTTTTCCATAGGTTGCCGCATAATCCAAAGTGTCTCGTACGCATCCAGTTTCCTCAAATCTCGTATTTCTTTGATGACTTCCAACTGCTCCCAGTTGACGTTGTGTCCTTCGCAAATGTGACGGGTTACCGATGATCGAACGTCTTTTACTTTGTTTTTCGTTAGTGCTGATTGTGCTTCTCGAACATGCTCGTTGAACCGGACTTTCACGCTGCGTTTTGTCTGCCCAATATATACTTTTTCGCATTGCTGGCAGTTAATCTTGTAGATCCCTCGCTTTTCATGTTTGCTCCTTATGTCTTTGATTTGCGCTACGTTAGTTTTAAGCTGAAACGGTGAGCTTCTGGTCACCATTTGGATACCGTTTTTCCTCATCATTCTATTCAGGGCACCGCTAACCTCCGACATGATCATTACTGCTCTTTGCGTTGGTTCGTCCTTGAGTGTACTCAGTTTTGTGAGCTTGCGTCTTTGCGCTCTTTTTTCCATTTTTTCCCCATTCGTTTCACTAACATGGGGTCGTATCCATTTTTGACAGCTGTGTCCATGATGTAATCTTCCTCTTTTTTCCGGTTTTCTTTGCTTAAGGGGACGGTAATCATTCGATGTAGCCAAGTCCGGAAAGATGCCATTTTTTGCGAAAAGCTGTGATTTGACGTAGCTGGTACCGTTCTTTGAGTGCTAGTGTTTTTTCGGTGTATATCGAATTCAAAGCTGCCTGTTGTCCTTGTTATTCTCAGATCTAGAAATGGGATAGTGCCATTTGTTTCGACTTCCATTGTGAAGGTCAAGTTTTTATGTACGGAGTTGAGTTTTTTTAATATGTTTTGGGCTTCATTCCATTCTATAACGGCAATCACGTCATCCACATAACGATACCAAATCCTGGGCATCCAACCAGACTCTTCAATTTTGCTCTCCACCCATTCTAAAAATACTTCGCTAAGTAAAGGTGACAACGGGTTGCCCATAGGTGCGCCGGTTTTTTGCTTGAAAAACCGACCCCTAAAGGTAAAATAATTTTCTGCCATGCAGACTGTTGCTAATTTTGTAATGGCTCTAGCTTTCTTTTTTCCGTTGATTGAAGGGTCTTTTCTTGCCAGCGAGTCTTCTAAAAGGGCCAACGCTTGCTTCACAGGAACACTAGGGAAAAGAGACTTCACGTCAAATGACACCAATTGTTCTCCTTCGTTTATCTTCAGACTGTCTGTTAGTCTTCTCACTAAATCTTCTCTATTCGTAATGGAGTACTTGCTCGAAACTACACCTAGTTTTCCACACTCCTCCAGTACCCATCTGGCAATTTTCGTTGTCGGAGCATCTGTAGATGTTATTATTTCTCGTAGTTCATTGCCTTCTTTATGGACTTTTGGAAGACATTTGCTTCTCGACAAAACAGGGTTGGGAACTCGTAGTTTACTGACGTGTTCAATTATTCCTTTGCACTCCTTTAACGTTTTCTCGACCCTTTTTACTGAGTCTGAGAGTGGATCATTCCTTAATTCGAAGAAGTCCCCACTCGTGAGTTTTTCGAACACTAAATCATCGTAGCGGTCCTTGTCCATGATGACTACTTTATTTCCTTTGTCCGCCTTTAAGAAATATACAGGTTTTTCTTTCAATTCTTTCAGGAGCTTGATTTCGTTTCTGCCGTGGTGGGTGATTTTACTTTCCCTTGATTCGATGATTTTCCTTGTTTCTTCTCTGATGTGGTGTTTTTTCTCGGTGAGCATATATTTTATGGCCGCTTCTACATCCATCACAATATCCTCTGTGGGCGGTTTGTCACATTTGATCGCATAATTTAAGCCCATGTTTAGTAAGTGTAACTGGGATTCGGTGAAGGTTTCTGACGATCTGTTCACGACTAAATCTGGAATTTCCGCTACTTTATTCTTAACGATGGTTTCACTCTTCTTGCCTGCTAGAAGTGCCTTCAATTTTTTCCCCAAAATTTGTCGCTTCCGATCTTTTTCGCATTCGAAGGCCCTTTCTACTTTGTTCAAAAGGTCTGTCATCCATCCTTTCCTGCTTTGGAAGTCATAGCATATTTTCAAATGCAAATGATAAGCTCGTACTGTGATGTCATCTAGCTTCGCGTAAAGTCGGTTGATGCTATCCTTGATGAGGTTCCTTTCCGTTTCTACCTTACGTTTCTCCGCCCCTGGTAACGAAATCCTTATTTTTATGCAATGGCTCCTTGGAACTACTTTAAATGACAGGCAAAGTTTTAAAAACTTGATGTCTTCGCTGATTCTACCTTGAGCTCTTTTCAGCTTCAGGAAATTGTAAAAGTTGGAGCTTGACTGAGTTGTCCGATCAAATCTATTGAAAATCTCCATACTGAAGTCTGGGGGAATATAGAATACACCAACGTATAAAAAATAAAATTTATTTATTTTGATTTTCGCTATTACATGTTGGAAAGTTTTGAAAATTGCGGTATTGATGATATCACTCGAGTAAGTAAGAGTGTAAGGCAATTAGGATATCTCCTCCTCGGGTTAGGCCAGTGCTTAGATAGTCTCGATCGTCTCTATAAATAGACCAACAACTGTCAAGAATCACTTCGTTACGATGGGAGTCATTCAACCAGGTTTCTGTGAATGCAAGGATACTGAAAGGGCATAATTAAGCGTCAAGAAAAAGTTTATTAAGTTTGCCTCTCATGCCACTACAGTTATGGTAGAACAATCTAGGCATTTTGTGGTGGAGCTCTTATTGTGGACGAAAAAATTTATGATGCTGCTCACGTGACCTTTGGAGCGAGGATATATAATTTGACCTTACATGAGAAGCGTAAGTTTCAAGATCTTTTTTGGCTTGTTCTGATGTAACACCAAGTTGCTCATGGTTTCTAAGGTAATTTTTTGTAGAGCATCAACATCTATCGGAAGATCTTCTCGCTTAATCATTACTTTTATATTGGTCTTCGTTTTACCGTCAATTCATTGTGTCTGGTGCTATATGCATGTAAGCTAGGTAGAGTCGAACCAACTCATACAATCTGTGCTCACCCAGTCTTGATAGTAGATATCTGCTCTGAAGATCTTTGCAAGAGTTTATTGTCGTACGAGTGGGTCTAAAATGGATTGTTTTTCGTTCAAATACCTATTGAGTGTGCTAAGCAATTCAATTACACAATTAGGGGCAAAGTCTGAAACCCACTTCTTACGAAGTTTGGATATTTGGAAGGAGATTTTATAGGGTTAAATTCAGAAATTGAGCTTTTATTCGTTTCTGGAGAACCGATATTTTCTTTAGGTTGGTTATTAGCGGAAATAGTACAGTCTCCCATCAGCTTTCTTAAGGATCTGGAAGGTTAACAATGTTGTTAGTAATAAATGGTTGGGTGTTATGAGTAGTGTTAATATTCTGGTTTTTGTTGTTAGTGGAAATTACTGTTACATTTTTGTTGTTATTGTATTTGCTTGGTTGATTATTGTTGACAGCAGGTTTTCTTGATTCTGATTTCCTGAAGACTAGTCCACTCCAATAGACGCTAGCGTTTTTGGATGTGTGATTAGAGAAAAGCCAGGCATATTTGTGCGGTATGTATACTTTGAACGATTTCGTTTTCTTACTTCTCTGTGAAATTGCCTCCACTCTGTAGCCTTTCAGTAATAGATTTACTTCCAAGAATTTTCGAACTCGTGCAGTATTAGTATTCTTTGGTGATTTCTTAATGAAAAATATTTCGAAATCGTTGTGCTGATAATTCGTGACATTAGCCTTCTCCAACCACTCAAGTCTTTTTTCCATTTATCCTCTAGCCAAAAGGTGCCTAATTTGTAGACGTGGCTGACAATTTCAGATGTTTGATTTGAAGCAGGTAGTACCAACGCCGCTTCATTCAGACCACATGATTTCAGATGGCTGGGATTATTTTGAACTGGAAAAACGTTTTCAATGTTACGCTGCTCCATTATTTTTTCTTCTAAAATATTGCACCTTATTGCAATCACGACCTGTGTCCGTCTGTCCGTCCGTCCGTCCATCCGTCTGTATGTCACAGCACTTTTTCTCCGAAACTATAGAGGCTACAGCCATGAAACTTTGTAGAAAGGTCAATAGTGGTGACCTCTTCAAAGTTCAAGGGTGGAAAATTTTTTCAATGGCGTTTAAGGGGGTCTCCCCATATAGGGAGGTGACCCCTCAAAAAAAAAATTTTCACCATTGGTAGTCGAGTAGGGTGTCGTTGGAAAGGTCTCAATGAGATCTTTTCCAAACAAATTTTAAAATTGCCTTATGAGTACCGAGGAGGGCAGGGGAAGGGGAAATGTACGATTTTTTCGCGTACCCCCCCTCGCGATTGGACACCTTCCATCCGATAAATCTGAAAAAAATCATGAATGTAGGCCTTCATGAGTACAACAACAACAAATGCATGAGAAGTCGAAATTCACTCAACTTTGTTAGTAATAGTATGATTGATCGATTTTTTGTTTTTTTGAATAAAATCCAAACGGTACCTTTAAACTCAATAAAATTTAGCGAAAAGATGATAATTTATAGGATTGATCTTTTCTGAAAGTTTCATAAAGATCGAATGGTATTTACCGAAGTTATAGCGATTTGAATTTTCCTGTATTACTATGGAGCAATATGCCCTGTATTACTATGGAAACATATGGCTATGCGGCCATATGCGCTTTTTACCGACTAAGACACTACAGCTTTGCTAGAATTTGCATGAAAATTTCAGGCGTGATAGATATCATGAAGATGAGTACATACAATTGAAACAAGTCGAAGAGGCAGGAGAGAGCTCCTAGTTAAAGGGCTTTGTAACCATTCTAGGATTCGAAAAAATAGGCCATGAATCGATGATTACAGTACAGAAGAGTGGCCCCTGAAAACAAATTTCATGAAAGGTAGCCGATATGAGTATCAATTGAAAGTTCTCTATGAGAGCTTTTCAAAACAGTTCTTAAACTGACAGTTTTTGCTTCAGTGGGGGCACAGGGGGGGAAATACATGAAAATGTGTTTCCTCCCTCGCGAATGCACACCCGTGATCTAAAAAATCTGAAAAAATTATCAAGGGAGATATTTATGGGTATAACTATAACAAATACCTCAGAAGTCAAAATTCGTTCAACTTTGTTAATAATAGTAGATATGATCCTTGCATTTCACATTTTCTCCAATAAAAGCGTCTTTGACATGTTTCATGATTTTATTCGTTGCTGGTTACTGCATTTTGTAAGTTAAGTACAAAACCCTTCTGACATGAGCATACGTCTGTCTACCCAACTTGTTTATCACTGTTTTCCAATTTTTTGGAAATTCCAATAGCTGCAACAAGTTGTCCCGGTCATTTATTTGTTATTGTAATATTGTTAAGCATATCACTGAATGCTTCTTCACGGAAAGGCTCTGTACATGATGGTTGGATGCTGGAGATTTGCTCTTTCACGGAGATTAGTCGATTTTCAAACATCTCAAGGGCTTTGAATATTTTATTAATTAAATGTTCTGGTGAACAAGTTGAGTGAACAGGAGAGTGGTTCTATAAGGAGGGCTTTGTAACCATTCTAGGGTTCGAAACGAATTTTCTAATAGCGTGAATCGGAGACTTAAATTATTCGTCTAATATGCTGCTTGTCCAAGGAATCATTCAAATTTATGGCAAGCTCCAGAGTTTCTTTCATAAGCACATTGCCTCCGCCATTTTGTTCGACCTTAAAAAATTTTTCTGAATGCACGGCCGATTTTCAAATTAGACACTATTTTCTTAAATTTCTGTATATATCAGAAAATCGGCGCACAAAATTTTCGCACGTTTCGACTCCCTCGGGATCCCAGATTTTAAAAGTGCTAATCAAGAGCTTTCATTTGATACCCCACTCGACGACCTTTGATTTAAAAAATTTTTAAAGTTACTTTGTTATTAGGGGGGACCCCCCTTGATAAATTTAGGCGTGTTTTATAAGACCAACATTTAAGAGACCACCACTTCTGACCTTTTCACAAATTTTGAGCTTTCTAACCACTATAGTTTCTGAGTAAACTTGCAGTGACGCACGGACAGACGGACGGACGAACAGATGGATAGATAGAACGTCAAACTAGTAAGTCTTTGTGCAGTTTTTTTTTTGTCAAGCCCTAAACACTGTAATACTAACAGTGGTATCATAAAAAAAGTTTTGTACAAAATTAATTTTTTTAACGTTTAAGCTCAGGCACATTCGTTGCGAACGTTTTCTCATATTCCTTGCGAACTTTTTCTGATGCCGAAATCCGGGATATATTTTATTAAATATAATGAGTGCACATATCGTGATCATAGTGAACAATTAGTGTTAGACATAAAGCATTGAATCTGAAAAAAAATAATAAGTTCCAATCTTTATAAACTGACCAATCTTTCGTTTTGCGTTCCACGTAGAGTCAAGTGGGTCAATAGTGCGCACTTAAGCTTTGAATCTTCCTAATGTCAACAATTTCAGATAGAATGAACCAAAAAGTTGTTTATAAGTTAAGAGTGTTTGTTAATAAACATCGTAAGAATGGAAACGATATCGTTAATAGCATGAATTATTAGAAATTTAATCGAACAAAATTTATTCAAAATGGGTATACTTTCCCCAATATAGGGGTAACAATGTACAGCAGTGTGGGTAGGTGTACGCAACATAAAATTAAGAGATCCTAACGGTCATTGTTTTTCATAAACATAAGAAAAATTAACAATGCATATTTCTTTCCCTAAGACATAACAGTTACTTAAAATAATCAACATTGAAACTAAAAATTCAATATATTCAGATCAATTTTACGTAACAAAATTATAGATAGGTACTGTTTGTATAGATAAATATTATTTATCATTACATGTATCACATACAAATTGTACTTCCTCATAACTGGTACACTGTTCGTGCCACCAGGTTTTACAAGCAATGCATTGAATCCAGTCTTCAGGCGGTGGATATACATATTTTTCTCCGTTTTAAGTTTAATTTTTAAATCTAATCGTGCTTTTTTTGGCTAATTTCCCTTCTTCTGATTTTTTTCTTCTAATTCTAAATTTCAGGGACTGTTTGTCACGATGATGGACTTCTTTCCTTTTTTCGATTTTGAGTTGCCGCTTTTGGCAATGCTTGTATGGCTGATAATGGGACGGTAGTTTTGCTGGTTGAAGGTACACAAAGTGAAGATGCTGCAACTGCTGTAATTGATGTAGTCAAACTGGCATCTGCGTCTGTTGCTGTCACGGAAGTAACTACATGCATACATTCATCTAAATCTTGGACATTTGGACGGGAAGCTGCCGCAAAATCTTCTTCTGAGAAAATACCGCAATCTATTGGCCAGACCCCGCTAGTTCTAAAGCCAGAAAGGGCATTGTTTAGTCTTCCCACATTTTTAAATGCTTCATTTAACAGTTGTGCTATTTCTGTTTACCCAATCACTCGTCCTGGATGATTGCTTAGCCATTTATCACATTCATATGCGAATTTTATTTTTAATGGGTCAAAAAATCCACGATTAAATGGTTGCATCTTGTGACTACTGGGAGGTGGTAATGTAATCATGTGGTTGCCATTATCACGGTTTTTTGCCTTTCATTGAAATTACTTTTGGAAGTTTTTTGGGAACAGTATTCATACCACTTTCTTCCAAATTGTAGATTTGGCTGAGTGGAAAGTGCTATTTGTTGTTTAAGCATTGTAGATTCCCAAAAAATGTTTTAACCTGGGTCATATTAAAGTATTAAGACTATAAAAGAGATCATCGCTTTCTTTTACATAATTCTTGGTGGGTGTAGCCAAAAATCTTCCCTTACTCTTAGTTGTGTTTCCGATTTTAACAGTTTTCTAAGTGTACTTTCCATTAATCCAGCCACTTTTCATTTGCTTACACCCTTTGTAATCAATAAATTGGCAGCTTTTAGCTGATTCTTTGTGACATACTGATCTGGTGCCCTTATTTTGATAACTTGAGGCATTTTTGCTTTCTATTTGCACTCTGAAAAAGAAAATTTAACAATTCAATATGGAACAAATACAAATTGCTAATGTGGGGTAAGTATACGCATACGCAAACTTACATGATAAGCTGATGCGCACACTTAACTCACTATGTCAAAACAGTATTTGATTCAAATCGCGCAAGGTTGCATCATCATCATCACAAATCTAAAATTATCGCATTTCAAATGGGAGAGCATGTACTGCTTTATGGATATTAGTTGCAAGAAAATGAGGTTAACTCACCGAAAAAAGCTTATGTGCAGAATTTCAGAAAATTTCAAAATGCAGAATTTCAGAAAACTTTCAATTCACATACTTGTGGAAACGAAACGGCCATACGTCACATGGAGTATTGATGAGTGGAGCTGCCATCGCTAAGCTTGAAATCATTTTTGAGATATTCACTCTGCACACACTTACCCGCTGCGCACACTTAACCCACATGACTCTACATGTGCATAGCCATCTTTCAATCTTGCGAGTTAGCCCAATAAACATACCTAAAAGAAAATTTACAGAGCAAGAGATGGTCAGAAAGTAGTCCCTCTTCCTTTTGTTCTTCGTAGTACTTCAGCCCCTATCGGGCCTTTGCTTCCTGCAAATAGCACCTCTCAGTCCATTGACCGCGTCCTCCAATTTCGGAATCCGAGGAGAGATGAACTGTCTTCCTTGACGGTGTCAAAACAGCGTTTCCTAGGTTTCCCCACTGGTCTCTGTCCTTCAGGTCTCCCAGCGAATACATTTTTGGGTATCTGTTGTTTGTCCATAAGTTCCATGTGGCCAGCCCATTGAAGCTTCCGTAGTTTTACTATCGTTGAGACCTCCGGCTTGTCAAAAATTTTCATAAAGGTCATGGTCCCACTCTAGCTGAGCTCCGATTTTTCGCCTCAGGACCCGTCTTGCGAAGGCGTTCAATATGTTTGCGGATGCTTGGGTTAGGATCCATGTTCTGCACCCATAGCATAACACAGGCCTTATCACGGCTTTGTATACTTGGAGCTTTATTTTCTTGTGTATGAAGCTGGTCTTCGAGATCATCAAAACTGAATAAAATATTTTATTTGCAAGCTCTATTCTTCAGTGTATTTCGTCTCTTTCATTAACAGTTATCATTATTTTGGCACCTAAATATACACATTCACCCATATTTTTGATATTGTATTTGCCAAATGTGGTATTTTGTATATTTGAAACAGTTCTTCACGACTGCATCTTAAACTTTGTTTTGTTTTCATTGATTGGTAGCCGTACGAGTTTTGCGTAGCTGTCAAGTTTCAGAAAAGGATCTTAAGCGTTTGATAACGACCGTGACAAAACATTGATGTCATCCGCATAGGCTAACTTATCAGATACAATTTGGAAAATTCATTGCAAACAAATAAAAGTTACGTGCAGCAAATATTACGTTTGAAATAGTTAAGGCTCGTTTGGAGTTATTGGACAAGTATTGATCTCAAGCACCCAACAGCCACAACGTGTCTAATTTATAGTCTCTTTAGCTTTGCAGATGAAAAATATTTTACAAATGACATGTTTTCTGATTTCGCGAATTCTTACCTAATGGCTAAATCATACTTAAATAGAAGGAACGGTCAGCTCATCGAAGCAGCTTAAACTAATCAACAGTGCGTAGCAGTACAAGAAAATATGGTGGAGTTTCGCTCTATGAGTTCATCGATTCTAAAGCAAAAGCAACCATCGTTTAGTTAAGCAAGAAGAATGAGGGACATTTAAGGATGCATTTACTGCAAGGTTTGAGGATGGTCCAAACTTGATGCCCAATGTCAAACTTTAATATCTCATTTATTGCCTTAACAGGGAGGCTGCTATTTGCTTAGCTAGCTTCAAAGTCACAATTGCGAACTTTAACGTGACAGGGCAAGCATTATGTCGGAGTTATGACAAAAAAAGGTCTTCAACTTTCTGCGCAACTCAACTTACTTATCAAAGTCGCTTAGATGAGGCCAGTATCTAAAATTTCACGGTTGTCAGACACAACAGATCAATACATTTGTGCATTCAGACCATTATAATACCCCGTGAAGCATTGAGATTAATGGTTCATTCAAATGATAGTTACAAAATGAGGTGCATCTACCCGTAAAGACTGGGAGAAATGAGAATACGTTCCCAGCTTACAGTCAACTAGTCACATTTCTGCAAAATCACTTTAAATCAATCGAAACTGCTCATTCTAACGATACCACAAACGTAACAAGCGAGCCAAAATCAATAGTAAGTAAATCGATCAAAGTCCGTTACAGCGCACCATTCATCCAAATTTATGAGTGCTCCGTCGAACTCTTAGCCATGGATTAGTGAGCAGTGCATTTCATGCAAAGAAGTGCCCTATAGATATTCTTGTCCATTATTTACTCAGTCAAACGCAGTGTCTATGCAGGGGGAGAGCCAGTTGACAGGAATCCTCTTGAAGATAAGCATTCTTTTGGAAGTGCCACCCCCCACGGACGCGAGGATTTGGAGGTCAGTAAGAGGTTTCTCCTGGGATAATGGTAATGACTCTGACTGAATCTGGTCTACGCTTTGGACAATGAACATGAATTTATACTTTGGGCACGCAGATATGATGATTTGGACTTAGTTGCTTTGCACGGTTCGTGCACGAATCCAATTCAGCTACCATACCGTCTCTGTCCTGGTAAAACCTTGGTAGGTCTAGGAGTAGGTCCAAATTTTGTACCACTGGGTTGGTGGTGTTGAGACAAACTCCTGATTAGCGCTGGTCTAGCTCTGAGCACATGTCCCCATGAGAGCTTGTGCCAACCCTTGCATGGACTTCCTGCTCTGCAAAGATAACTATAGGACCAAAAAGGCAACAGCACACATGAACAGAAAAAGCTACTCCGAATGAGAACCCAATCAAACTGGAGCAGTTTCAACTTGCTAAAAATATCAACAACGACGACGCAACCAGCGGCTGCAGCCACGATCTTAACAGCACATCGGGAGCGGTGCCAATGACAAAAAAATACTATGACAATAAGGACGGACGAAAAACGGAGATTAGCGGACGGCCCAGTCCACACTGAGAATCCTACAGCGATCGGGCACAGTGAAAAAATTATGCAAGTACTAGAGCGTCCTAAAAAGGAACAGCGGGAAATTCTGCAGGACGCGCCAGATGTTTGCGTCGTGGGGGAAAATATAAAGAACATCGAGAACTCTATAATTACTGCTGTGATCGCTACCAAGGCGATCAAAACAAGGGTCTCAAGTCCCTAAATAACAACGAACCATGCTGAAGTCCACAAATTGATCACGTCGGGAAAAGAAGGGAGTGACCATACAAATAAAGTGGCGTTTCTTGATTTCACCGCCACCATTGAAAATGTGGCTGAACTACTGTACTCAGAAAAAGAAGCTGACAACTTCCCCCAAGAAAGGAGGCCACAAAGTACAATTGGCATCCAGCGGTATTAATAAGAAAGGATCATCCGAAAAGCGGGAGAAATTCTAAAAAGAATAAAATCTGCATGCAACTTACTAAAAATGGGCTCTTTGAACAAGAGAAGCTCTTGGGCCGCATACGGCATTACCGGGGGAGGAGCCAAAAACGAGTAAATATCTCGGTTAAGTTCGTGAACCAGTTATATCGACCAGGCGAAAACAAAATGGCGGTCATTTTAGACGAAAAATCGTGAGTATAGCTCCAATTTGGATGAAATTTGGTACAAAGGTTCACTGATGTATGTGACGAATCTCACAATAAAAAATCCAAAGTCGGTAAGGCTGAAACAAAATGGCCGCCGCTCAAAAGTCGAAAACCATACAAAACCTTGTTGTTGTAATTGTGGTCAAAGCTTTCAACAGATGTTCATGAAATTCCGCATTTAGATAGAAGCTATAAGTATCTTAAGAATCATGTGAAAAAAACTGGAGGTCAGGTCGCAAAAAACAAAATGGGGCGGCCAGTTGAAGCTCAAAACTTCAAAGGCTTCCAAAAGTCGCAATTTTGATCCGACGTATATGAAACTTGGTTTTAAGATGATCATGCATGTGCAAATTTCAAAATAGCGGTGGCTTAGTTATGCGTGTTTTCAGGTTTTTGTGGCCCTATAGCGGTCACATTTTCCAACGGAGTTTGATGAAACTTGAGATTATGGATCTTTGTGTCTTGTACTAAGTCGAAAATTTAAAATCTAATATTTTTAGCTGCCAATTTTACTTAAAATTGAATTATTTTGCCCTGTCTAGAGAGGTCTTAGCACGCAAAGATTTAAAATAATCCAAAATCAAATGCCTGCATTCAAAATGGCGGCTCCCAAAGGTCTGAAGGCAAGCACAATTCTCTATTTTAGTAGCAACTGAAATAATGAATACTATTCATGGAAACGGTTTAAATTACTTAACTTGGAAGTATTTATAAACCAGACCATTTTTAAGATATTGTAAAATATTTTTAACCATACCCTAAAAAATTATAAAATCGTGACTTGTCTGTCCGTCCGTTTGTTCGTGCGTCATAACAAGTTTTCTCGCAAACCACATGAGCTAGAATGTGGAAATTTTCTACGCAGGTCAAAAGTGGTGCCTCTTGAAAGAAAATATTTTAAGTTATTTAAGGGGGGTCTCCCCATACAGTGAGGTGACTTTGTTTATGTCTGTAGCCCTCTAGTAGCCAAGTGTCTCAACAGATTCCGGTGAAACTTGAAATTAAAAGTTATTAAAGCAAGTTAATTTAATTTAATTTAATTATGCAAATCAAATGACAAATAAAAAAGTCGAAAATTTACAGCTTAATATTTTTAACAGCCGTTTTCAATAAAAATCAAAATGACGGCCCCTGATAGTTCAGAAAAGAATTGGAAATGTAAATGTTAATGGCAACGCAAGTGCTGTTTAAACTTTTATGGAAATCTTTTGAAATTATCTATTTGAGCTACAATATTTAGGCCTTTGTGTGGTAACCAGTGTGAAATGTGTAAACAGCAAATGTGAGAAGGGCAAAACCAGTATTTATATGTTTAGAACAATTTATTATCCGCCGATTTTCAATATGTAATCCATACGTGTGGAACTCAACTTAATTAGCAAAATATTTGCGCCTCTATAAAGGGTCTCTAACGTCGGCAGATTCCTTTTATGTTAATAAATACCCATGTGGTGCTACAAAAATTGTAGTAGGAAGTCTAGTCGTAGGCAAGCCAAATTCTATTTCGAAACCTTACGCTACATACGAGAAATTTGCTTACCCGGCATCCTCGCCGGCCGCCCGCTGATGATGTGGGTGTATCACAATATTGCTGCAATCTTAAGGCCATTATAACTACTATTCAAATATAAATCCTATTAACTATGCTTTAAAATTTCCAATAAATATTACTCGACGTTTCCTTTGACAAAACTCGTATATATCACGTCTATTAATTTACGGCCAATAACAATCTGCCGTGCATAATCCACTATGCTCGCGCAATAATAAGATCCAGCTTGTCGCATGGAAAACGGAGATAAATCAGGAAAATTGGTCTCATTAATCTTCTACTCCGAAAGTTCTACCATGTGATTAGCACCGAGGACCACTAGCTACTCTCGCTAGTTTCCATTCTACCAAAAGTTTGCAAAATATTACAACAGTTTGAAGAAACGTCTCGTTTAACTGTGATTTGTATCTACTTCACCGAGAGAAAGTAAATTAATGTTCAAAACAAGTTTCTTGCATCAAAACCTGATTCACCCTCGGAAGCCGCACGCACCTGCCCACAATAGCCCCAAATTGAACGCCGATCAGTCCATTAACCCACCAAGGCCATAAATTCAATGCAAGAAAATTGAACTGAATGCAAAAGATAATGATACTAAAGTACCATGAAGAGTTATGTAACAAATGAAAAATGTCTGAAAAAATTCCAACATCATAGTCAACATATTTCTGCATGACTTAACTCGCTGGTGGTTGGTTTGTGCGTTCGTCCATTCATGCAAACCTTCATGTAACGAGTCTCAAACCAAATAAATCGAAATGCGTCAGCAACAAATTTAATGAAAGTTTGTCGCTGATTGCTTGGGAAATTTATTTTCATATAGAGTGATTTCAAGAAATCAAAATTTCTTACTTCACATACATACAAGTACACTCCGTTTAGTTTCTACCATTTCGATGGAGGGAATTTATATGCTAAAGGAGAATAATTAAAGAATTCTCATGTTTAGCTGGGAGACAGTTGTGTCTAGTTTTCATGGGTATAGGAGTTTTCCTGGAAAAACTGCTTGCGCAGAAATAGAAAATCGAACAAAACACAACAACTGGGTTTACAATAACTAGGGAGAAATTGAAGATATTCAATTTATTCGCAGTTCTATGGAAATGTTTTGTTTGTAATATATTCGCGAAAAAAGTAAGTCACTGGAGTACATTCTGGACATTTTCATATCACAATGAATTAGTATTTTTGCCTCATTACGAGTATTCGCTGGGCCAAGGATCACTGATAGATATTCTTTGCATTATTCACATTGATCGCATGATTAGCACTCATTAACACTCTGGGAATTCTTGAACCATTGTGTTCAATTGGACTGCGTATTGACGATTCGCAGCAAAGGATGTCGCTTCTTGAAAGAAGTTTAATCTTCCGTTGTTTTTACGACACACCACCACTTCTGATGCAACACCACCGACCGATCCATACATGGCGCCTTTAAGTAGAATATGCGCTCGCTGACCATCTGAGGTGCACGGCAAAATCAATAAAACAAAATACCTCGATCTCGATAGCGGTTTTGAAAACTATAGCGGTTTCGAAAACGATAGCGGTTTCGAAAATGTGACGATCAATCACAGACTCCTCGATCCGCCAAAGCAGATCTCAGCTTAATCACCAT
This sequence comes from Odontomyia ornata, assembly GCA_963969285.1. NCBI lineage: Eukaryota > Metazoa > Arthropoda > Insecta > Diptera > Stratiomyidae > Odontomyia > Odontomyia ornata. The sequence continues at coordinate 12,712,815 of OZ017740.1, forward strand.
GCCGCACCGGTAAATTCAGACAAGCTTCCAGCCCAGCCAAGTTAGATTGCACTCGGCAATGCGACACATGGATAGGATGCATTATAACAGTGTTCCCATGTTGAAATTTTCAAATGCAGATTTGAGTAATAAAGTTAATAAAAAAAATATAAATTGAAAGTTTAAATCATGATAAAAAGATAAATATTATAAAAAATACCAATGTAAAGGGAAATTTAAGTTTAATATATTGTCGCGTGTTATTGGTTCGCGGCCTATAATTTTAATGTTCCGGGAAAGTGAAAACGCAATATCTTTTAATTTAAGTCTAAAAGTGTTTATTTGATCATAAATATGCACAATAATCAGTTTAACACATGCACTAATTTTAATTTTCACTATCAAAAAAATCTAACACTTGTCCATAAATTTCTTATCGCAATTGTCTTCTAAATCACTTCACTATTACGAAAATCACTTCCCACACACTATCGCAGTTCTTATCGCGATCGAATGAATGATCCCCCGATTCGTTCAGCTCGCCTTTATATAGGGTCTCTACCTATTCACCCATTTCTCGTACATTGGCGAATGTTCTACCGAGAGGTACCTGGTAGATTCGAGCAAATTAATGAATGGAGTGACGTCACTTGCAGATGTTGATCATGCTTGTTGGGTTCTCGTGGGTTCGAGTAAATTCATTTGTTGACGTTCTTAATGATTATGAAAACAATTGCGACAGTAGCTCGCAGAATTATTTGTACATGTAATTATTTGTACATGTAACAATATAAACAAAATACTATAAATTTATATCTATAAAAATAAAAATTTCTTTTTTGCTTAATTTTATAATCTACCAAAATTTAAATTTTAGTAATTAAATTTTTCAAATCTACTAGTGAAATTTCGGAACAGTGTTATGCGAGTTTTCGGGCTATTGGCTTAGGCGACTGCTCGATTACTACAATACCATTGACTGATATCACCACTCAAACAGCTCCACATGCATTGATCGATGTTTAGATTTCATGCTTGTAGTGAATTTAATAATGTTCAAATGTCCGTAAAGGACTGCAGCGATGTTCTGCTGCCTCGGCAGAAGAAGATGAAAATATCTGCCGAGAATGCCCTCGTCTGGGGACGCGTGAATGCGCTGGCAGGCTAGCATTGCGGTGTCGTGGGGCGGGTTCATTTCCCCAGCATGAGGACCCACTACAAAAAAATTTCGCACTCACGAATTTGGTGGTCAGTCGATCAAGAGGCGACCGAAGTCACAAAAAGTGTAGATAACTACACCGAGAGAGAAAGTACTTGTTCCGAGAACAAGTGGAACCTGAAAAAAACGGCGGACTTGAGGTAACCTCGTCGTTACCCGACGAAGCTCATGGCCCACAAATGAAAGAAGGGCAACCGGGTGGTGATGGAGCCCCTTCGCACCCACCCATCCGGATTTAAATCCATATTTCCATACTTCTGAGTGGAAAACTCATACAACTTGACTTGTATAAACTTTCCCATCAGAAGGGGAGTACCCCGGTGACCAAATTATGCCATAGAATTATACAATTCGATTGCATAACGCTATGCCATAAAGAGGCACTCTGCTTGGGCCACTCAACCCGCGATGTCACCTGAAACAAAGAAAAAAGGATTTAATTGCACCCGGCGGCTGGCTCATGGTTTTAGGGGGCAGCCTGCCACCGTACTGAGTCCTATACCCGGTCAGAATTATCAGAAAGGAAAGACCAAAATTGGAATTTACTCAAACATTATTATTTCTATATAATCAAAAATTCTATAAACATAACTCGACGATAAACAAATTCTTCATTATTATTCCATCTTTACTTTAATAATTTCAGTGTTCAGCATACGTCACAGTTAAATAATTGCGTTGTTCTCTTGTGTAAGATTTATTTACTCTAACATGAATTCAAATTTCCTTTTTTTTCAAAAATAATAATTTATAATAGAACCTTATCGTACAAATGGGATTATTAAAAACCGAATTTTATGTGCATTTTCGTTTGCTTAGCGCAAGAGACCAATTGAAATTTAGGCAGTTTAGTAAATAACGAACAACATGTGTTTAATAACATTTAAATACTAATATATAAAAAAAATAAAGTTAATTCAGAACAAAGGGCGTACTCACCTACATGTCCGCGAGCGCTCGAGGAGATAGGTTATACGGTGTTGCCTTCATCTGGTTGGAGATTATTCATGGTAATAACGATAGATATTTACATTTAGAAAAAGTTACAATTATTATTATTAATGAAAACTTCGAGTATCATTAATGAAAACAGGAAATGATATTAATAGCACTTAAAAAGGTCCTATCAGTTCGGCAAGAATCACACTGCATGAATTTGTGTCCACCTTCAACTTATTGAACCTAACTTTGAAGCTCCACAATGGAGGTATGTACTGATTGATTAAGATGGAATCCTGTCCTAATCTTCCGTATTGTATAAATTTGTCCAATGTTAGGAATAAGGAATCGCCAATCATCACACTAAGATTGTTTCTATATACTCTCATCATTTTTCTAGTGAAATCTTCTGTTCCCTTCGTTTAAACTTATTCCCACACATACAAGGTATCAATAATTCACTTTGCGTATTACAATTGCCATCCAACTCGTTACGCTCGCTGTGTTAGTTGGCTTCTCTCTTCCATTGCTGAAGCCCACCTCGTAAAACATTAAATCACCGTCAGCCACATTACCGTTACAAACAGAATGCAACCTGATCTAGCTCAACTGTTCGCGGAAGTCTTTAACTCATTCCCACCTGAGCTGAAAAGTGCAAAATCTTTGGTCATATTCAAAACACTGAATTTGATGCGTTTGTGTATATATTATGGCTAAGTTCTATTTTCTTAGTAAACACTTAGAGTTTGAAATAGCGAAATTAGATGTTTCCTTTAAATCAGCACTTTTGGGCAGTCTACAAAGTTTTTACATTTAATTTCTTTTAAACAAACGCACTAAATGAGCTTCAATGTAACTGAATGCCCCTTTCATATAATACAGACCGCTCACGCTTTTACCAGCCACTATCTTTCAAATTTGACTCACGTTTACAAGCTAAACACGTTCGAATAATTAGCTTAGTCTTCACTATTTTCATATTCCACAATCAATCCGACATCGTTTAAATGAAGCCTGTTTTCGCTGCCGATCCATTCTGGCCAATCCATGTGAACTTTGATTAGTTTCTTCTGTAGTAATGTATTGCGCAGGACAATTGCTTTTGAGTTTTATTCCCAACTTATCTACCCAAAAATGTCCAACTGTTTCTCTTAACGGTCCGTGTGTTAAAATAGGTTTGCATAGATGTAATCAACATTTGCACGATGGATAATTATTCGAGAATGATTGTACGGCTTAACATCTCTGTAGTGATTATATAAACGATTTAGATTTTTATTCGATGTACTCAGGAAACCTGATTTTCTTTTCCTCTTTTTCGAATTTCTCTTTGATTTCACAAGCCTATATCCATATTGCAAAACCTTTGCACTCTCCTTCCGTTATATTCCTCTAGCACACCTTTATTCCAATGATCCCATAATTCATGTTACAATTCCACCTTACAGTTTGACATTCTATCCCAACACTGGTTTTAGTTTCTCCACATTCATTTTTGCCTATATTCGAAATCAACGACAACCAGGACGAACCCAAAACTGTTTTCCCCGGGGATGGCTATAAGTGTTCAGACAGAATAAAAAAAAACCGCTCATTTTTGCGGATTTGACTATTTCCTTTGCACTATGAGAAAGCTGTCATGATTCCACCTCGAATGTAACAAAAAATTCGCCTTCAAGCGCAACTGAATGACCGCGAGCTGTTTGGTAAAAGGCAATATTCTCGTGCCTTCTGCACAATTTTCCGTGACGATGAATGGCGAATTGTGTAAAAAAAACGTTTTGCGATTAAAATAAAAATATCCGCGGCAACTACAAGTTAGAGGTGATGGAAGGAAAAAAATATATAATTTTGAGTCATTTGGCAGATGCCGCACGCACGTATATCGCACAAGATTTGTCATCTCGTCACGGCGGTTTCTTCGCGACTCCCCCTAATCCATTCTTCTCTTCATTTCCATCTTGACGAGATTCGTTTAATGCAATGTAATAACCAGTTCTGCGTCAATATCGGTCAGCTTAAATTTTCCGTTTCAACCACACTCCGCGAGCATTATCTTGATCCACTTCTTGTTCGTGATGTATTTTTGTAGGTAAATTCAATATTCGTGGCATCGTCATAAATAGAGTGGTAAAACTTATTATTTTTTTTTTTTTGGAGCTGACGAAACGATTACCACTGGAAATGAAATATTTTCACGAAGAAACGATTGAGTGGATGTAGGAGTTAGATTTAATGTTTGTTGTTCTGAGATATTCAATCCTAGACTGAACTTGCTATTATAATCATGAAGAGAATCGATAAAATTTTCTTGTACGGGAAATCAGTAACTGAAAATATTGTTAAGTTTTGAAGATCATCTGATGTTCCTATATCAATCATGAACTCAATATTATCTAAAGTGATGATATCTGTATGTGTGTTTTTCGATGGAAAGCTTTTCGTTTGAAGATCATATACGAAGCGTTGTGATCCGATGTAATCATACGACTCGCCGTTGAACAGCATAAAAAAACGTTTTTCTGACCTCCTTTCGGGCCATTAATGATTGTGGATAATAAATTTGCTATGCTCACTACAACTGAAAAATGAAACGAGAGAATCCAGTGCTCCGAGTCCTATTCCATCGAAAAAACTGAAGCAGTATCTAATCGTGCAGAAACTACAATAAACTTTTCGGAATTATCCACTTTTCTTTCAGCAGGGTCTACAATCTTTCGTGGGAAAAGAGTTGTGTAAATATTTCTACCGCTTAGGGGATCGCAAAATTTTGGTAGGAGCTAAGTTATTTGTCACAGTTGTTCGACCCATTCAGACTTCTGAGGTCACAGCTGCCGACATCAGCGCATTCACTTGAATGCTGCATAATGATCGATATTTCTGATTTGGCATATCAGAATTATTGAATTTTTCATAACAATCAACAATTTTTGTAATCTTTTCATCATCACCGACGTAGTAAATAGGAAACGGAAAGTCCTCATGAAGTAAACCTGTTCTGGCTGGATTGTAACGAGACAAACTCTCGCAAGCTGGCTTTTTGAGCCATACCTACTCGATTACTACATGCTACCGGGTCGCACTATGGTTTACAACAGATTATGGACGGTAATTTGAATCAACATTGTTCAGAAAATTGAATATCTTGCTTGAAATTACTCATTTGCAAATCACAGCCTGTCATCCAAAACCAAACGCAATGATTGAAAGATTATATCGCACTCTCAAAGCCTCAATCATAAGCCGGTCAAAAGAGTTGCCAAACATTCTTCATACTCATAATATTGATATTGACTCAACACTAACTGAAATGATATACGGATGTGTATTAAAATTTCCAAAACAATTTTTTGGGGAAACGACGCAATCAAATTCAATAGAAACCGAATTTGCAAAAAATTTCATGCATATGATGACAAATTTAAAACCAATGCAAGCCAGTCGGTACGTTGAACATTCAATTTTTGTTAATAAATCGCTCGTTATGTTCTGACATGGTTACAACGACCGTCAAAAGGGCCATATTAAGTTATTTACCGCAACGATAAGTACTTCAACGTATCAATCAACGAGAAATAAGTAAACATTTCAATTGACCGCTCCTTTCGCCAAACCATTGGATCATGATCAAATCGATGATTTGAGCCAGATGAATTGACGAAGGAAGCGACAAAACCGAAAGGAGTACAGCCTTTGGCGTCGTACAAAAGCAGATAGGAAAGAACAGTGAAGATACTGTAGAATGGAGTAGTGCCCTCGCATATTGGTCATTTTATTTAAATGAAATTCTTTATTTTGTTAAGCATTCAAATATTCCTATTTTCGTTAACGTGTAAACAGACTTAACATTTTTGTATTCTGAAATTAGGATACCAATTATTCTCGCATGCATACGTCCTGACAATTAGTCACTCAGTCTTATTCTAGCCGCTCATTGAATAAACATCAACATTTCATTTTGTTCAAAGTTTTGCGAATAATTAAATGACAATTGTTATTTACTACATATTCGAAGTTTCATTCAATTGTTTCATTGGATATTTGATCAACAACTAAATATTAATAACTATTGTTTTAAGAAGTTTCTCACATTAACACTATTCCAATGTTTTTTTTTACGAATTTGGAAGCAAGATATAAAAATATCTTATCACCCGCAACTGACTCATATAAAGAAGGAGTTGTACCGTTCTGATGAAGATCTTAAATCCCATCCATCTTGCCTCTTGAATTTTCCAATTCTCCCAACGGCTTAATGTCGATTAAAAGGATCGTCATCCAAATTATTGTCGGCAAGAAGCATTTTGTTGCCGCATTAGCTGAGCCGAGCCGTTTGCACATCATAATGGGGGCAGGTGCTGAACTAGCACAAAAGACATCATCACCCCCTGAGGTTAACCGATTTCTTCCTTCTATTGGGAAACCAACCTTCAAAAGCGACCAAATTTGAAAGATCGATGGATAAGGTCATTTTAGTGTTTGTTGTTTCGTTGATTCGCCTCGAACAAAGTGCTCCTGAACATCCGAGACGATGAATACCATGTCAGCATGGACACAAATAAAAATGTCCTTTTGTTCCCGTATGTAGCGCATATGAGCTGTCGCCACATGCTACCATTGCACTCGCAAGATAGATTGATGATACTTCCGAGAAACTTATTAATGCAAATAAGATAGAGGGCTAAGCATGTCGACAACACAATTATAATGTCATTTATTTGAAAAGAATTTGGTTACTGATATTTTTTCCTTTGACAACTGATAGAGTAGGTTTGGAAACGTTTGTTATTCTCATAAATGCATATAACTAGCGATTTGTTCTATTATATTTGAACAGATAACCGATACCTTTTACCATACAACCAAGAAACAATCAATTTTCGCTGAGCAAATATTTTCCACAAACATTTCTGATAAGGTCCTTACGAATATGCTTCCGTTCTTGAACATCCTCACTCACCCCAATTTCGAGGAAAAATATACATGTATATTTTTTAAGCACTTCGCTAAAGAGACAATTTTGTTTTAAATCACGCTTGTTTCAATTACAAAACAAGGACACGTGCCTGCTATTGAAACTGGTTCAACGACACTCGTCTCTGAAGAGGGTGGCTTCAATCAGACGCGAGAAACTTAGGCTAAACACACGTGCCCACTCCATGTGTTAGTTTTACACTTTTGCACGTAGTAAGACGATTATTTCATATGCCCGGACTGAGAAATGACTTTGTTTTTGGTAAAAAATGAATGGAAGAGATACAGGAAATATTGGTATGGATGATGATTGGAGGTTGCAGGGTAATGTTCAGTTTGGTGAAAAATCGATTAACAGTCTGACATACTCGCGACAAGTTTAAATTGAATCAAAAATTATTTTGATGCTTTTAGTTAACATTGCCTTCAATTAACAGTTTAACAATATTAAGGAGAAATAGCGAGATGTACCTACCTTGTTTGCAATGCAATATTCAATGCAATGCAATATTACAAATAAGGTTAGTCAGTAATATTCAAAGTTGAACCTGGAAATAGTCACACGGATAAGAGTAATACTGACCATATCATCTTCTCAGTAGGTTTAAATTTTTACCAGCTATAAAAATATCCTATTTTCCCTTTGTCAGGAAAACCAGGAGGTCGTGCAAGAAAACTGTTCAGGTTTATTGTCCAGTAATAAAGATTTATTAGAATACAAAAGTACAACTTGTCTCGACAGAATACAAAGAAGAACTGAATTTGACAACTATCGTTGTGTTAGATTAAGAACAAAAATAGCGCTTAAAAGGGAATTACAAAAGGGCGGTTCGATTTGAATATAACACAAGGGATAAAAGTACTGATTTAACACTCCACCTCAAAGCGATAATCGTCTAAACAATCTGTTTTTCGATGCCCATGTAATTTAGACAGTTCCAATGTTTGGGAGTGGTTAGCCCTTTGGTGAGCACGTCTGCTGGCATCTCCTCAGTAGGTAGGTACTCCAGATTGATCTCGCCTGCGGAAATAGCCTCTCTCACAAAATGATGTCGTGTATCTATGTGTTTGGTTCTCGTGGGGTGCACAGGATTCTCTGCCAACTTCTTCCTTACTCCAGATGTCACCCTTTGACAGCTTAACTCCAGGAACAAGTGGCGTTGCAACTGGCCGACAGTCCGACATCCCGAAGCGATCGAGTATGGCCAGCACATACCCGCGTTGACTCATGGTGATCGTCGACTCGTCCCGAGCAAACTCAATTCCCAAGCAGTATGACACGTCGCCCAAATCGTTGATCTGGAAGGACTTGCTCAGAAACTTGTAGACTTCGTCGATCCTCTTGGTATCACGTGACAGGACAAGAATGTCGTCGACGTACACAACGATCAGCAGTGAATCGTTGTCTGCATCCTTTACGTAGACGCTCGCGTCTCTTGACGTCGGTCTCGCCCCAAACTTCAGCAGCTCCGAGTCCAGATACTGATACCAGCATCGTCCCGCCTGTTTCAGGCCGTATAGAGCCTTGTGCATTTTGCACACCTTGTTCCTGGACGATAGTTGGGGCAGCATCTTTGCAGCCTTGTTGACCACTTCACGGGAGCCGTAGTTGTTCTCGATGATGAAATTCAGGACATTACTTGCATAATGTGGCAACTCCATCCAGATCTCCTCGTCGATGACACCGTTCAGGAAAGCGGTAGAGACGTCAAACTGTCGTACATGCATGCCATGTTGTGCCGCAAATGCCATGGCGAGGCGAATTGAGCTGAATCGAGCCACAGGAGCGTAGGTCTCGCCGTAGTCCATCCCGGGGCATTGGGTGAATCCCCTGGCCACGACCCTAGCCTTCCGTTTGGTGACTGCTCCATCAGCTCCGTACTTGTTTCTAAGTACGATGCGGCTGCCGACAGTTGTGCGATTTTTCGGGCGATCCTCCAAGGTCCAAGTGTTGTTTTTTAAAATCGATGAAAATTCGTCTGCCATCGCCAGCATCCACTCGTATTCCTCTGGCCTGGAGACTGCTGACTTCAGTTAAACTTCCGCGATGAGGGCAGTATCTTCTTCTCCAGTTGTATAGTCTTCATCTCCGCTCGCGTCGCCCTGTACAGCATCGTTCTGTACAGCATCGTTTGCCTCTGCCACGTCGACACTTTCGGCAACATCATTCCTCCCCGCGATCTCATTTCTCTCCGCGACAGGATGTTCCCTTGGTCTACCAGGACGACCCGTGTAAATCTTCCTCGGTCTGCCTGGTCCGCGCTTCATCGTTGGAGTTTGTCCGACTGGACCTGGGGCTGGAACTTCAACTGGCTCAAAACCCCTGTTTTCTGCTGTTGTTTTCAGGAACTGGACATCTCGTGAGATCTCGACACGTCGCTCCTCAGGTATCCAGACCCTGAGTGCCTTCGAATCTGCAGCAGGGCCGAGATAAACGCCTTTCCGGGCACGAAGTCCAAACTTTCCGGTATCCTTGGTCCAGTTCAGGCAGTAAACCGGTACTCCAAACTCCTGAAAACTGCTCACATCCGGGACCTCTCCCATCTACAACTCGAACGGAGATTGGCCGTCCAATGCTGAAGTTGAACAGCGGTTTCTGGTGAAGTTCGCGGTACACACTGCTTCTGCCCAGAAGGTAGGAGGAAGACCGGGCTGGATCAACAAACAACGAGCCATCTCGACCAGAGTGCGGTTCCTCCGTTCAGCTATACCGTTTTGTTCCGGATTGTTCGGAACGGTTAGTCGACGTTTGATCCCAGAGCGCTTCAGGAAGTCATCGAACTGGTTGTTTGAATATTCGGTGCCATTATCGGATTGCAGGCACTTAATCTTCCAGTCGTGCTGCGTCTCGACCGTCTTCTTGAACGCCTGGAACTCGGAGAACACCTCGTTTTTCCGTCGCAAGAATCGCACCTCGCCCCATCGAGTAGCGTCATCTATAAAGGTGACGAAATACCTGGCGTGACCGTTGGATTGCATGCGCATCGGTCCGCACACATCCGAGTGTATCAGCTCGCCTGGGGCTGACTTCCTCTCGGAGACCTTGGGGAAGGGCTGGCGTGTCATCTTCGCCTTGATGTACACCTCACAGTCCACCGTTGTATCGTCGTCGCTCAAATCAAGTCCTCGGAGAACGTTGTTTTTGGATGCCTCGCGAATGTCCTTCACGTTTAAGTGACCCAAAGCCTTGTGCCAATCCATCAGGGACTTTTCGTGATCCCGGCTAGCAAGCGTGGCGCTCGGCTGCTCGGCAGCGTGCGAGTCGTTCACAAAATAGAGTCCGTTGACTCGCTCCGCGCACAACACCACGCGATCGTCCTTCTCGCTGACGACTTCCGCCGAACGTTTGCAAAAGTCACTCGGTAACCTTTGTCCACGATCTTCGCGACCGATAACAAGTTCATGCGTAAGTCCGGCACGTACAGCACGTCACTCAAGTTAACTGTCTCATCGTCTTCGTTCACTCGGGTAACCAATCGCGCGACACCCTTAGCACTGACTTTCGTGGAGCTAGAATTGGCCAGGTTCAATGAGTCTGAAAAGTTCTCATCTACACTCTCAAAACAGTCAATGTCACTGGCCATGTGCGCGGTACAACCACTATCTAGACACCACCGTTTTTGCGTCGAATAAACCAGCATGGAACTCTCGTCACCAGGTGCACTCGATTCCACAGCAGCGTACAGGGTAAAGCTACCAGTCTTCGTCTTGTCCTGATCGCTCTTCTTCTTGGATCGACAACCTGCTGCTTTGTGACTCGGTTTGTTGCACTTGTAGCACTTGAACGGGAATTTCTCCGATTTATCCGTTTTCTGTTGATTCGACCTATCCGCTACCATCGCGTTCTGCACTGGTCCATTGTTCTTTCGCGCGTCACTTTCTTCCACGATTTTGATTTGCAGTGTTTCCGGAGTGGGGAGCTCGTCACGTGACTCGATAGCAATCGGGAAACTGCCGAAGTTGGCCGGTAAACTGTAAAGCAACAGTATCGACAGTAGGTCATCGTTTATCGGCACTTCCATGTCGCTCAGTCGGCCAACAGCGTCAAAGAATTTTCGCAGATGATCGCGAACGTCGTCGCCCTCGCTCATCCTCTGTAAGACGATTTGTTTCAGCAGGTTCGCTTTCCTCGCGGGGCCCTTGGACTGGTAAACAGTCTCCAACTTTAGCCAAAGTTCTCTCGACGTCGCACAATCTTTGACCTGTTTCAGTTCCGAGGATGAAATCCCCAGGAAAATGTCCGACATAGCCTTGCTATCGCCCGTTTTCCATCCTTCTATTTCGGCGTTGTTCTCTTCGCCTGGCTCAGGCTTTACCTTTGAGCCATTCACGTAGCCCCACGCGTCATTTTTTATGAGTAGGGCCCTCATGTGGATCTTCCACGCATCAAAGTTGTCCTTTGTTAGAAGTTCGATGCGCGTCGGGGTGGTGGTAGCCATCTTGAATTTTTGGTTGCTTCGTCGAACGTTCGAGAATCAAACACAACCTCACTCTCGCGTACCGATTTCCGATCAATCTAACTTATTACAATTTCTTTTATTTCGCGCCGCGTGACCTGGGCCCATAACCTGTCAGGAAAACCAGGAGGTCGTCCAAGAAAACTGTTCAGGTTTATTGTCCAGTAATAAACATTTATTAGAACACAAAAGTACAACTTGTCTCGACAGAATACAAAGAAGAACTGAATTTGACAACTATCGTTGTGTTGGATTAAGAACAAAAATATAGGTGGCTCCACAAGCGATTAAAAGGGAATTACAAAAGGGTGGTTCGATTTGAATATAACACAAGGGATAAAAGTACTGATTTAACACCCTTCCCCAATAAATGGTTATAGTTGTTTGTGTGGTCTAGTGGTTGGAGCATGAACGCATAAGCCGAAGGTCCCAGATTCAAATCTCGTTGGGAGCAACGTGATTTAGTTCAGGGGATTTTTCGGACAGACTACGAGTGTTCACTCAGTGGTGATATATACTGATTTAATCAGATCATATCATAGCTGAGCACGTACACGGGGGCATGGTACTGACCAAACCAACTTCTTTGTTCTACTATTCGTAATTTTTTACCATCTTTATTACCAAACAATTTATACCTCCTAATCCCCGTACAAACTTGCCCATTACGATACTATTGATGCAGGTTTTGAAATGCTTCTCTCCATTGACGTTTAGCATTGGATGCATGGGTAAATGTTGGAAGGTAGTGTAGGTACTGGCCCATCGGACTCTTAAACTGGGGGTTTACTGGGACCGTGGGTTCAAGTCCGCTTGGGCGCAAGGAAATCTTTTTAGTTTTTTCAAGTGTTCCTGTGTGTATAAAAATTAGCATATAGCTAAGCGTTATAATGGCATTGTTTTATTTGTCGGAAGTCAAGAGATCAATCGAGGGGACGGGATTGAAGTGTACACTTCAACGGTACGACAGCTAATGATTGGAGAAAAGGGTTACGCGATTGGTTCAGTCAGGTGATAGCGAAAGTTGGTAGTGGAGTCTTACCAAGGTGGCTAAAGAAAGCAGACGGCACCGAAAAACTAAATTACGAAGGATCTCGAGTAGAAAGGAGAGTATCTGGGGTGTACTTGAACAAAACAAGCAAAGTTTGAACTAAAAATCTCAAGATTCTTCAAAAATGTGGTGGTTATTAGGTGGTTATAAAAATTTAAGAGAGTGTTTTATCGCATTTTATATGAGCAATCAAATATACTAGAATATAGTTATCTTGGAAATTAGGAACCAGTGAAAGACAAAACAGATGACATCAAAATTCTGTCACGGTCAATAACAACTGCCGAAGAACTTTTCCTGAAACGCGACAGCAAAACAAAACTAGTAGGGCTAAAAATCAATGAAAATAAAACAAAGCTTATGACGCAGTCGATACCTCAAATAAACGAAATATCACACTTGGTGAATACAGTATCGAAAGTGTGAGCAAATTTGTGTATTTAGGCGCCGAAATAATGAAAATGGGTAATGAAAGAGACGAAATACGCCGGAGAATATAGTTCACAAATAAAACATTTTATTCAGTATTGACGATCTTGAAGACCAGCTGCATACACAGGAAACGAAAGCTCCAAGTATAGACCGAGACAATTGGAGGCACTATTCGCAGAAAGCAAAGGCCCCAGAGGGGCTGTGGTGCTAAGAAGAAGAAGAAATTAAACATATTCATAATAAAATATAAAATTTTGAGCAACAAGACCACTGTTTATCAGTGTAATGGTAACGACGCTCTTTATTTTGCGGAGGTTTACTATTTGTCTCGTTAGCACATTTTACCTCTCTTTTAATTTCCCGATCAGCTGGTGAACTTGCTTGTTAGTATATATGCTCTGCTTTTGGTCAACATAAGTCCAAGGCATATGAAATTACGTATTTGACATTCAGCTTTTGGTCTCATTGTTTGAAATTCGTGCTATGAAGATTGGGCATTCTATTTTCTTTTTCTTCTTTTAAGGCTTTCTTTAGCGTTATTTAGTTGAATGAAATAATAATTCTTGCATGAAACAATAACTCTTATTTTACCGTATGGTTGTTTTTCCGTCTCTTCAAAGTAAACTCGCGCATATCCATGAAGTTCTCTCCAACTCTGACGCACTTACAAAGCTTAGAGACGTAGCTGGTAAAAACTGATATACTGTAGCACACAATGAACTGGAAATCTCGAGATTAAAATTCGTAGTGTGTTAAGGTTACTGTTGGAGGTCGTTTAGTCTAAAGTGGTTTGATATTCCTGCAACGCTCTACGAAATCAGATTGAAATTACCTAATAACATTCCTTTCCGCTGTGATGATTGTAGTGGTGTAACCTTAACGGAAACGACTCGGATCTTAAAGAAGCAGAAAAAAATGCTAGCGAAATCCGTAGCCGACTGGATCTTCCCTTTAAGATAGAGATTGCGAACAGGCAATCATTTGGTGTGCCTAAAATCTTAACATCCAGCTCTGACTTAGCTTTCCTCTCAGTATCTGCTCTAGCATCCTATCCTATCTGAAATCTCAGTGGCTATCTCCAGGACTATTTTTTTCTTGAAAAGCCGTCGGGCCTGGCTTTCTTTCCAACTCAAAGCAGCAAAGCCAGATGGTTTTTTTAAGAAACGAAATAAAATTGGTCTTCAGATATCAAATAAAAAAAATAATTTTCTAGCACTAAGGTTGATGTTAGTAAAGGCGCGATACCTAAACGGTAAACAGTGAATATGAAACAAAACTCACCATTATTGTCTGGGATTTCCCCACAATTCTAAGAAGTCCTCTAGTCTAGTGTTGCACAGGACAACGTCATTTCAGTTTCAGGATAATGTTATAAAACATGTAAATGTAAAAATTTGTAAGACTTCAGCTTTAAGAGTCATAACTCCACCTTTGCGTGTATTGATGTCGTCCTTTGCTTCTGATACTTCTGCAAACCAAATAAGAGATTTTATAGTTTCAAAGGTGGACGAGAATCCCTCAGTTCTTGCTTACAAAAAGCTAACGGGTAAAAATCTCTACATATCATCGTTCAAGATTGACGTTTCCACATTTTTGAAGTGAAACTTCTTTACTAGGGGGTAAACATTTTCAGATGTAACGAAAAAGCCGAACCGTTTACACTCCGGGTGGACAGCAAAACGACTTTCGCGCGAAAATCTGTTTTCAGTACGAAACTATCGCATTCCGCCCGAACCCTTATTGGGAATAGTAAGGTAGTCTGTGGGGTTGGTTGGTAGTTACCTAGTATATATGTTTGGGAGGGGCAGATGGTGGTCATGCGTTGGATTGGGATGAGCAGAGAATGAATGAGGATCGGGTAGGAATTCCCTTCATTGTTAGATGCTAGAAATGATTTCATCGATCCTTTCTCGGTCCTAGCATCGGTGCCACCGATATGCAATGTATTGATGTCGTGAGAAAGGATGGTCATTGGTGGGTGATTCGGTGCCATGAACGAATGTATGGTAGTTCCCTGGTAGACGTCTTTGGTCCTAGCACTGATGCCTTTAGTGCGTAGTACATGGAAGTGGGGACGGCGGATGATAGTTGGTGGGTAATCATGAGCAAATGCATGATGGCTCAGTGGTAGCCAATGTTTGGCGGTAGCCGTCCTTGGTTGTAGCTCCGATGCCACCAATGTGGAATTTATTGAAGTAGCAACCACGAATGGTCGTTAGTAGGTATTTAGGGACCTTGGGGAAATGGATCATGGTGCGATGGTAACCGTGCTTGGTCCAAGCATCGATACCGCTAATGTGCGATGCTTGTAAGTTGTGATAACGGATGGTGTTTGGTGGGTATTTGGGGATAATGGGCGAATGCAAGGTGGTTCCGCGGTAACAGTGCTTCTTCTTAGCACCGATCCTGCCGATTACCAATGTTCTGAAGTGGCCACGGCGAATGCTCATTGGTGGATATTTGGGGATTATGAATAAATGCTGGTGGTTTCGTGGTAGCCGTGATTTCTCGCAGCATCGATACCACTAATGTGCAATGCATAGAAGCTTCTTCTATGCATGGTAGCCCTTTTTTGTGTTACCACTGATGCTACCGATGTAAAATATATTGAAGTGGCAACGACGAATGACGGCTGGTGGGTTGTTGATGAGCATGAGCAAATGTGTGATGGATCGGTGGTAGCCGTGCTTGATCCCAGCACCGATACTGCCGATGTGTAATGTATTGAAATATTAATGACATATATTGGTTCACGGGTCATTGGGGATCATGGGCGGATGCATGGTGGTTTGGTGGTTGCCGTGCTTGCTTCTAGCACCAATGCCGCTGATTTAAAACATATAGAAGTTCCGACAACGGATGATGTTTGGTTGGTCGTTGGTGATTATAGGTGAATTGATCGTGGTTCTGGGTCTTTGTTCCTAGCACCGATGCCGCCGATGTACAATGGATTGGAGTGGCGATAGCACATGGAAATTTAATTTGTGATTTGTGTTTGATGATCATAAGCGAATGCATGATGGTTTGATGGTTGAAGGTTATAAAACTACTCTCGCACTGTACAGAGAAACGCACTCAGAATTTTGCCGAGAAAGTTTTTACTCTCGTACTCTTTTACGCGATTTGTCATCTCATTTTTACGAAAAAACTCAGGTACGTATGCAATATGTTATTTGGACATATAATCTTTGAAATATAAAGTGATTTTTGCCCATTATTGACATTGTGCTTTTTTGGGATGCATATGCAAAAAAAGGCGCTTGTTGATAGAAGTGGGCAACTATTTGTGGACAAACATGGGCCACTTGAGAAATGCCGTTCTTTGCACAGTAAATTTTTTTATCAATTATGCAAATGTCTTATTTATTTATTTTTATCATTTCAGCCATTATGCCTCCCAGAAAAAAGGAAACTCCCAAAAAGAGGTGAATTATGAAAAATTGATTGCTGCTATAAAGTAAGTGAAAACAAATAAAATATCGCAGCGTGTTGCTTCTGCTACTACCGATATTAGCAGATCGTTTTTTCAACGCTACTTGAAACTTGTGACCGACCAATATTTGGAGATTGCCGCTGTTACCGACGCACAATTGTTAGATATCCTACAAGAACACGGTGGAAAATGATATGTGTTTTTTCATATTTCTCTATCTCTTGTTAACTGAATATTTACTAATCATAAGTTGACAAATTGTTTTTTAAGAATTGTTCAATTTATTAATTGTTTTCTATACACTCCCATATCTCCCATTTTTAACGCATGTTTTCATTTCGTTTATAGACAGATTTTCACTGCAGCCCAGGAAAAAGAACTGAATGAATACATCGTCAAGTGCTCTGAACTACACTATGGTCTCGACATAAACAAAATACGCAAGGTAGCCTTTCAGTATGCCAAGAAAATGGGAATCGATTACCCGGACGAATGAGATGTAACGGACATGGCCAGCAGAGATTCGTATTACGCCTTTATGAAACGCCACCCACGCCTCTCTTTGCGCATCCATTCCCTCCAGCCGGCATTTGGAATGCAGATTAAACCGGACTCCCTACGGTTCCGACGAAAACCGTTAAAGTCATTGCTGCAAAAGGTTCGAGGGTTGGTTTGCACTCATCTGCAGAACGTGGTACAAATGTGACAATGGTGACGGCTGTTAGTGCTGGTGGAGATTTCATTCCTCATTTTTACTTGTACCCGCGCAAAAATATGAAAACATCATTCATGTAAAATGCCACACCAAGCACCGTCGGCATTGCGAATGGCTCAGGGTGGTAACTGCCGTTGACTTTGTCCAGCTCATGCGACACTTCGTCAAATTTTCACATGCGTCAAAAGAGAATCCTTTATTATTGTTAATGGACAATCACCGACCGCACGTCACTATTGAAGTTATCGATCTCGCCCTTGAACATGGTATCACCATGCTGACATTGCCACCTCATTGCAGCCATCGGCTTCAGCCTTTAGACGTTGGTGTGTTTGGACTGGTCAGAAGATCCTACTATGTACATTCAATGCGATGCATGGTCACAGAATCATATTGGTTTGCTACTGGAAATCCAGCATGTGCTTGAAATTGTTGCCATTGCCCTGTGTAACAGTTTCAACACTCGAAACAGGTTTTGAGAAAACCGGAATTTTCCCATTTAATACAGAAATTTTTGACGAGCATGATATTGTGGCTGCAACCCTTAGCGGAGAGCACCAAGTTGTTGAAAATTAAGTTGTTCAGAAGGAAGACAAACTCCAAGAATTTGTTGTTAGGGTTGAAGTCAAGCCTGGGACGCGAAAAGAGCCAAAAACATCAACTTTAACATCCACTTCAACCGCGTCTACGTCAGCGACACGTTCAATATTGGACTGTATTAGATCGCTTA
Source organism: Odontomyia ornata (assembly GCA_963969285.1). NCBI lineage: Eukaryota > Metazoa > Arthropoda > Insecta > Diptera > Stratiomyidae > Odontomyia > Odontomyia ornata. Next base: position 12,730,744 of record OZ017740.1, read on the forward strand.
ATTATGTCGCTTCGAAGCAGAAATCCAATTTTGGCCGCGAACCGCTGAGAAGCAGCATCATTACATCCCCTGAAAAAAAGAGACGTCGCGGAAGAAGCTGCACGGCATCAAAAATTGCAGATACCAACGAAAGTTTCCAAAAAGGCCAATTCTTTCCAATCAGCTGCGAAAAAAGTCAAAAAATAAAGTCTTCGGTCTCTTCTGGTGAAAACATTGATTTTTGCATGGCTTGCAATAAATTGAGGGCAGCAAATCTGACAAGAAAAAACTCCATCGAGTGCGATAACTGCGACAGACCCTTCCACTTAAAGTGCGTCGACATGACCAACAGCATCGACTTCACGTGTGCCAATTGCACCTAAAGTCTGTGTTTGAACACTGCAAAATGACACCTTTGTCATTGCAACTTTATTACTCCTTCTTTCCAGACATTGAATGAACATTATTACTGAAATCACTGTTTTTTAAATTATTAACCCTTATTTCGTGTAAACTATTTTGAATTTTGCAAATTCGACAACGGATTCATAATCAGCGCCTTTAAGAGCCCCCAGGATAAGAATTTGTAGCATTTAGCAGCATTTTTCCAGATAAAAATTTGGGTGGCCCACTTCTCCCTACACTTTTGGAAAACACGGAAAAATATGCTTCTTATTCCATTTAAAAAGAGAAATACTTCAAAACTTAATTGCAAACATCTGCTATAATGGCAAGTTGCGTTTTGGAATACCCTTGTCCTTAAAAAAAAAATTAAGAAAAAATTTTCATTTTCCACCATTTTACTAACAAAAATAAAAACGTGGCCCACTTCTGTCTACAGCACTCTACGAGGGTCATTCGACAAGTACTAAGCCTCACCGTCCGATGGCGCTGCTTTTACAAAAAAGTGCAGTACATTCAACAAAACTAATGAAGGAAATCGACTGCAACTTTGACAGTAGGCTACTAAAAGAATGTACTGTACGATGGTAAAACTCTTTACTAATAGCAGCGCCATCGGGGGTGAGGCTAAGTACTCGTTGAATGACCCTCGTATATATTGTATATATATTGGTGAGTCAGTCTAAAAAGTATTGAACCTTTTTTATCATTTTTCGATTGAAATGGATTTTATTTAAGTACATATAGTCCATTATTATCTATGGCCTTTTGTCATTTTTGGGTAGAGCCATTATTCCATCTGTGTAGAACTTCTGTGGTTTATGGGTGAAAAACTTCGCCAAGTGACTTTCACAGTCCCCTTTTGAAGTAAATTTCTTTTCATTAAGGAAGTTTTGCAGAGACCAAAACATATAGTAGTCTGATGGTGCAAGGCCTGGTGGTGGATGCCTCAAAACTTCCCAGCCAAGCTCTGTCAATTTTTCCCGGGTCATCAAAGATTAGTGTTCTGGCATTGTCATGATGGAAGACAACGCCCTTTCTATTGATCAATTCTGGCCGGTTTTTTGAATTGCTTGTTGCCATCTGGTTTATTGCTGACAGCACAGAGCCAAACTGAGTGTTTGGCCCGGTTCGAGCACCTCATGATAAATGATTCCTTTCCAATCCCACCATACACACAGAATAACTTTATTTGGTGTCGATTCTGGCTTTGAAGTCGTTTGTGATGATTCATGATGACCATGAACTTTTTCGAACGACATTCTCGCATCTTACCCATTTTTCATCACCCGTAATGATTTGCTTCAAAAATGACTCGATTTCGTTGCGTTTTATTAGCATCTTGCAAACGGAAACTCGGTCGATCATTTTTTTTTTTGTGTTAATTCATGCGGCACCCAAACGTCCACTTTTTTGTGGATCCAGCGTTACGTAAATGGTTCAAAACTGTTTGATGATAGATATCAGTTCCTTAGCAATGTCATGGCTGCTTAGGTGTCAGTCTTCTTCAATTTTTTGTAAGAGCGAAGTGCATCTTTGACATCAAAATTTTCAGAACGAAAGCGAGCGAACCATCTCTTGGCTGTTGCTTTTGATGTATCTTGACCGTAGACACCACAAATTTTTTCACGAGCCTGCGATGCATTCTTACCTTGGTTGTACTGATATTGATGATATTGTATTTTAGAAATTTCTCTCATTTTCACATAAATACAACTTTTGACACGAATGACGAAATACAAAACTGTCCTATGAAAATTGTGGACAAGAATGCCACCTTTCAAATACATGTCAGTTTGACTCAATTTGATTAGTTTTGCCCGATATATGACAATGAACACCATCTAGTGACAAAAAAGGCTCAATACTTTTTAGACTATTCAACATATACCCAAACTTATAAGCCAACGTATTGAGAAACTATGCGTAGAAAGTAGAAATGCTAACTAATACCTACAAGAGCCCCAAAGCGAAGATCAAAGTGTTCAAGAATATGCCAGAGTTTCCTGCACACAAAGAGGTGTCAGACAGGGATACCATATCAACAAGACTCTTCAACGCCACCCTGGAGAAAATTTTTGGAGGCCTAGAGTGCGACAATAAATGCTCAATCATAGATAGAGAACGGCAAAGTTACCTTCGATTCGCAAATGACATAGTCCCTATCACCCAAAACCAGGCTGAACTACAAACGTGACCCGAAGACATAAGTGAAGCCAGTGAGACACGAGGACTGAGAATGGACCTCAATAAAGCAAAGGTTATGTCCAACGGATTCATAACTAGAGGCCAGGATTAAATATCAGTTAATAAAAGCGATTTTAAAGTGAAAGACGAATATGTGTGTCTGAGCCAAACAATAAGCAACTTAAGATCGCTACTACACGAAACAAACAGAAGCATTAAACTAGCGTGGAAGGCGTTTGGGAAAAACTCCATAATCTTCAAGTCACAAATGAAGTCCCACCTGAAAAAGTAAGCCTTTGATGAATCCATTCTGCCAGTCATGGCCTATGGTTGTGAAACACGGATTCTGACAATATATACCATAAGAAAACTTCAGGTTACCTAAAGAGTAATGGAAAGATGCATGTTGGGCATCATAACAAGAGACAGGAAAAGACTAACCTGGATAAGAGCAAAAACACAGGTAACGGATGCGATCAGCAGAATCAGACATCTCAAATGGCGTCGGGTTGGGCATTCAGCAAGATGAACGGACAAAAAATCGACCACAAGAGTCATGAATTGGTACCCAAGGGGAACCAAAAGACCGAGACGGCATCCGAAACTTAAATGAACCATTACATATGAAACAGACAAAAATGAGAGGCAATGAGAAGCCAATACTTAGAGGAAGCTACACCATGATCTGCATACATGGTTGATAAGCTGATAATGATGATGATATATACCCAAAAAACAAGACGTCTCATTATTGTCGGGCGTACGCTCCACACGCATTTTTGTTTTTTATCCTATATTAGATATTGAATTTTGATCTAACGATGTCTTCGCAAAGGAATTTATAAATTTATGTAAAAAAATTTTCACAAACACAAGAGACCGGGAACCATCATCAATTAATTATTTAGTGTCAAAATGCAAACTCAAAAATTTTTTGATTTCCAATACACTTGCTTTAGATGGTATCTTTTGTATTTCAGGATCGTGGCTGAATAATTTGGTGAGTAATAATGACTTATCTTATTCTCATAACATTTTTAGACGTAATCGGGATATCTCTGTGCCTTCAAAATCGGACAGCGGAGGAGTTTTGATTCATGTTAAGGCATGTTTCTCCCGTTATGCTTGTAATGACCTTGTTCTGGCCCTTCAGTGAAGTATATATTAGTTAAGGTTCTCACCCATCCTGGTTTGCACTTCATACTATCTTGTATTTATATTCCCGACAATTCCTCTGCTCAACTTTGGGCATTTTTTTTTATAATTTGTCCAAATATGTCTTATTAAATTTTCATCATTTATTCTATGCGGTGATTTTAATGCACTATCTGTAGTTTGGAACTTTAAAAGCAAGCCAAGAATTTCCACTAATAATGCAGTCTCCCATACTCTTTCATCCTGTTTATGTCACTATTCTCTTTATCAAGTCGACAAATGTACGAATTGCACTGGTCTACTTGAAGTTTCACCATAATGTAAATGACTACAAAAAAAATTTCATGACAATTTGAGGAATAGTGTTTTAATTGAATATGTTCAATAGGCTGAGCATTCACTAAAATTATTTAAGCTAGAGTGAAATGGCGACTGTTATGTGCTTTTAAAAGAAACTCCTGATCTTTTGCTTAAATTTCAATGATTTCTTATACAAGTATTGGATGAACAACTCAAATCACCGATTACCGCTACCAAAAAACTTGTTTTGATCCCTAGGACGGTTACAAAACCCCTCTAGTGGGAGCATTTCCTGCTTACTGAACTTGTTGATTTTATAAAGTGTCTTCAGATTTGCATAGCAAAATGAGAATAAAGGCCTATAAGGCAAAAAAATGTTTAATGTTTATGGCTTCAATCTTTGTGAGGTGACACATAGCGATAAATAAAATTTTTAGCAGTGTGCACTGTTTTTAAGGTATAGGGCAAAATCGAAAAAAAGGGATCTCTATGCCTCCTCATTTTCAAATTTTCTCCTTTCTACCAGAAGGGGCATGATGTTTAAGTTTCTGGTACATTTTACAGAAATCAATAAGATATGATTAAGCTATTACTCAACGATTACTTGATTTATATGATTTAACTGAAAGATACAATGATTTAAAGAGTATTCTTTGATTTGGATGTCTTACTTCTTTGGGTTTTACTAATTACAATCATTCAAATCCATTTACATCGATACTCATATTTTGCACAGCCCTTAAAACATAATTCATCCACCTTTACAAAAATTATAAGCAGGAAAAAAACTCCTGGAAAAATGAATAGTTATCCGTTTGTTAGTCAGACACAACTCTCTCTAGTTTGCTTCCTTCTCCTGCTGCTACAATCACTACTTGATGTCCTTTTCCTGCATTTCAATGTGACATCCTCTTGTTTAGCTTAATCAAGTGTTTTCATCCTGTCGACATGAAAACGTGATTTTCCTCGTTGTCAACGTTAGGTCACAGCCACCCTCTTCAGTAGAAGGATTTAGGGTTATTTTCCCACTTATTTTGGTCTGCCATTGTCGCTATTATTGTCATCTACGTCTTTCGCCAGAATCAGCATCGCATTCGTAATCATTTTCATCTGGTTCCGTTGGGTCTGGTCTTCTCATGAGTGGACTAGCGCTCAGTGTTTTGTCACTTTTGGATAGTACTCTCAAATGAGGGTAGTTCACTCGTTTACTAGAAGGGAGTTATTATCGTTACTCGATTCGTTTGTTGTCATTAATGAAGCTTATGGTCACTAAGCAAAAGGAATAACATGGGACACACGGAAAGGGGATTATTTATATATTTATATTTTCTCAAGGATGCATAATGAGCATGGGATGCTTTTTTACAGACTCATGGTCAAACGTATAAAACTAAGACTATGATTTGATGAAAAATATGTCTACTGACATTATGGTCATCTCCTCTTTCATTTTTTCGTAAAATTTACCATGACGATGAAATTTACGACCTTTCTCACTTGCCCATAAATGCGGCTCCTTTCAACTTAATTTGATATGGGTTAAATGAATGCCTTCATTAAAATATACTTCGAAATATTTTGAAATCATTTTGATTGTCAATAAAATTAAAAACCATGAAGAATTATGTTATTTCAAAACAAAAGGCCTTCAAACTCCAACACCTTATAGAGACGTTCTTGAAAGGATCAGATGTGTCCAATCTAACGATTTTAATCAGCGATCGACTTAAATTTAGAATGGGATATGGCCGTGGTATTAATAAATTTGTTTCATTTTGGATTAGGAACGAGCTAGCGCTCCGCAGGTTATCAACAACATTCACAGCAACATTAAGATGTTGAGAACATGGAAAACTTTTTGTTGGGTCCATGTCATTTGACTTGAGACATTTTAGACAAAGAAACTTCGCCACGGGATATTTTACCAGACTTTTGTCGCTTCTAGTGTGTTTTGAATGGATTTGAAACACCGCCCATAGCGGTGGGTTTTAATGTTGAAATATGTGTTAATATTTTCTGCTTGGACAGTATTATCGCCTAATTAGAATCAAATTTTTTCTGTGCCCGTTAATTATTAAAATTTTGATAATCTAAATAATTGAGGAAATGGAGTATTTATATGCAAAGTTAAAATCATGTTCCCTATTATTCTCACCTAATCACAGCTATCAACAAGAATATCACATAAATTCAAAATGTTAATGATTGTGTGGATGCAATCTGAATTTATGGGCTACTGATCAAGCGATTAGATGGAACGGAGGATAAGCGAAAAGGAAGTTTCCCAGCTTTCATCTTTGAGTCACTTTTAACTATCATCCAAATAGGACTGAGTAGATACGTAATGCATCTCACGCTGCGGGTATGATGAATTTTCTTATTTAGCATTCGTTTAATAAAAATTTATGTATGGAACCACATTATTTCGTGTAATTGCTTCTAAGGCGAACAAAATTAAAATCACAGGATTACAAGTCTGGTGGTATTTATGATAATTATAGCTGACTCCCAATGTTTAAGCGTTAGCTGGTATCGATATTATAAATTACATTCTTGGTATCGAGGGTCGAAGTGGACCTCAATAGAAAAAATTTTATTAAAACGTGTTCTAAAAATTAATGAAGGTAAGAGTTTCGATATGTTCAAATAACACACTTTTAGTCCAGTCACTTTAGGGTTTCACCTCGGAATTTGAGATAATAAGCTGGAGTCTCGTATACAGCTTCATTTTGGCGTTCTAAAAGTTTTCTCAAAAGTCTCATATTATCTCGTGCCTGCGTCGTAAATTATCCGAGGTCAAAGGTCACGAAAATCGGTTTTGTGCAATTACCTCCGTTTCTATGGTTCCAATCACTTCAACACCTATTATGAAAATTGAAGATAAAACAATTTGCCACAGCTTTTGTCTCAACTTTTTTTTCTGTACGCTCAAACCTTTTCAAGATAGAGAGCGGAGAGCACCCAGCGTTCAGGCATATATACTGTAATACAAGGTCAACCGTGAATCTCGGTGAATAATACCTTGCATATAGTTACTAAATCATTAAAATATTATCAACAATAAATAATTTGTTTTATTTATTAGTTAATACTTTGTATTGAATATATTTATTATGAATATATATATATATATATATATATATATATATATATATATATATATGTATATATATAATAAATTCATTTAATTTTATTCGATAATAGATTGTCAATAAATTGATTGATAGATAGATAGACTGTAAATAGAAATAAGTCAAGTAAATATAATTTAAGTTAATTTTTATTTAGTAGCTGTACTTTTGTTATAACTAAAATTAATATTAAATGTACATTTAAATTCTTCGAAAACTTGAAGTTCAAAAATATCAATTTTCTTCTTCTTCTTCTTCATCATCATCTCCTGGGAAATTGAAAATTTCAATTTCATCTTCATCATCTTCGTTTACCGTCATGATTGTCTCCAAACCTTCTAAAATTTCTGGATCAAATGCAGTTTCTTCCTCGGGATCGTCTTGTAATACAACAGCATTGAGACAAGTTTGCCCATTGCATTGTGCACAAGCTAAAGTGCATTGCAAGCCCGATTTCCTGCATCCACAGCGTAAACCACAACCATTCTTACAATTACAAAATATTGTACTGAGTAATTCATCTGGAGCTGGTGGTAATAGGGTAGTTATTGGCTGCAGAAACTCATTTTGGAGTACCCAGCCCCATTCTTGAGGTTCTAAATCATGTCCTAACCATTTTTGAATTTGGTAATAAACACGATTTATGTGTTGATGAGCTGCTGCACTTTTTGGTGGAAGATTAGATAACTGGACAGATTCATGAAGTTTAGTAGATTTAATGAATTGAATGTATCTGTGATGATCAATATTAGTTTCATATTTCGGAGCATTATATATTGCTAGTAAGATGCGTACTCCATTTTCGTATAATTGCTGTACAAGGCAATTTTCTTGCAGAAAAACTTGAGCCAGTTCGTCGAAATTAGCAAGTTTTTGCAGTAATTTTATAAAAGTTTTTTCCCTTTATTAAACAGCGCAGAAGTTGTATCGCAACCACTAAATGCATGTAGAAATAGAAAATGTTTCTTAGAAAGGGGATATTTGTCAAAACTTTTTTTCCAGGTTTTTTAAAAAAATCTCTTCTTGATGTAACTGAGTGCATCCAATTAAAATAACGAGCAAATCTATGTCTTCTCCTATGACGACGACAGTCTTCTCACGTTTGGAAACTTCAATAGCAGTTTCGATAATAAGAACATCAGCATCATCTCTCGCCTGTCCTGTTGTGATATTTAAACTTTTTAACTTTTCAATGAGCATATCAATAAGTTTCTTTTTATTCAGCTGTTTGGCCACAAAATAAACACAGTGTTTTAAAATCAAACACCTCATTCCTTTTTTTTATAAAGTACAGTGGATGATGGTAAAGGTTCACCTTCCTCTAGTCGTCGTTTTGATGCTGATATAGAATTTTTACTAATGTATACTTTCCGACACTCAACATGCACATTCACAGAGGTTAAAGTATTTAAAAAGTCTATGTGACCATCATTTCTTTCGATACTTGCTGTTTTTAAAGTTTTCAAGCCACGCACTACATTCACAGAATCACCTTCAGTTAGAGATTTCCCACAAATAAAACACAAATCAGCCATAAATATCAGAATTGTACGTCCGTCGTTGCTGAGATCTTAGAACCAAATTCAAAATTCAGTCAATAGAAAGTAGTCCCTTGAAAAAGAAATCAGTCTCCAAATAACAACTGAACATCTGCCACATGAACTATGGAGGAGTCCGCATGCGCAGGTATGGGCATCATAAAAAAAAAGTTGTCTTATAGAGGTCCGTCTTCCCAGTTATAATCCCAATAGAAAAATAAGATTAATATCTTTAAAATTAAAGTGGAAGCACTTAATAATTTTTTCTATTTACAATCTATATATATATATATATATATATATATATATATATATATATATATATATATACGAGTATATATATATATATATATATATATATATATATATATATATATATATATATATATATATAAATATATTCAATACAATGTATTAACTGATAAATAATACAAATTATTTATTGTTGATAATATTTTAATGATTTAGTAACTATATACAAGGAATTATTCACCGAGATTCACGGTTGACCTTGTATTACAGTATATATGCCTGAACGCTGGTTGCTCTCCGCTCTCGATCTCGAAAAGGGTTGAGCGTACAGAAAAAAAAGTTGAGACAAAAGTTGTGGCAATTTTTTTTATCTTCAATTTTCATAATATATGTTGAAGTGATTGGAACCATAGAAACGGAGGTAATTGCACAAAACCGATTTTCGTGACCTTTGATCTCGAATAATTTACGACGCAGACACGAGATAATATGAGACTTTTGACAACTTTTAAAACGCCAAAATGAAGCTGTATACGAGTTTCCAGCTTATTATCTCAAATTATGGGATTGACCCCTTTTTAGGGTTTTGTGAAATAATTTTACAAAACCCTACTAGTTTCGCGACCTGTCTGTCCGTCCGTCCGTTCGTCCATCCGCCCGTCCGTCCGTCCGTGTGTCACAGCACTTTTTCTCGCAAACTACTTAAGCTAGAAACATCAAATTTTGTATGCGGGTGTAAAGTGGTCCTCTCTTCAAATTTCCGAAAAATCTGAAAAAAGTTGTGGTAGTAGGTGTTTATGAGTACAACAACAACAAATACCTTAGAAGTCGAAATTCGCTCAACTTTGTTGGTAATAGTATGATCTTCGAATTTCACATTTTCCCCAATAAAATCGCATCGGTACCCTTAAACTGTACAAAATTCGGTATTTACGTAGTCCTACTAAGGGTTCTTAAGCTTTGTAAGTTTGATGAAAATCGAATGACATACACGGAAGTTATAGCCATTTGAAATTTCTCCAATTACAACAACAATAACACAAGATTTTGGTATTTTATGGACTTTCCATCCAATCACTCACTGCAGTTTTGATTTAATCTTCTTGAAATTTTCCAATAAGGTCAATAACATAAATATTTTTGAGAATTCATGATTTGAGTGATTTTTGTCGGTTTGCAACAAAATGGCGACCGTTGAAAGCAGAAAAACAATGAATTTTCCTTTGAACGTGCACATCTCTTTGACATATTTTTTTTGCATTTCTGAGAAGTTGGGTACAAAACCCTTCTGACATGAGCGTAGGTCTGTTTACCCAACTTGTTTTTGCCTAAAGTGACTGGACTATTTTTCAAATATAAAAATCAACTTTTATTTATTCTATGATAAATCTTATCATTTATAATGATACAGCCTTTGACTTAAGATAACTATTTTCACTCTGTACTTAAAGCATTAAAAACAAGTTGAGTAAGCAGGAGAGTGCTCCTACCAGAAGGTCTTTGTAAACATCTTAGGATTAGAAGCAAGTTTTCTAATGGCGTGAATCGATAACTTGAATTATTCATCCAATACTTAGATATGAAATCGTTCAAATTTATACAAAAGATGCACAGTTTCTTTCCTAAGCACAGCGCAGCTGCCATTTTAATCTAGCTTAAATGATTTTTCTGAATGCTCGGCCGATTGAACATGTTCAAGTTAAACACTATTCCTTAAATTTTCATGAAAATTGAAAGAAAATAAAAGTACCTAAGTCAATTTTAAATATATATAGGGTTTTCCAATAAGAGGTGTTATTTTGAATAGATCTTCTGATTTAACACCTTGCGACTTCTTCCTTTGGAGCCACGTGATAGAGAAGGCCTATGCCAATAGCTCAGCGTCAATTCAAGATCTCAAAGATGAAGTTCGTGAGGCTATCGAGGACATAGGGCAGCCACTTTGCGATTTGGTTATGGAAAATTTCATGAAGAGGATATGGTCCTGTAAGCGTGTCGTAGTGGTTATTTGCCCAATGTTAGTTATTGCTATTAACGGCATATCTTCTTCTTTATAATGAACTAAGCATCCGATATTTATTTAAAAAAATGGCATTTTTCTTTTAATATCAAAATAACACCTCTTATTGGAAAACCCTATATCAACCATAAACACGTGTTATCGTTGTTGTAATTCCATATAATTGAAATGGCTATAACTCACTTGATTATAATTTGATCTCAATTAAATTTTGTGAACATATATATCTTATGTCAGTCTATATAATTGCAAAATTCTAAGAAGTTTAAAGCTACCGTTTTGATTTTATGGGCAAAAATGTAAAATCTACAAATCATACTATTATTAACAAAGTTGAGTGAATTTCGATTTCTAAGGTATTTGTTGCCCTTGTACTCATAAAGATCCACATTCGGGATAATTTTCAGATTTTTCGGCTGAAAGGTGTCCAATCGCGAGGGGGGGGACACAAATTTTGGGTACATTTTGCCTTCCCGTGGACCCCCTAATTCATCAAATGATTTTTTTTATTTCAGATTCTCAATTTTCTAATCAATACCTTTCATTTGATACCCCACTCGACTACCTTTGATTAAAAAAAATTTTCAAGGGCCAATTCGTTATTTGGGGGGACCCCCCTTAAACATTTTTTAAATTTTTGTCAAGCCCTTAACTTTTGAGGGACCATCACTTCTGACCTTTTCACAAAGTTTGAGCATTCTAGCTTCTATAGTTTCTGAGGAAATCAGCACGGACAGACGGACAGACGGACAGACGGACGGACGGACAGACGAACGGACAGACGGACAGACAGGTCGCGAAACTAGTAGGTCTTTGTAAAAAATTTTTTTACAAAGACCTAAAAATGAAAATATAAAAAAAAAACGTGAACAAATTCTTTTTAAGGTTTTGTGCTAAAATGAAAAACCCTATTGCCATAACGACAGGTGTCCGTCTGTCCGTCCGTCCGTCTGTCCGTCCGTCCGTCCGTCCGCTCGTCCGTCTGTATGTCACAGCACTTTTTCTTCGAAACTATAGAAGCTACGGCAATGAAACTGTGAAAATGTCAGAAGTGGTGACTTCTTGAAAGTTTTGGGGTGGGAAAATTTTTCAAAGGGGTTCAAGGGGGGTAGTCGAGTAGGGTGTCATTGGAAAGGTCTTAATGAGATCTTCTCACAACAAGTCTTAAAATTGCCTTATCGGTACCGAGGGGGGCAGGGGAAGGGGAAATGTACGAACTTTTCACGTACCCCCCTCGCGATTGGACACCTTTCATCCGAAAAATCTGAAAAAAATCATGAATGTAGGCCTTTATAAGTACAAAAACTACAAATGCATGAGAAGTTGCAATTCACTCAACTTTGTTAGAAATAGTATGATTTATCGATTTTATGTTTTCTTGAATAAAATCTTAACGGTACCCTTCATTTCAATAAACACACAGATGACTATTTACAAGACTAATCTGTCCTGAAAGTTTCATAAAGATTGAGTAGTATTTAAGGAAGTTATAGCCATTTGAATGTTCCTGTATTACTATGGAACAATATGCGCTGTATAACTATGGAAACATATGGCTACGGAACAATATGGGCTTTTTACCGACTCAGACACTACAGCTTTGCTAGGATTTGCTTGAAAATTTCAGGAATGATAGGTATCATGAATACCTTTGAGAATTGGTAATGGTATCAGTAATCGTAAAACAGAATAGTGGCTGTTTTAAATGGGAAGATTGAATAATTTTGAGGTATTTTTCCCAACTTCAACGTTTAAGGTGCATGCTTTGAACACTCGATTCAGTTTGATGAATGACTGAAGATGAGTACCTACAATCAGTACTCGTACGTGAAACAAGTAGAGGAGGTAGGAGAGAGCTCCTAGCAATAGGGCTTTATAACCATTCTAGAATTCGAAAAATTGGCCATGAATCGATGATAACAGTACAGGGGAGTGGCCCTTGCAAAAAAAATGCATCAAAGGTTGCCGATATGAGTATCAAATGAAAGTTCTTTATAGGAGCTTTTCAAAACAGTTCTTAAACTGACCGTTTTTGCTTCAGTAGGGGCACAGGGGGGGAATACATGAAAAATGTGTTTCCTCCCTCGTGAACGGACACCTGTGATCTAAAAAATTAACAAGGGAGATATTTATGAGTATAACAATAACAAATACCTCAGAAGTCAAAATTTGTTCAACTTTGTTAAGAATAGTATGATCTTCGAATTTCATATTTTCTCCAATAAAATCGTCTTTGACATGTTTCTTGATTTGATTCGTTCCTGGTCACTGCATTTTATAGGTTAAGTACAAAACCCTTCTGACATGAACATAAGTGTGTCTACCAAACTTGATTATGCTTTATCATACGCTAAACTTAACAAAAACAGGAACTTCTTCTGAGATCAATAATACATGAACAAAATTACAGGCATTATGTAACTTAAAAATATTAGTGAAAAAAAACCCTTTGCCTTGAAAAACTCACCGAGTACTTATGTTTGGCATTTGATACACATTACAGTCTTTACTGAATGACTTTTAAATATATCCGTTACATTTAATACACTTAAAGGATTGTGTTTGGTCCTTTTTTCGGTCACACAAATAGCATCGTCCCTTTTTGCGCCCAGATATTTCAGCGTTGGCTACAATTGGATGATCACTTTTTGATTGGCCTTCTGTAGATGTTGCTGCATTATCAATGTACTCTAGAAAATTTTCTATTCTTTTTTTCAAGTCAATAGAAAATTTAGAATATTCATCCTTCCTTTCTCGAACAAGTGGTGTTCACAAATCTATGCCAATTTTCTTGATACAACCATTCCGTTTCATTCGTTTTCCTAGATTCAAAGCCTTCCACAAAACGAAACCATTAGCCGTGGAAATGTAAGGAATAGCCATCCCTGTGTTCTTCTTGAAACGGAATAATTAGCAAATTTTTTATCTAAGGAATCAACATCTCCCTAAGTGGCGTTATAAAACTGAATAATTTCAGGCTTGCCACTTTCCTGGTCTACAGATTTGGTATGATGCATGGATGATATCATCACTACGCTTTGATTTTTTTTTGGTACATATGAAGCCAATGTTTTATCATTTGTGAATCGAAAAAGAGTGGAGCCTACGGTCCGACTTTTGAGGGGCAGAAACTGTGGTGGAATTTCACGCTTATCTTTCCGCATAGTCCCCACGAACATTAATCCATTTTGTTTTAGTTTGTCGACTAACTCAATCAAAGAAAACCAATTATCTCCGGTAATATTTCTATTCGTATTGAAACCTGGTTCAACCAGTGATAACACAGTTTGTGCTGGAACAGCGAGCTCGTTTTTTCCTCTAGAATCGGATTTGTCACTGTATATGAATGCATTGTAGAGATAATGTGTTTTTGAATCCCAGAGGCACATAATCGTTATGCCATATTTTGCAGGCTTGGACTTCATGTAAACCCTGAACAAACATCTTTCCCTAAATGGGCTAAGCATCTCATCTACCGTAAGGTATTCAGAGCAAGAGTAATATTTCTGACAATTTTTTATAAATATATTGAAGACCTCAGAAATCAGAGCAGTTCTATCACCGACTTTTCACTCATCTCTTATTTTATGTTAATATCATCAAGCCAGAAAGATGACAAAAGGAACAAACATTGTTTTAGAGACATAGTGACCCTAAAAATATCTCTTCCTGTGCTATTCGTTGCCCAGAAAGTTTCAACATCTTCGCGTCCGGACTTGAAAACACCGGCTAATAACAGCAAGCCTAAAAAAGCCCTCATTTTTAACACATTCACATGATTGGTATGTGCTCCTTGGTTAGTGCATTTTTCAGAAACCTCTGTAATTTTCTCGATAGTGTGCTTGGATATTATATCAATCATCTCATCTGTTATCAATAAATGCCACGAATTAAGTGGTGACATATTTATTTTGTCACGAGCGTCTCCAGTCAATTCGGGAAGATGAGTTATAACATTAAAAAATCGTGTCGTGAAATACTGAGAGGTGTTTTTGACCATTTGTATCGATTCTTACTTCTAAAGAAGCCGGAGTTTGCGGTGTTATCTTCCTCTTTATCAGAGCTACTTGCGTCGGAAGAGTCACTCTCATGCACAATGACACTGTCATCCAAGCAACTATTAATCTCCACATCTTCTCTGCCATTAATTATTATTTCATCGTCACACACTTCACATGGCAGATGTTCACAATCGATTTCACCGTATGATTCATCCTTCAGAAGTTTGCGTATCTCATCATCACTTAGAAATCGCGCCATTTTGCTTCAAGATACTGAAAAACTAAAAAAAAATTTATCTAACCCCAACACAAAGAACACATACTTGCTATCGAGGGTCAATTTGGACCCCAAGCTAGTTCTTACCTACACTTCTAATTAAAATAAAGCCATAAAATATTACTTTTGCGTTTTTAATGTGTTATCAGAAAAATAACTTGGTGGTTAGTAAACTAAGCACTATGACTGTAGCAGGTTTATGGCGATAGTTGTCATTTAAATAATGTAAGTTACGATAAGTGATTTTTTGTGTTTGTTACAGTATGTCATGCTTACTAAATGAAAAAAAAATATTAAAATAGTGACTGGAATACATACCTTCAGGTGACAAGAGTATCTGCAGTGACATAGAGGATCAAGAAAATACTGATGTTCAGCCAGATCTTCTGGCGTTAGCCTATACAATCGGAGAAGTTCAACCAACAGTTTTTGACCACTACGATTTAAATGATGACCTCCCTTTGTCCAGCATCGTATGTATGAATCCAGATTCTGTAGAGCCCAGCACATTATATTCGACTAGACAGGGTTCAATAGTCCCAAAATGGAGAAAAAACGATAGAATAAACATACCTGGTGAGCGTTTCACATAGCTGATATCCGATCACATACTTTGCATGGAAAATGTTGCACCACTTCTACTGTTCGTTTTTTTTTTTTTTGGATAAAGGATATGCAGGACGTGATATGTTTAAAAACAAATCTTTATGCCACAAAATCAAAAAAGTCTTATGCAACCACCACAACAGAATAATCGAATATTCTTATTGCCTTGAACATGATGATGGGTACAAAAAAAACTACCGAACTACAGAGATTACTGGTCCTTAGCCCCAAATTTACATAGTAGCTATTTTTCGAGGTTTCTGAATTTCAACAGGTTCAGTTGGCTTTTGAATTATTTGCATGTAAATGAAATAGTGTAATGCCCAGCAGAATTTGTCCAAGTTTTGACAAGCATTACAAAATTGATATTATGCGGACAAATTTCCAAAAACACTACCAACCATTGGAAGGAGTTCTTATTGATAAGAGCATGATAAAGTTCAAAGTAGGCACTCTCTAAAATAATACATGCCTTTGAAACCCATAAAACGTGGGTATAAGGTCTGGATTATGTCTGCCCAGTCAGGTTACTAGGTATTAATGCTGAAACTGATCTAGGTGGTAGAATCGTGAGGAAATCTTGCGAACATTTGAAAGGCAAACATCACAAAGTATCTTTTGGCAACTACTTCAACAGTTATCTGTTGCAAGTAGATTTACAAAAACACAAAATTTAAGCCTGTGGAATCATGAATTCAACTAGTATTTTTTTTACTGACAGTGAAAGACGATAAACAACCACAAAGGGAAGAAAGTGATTTCTGCATTTTCGAGACAAAAATAAGTATGCTGAAACGGAAAGACAAGCTATTAGTATTTATTTTATCAAATTATTATGATCCTAAAAAATTTCAGCAAAGTCAATCGTAGAGAGCAAATTGGAACTAGCGTTGAAATGTCCTGTCCTGAATATGTCAATAATTACAACACGAATATTAATTTTATTGACAAATTCGGTTGACTTAGAGGGAGTTATTCGATTGACAAAAAATCCCACAGTTGGTGGCACAGAATTTTCTTTTATTTTCTTGATTGCTCGATCGTTAACGCTTCTTTAATTTATAAAGAGCTGCGCTTGCACTTAAGGACCCTGACTCGCAAAGGATTCAGACGGAATGTATATCAGGGCCTTTTAGCGCCAGTATATTGTAATGAATTTCGAAATGTCCGTGTAGGACACGGGTGCCGATGGTCTGGCACAAGTGTCAGCAAGCTAAAACAACACCGAGCTCAGCTAACTAGCTTCGCTTAACGACCGCGTACGCGTGCTTGACGACTAGCATTTGCGGGATCATATGAGGCGGGTTCTTGTCGAGCCACGAAGCTACACTACAAGATACTTATCACGCGTACTCTACTCTACAAGACGTACCGATCAATTTTTATTATCTTTAGAAATGTTCTTTTAGATGTTTATTAAGCTACTCTACAGCAATTCAATATTTTTTTGCCTCGTTAAAGTTAGCGGACACGGAGGCTTGAGACAAATGCAGACATTACACAAAAAGCAACCGTTACATTCTCCGAAGAAGGTCGTTGCATTACAAGGGGAATGTCAAACCTAAAGATGATGAAGTGGCTGAAGTGAACCACTCATCTCTGCGTAAAGGATGGATGGACGGATGTAGTTTACCTTACACTAGTAAAGTAACATACAAAGCAGTTTCCACGGGGTGACCACCTTATCTCTTCAGGAGTAGCCACTCCTGATCACCACGGGGCTGCTCGACTACTTATGTTTATTACAATATGTTAAAAACTAGCAGAGGTGACAATCAGCGAACAGATACCATAGCTCCAAGGTTTCTCTTTCATGACCAGCTCTTATATAACGCCAAAAGCCTTCACTCGTAGTTACTGAGGAAATCTGTTCAGAATTCAGTGACCAGCAACCTACGAGAAGAACTCCAAGGACATGCTGCAAATGTAGCACTAAAATGTCGCCAATGCGAACTTTATGGCAGTGCAATACATGTAAAGTCCCACTATGCCTGCGTAAAGGAAAAATATGTTTTCCAGGCTTTCAAAAAAGTAATTTTTGACCCGACTACGACACACAAAAGAGAATTGATTTAACAATGTACATATATTTTTAACGTTAGTTTTGTTTGTTAAATTGAACTTCTATATAAAATTACTAAAAAAGATTTAATTCATAACGCTTTTGCTTGTGTCAAAAGTCATGCTGGTTAGTATAACTAACTACATCATTCCTCGAAAACCTAATCTCCTAATTGTTTTTCTATATTTTGTAACCTCTAAATAGAGCATTATGCTTATTCCAAATCAATAGTTTATCATATAGTTGAGCAAGACTATGATAGATTCTATGCTATACATGCATATTGGTTTTGTAATTGACATGACTGCACCTTCCAAAAAGGGTATTCGGGCTTCGGCGTGAGCCTCAACGGGCACAGAACCGTTATGTGGCAAGCAACCGCGCAGCAGCGTATAAGTCGGCCAGGAAATGCCTTCGCAAATTGATCAAAAACAGCAAGGCTCGCTGCTGGTAAGATCTAGTGGACAATGTGAACAAAGATCTGTGGGGCCTTGGCAACAAGCTAGTCATGCAGAAGCTTGGTGCCCTACGGGAACCTTGTATACATGTGAAAAAGATGGACGAGATAGTGCGGGCACTCTTTCCCGTCCATCCCGTCCATGTTGCCGTTGTCCAGGGGAAAACAGCAGTCGAGTGTCCACTTTTCACACGAGTGGAACTGGAAGAGGCAGTCCTTTCGTTGAAAGCGAGGAAGGCTCCAGGTGTTGCGGCTTGTCTATCACCATTGTCCTGGCTTGATGCTCAGCATATTCAACGCTTGCCTACGGGACAGGGTTTTCCCGGTACGATGGAAGGTGGCGGAGCTCGTACTTATCAGCAAAGGGAAGGGAAATCCAGAATGGCCGTGTGCATCTCACCCGTCATGCATGCTAGACACGGCTGGGGAGGTGCTAGAGAAACCCATCAAGGGAAGACTCACTGACGCGATTTGTGCTGCTGGCGACCTATCTCCTCGGCAGTACGGCTTCAGAGCAGGATCTTCTACCATTGATGCGACTGCAGAGGGGGTGAACGTGGTCAAAAAGGCAGAGGCATATACCCTTTTCAAGTTCCAGAATACCTAATGTGGATTTTGAGGAACTACCTAAAGGACCAAAGCCTGCTCTACGACACGACATAGGGCTAACGAAAGATGGCGGTTCCATCGGGTGTTGCCAAGGAATCTACCCTTGGTCCAGACCTGTGGAACGTGTCTTACGACGGGCTACTGAGACTGGAGATGATAGATGAATCACGCTTGATCGACTATGTGGATGATGATGCGGCTCTGGTCGCCAGACGCACCGTTGAACAAGCGCAACTTAGGCTAGGTATGCTAAAGCGCCGAGTGAGAGACTTGATGACTGCTCGCGGGCTCAGTTTAGCACTGAAGAAAACCAAAGTGGTCATCTTGACAAAAGAGGGAATCTCTAGAGCAAAGATGATCAGTATTGGAGACTTACGAATCGAATCGATCGGTGAAGTACCTGGGGCCACTGTTCGACTCAAAGATGAGTTTCTCTCAGCAAATCAGAGCAACGGCTGTAAAGGCTGCTTCGGGAGTATCTTAGTCGACTTATGGCCAACGTAGGATGAGCGCCGTAGGGTCAGTGCTACTGTACGGAGCAGAGGTATGGGGTGACGCTCTCAGTAAGGAGGTCTACCGAAAACGCCTGGCGCAGGTGCAGAGAAGAGGAGCGCTGAGGATTGCAGCTCCGTATCCGACAGTCTCTGATTCGGCGGTGAAAGTCATTGCAGGCGTGATACCTGTTGCCCTCCTTGCTAGAAAGTGCCGCTCTATTTTTCTGCGTCAAAACGAGGATGCGAAGGAGATGGTTGCCCGTGATGAGAGACAGCGCTCACTCAACGATTGGCAGCAGTCTTGGGTGAATTGCATGAAGGGAAGATGGACTGCGCGCCTCATCCCGTATGTGAAACCGTGGCTAAATCTAAGGCATGGTGAGAATGACTTCTATCTGACCCAACTTTTGAGCGGACAGGGGTGTTTTCAGTCTTACCTGCACAAGATTGGTAAGTCACGGTCCCCCGATTGTTGATATTGCACAGAAGAGCAAGACAATGCCTGCCACACATTTTTTGCGTGCAGAAAATGGGACAGGCTGCGAAGGGCCCTCCACAGGGAGACGGAAGGGCTCAGATAATATAACCAAGGTGATGTTCGAATCGGTTGTCAAATGGAACCAGGTGGCACATTATGTTCGGGGTGTCCTAAAAGAAAGAAGGGACTCACAGCAACCGGGGGCATTGGGGCTGAGGGATCGCTTGTCTGGCACTTACTCTTCCCCTCTCCCCTCCCGCTAGAAGAGAGGTCCCGTAGCTTGAAGGCACCTCACAACGTAACAAAACCTGGCCCGAAGTAATGTGTCAAACGGTTCCAGTCTAGGTTCTCAGGTTGACAGGGGAGGTGTTTAGTGGGAAGTCCAGTCGCCTTCTTGTAAATATGGGAGTCCCACACTCTGTTCATAAATGGGCATTCACCTCCCCACCACAAAAAAATAAGGGAGCGGACGCTTCTTGTTTGCATTTTTTAAAAGTGTTTTCTCGTGCATTTCCACTTCTTCTGTCCTCTTCGACACTGATAAAGTAGTTTTAAGACTTGTTTTGAAGAGATCTCATTGAAACCTTTAATATGACATCCCACTTGACTACTTAAGATGAATAAAAAATTTTTGTGGGTCACTCCTCTATATGAGGGAGCCCCCTTAAAACACATTGAACTTTTTTTTTCATCCCAATACATTCTAGAAGTCATAACTTCTGACCTTCTCACAAAGCTTTATGGCTGTAGCTTCTATTGTTTCGAAGAAAATTGCTGTGACATGCAGACGGACGGACAGACGGCTGGACGGACATAGGTACCAGTTTCAAAAGGGTTTTGTATTTAAGTACAGTAGTTGGTAGTTGTATTCGGTATTGACGATCTTGAAGATCAGTTGCATACACAGGAAAACAAAGCTCCAATTATACAAATCTGTGATAAGACCTGTGTTGTGCTATCGGTGTGAAACATGGACCCTAACCCAAGCATCCACGAATATATTGAATGCCTTTGACGGATGATGCCAGAGGCGAATAATTAGAGCGAAGCTAGACGGGGGCCAATGGTGAATTCGATACAACCATGAGCTGTATGAAATTTTTGACGACCCGGAGGTCTCAATGATTGTAAGACTACGGAAGCTGCAATGAGCTGGCCACATGAACTGTATGGACAAACAGTGTATACCCAAAAAAAGTATATTAAGTAGTATAGTATATTAAACTAGAAGATGCTCCTTCCACACACATATATCTGCAAACATTTTGACGAAGCATCAATAAAAACCTAGGAAAGGCGTGTACAGGAACTTGTGGCTAAGAGAACCTGCACAGAAAAACTTCTGGAATACACATTTAAAAGCATAATGAAAATTGGGTGTGGAGCCAAAAATTAAAACTGGTCTGCAAACGGGGCTTCGACGGCAGTTCCAGTCATAGCCAGTATAAGCAAACGTTTACCAATGCACAAAGCACTGATGAATATTTGTTTCTAACAGCTATCATGGCGTTAACATTGATAGATATTGAAACAGGAAAAGAATTGTGGGTTAATCCATGCCAATCAACCATCGCCCACCCAATACTGCAGACCCATAAAATTTATATTCCACAAAGAAACTGCTGATCTTATTCGTTACGAAGAAAAGATGCTGAGCAATCCTATTAGCCAACTCAAGTCTAAGGAAATTGACCTCGAAAAAAAAAAATTGTGAAAATGAATTTTGACGTGCTATTCACAATGTTAGATGGCAGTGCTAGCAATATTTTGTCCAACAAAAATTCAACATTCAAGTGTTTCATTTGCCGGGCTAAACCAAAAGAAATGAATACATAAAATGTGATTAATCGAAGGAAGCATCGGGTGCATCACACACGGAAAATTTCAAGACTGAGTTAAAATGTGGATCTAATCAAAATGCTGCTGTTAACTTCTGAACAGTGGATTTCATCCACACAGAAAATCACCTCTAGCAAAAGAATCGAAGTTGATGCAGAGATCCAGAAGTACATCCATTCATTGCTACCGAATCACCATCTTGATGTTAATGTAGACCATTTAAATCCAGATTCCGAAAGTAGTTGTGGAGAAGACTATTCGATTCCAGATTAAATATGTAACTGCATAACTTCGATAAAATAAAAAAAAAAATTTTGCTTTGATGTAAATTTCTCGAGAGAAATTTACTTATTGCGGAGAGTATCTCATATATACATATATATATATATATATATATATATATATATATATATATATATATATATATATATATATTTATATATATATATATATAATATATATATATATATATATATATATATATATATATATATATATATATATATATATATATATATATATATATATATATACTACTGCGGGCAAAAAATAGTAAGACTTTGTTCATAATTTTAAAATTCTTTATTTATTCTGCCAAATCTATTTCATCCCCCTCAAAGTAATCCCCCCCGGCTGCAATACACTTGTGCCAACGTTTTTTCCATTCCTCGAAATAGTTGTTGAAGTCAATTTCCGGAATAGCCTTCAATGCGCGTAGCGATTCACGTTCAATGTCTTCAATTGACTCAAAACGGTTTCCCCGGAGCGGTCGTTTCAGTTTGCTTAACAGCCAGAAGTCACACGGAGCTAGATCAGGTGAATATGGTGGTTGTGGAACGATATTGGTTGAATTTCGGGCGAAAAACTCACGAAGAATCGACGCTGCTTTTCAAGAAAATTGAGTGATTTTGGAACCAATCTTAATTTCACTCTTCTTAGGCCCAAATGATCTTTCAAAATGGTTTTCACTGATCCTTTTGATATTCCAACGATACCAGTAAGGTCTCTGACTGCTAAGCGTCGATTCTCGAGCACCAATTCCTTGATTTTATTGACGTGTTCAGCATCAGTTGATGTTGATGGCCGTCCTGGACGTGGTTTGTCGTCAACGTGTACTCGACCCTCTTTGAACAATTTGTACCAATCAAAGACACTTGCTCGCGACATGCAATTATCACCGAAGGCCTTTTGCAACATTCTGAACGATTCGGCTCCAGAAATTTCATTCCACATACAAAATTTAATGGAACTTCTTTATTGAATAATTTCACTCATTGTAAAAATCGCCGAATGCACTTTTTGTACTTCAGAAAGACAAGCGTATACTAAACACTAATGATTATTTTAATGTGATATTTGGCACAGATGTCACTGACAGTCATACCAACGCAGAAAAAAAATATTTCGACGAATGGATTTCCGCGCGAAATTTAAATTAAAAAGTCTTACTATTTTTTGCCCACAGTAGTATATATCTATATACATATACATATATCATAATAATCAAAGAAAAACATGGAGCAAAAGAAATCATAAGTAATATGTACATTCTATTTATATGGGCAAAAGTGAATTTAAAAACAAGCAAAAAAAGAAGATAACAATTATGATTTGCTAGTAGAAAACGCTCTTCCTTTTAGTAGGTTAAAGCTAGAGTGGGGAAAAGAAACGGAAAATGAGTATGTCGTCGAGTGGGCGGGTTCTCGTTAATCTGCAACTAATTGGTTTAGGCTTTCGCATCGGGTATGTGGTGCCCTAATTTGAGTATGTGATTTTAGTTAGCGTAGGTTGTGTCGGTTTTGAATTAGAGTAGCTTATTTCGGGCACACTATTAGTATGTGCTCGGTAACGTGTATTTTGTTTTTGGGAGTTCACGTTTTTGAAATCTCGGATGCTTTAGAAAAGAACGGTTGAGTAAACTAGATATGTTTGTCGCATTTTAAATGGGCAATTTGAATCAGTGGCTGAAAGAATGTATTCGAGCGAAGTCTACTCGCGTCAAAACCCATGGCCGAAATTCCTCTCCAAACTAGCTGCCAGCTACCTTGGAATAGACTGCGAGCATCCGAATGGATAGGCCTAAGGAGGCGCATTTTGTTGATGATTTCACGTCTTCAACTGATAAGAGATCGGCTTAAATTTCCTTCGGGAAATCTCATGAAGCATCGATAATGAAGAAGCAGTTAGAATCATTACAAGCCATGAAAAAGTGGAGCCAGAAAAAGATAGTATGAGCGACTGAAACAGATGGCTTTTCCATTTAAATCTACAAAGAACGACTCATTCGTGAACGTTTTTGAAAGCTGCAAGGCTCAAAAGATCGTAAAGTCAATGGTACCGATGGAAATTGAGGAGGTAGTGCATTGGAGAAGTTACCAAGGTAGAGGAAGCTATAAGGTACATTCTCCCTGATGCAAATAGGTTCGAGATGTGATAGCGCCAAATCAAATGAAATGTTCACATTCATGAATTTCCCAGAAACAAAAATGTCGAGGAACTCTTGTTTAAGATTGCTTGTGAGATTGTATACACAATTTGCCAAAGGATCAACACCATTGATGTTAGAGATATTTTGCTTTTGGGCATGTTTTACCAAACTACAAAGAGTGAAGTTCAAACGAAGCATGCTACATATTGTGCAAACCGAAAGAGCCACGCTGCAATATCTGGTTCATGTCCAAAGAATCAGAATGTATCCAGTAGCACTAAGCAAGGCAAAATTCAACACATGATCCTCGGCCAATAGATCAATATAAATTACAGCACTAAAGTATTGGATGTGCTGAGCCAGACTGTGACATCGCAACATGGAAGAGGCAAAATTTTTCTGCAACTAATCTGGTACTTGCATCATCTGGGTTTGAGGCAGCACTCAGCTCAAAGCGAAAAGCAATATATGTGAGGATTGTTTTGTCCATAGCAGATATATTCTTCAGTGTCTGTTCAATGCCAAATGAGCTGATGCCATGCTTTCAGAGTAGGCTTATGTACTGGTGGACACTGTTTTTATTATTTTTATTAATATTATTCTCATCATTGTTATTATATTGTCATTATTATTTCAAGTATTTGTATTCCTATAGTTTAACTCAACTGTTTAGAAAATAAGCACGCATTATGTCAAATAAAACAAAAGCTTGCAAGTAAAATCTACGCAATCTCCTCCTAAGTCTAATATATTTTGTATTTCCCCTAGGGAAATGGAAACAATTGATTACCACCTCTCGATAATAATAAATATCCGCAAAATCCGCAAGAAAATCCACTTAAGTATCTTTTCTTTTCTTGAAATCAATAAAGCCCTCAAGAAATGAAAATACTGCATCAACAGAATTATTCCTTGAGCCATTGAAAAATATATACTTGTATTGAAAAAAATGAAAGCCAAAACCACGAACAACAATGTCTTTCAAACTTGTTTTTTTTTCTATATTTCCATATGCTTTGTGGATACACTTGAAGGATATTCTACGAATTGTCTTCATGCTGCATACACAACAACATCAAGAGCTTCTAGCCCAGTGTTCTCGTTCGTCTTCCTTTTCTTCTCTCATCGATGCGAAAGAATGCTCGTTGTGCTCCTGTAGACAAAGAGTACGAGGATAGCCATACTGCAGCAAACGGAACGTGACTTAAAACAAAAGAGGCTATTCAAGGATTTTTTCAATGGCAGCCATGTTTTATAGACACATTCTATCCGGTCGAGGCTCTTGTATCCTTTTTTACGCTTCTTGCAACAATAGCGCATGAGGAGGACAATGATGAAAATAAGTGTACGGAACAATATGATGGGGAGTGTGGAGAGCACTGGAGTTCGGGGCGAAAATATTTTGTAAAACCCGGAAAACTTCAATTTCTTATCGACGGAAAATATTGTTGAGAAAGCATCAATAGATAGTATCGGTTTGTGTCCTATGTGATAGAAACTGATTGATTTTGCTGTTATTGCCATCGTTACCAATAATTCTGTATAGCAACTACAAAGTGCAGTTTCATCTAAATTAAAAGTAATTCATATGCTTCCAAAATATAATTTCCTTTCTCATTTGAGATCATAAACAAATTATCCACCATTCGTTCTACTCAATTAACATATGATTGACATTTAACACACTCGCTGAGTTGATTATGTTTTATCACCCACTCAACACCAATTGAACAGTTCCTCGACGAGCTCACGCAACAGACATGCAACTCAACATACATTAACCCAAAAGATCTTTACTTCTGGAATTTGAGGGACCGTCTTAGTAATTAGTTACCCAATAGGCATAACCATCTCTTCCCCAAAAACATAATGAGGCTCTAATCGTGTTAATTTATTACATCATACACACATAGCACCCTGATAGTAATTAGTCTCTTCGGTAACACTATCAGATGTAGGGACGTGAACTGTAGCCTTGAGTTAAATTTCTCGGGTCCCGTATCCTTCAACATATGTTGGGGTGCTACGTTATGATGCCCACTCATAACAATGTTTCATCTTAGGCATTTGGAACGTATGAAGCATTTGAGGTTGAAGAAGTTATCTTGGCATTATCCCTAAGTGCTTTCAACAAGAGTTTTAATACGATATAAGAAATACTTTATGTGCTTCTGGTTTACCATGCATTAGAACAGATGTGATACAGATAAAAGGTGATTCCTGATTTGGAAGGAGTGGAGGTGATGCAGGAAGATGCCTACTGATGATTAAGTTACTTTTGTGGGAAGATATTTCCTAATACGTACGGTAAACATAAGTAAGAGATGATACTTTCAAAAGTTAATTCTGTAAGATATCAATTTATTCATATATTATACTCGTATGTACCCTGTAAAACCCCTAAAATAAATCCCGGTTTGATGTCATTTGATAAACTATAAAAAGGGATAATTACATGAATTTCGCTTTGAGTAATATCAGCACCCTGGCCGTTTGTAAAATATAACAAGCCAACCAATTGCCATTTTGGTTGATTGTCATTGCCACGTCGGTACTACATACTAACATTTCAATTATTTACATGTCTAATACTACAATATATTTGCATATTTTCTTACATTTTTATGATAGTTAGTTTTTAAAAAACTATCAAAGTCTACTATTATACTTAACTGAACTATGATATCACATTGTCAGGCGTCAGTTACAGTTGTACTTCTAAAATCAGTGAAACGTTTGCGGGTCAGTTTCAAAGTCATAGAATATTTAAAAATATCCGCAAAATTAGTTACGTAAGTATAAAGAACACTATTATTAGTTTTAGATTGAATTGATGACAGTTCATCTTTATTTAGTTGCTAGATCGAGTTACTCATGGAAGAAAGGAGTTCTGTGATCAATCTTTGTGTGCCAAAATCAGGACCATTGGGTTTTAAAAGAGTCAGTCTAGTTGAGATCATATGGACAATAGTTCACATGCTGGGAAAAATCTCAAAAATAGCAATTTATGGTGTTTAAAAAGAAAAGTCGAGGAAAAATACCTCAAATATACAAAATATCACACTTGGCGAATTCAGTATCGAGAATGTTAGCAAATTTGTGTATTTAGGCGCCAAAATAACGAAAACGGGTAATGAAAGAGACGAAATGCGCCGAAGAATACAGCTCGCAAATAAAATATTCGAATCAGTATTGACGATCCTGAAGACAAGCTGCATACACAGGAAAACAAAGCTCCAATTATACAAATCTGTGATAAGACCTGTGTTATGCTATGGGTATGAAACATGGACCCTAACCCAAGCATCCGTAATTATATTGAACGCCTTTGAGCGACGTGTCCTGAGGTGAATAATCGGAGCGAAGCTAGATGGGGAATTCGATACAACCATGAGCTGTACGAAATTTTTGACGAACCGGAGGTCTCAAGGATTGTAAGACTGTGGAAGCTGCAATAGGCTGGACACATGAATCGTATGGATGAACAACGGATACCCAATAAGGTATTCGTTGGGAGAACTGAAGGCCGGCGGCCAGTGGGGAACCGAGGAAACGCTGGTCTGACTCGGTCGACGAAGACAGCTCATCACTGCTTGGAATTGGAAGACGCGATCAACGGACCGAGACAATTGGACGCGCTGTTTGCAGGAAGCGAAGGCCCGAAAGGGGCTGTAGTGCTAAGAGAAAGAAAGAAAAAGAAAAGTATTATGAAGTTCAATTTTTCGTCTTGAATAGGGGCAGATGATCGCCAGACTCTTGGCTACGATGACCATTATCCCGTTCTTCATCAAGATCACCGGTTATGTCAATCATTGGTAAGACTTCCATAAGGCCAGTTACACTCTACTATTAGTGTTTGTTTCTTTATTGCATTGAAGTGCTACCTTAATATTTACTTCCCTACTTTAAGATTCCTAATATTCGAATAATTTATTTTTCATGATACTGTTACATTTTCACTCACTGTTATATAGTGTGACCTTTGACCATGTTGGTTACTTATGATAACAATGTGTTTTATTCCTATCCTTTTGGCTTCACACGAAATCAATTTTTTGCTGAGTTTCTAGGAGCCTTAGCTATTGCAAATTTAACAACGGTGACACTAAAAGTCAGAGACAGATCGTGAATTTGCGGGACTCTGGGCTAATAATACTTGAGGTCCTACCTAATTACATAACTAATTACCATTTTGTCAAAAGACTGTTTTCTATTGTGATGTAGGTATACGGTACTAGTTAGACCAATTTTGACATTTGGATGTCAGGTCTGGTAAAACCATAGTGCTAGCACTATGGAAAGATTAACAATTTTCGAAAGAAAACGTCTTTGTGTGAGACGGATTGGAAGCACTTTATATCGAATGGAAAAATTTATCAAACTGTTAAAGTGACGAGACTCGATATGTTCATATTGAAATTTCTTCGGAATTATACCGCAAGATCTTTAACTGTAAGTGAAACTCCCTGGATTTCACAGCCGTTCCACCCTACAGACGTGTGTATTGTGACTTGCCTCGCCTGGCTGCGTTCCTTCAGAAGCACTAGTATATTTGGACATGAATCGGTATGTTTTTGATTCTGATGGTGTCTTTTATCATATATCACATGCATAGACAAGCCACCGATAAGAAGATAAAATACCTTCCGAATTTCAGTTCACGAGACCAACAATTCCAATGGAGATACTCATTTGCTAGATTCGTTTAAGCTAGTCGAACTAAGACGGAGCAATCTAGGTTATTGGTGGCTGAATGACACTCGTGAAGGCGACATGGTCAGTACCATGCGCTTTGGCCACATGTCCGTCTACCCAGCTGCAATACGTCCATACGAAAAATCACTCGAAACAAATCTCGTTGTCACCAACGGGACTCAAACCAGGGACCTTCGGCTTATGCAGCAAGTACTCTAATCACCACAAACTGTGGACTACATTCTAATAATTCTAAGTACCCACTTAAAGCCGGAAGTTTTTCCTTGTGCTTATTACTTTCAATTTAAATAAAACAAAAGTAAATTCCGGTAACTACATAGGTATAGTGCCTATCTTGATCGAGTTGTAAGTAAATATAACTATCTTGATCGGTGTTACTCTTAAGGACTACACAACTTTTTCATGACGATCTGCGGAGTGATATTAACGCATAATATAATTTCAACTGCTTTTACACTTTCCTTCGAAATCCTTTATTTAAATGATTGGTGAAGTACAGCTGAGCGCATTGGCAGGCCTGGTTGGCTATCCCTTCAATAATAGAAAATTCCATGTTTAATGGTGGTGATGGTTTTTGGTTGATATTCTAACTGGTATATTGATATGTCGTACAATCTCGACTTTGTTGCACAGTCTCAACTGACGCCATGCAGGTACTAATGGGATTTCCGCTGCTTGAGTTGGAGATAATCCGGAGAGGTTTGTCATTCATGTAACGGAGGGAATTGCCTGTTATTGAGCATGAGTGTTTACAAGGTATTGACCCTGGA
Source organism: Odontomyia ornata (assembly GCA_963969285.1). NCBI lineage: Eukaryota > Metazoa > Arthropoda > Insecta > Diptera > Stratiomyidae > Odontomyia > Odontomyia ornata. The sequence goes on from OZ017740.1 coordinate 12,760,445, forward strand.
CGTCAAAGTCCAACCAGCATTCTGACCATGCTGGAGGATCGCATGATTTCTGCTGGCAAACCAGGTAGAATGAATGCACTATGGGACGTGTGACATATACTCGTATGTTTATGCCTGACCTCCTGTCTGCTAGGTGGGCTCAACACCTGGATTTTGGTCTTGGTTCGGGGTAACTGCTTACAGGGTATGGAAGTTTGAATGAATTGTTTTTTAGTCTTGGTTTGGTAGATGACGTACTTTGTAAAATCTGCGGGGCTGAGAGCGAGTCTTGGCAACATGTACTATTCAAGTGTCCGGCATATGCCAAGCTCTGTAGTGCACGTGGCACAGACTCGCTCAGATCCCCCGCTCTGTGGTAGAGATTGGCGATTTTGCTAGGTTCTAGGTGTCTTAATATGTCTTTGGTCGTCCTGTCGTGATTGTCCTGTTGTGATTGTCTATGGTGTTGGTAGGTGGTGGTTCCTGGTGCCGGGTAGTCTAAGGAAGGTGTTGGGTAGTAAAATAGGTAATGGCAGGGGGATGGAACAGAACTGGGAAACCAGATCTGCAAATCCTTGGGAAGTGCCGTTCCCACGAACACCACTCTGGGGCCCCTACCCATTGCTGTTGAGAGCAAAAATCTGGTAGCGATACTGGAGGGAGTGCCGCGGCAACCAGAGCAAAGGTTTGATCTGTACCACGAGTTTGAGGAAGCCCATGACAGGCTACTGTCACCCCCCTTCAAGGTGAGGAGCCTATCCTGGCTGAAACGTGGTGGTTTGTGGTTTTTATACTGTGGCTAGAAAGGAGATTAGCGCTCGAACCAGTGTGTGGTGGGCTCTCAACTGGGGTTACTGGAACCTTGTCCTTTAGATGAGGGGCGTTGGTTGACACTTGATTCGACCCTGTCTGTAGATACCGTGAGGATAGGTTTATTCGCGACAGGTACTTACGTAAAATTTTCGACTTCATGGTACGAGTATATTGATAACTCATTGTCGATACAATTTTCCAGCAATCCTTACTAAACCGAAAGACGTTCGCAATGTTGAAGATATCTAGCTGGATTGAGGCCCAAAAATGATATGAGCCTAGATCTGAATGAGAAGGAAAGTACCATTCGTAATGATGCAGCAAAACCTTAGCTTAAGAAAGTTGCTGAATAAATCTATGGTGAGAAAAATAGCTCCTCGTTTGGTTAGTTCCCTTTACCAGGATTATTACTTCTTCTTACAATATTAAAGGCTACTAAACTTCATCTCATCAATGTATGTTATTTATTTTAAAATATTTAGATAATTAACAAATTCAGTTTCATTACATTAATTAACTAGTTCTTGACTTTATGAGCATTCGAATCTGTAACTAGTTACGTTATAATTATAATGCTTTTGTCAAGTCAAAATTAAAAGCCTAAATTTAGATTACTCCTTAACAAAAATAATAAAATGACTCATGTCTCTTGGAATCCCCTGTCCATCAAAAGCCTGACATCATCCTTCTCACTGAAATCCACCTCAATTCAAGGCACTTCATGACATTCAACGATTTTGAATTCGTAAGAAACGATACGGTAAGCGGTGATGGAGGAGACGGCCTCGGGATGTTGCCTAGAAGACCCTACTGTTTCCAAAATACTGTTAAGGTCGAATGCAAAAGCTTTGAATCTCTTGAAGTGTCCGGTATCAAAGTCTCACTGCCAGGTGGGGATAACCTCTTCGTTATCTCTGCCTATGTAACTGGTCGCAACGTTCTAAAGTTCAAAGAAGAGCTCAATTTCTTGCTTGAATAACTCGAAAGTTGTATAAACATTATATTCTTGCTGGTAACTTGAACGCGAATCATACATCATGGCTGAACGCCACCAATAATCCAAGAGGTGTATTCCTGAAATCGTGGATAATAGAGAACCAAATTTGATATGGATGCAATCTATATGCGGCGGAGTTCCCGACATACCCTAGGACAAATTCATATTTGGACCTCTACATTGCAGACGCAAGACTTGAATTCAGCTTTAATAGTCATCAACGGAAACTGCAGCTGCTTCCTTACGATAGCGACCATAACGCAATTGTAATGGAAATCAATCATCAAAGGGATGATTTCTGCCGCATTCCAGTTCAACTTGAAATCATCGGTTGAGTTTCAAAAAAACAGATTTGGCAAGATAAACAACAAGAAATTATGTGGTATTGACGGTGTTCCAAATAAAACTCTCCGACATTTGCCTGAGGTTGCTATTAGGAATTATTGCATATTGTTGAACAACATGTTGAGCAATTCATATTTCCCGAATGGGTGGAAAAAGGCCGAGGTGTCTCCAATCTTGAAAAAAGGAAGAGAAGCTTCAAGCCATCAAATCTATCGCCCAATCAGCAAGGTGTTTGAAGGGATACTCAACAAAGCATTAAACGCCCACCTAGAGAAATATGAGTTGATGCCAACTTGCCAATTTGGTATTCGTGCCCGGTATTCGACCATACATGCGATAACAGAAGTAACCTCAGATATCAGTTGTAAACTAAATGATAGACAATGTGTTGGAGCATGTCTCATTGATATGGAGAAGGCCTACGATACGGTGTGGTTAGATGGACTGATTTTTAAACTCCTTCAGGATAGGCTCCCCAGACACCTTGTCGTCATGATGTGCAAAATGTTATATGGAAAATTATTTGTTCTAACTGATGGAAATCTTACAACAATGCTCGACATCAAGGTTTTGAATGGTCTGCAGCAGGGAACAGTTATCGCACCTCTGCTCTTCTCAAAACTCATTCGCAAGCTATTGAACGGCTTTACTTTTAATGTCTCGCCTACGCGATCATTGTTAGAGTTTACTGATGTTCAGAGCAATCTCCAAAAAATGTTCAATGATGTGCAGCTGTACACTGACAATTGACGAATGAAAATTAATGCACAGATGTGCGAAACAATTTTGTTTCAGACAACGCTGCAGGCGGGTTAGTCAAAGCCTGAAACGTAATTGGAAGAATTTCCACTTTATGGCTGGTGAGGGTGGCTCAGAACAGGTTCAACATAAATTCTGTGTTCGATACCTCGGTGTTCATCTCGATTAGTATCTGCACTATACTTAACATATCACAATCATGCTCGGTAAGGCACAAAAAGTAGCCATGATCCTACGTTGACTCTTTCATTTCATATGCATCGATCAAAAGGCCAAAATTATCTGTTACAAGACCCTGGTTAGACCAGTTTTGACCTATGGATGTCAGATCTGGTACAACCAAAGTGCTAGTACAATGGAAAGATTAAGAGTTTACAAGAAAAAAAAAATGCCTTCGTGCATGCACTGGTTTGTACAGGAAGCCTGAAGTGGATCGGAAACACTATGTATCGAATAGAAAAATTTATCAAACTGCTAAAGTGACGAGAGTCGATATGTTCATATTGAAACTTCTTCGGAACATTTTCAATAGTCATCGTCTTATTTCAAACAATTTAATAAAAACATTCATGGTTCATGCACATAAGCCTTTCTCTTGAATCACTAGTGAAAATCGTATGAAAATCCGTTCGGTAGTTTTGAGTTTTATGCGTTCAGGCAGACAGACCGACATGGCGTGGGACTTTGTTTTATTATATATGGTACAGAATAGTATATATATATATATATATATATATATATATATATATATATATATATATATATATATATATATACGAGGACAACTTGAGAGTGAAATTAATATGCTCGTATTTCTAACAAAATTTAATGAAATTTTAGGAATTTTTTATACAACCTTAAATTAATACATGGCTATAGATTTAAACAATTAAATAGTCATTACTAGCAATAACCTCCTCAATCCAGATCCAGAAACGATTACATGCCCGAATCAAATGCTTCTTGTTCATATTGACCATAACGGCATTAATAGCAGTCTTCGGCGAAGAAGTGGTACTATGAGGACGCTTAACTACGCTTAACTACGCCCCACACGTAATAATCCAAAGAATTAAGGTCTGGGGAACTAGTTGGGCATAGTGGTCACGAAAATTTTCTGCCTTCCAATTTTGTGTCGCCATTGCTTTATGTGAAGGAGCAGAGTCTTGTTGAAAAATGTGTGGTCTGCCTACGCTTACATTGTCTATCCAGGGTTTCACTACCGTCTCCGAAAACTCGATGTTTGCAGCAGAGTTCACTTGGAGTCCTTGAGTTAAAAAAGTGTGGTGGCATAACATGTCATTCATTGCTGACAGCACCTAAAACCATAGCAGTGGCTGGAAATTTTGTATGCATAACAACAGGAACCTCCGTACGATCTCTGCGATTGGTCTTCTGATCTAGGTCAAAATTTTTTTCGTCGGAAAAAAACCATAACATTTTGGGCACCTCAGGGTGCTTGATTTTGTTTAAAAGACGTTTTCATCGGAGAACGCTCTGTTCCCGTGTTCATTCCGACATGGATTATCCTCTGCGCATCACGTAAGACTTATACCGAAGGTCTTTGTGGACAATTCTACGCATAAGGGCTCAGAAACATGAAGCTCACTCGCAAGGACCCTCATGATTTTGAAGGGCCCTCGTCTATGATCCCTTGCACTTGCTCAAAAAATTCTGTAGATCGGACAGTGTCAGAACATTGTTCGTGCTTTTTGCGTTTTGCAACCGATTCTGTATCGCCTCCTGATGTTTCTAATTCACGGCGAGCCCTATGCACGAATGAACGAGTGCAATTAAGAAAATTAGAGATCTCTAAACCTGTATGGTTCGCACATATAGCGACGATGACAGCATGTCTCTTCATTTCTTGAGTGATGTTGCAGTCCGCCGTTTCTTATCTGAAAAGAAAAAAAAATTAAAAAAAAATTCGCGAATTTATAGTCACATTTATGCATGTCCTCAAATACCGTACGCACCCTGTATATATATATATATATATATATATATATATATATATATATATATATATATATATATATATATATATATACATACATATATATATATATATATATATATATATATATATATATATATATATATATATATATATATATATATATATATATATACATACATATATATATATATATATATATATATATATATATATATATATATATATATATATATATATATATATATATATATATATATATATATATATATATATATTGGATAGTCTAAAAAGTGTTGTTTTTTGTTACTAGATGGTGTTCGTTGCCATATATCAGGCAATACTAATCAGATTGAGTCAAACTGAAAGGTGACATTCCAGTCTACAATTTTCACATAGACAGTTTATTGTTTCGCCATTCGCGTCAAAAGTTGTATTCATTTACAAATGAGTGAAATTTCTGAAATAGATAGTTATATTTTACAATATCACTACGATCAAGTAGAAAATGCATCGCAGGCTTATGAAAAAATTTGTGATGTCTACAGTCAAGATACTTTATCGAAAGCCACAGCCAAGAGATGGTTCGCTCGCTTTTGTTCTGGAAATTTTGATATCAAAAATGCACCTCGCTCAGGTCGACCAATCACTGAAAAATTCGATGAAATCTTACAAAAAATTTAAGAAGACCGGCACATAAGCAGCTATGACATTGCTAAGGAACTGAATATCCATCACCGAACAAATTTGAACCGTTTGCGAAATGCTAATAAAACACAGCGAAATCGAGCCGTTTTTGAAGCAAATCATTACGGGCGAAAAATACGGGTAAGATACGAGAATTTCGTTTGAAAAATATCAGTGTCAAGAAAAGGTGAATCATTGCAAACGATTTCAAAGCCAGGATTGACACCAAATAAAGTTATGCTGTGTGTATGGTGGGATTGGAGGGGAATTGTTTATCATGAGGTGCTAGAATCTAGCCAAACACTCAATTTGGCTCTGTACTGTCAGCAATTAACCATATTGCAATAAGCAATTCAAAAAACCGGCAAAAATTGATCAATAGAAAGGGCGTTGTCTTGAATCATGACAATGCCAGACCACACAAATCTTTGATGACCCAGCAAAAATTGACTGAGCTTGGCTGGGATGTTTTGATGCATCCACCATATAGTCCAGACCTTGCACCATCACACTACCATTTGTTTCGGTCTCTGCAAAACTTCCTTAATGAAAAGAAATTCACTTCAAAAAGGGACTGTGAGAATCACTTGGCCAAGTTTTTTGCCGATAAACCACGGAAGTTCTACACAGATGGAATAATGGCTCCACCCGAAAAATGACCAAGGGTCATAGATAACACCGGACAATATGTACTTAAATAAAATTCATTTTGAATTAAAGAAATATTCAATCAAGAAATGACCTGTGTCCGTCTTTCCGTCCGTCCGTCCGTCCGTCCGTCCGTCCGTCCGTCCGTCCGTCCGTCTGTATGTTATAGCACTTTGTGGAAAGCTCAGAAGTGGTGATTTCTTGAAATTTCATGGGTGAAAAATTTTTACAAAGGGTTTCAGGGGGGTCTCCCGATATAGGCAGGTGACCCTTCAAAAAAAAATGTCCACCCTCGGTGGTCGAATGAGGTGTCATCTCAATGAGATATTTTCAAAATGTGTCTTAAAATTATCGGTACCATGGGGGGGGGGGGGGGGGGGGCAGGGCAAGGGAAATTACGAACTTTTCGCGTGGCCCTTTGCTATTGGACACCCTTCATTTGAAAAATCTAAAAAAAATCATGATTGTAGGCCTTTATGAGTATAACAACAACAAATACATCAAAAGTGGAAATGCACTCAACTTTCTTACTAATAGTGTGATTTATTTTACATTTTCTTGAATAAAATCTGGAAATTGCCTTTAAATTCAATAAAATTCAGTACACGAATGGTTATTTATAAGATTGACCTGTCCTGAAAGCTTCACGAATATCAAATGGTATTTAACAAAGTTACAGTGGTTTGAATTTTCCTGAATTACTATGGAATAATATGCTTCCTCTAACTATGGAAATATATGACTATGGAACAATATGCGCTTTTTACCGACTCAAACACTGCAGTTTTGCTGGGATTTGCATGAAAGTTTCAGGAATGATAAGTATCATGAATATCTTTGAATTTTGGTTCAGCTATTGGTATCAGTAATCGCTAAACAAAATGGCGGCTGTTTTAAATGATAAGATTGAATAATTTTGAGGTAATTTCCCCCTACTTCAACATTTAAGGTGCATGCTTTTAACACCTGATTCAATTTAATGAATGATTGAAGGTGAGTACTTACAATTAATACTTATACGTGAAGCAAGTCAAGGAGTCAGTAAAGCGCTCTAAACAGAAGGGATTTGGAACCATTCTCGGGCTTGAAAAACATATTCTGATGTCATGAATCGATAATTTGAGTTACCCACCCAATACTTGTTTAAAATATCATTCAAATTCATCCAAAAGATGCAGAGTTTCATTCACAAGCACATAACAGCCGTGATTTCGTTCCTTGCTGTATAGTTTTCCTGAATGCTTTGCTCACTGAACATATTCAAGTAAACCACTATTCCTTAAACTTTCATGAAAATCTAAAAAACATAAAAGTGCCTTGGTCGATTGGAAATCTACGAGTTTATTAACTACCAATATATGTTATTGTTTTTGTAATTCCATACAATTGATATGGCGCTAACTCACATAGTTATGATTTGATTTCCATGAAATTTCGTAGGCATAAGGGTCTTACAGGTATAACAAACTACATACAGTAGACTCTTGATAAGGTAAAACCCAAGGGAAATGTCAAAAAGTTGAGTTATCGAGTTTTTAACTTGTTAGGGGCTCAAGCTATGTATTTTTTGGATGTTTCGTATTGCTATCTACTGATTTTCATTATCTCCTTATTTAAGAATTATGTATCAGAGATAAGTCTAGAATAAATTTTAAATTCAAATGCCGGTAAATCTTACAAAAACAAAGTTTCACCCATAAGGAAATAGGTATAGTTATCTTATCTATACAAAAAAATCTGTAATTTTTTTGGCTTTAAGCGGTTCAAAGTTTATAAATCAATTCGGTTTTCAACTTTGAACAATGAAGAGAAAATATCATCATCAATATTACTGCATTGCTCTCTAAAAGATTGTAAAGTGTTTGCTGCTTTCTTTGCTTCGTTACTGATATACACGCCGAGCGATCCTGTAACTCATCCTTTGACTCTTCAGGTACTATATCATCATTTTCAACACCGTGAATCACTGCGTCCATTATTTCTTCCTCTGTGAGCGTTCGCACCGTGCCTACTTCTGCATCGCATGAGACAAACTCTTCGAAAGTAATTTCTATTTTGGACATGCATTTATTCCATTCTTCAGGCGTTTTCAATATTTTCTTGAAACTGTGGCGGGAAACCACAAGTTTCAAAACAGTTTTTCACTGTATAGGATGCAATACATCGCCAAGCTTTATCTACCATTCTCATTGCTTCTAAAACATTGATTAAAAAAACTATATTTTGCTCCAAATCAGCTACCATTTTTTAACAACTTCTTTTCGGTAAAATGTTTTGAAATTTTGTATTATCCCCATATCTAGCGGTTGAAGTTGTGATGTTCTATTCGGGGGAAGGAATTGAATTTTAATTGCCTTCAATGGAGGTATGTCACCATGTGCTGTGCATTTGTCAACGAGGAGAAAGATTTTCCTTCTTGCAGTAGCCATTTGTCTGTATGTTTTAATAAGCCATTTTTTAAAAAGTTCTGCAGTCATCCATGCTCGTTGGTTGGTTTCATAATCCAAGGGTAGTGATTTGCATCCCGCGAAGCAACGAGGCTTCTTTGATTTGCCAACCATTAGTGGCTTCAGTTTTTCTGTGCCGGTAGAATTTGCAAAAAGAAGAACCGTTAGCCTTTGCTTACTGTGTTTTACCCCATGGCATTTTTCATTCTTAAATGTTAATGTTTTGTCGGGAACATTTAAAAAGAGTCTGGTTTCGTTAGCGTTAAAGACATCATTAAGATCGTATCCATTCACTAACCCTTGCAATTCACTCTTCCATTCTTTTTCAAGTTCTTTATTCACACTCGCACCTTCACCGCAAATTTACATGAAGGTCAATTCATGCCTCTTTTAAAGTTTTCCAACCAGCCTTTACTAGCCTTAAAATTATTGATTTGCAGTGACCTAGCGAACTTTTCAGCTTTTTCTTTCAGTATCGCTCCACTAACACTAATGTTTTTATTTCGGCACTGTCTAAACCACGTAAGCAAACAGCCTTCTAATTTTGGAAATTCAGGAATTCTTTGTCTTTTATATAAAAGACTGGCTCCGGGTTCTTGTTTTTTCAATAGTTCCCCCGCTTTGAGTTACAGAGGTCAAATGCCTGAATTTTACGTTTAAGTTATGGAAGTTTTATATTTTAAGTAAAAGAGGTTTTGGGCTCTGTGGGGAAGGGTACGTCAATTTTTTTTTAACTAATAGAGGTTTTTACTTTATCGAGGCTTAAGTTATCGAGGTTCCACTATATATGTATGTTAAACTTTAAGAAGTTTAAGGGATTAATTTCGATTAATGGGGGAAAACGTAAAATTTCCGTTCATACCATTATTAACAGAGTTGAGTGAATTTTGATTTATGAGGTAATTGTTGCCGTTGTACTCATAAGCACCTACCTTCGAGATTTTTTCAGATTTTCGTCTCAAATATGTCCAATCGTGAAGGGAGGAAACACAAATATTGTTCGGTCATTTTGCCTCCTCCTGAATTCCTAATTCAAAAAATGTCATATTTCGCAAATTCTTTGTTCTTTCATTCATTCATACTACCTAAACTTGTGAGAAACCACAATTTTTGACCTATTCACAAAGTTTGATGAACTATAGTTTCTGAAGAAACTTCTTCTGATGCACAAATCGATGGACAGATCGACGGACGAACAGAAAGATGGACAGACAGATGGATCAGTGGAGAGACGGACAGACAGAAAGGAAAACTAGCAGGTTCTTGTAAACATTTTTTCAAGTACCTCTAAAAATCATGAAGCTAGATCCAATAACAAATAAATTAGGCTAAAATTTGTTGAAATTTGCTAATAATAGTAGGGCTTTACATTTTTGTTAGTAAAACTGTTTTAGTATCATTAAATTGGATGAAATCAGCCATTTAAGTAGTTCTACAAAGTATCATTTTATTCTATAAGTTTCAATGAAATTTACTGAGCTTATAGCCATTTGAATTTACTCCGATCACAAAAATCATATACGATTTTCCTACTACATGGGCTTTTCATCGTACCAGATACTACATTTTTAATTGAATCTTCTCCAAATTTTCAGATCAGATAAATACCAATAATACATTTAAGATTCAGGTCATTCAATGATTTTAGTAATATTGAAACAAAATGTTGGCTGGTTACAATGGAGTTCGTTTAAAGCAAGAATATATTTGTTGCGCATATCATAATAATTTTGTTTTTGTTTTTTTTTTGAATTAAATCATTTTATTTATCCACATACTGCAGATTAAGTGCAAAACCCTTTAACATGAGGGTGATTCTGTCTACCTAACTTGTCCATTTTCGTTCAATAATCCTGAAATATCAGATAGAAAATCTATCGGTTGAAAACGCGGAAAAGGTCTGGACCATTGGAAGACGTTATAAGCGATTTCCACTGTATCTACGAAATGGCTGTTAGACTCCCGATCGGAAAGGAGAAAATTCGAGATCGTAGTTATGTCTGAATAAGCTTAAAATTAAGGATTCTTTTTTGGACTTTATCTTCTTCTTCTTCTTCTTCTTAGCACTACAGCCCCTTTCGGGCCGTCGTTTCCCGCAAACAGCGCCTCCAACTGTCTCGGTCCATTGACCGTTTCCTCTAATTTCGAAATCCGAGCAGCAATGGACTGTCTTCGTCGACCGAGTCAAGCCAGCGTCTCCTCGGTTTCCCCACTGGTCTACGGCCTTAAGTTCTCCCAACGAATACCTTTTGGGCATCCGTTGTTCGTCCATACGATGCATGTGGCCAGCCCATTGCAGCTTCCGCAGTCTTATAATCGTTGAGACCTCCGGTTCATCTAAAATTTCATACAGCTCATGGTTGTATCGAATTCGCCATAAGCCCCCTCTAGCTTCGCTCCGATTCTTCGCCTGAGGACTGGTCGCTCAAAAGTGTTCAATATATTTGGGGATGCTTGGGTTAGGGTACATGTTTCACACCCATAGCATAACACAGGTCTTATCACAGGTTTGTATAATTGGAGCTTTGTTTTCCTGTGTCTGCAGCTGGTCTTCAAGATCGTCAGAACAGAATAAAATATTTTATTTGCGAGCTGTATTCTTCGGCGTATTTCGTCTCTTTCATTGCCCGTTTTCGTTATTTTGGCGCCTAAATACACAAACTCGCTAACATTTTCGATACTTTATTCACCAATTATTTTTCCTCGACTGCGTGATGAGCTTTGTTTTATTTTCATTGATTTGTAGCCCTACTAGTCTTGCTTCGCTGTCAAGATTTAGGAAGAGTTCTTTGGCAGTTGTTAACGACCGTGACAAAATGTTGATGTCCTCCGCATAGGCTAATACTTGGCTCGACTTGAATAGTAGTGTACCTCGCGTATCGACAGGAAGCTTCCTTATGACGTACTCCAGAGCCAAATTGAATAGCAATGGGGCCAGCCTATCTCCCTGCTTGTCCAATATTTGTGTCAAAGGGATCGGTGAGTTCGTTATTGATGCAGAATTGGGAGGATGGCGACGTCATTGTCATTTTGGTAAGACGGACTAATTTGGCTGGGATGCCAAAGCAAAGCATTATTTGGTACAGTACATTACGATCAATACTGTCGTGTGCTTGCATAAAGTCAACGAAAATTTGGTGAACGTCTATGTTGAACTCCCAGCATTTTTCAAGTACCTGCTTGACTGTAAACAATTGGTCTATCGTCGATCTAATTGCTCTAAAACCACCTTGATACTCCCTAATGATACTGTTGGTGTATGATCCGATTTTATTTTCTAAGATCTTTGAAAATATTTTGTACGCCGTACAAAGTAGTGGTATGCCTCTTTAATTTTCGCACTGTCGCTTATCACCTTTTTTGTGGATAAGGAATATAATTGATTCCCTCGACTCCTTCGGCATATGTTGCTGTTGCCAAATGTAGTGGATGACTTTGTGAATAGTTTGATGAACACTACTGCCACCATATTTGATGAGCTCAACTGGAATCTGATAGATGCCCGGCGTTTTATTAATCTTTTGGGCTTTGATGATAAAACAAACTTCATCCAGAGTTGGTGGGGCCAATAGACGCTCTCCGCAGACATTTATATGCTCCGATGTTCTGCAGCTGTGCGGAGGATTAAGGAGGTTCTTGAAATATGATGCACATCTTTCCTTAATCTTGGTTTCATCAGCGGTGATATTGCCGATGTTATCACGACAGAGCGTGATTTTGGGCTCATGACCACGTTTCAGGCTTTTCACTACTTTGTATGCCTGTCTCGTGTTGTTGTCCGCTAAACTTACATCTATACTTCTCAATTGGTCATCATAGTATTTTCTTTTAGGTAAATTTCTCGAGAGAAATTTACATATTGCGGAGAGCATCATATATATATATGGGATATAACGAAATTTGTGACCACGCTAGAGTTGCAATTTTGCTTCGATTTTCACCAAATTTTCAGGAAAGGTGTATTGAGTAATTATCTCGGTCAAGTTTGTGAACCAGCTATATCGGCCGGGCAAAAACAAAATGGCGGCCATTTTAGACGAAAAATCATGATTTCTGTGCTGACCAAAGTATAGCTCCGATTTGGATGAAATTTGGTACAAAGGTTCATTGATGTATGTGATGAATCTCACAATAAAAAATTCAAAGTCGGTACGGCAGAAACAAAATGGCGGCCGCTCAAAGGTAAAATAACGTGCAAAATTTTGTTGTTGTAATAGTGGTCAAAGCTTTCAACAGATTTTCATAAAATTCGGTAGTTTGATAGAAATTATAAGTATCTAGAGAATTGCGTAAAAGAACTGGAGGTCACGTTGCAAAAAACAAAATGGCGGCCAGTTGAAGGTCAAAATTTCAAAGGCTTTTAAAAGTTGCAATTTTGATCCGACATATATGAAACTTGGTTTCAAGATAGACATTACTTACACCTATAGTCTTTGATATTTTGGTGATCATGCATTGCAAATTTCAAAATGGCGGCCGTTTAAATATGCGTTTTTTTCATGTTTTTGTGGCCCTCTAGCGGTCACATTTTCCAACGGATTTTGATGAAACTTGAGATTATGAATCTCTGTACTATGTTCTTGTATTTTGCAGGAAATTATTAAAATTGAATGAAAAATAAAAAAGTCGAAAATTTAAAGCCTAATATTTTTCGCTGCCATTTTCTTTAAAAATTGAATTATTTTGCCCTGTCTAGAGTGAAACTCCTATTTGAACGAGATAGTACATTGATTGATGATGTCCTAGCATACAAAGATTTAAAATAATCCAAAATCAAACGCATGCATTCAAAATGGCGGTCCCCAAAGGTCTGAAGGCAAGCGCAATTCGCTATTTTAGTGCCAACTGAAATAATGAATATTTTTCATGGAAACGTTCTAAATGACTTTACTTGAAAGAACTTATAAACCAGATCATTTTTAAGATATTGTAAAATATTTTTAACAATACCCTAAAAAATTATAAAATCGCGACTTGTCTGTCTGTCCGTTCGTCCGCCCGTTTGTTCGTGCGTCATAACAAGTTTTCTCGCAAACCACAAGTGCTAGAATGAGGAAATTTTCTACGTAGGTCAAAAGTGGTGCCTCTTGAAATTCGCAGTGCAAGAAAATATTTTAAGGTACTAAAGGGGGGTCTCCCCATTCAGGCGGGTCTCCCCATACAGGGGGGTGGCATACAATGTTTTTTTTATTGCTGTAGCCCTCTAGCAGCCAAGGTGTCCAACCGCCTGTGAGTCACAGCAGTTTTTCTCCGAAACTTAAAACTTTTTATATCAGTAATTTGTATTTCAACGGTTTTAAAAGTGGGTTCCTCCACATCGGAAAGGGAGCCGCAAATTTTTTTACCAACGGTAGTTATATGGGATGTCAAATGAAAGGTCTTGATGAGGACTTTCCAAAACAGTGTCACCAGCTTTGTGGAGTATGGGGGGAGGGGAAGCGTACTTAAAATTATAGTCCTACTCCGCGATTGAACATCTGTGATCCGGAGGATAAAAATTAAAGTATGAAGGTAGGCTTCTATGAATACAACAACAATAAAAAATACCTTAGAAATCGAATTTCAATCAACTTTTTTAATCATAGTATGATTCCCAAATTTAACTTCTTCCCCGTATGGGTACCCTTAAACTCAGTAAAATTCGTTGCTTAGAAAGTCTTACAAAAGGTCCGTATACTCTGTAAGTTTGAAGAAAATCAAATTATATTCACGGAAGTTATAGCCGTTTGATTTGTTTTCTAATTGAACAACGAGATTTTGGTATTCTATGGACTTTCTATCAAGTCTCAAATACTCCAGTTTTGATTTGATCTGTTCAGATAAGATGAATAGCATAAATATTTTTGTAAATTCATTATGAGAGTGACTTTTATTAGATTGTAATAAAGTAGCGGCTGATGAAAACGGAGCAACAATGGTTTTTCTTTTAAACATGTACATCTCATCGAAGTGTTGCTTGAGTTTATTAAGTTGAGTAAAAAACCCTTCTGATAGGAGCGTAATTCTGTCTCCCCAACTTGTTGTAGTAAATATTTCCAAATATAATAAATCAATTCTCAATTTACGGGTTAACTTGCCTGTAGTTTCTTATCCTAGTAAAATAAAAACATAATTGAATCCTTCCTTCATGCTTCCGACTGTTACGAGATCCGCAATCCCGTAAAACTAAGTATCTTAATTAATCAGGATCCTTTACCCTCTTGGCTGATATGGCTGCTATTCCAGTCTTGACTGTGCATCAATTGTCATCATGTCTGCCTAAAATAAAAAAAATATTGAATAGTCTTTCGTTCATGGTTTGACACTAAATATTTTCAGTTAACTCATATCTATTTAAGAATTTAAACGCAGTAGTTTTTTGCTCCGTAACTGTAAACCCTGTATGCTTCAAAATCCTTCCAATAGCCTTATTCCGAAGTAACTTAACTTCATTTTTAATTACGAATGAATTTGTGGGAAGCATGCGTAGTACTTAATTTTCCACAGGCATCATTACTTTACTCATCTACCAATTGAAATGCCCCAAAAAGATGAGCTGGGGTAAATATGTAATTGCCAGCATGCACAGACGAGAAAATACAAAATGAAGTACTTTTTGAAGAATGTACTCGTAAATGTCTGTACACAATACCCCTCAAGGTAAGAACTCCTAACTAACTATGCTAAATTACCTTCTGCCATAAATAATTCATGTAACTACGTCTCTAGATCCTTGAATCATTGTTAAGAAATTTAGCAAGTGGTGAATCCATAATGTGCAATCAAAACAACACTAAATTTTACAATACGAGATCCTTGAAGCATGTTTGAGTTTTCTGTAAGTGAAATGATTTTTCATGAGCACCACAAAAAATATCCTTGGAAATATTGAATTTGTTTTCCAGCCATGTATATCTTCACCATTTCAGGGTCGCTGCGAAATTTCTTCGGGGAATTTCGTTCCTTGTAGCAAAACAACTTTATAATGCTTATAAAGTAGTAGAATGCGCAGCAAGGTAAACATACCGTAAAGACATTAATGAGGACAATATTGAATTAGTGTTGGGCTTGTAGTGGCCACAGTTTGGCCGAGAAGAAGTTAACGTCCTTAATGTGTGAAGGCCTTTGAACAAAATTTCAAATCGTACTTAGAGATCATGTAGACTTAGAAGGTTAAGGATTTAATTGTGAACATAAATTAGTTTGTTAAGGAATGTTGAAAACCATGAGCTCTGATTGTTAATTCAAGGTATCCCTTAGAGGAACTGGGGACGATGAGGAGAATAAATTTCTTCATACCGTAGAATAAGCTCATTGATAACAATCTGAACATGGTCAAGTACTTCCTTATGAAAATAATAAATTAACCAAATTTTTGCTTCAAATAAATCTTCCACTTCTCACAAATCCATCCACTTGTTTAATAAACATCCCGCACTATTTGATGTAACATATTTCTTAGTCTTGGAAATATTTTACGCTAAATGACCCTTCATCGGTCACAAATTATTTTACTGGAGAGTTTTCCCGCGTTGCGGGCCACTTATGCCAACTGCGCGTACTGAACAAAAGCATTTTTCCAGATATGTCCGAAATGCGGGTCACAATACAATTTCCATGATCGTTCTTCCTTGCACGATTGGGGTGTCAATTAAATTCCATTTGAAATGTAACGAGTATTTGATTGCATTGTGGCTCGCGATGTCCATTAAACATCCGTTTGTGGTTTGGTCGGAATGGTCTGTGTTTCACTTGCATCAATTGGACGAGATTTTTGTATTGAATGAACAACGCGAGAAGTGTTTACAAAACTAATCAACCAACAATATGTTTAGGATACAAAAGGAAAGTGATGCGGGTTCGGTTTGGCTGTTCATGAGAATCATAGGAGCAAATATTTTACTAGAACCAGGATAAGAGTACTTTTTACAAATATGCTTTAACATTCGAAATTCGAAGAACATATTATTGAATAGCTATTAAATCCATTCGATTGCAAGCAATATCAGATCCTAGTCATTGTAATATTTCAGGGAACTTACACAAGGAGCTCGCTTAACACAAAGAAAGAATTTTAGAATCACATGAAATTGTCTCAAAACCAAAATGCATTCAGCAAGAGCACCAAAAATGCATAAAACGAATTCCATCCATTTGACAAAGAGAAACTCAAAAAAATTGTCACTCACACTTCGCACTGTGAACAGCGGGAACTTGCAAGAAGCTAACGAAGAAATCACTTTAACAGCTACGGATGTCACTATAGAATTATTTACAACGTGTTTACACGCTAATTCACACGATAAAAGGATGTAATAAAACTTTTTATCGCCCACTGTTCCATGTCCATCCAGATTCCCATTTGGTTTGCCTGGTATCATAAATCACGCCGAGTCTTGACTATTGCAGAATATTAACGAAAGACATTCCATCAGACAGTCCACGAATGGTTCCTGTTGAGTTTAGGATTTTTATGAGCAGAAGATATAATCAGACGTTTTGTAGACAATCATCAAATGATGTCCTGTGAATTCTCAACATAGTTTTGCTTTTCAAATAAAGGGCAATAAAGTTGCAACATAGACTAAGGAATATTTTCAATGTTTGATGAAATAATTCACAGCTATGTATGTAAGTATTTTAAAGGCTGTCTCAAATTTTCAAATTATGAGCGATTTAAGGAAACAGGTTTTGTAGAATCTAATCCAATTAAATAACACTATTTATACGGCTTAGAGTTCTATAGATTCCAGGAAATTTTGCCCTTGGGATGACTGATTTTCTACTATACCATTCATTAACTAAGTGATGCATTACTCATATCCTAAAAGCACAATAGGGTTTCCACACATGGATTTCAGAGCTTCGGTATAAGGTGTCTGCAAAATTTTACTTTAATGCACACAAAGAAACATTTTCCTGCTAACTACCTAGAATTGGATAATACTTAAGTTGATTCCGTAACACATTTTTATTGTTAAAATTCCTAAAATCAAGGTTAAATTCTATGGTTTTTTACTGTATAATTTTTGAAGGAGTTATTAATGAATGACTTGCCAAAGAGTATTTTAATGATGGAGCGAAAGCAGAAAATATGACATGAAATAAGTACATAGCAAAATGACATAAAAAACGACATGAAATACATAACGACACCTTAATCGATCCTCATTTTTCTCAGGACTACAGATGTTAGAATCATCAAATTTTGCGGGAAGGTAAGAAAATCTGTTCTTTTGAAAGTTTCATAGTCAACTAAATTTCCAAACGATCTTTAGGGGAGTCTCCCGATGTAAGCATGTAATCCATAAATTTTTATTTTATTTTTTGTAGATAGTTTTTCTTCTTCATAGCACTACAGCCCTTCTCGGGCCTTCGCTACCTGCAGCATGCATCTCGAACTACCTTGGTGCTGTTGTGAATGCACAAAGGCGCTGTCTCGTGTCGCCACTAGCAAATATCATCAATACTAAAAGGCATGAGCAGCTTTCTGCTTCACATTCATTTGCATTATTAAATTTCAATCAAGCCGTATTACGTCATATAGCAGGTATACGGTGGAGATGAAGAGAAGGCAGCGATATGTAGCGCACAATCAAGTACAAGTCAGTCAGCAGAAAGAAGAAGTAGAAGGAGAAGACAGTAGCAAAAAGTCGGCTAAAAGCTCCAGGGAGGAGAATGGCGCAAAAGAAGAACAAGAAGGAAAAGACTCGCGAGCGAACCAGACGAAAGCTCTAGAGAGGGAAATGCTGAAATCAGCTCAAAAGATCTCTCCGCTCTTCCGCATGTCTGTGTCCCCTACGAGAATATTGTTTGTTGGCTATCTAAGCTTATGTACAAACTAGAAGAGATGGAGAGGAAGAGTTTCCGTGGAATGGGAGCTCATGTATTCGGATATTTGGCTGATTTTCGGAAAAATTGAAGCAAAAGCTCGCCCCACGACCAAATATGAATACTTGGTTGAGTCAGAGCATACATAATAGCAAGCATTTTTACCAGCTGATCAGCCAAATTAAAAGAGAGGGAAAGTGTTTGAATGAAACAAGTGTATAACTTGCACAAGATAGAGAGTGCGTTCATCATTATTTGTTTCGATTTGAGATAAAATGTGCAAGCGCTATCCACTTGAGACAAAGGTTACAAGCACAAAATTGATTTGCAATTGTGTGAGCATGTACGTTCATCAAATGAAAGGGGAACCTTTCACCCATCTGATCGAAATGAAAGCTCATTATCTTGCATTTCATTAAAGTGCCTATGGATGGTAATATTTGAAGCTTCAAACTCTTTCTAACATTTCCACATGAAAGCATTTGCGAACGCTTATGCATACTCAAATTGATCTTTGAAGGTTGGATACCGTTAGGTTTAGAGTATGTTCTATGTGAACTTGCTTATTAGTTTATACGCTCTAGTTGATTAGTAGGAATTCAACTCTGCTAGTAAGCAGATTGCCATCGACGCATTTTTCAGTAGTGTTCCGGTAGTTTTCTAGTAGTGTTCCAGTTGTACCCTGGCAGTGCGTTAGCAGGGCATGATAATTTACAATTGAATGGTGAGGAGTGATGTGTTGGCTTGAGGCGTGATTCTCAACCAGCCTTTTGGCGTTCACGCCGTGTGGCTACCCTAATCTATTGGCTCATTTTCCTGCTTCCCTCTACAGGCCAACGTTCACATGGAAAGAGCGACAAGTCTCGCTGGCATCAAGGAACTCCAAGTCAAAGTGAAAGTCAAAGGCACCTCATTCAATGTATATCATTATAAATTTTCAAAGAATGCAGAGAAATTCCAAGCAACGTAAGCACTAACAACTTAAGCAATGGAATTAACAACGAAATAAAATTAATTCTTTAAAATAAACTCATCTCTTTGTTGATCTAGCTTGCAATAGAAAATAGTAGCAGGTAAGTGTCATACAGTGAGATCTCTTTCTCCCGGGAGCCTTGATGGTATATATATATAGGATAGACCTCCAATCCTGAAATCTGAGCAGCGATGAACTGTCTTCGTCAACATCACATCAGCGTTTGCTCAGTCTCCTCATTGGTCTCCGCCCTTCAGTTCTCCCAACAAATACCAGTTTTTGCAATCTTATAATCGTTTAGAACTCCAGCTTATAAAAAATTGCATACATCTCATGGTTGCATCGAATTTACCATTGGTCACTATCTATTTTCATTCCCGGTACTCTTCTCGGGATCCATCGCTCAAAGGCGTTCAATATATTTGCAGATGCTTGGGTTAGGGTCCATGTTTCATACCCATAGCATAACACAAGTCTTATCACAGATTTGTATGGTTATACGCCTTTGTTTTCCTGTGTATCAAGCTGGTCTATAAAATTGTCAAAACTGAATAAAAAATTTGATTTGCGAGCTGTATTATTCTCGTTTCTTTCATCACCGCTTCTCGTTATTTTGGCGCCTGGACACACAAATTTGCCCACATTTCGAGACTGTTTACGCCAAGTGTGATGTTTTTGGTGTTTGAGGTATTTTTCCTTGACTGTGATATGAGCTTTATTGAATTGATTTGTAGCTTTACTAACTTTGCTTTGCTATCGAGCTTCAGAAAAGCTGTTTCGTAGTTGTAAGTGACCGTGACAAATCATTGATGTCTTCTACAAAGACTACCATTCGGCTTGACTTGTATAGTAACGTACTTCTTGTATCGACAAGATAGCTTTCTGATGACATATTCCAGAGCCAAACTGAATAGCGATGGGACTGGCCTATTTCCCTGCTTTAGTCCGATATTTATGTCAAAGGCATCAAAGTCGAAGTCATTTTCATTTTTGTAGGAGGACTAATTTGGCTGGGATATCAAAGCAAAGCATTATTTGGTTGGAGACATATGCAAACATCATATTAAAACAAGTTGAAGTAGCAGGAGAGCGCTCCTGCCAGAAAGGTATTGTAAAGCAATTAGGAAATCAAACAACACATTCTGCATACCAAAACTTGACTAATATGCAGATTCCATAAATTGAGTTCGAACAATTGTTATGGCTATTATGATATTAAGCTCGCCACCATTTTGTTTCAAGTGTTTTGACCGCGTCATTTGATTAGTCATGATAACACATCAACATTACAAACCATTTCTGAAATTTTTATCAAAATTTGTTTATTTGTAGTGTCTAGGTCCGTTGCAAACGTGTATCTCCCTAGTATCACGTGCTAGTGTTGTTGTAATTGTTAAATATTCAATCGGCTATAACTTAGCTGTTTATTGTTCAATTGTTGTAAAATTTTCAGAACACATACAATTGCTATCAAAATATAGGTTTTGGGAAATTTAAGGGTCCAATCTTGATTTTATAGGCAAAAATGTAAAATTTATAAAATGTACTATTATTGACAAAGTTGGTCGAATTTCGACTTCTGAGGTATTGGTTGCCCTTGTACTCCTAAAATCACACCTCTGTGTTTTTTTTGCAGATTTTTCGCGTCAAAGGTGGGGGGGACACATAATTTTTGTACATTTCCCGTTCCCCTGCACCCCTCAAAGCAAAACTTGTCATTTTAAGACCTGTTTTGAAAAGTTCTCATTAAGACCTTTCATTTGATACCCATATTGCCTACATGCGATGAAAACTTGTTTTGTGGGCAACTCCCCTATATGGAGAGACCCCCTTTAAAGACCATATAAATTTCTTTTCGTGGTGAAACTTTGAAGAGGGCGTCACTTCACACCTACTCACAAAGTCTTATGTTTTTAGCTTATGTAGTTTGCGAGAAAAAGTGGTGTGACACACGGACGGTCGGACGGACGGATAGACAGGACGTGATTTCAGTAGGGTATTGTAAAATGATTTTGCAATTCCCTAAAAAATGCCGTTCTTTCTCTGAAGAAAGTCGTTGCATTACGAGGGAAATGACAAGCTGAATAATGTTAAACAGGCTGAAGTGAACCACTCATCCCTGCCTAAATGATGGAAACTTGACGGGTGTAATTGACTGTAACCTAGAAAAACAACAGTCAGTGGCTACCGGTCCTGATCACCACGGCTCTTTTTGACTACTTACGTTTACTACAAAATATTATTATATCAAGTCTTGAGGGAGAAAGCTGTAGAAGCGGAAAAACATGAAACAATTAGTGTCTTCTCCTCAGCATGGTTTGATACCTGCTGACCGAAAAGTCTGAAAAAATATCAGATATAGATCAGGATTTATAATGAGGAAATAAATATTTCACAAGCAAAAGTTTGATCAATTTTCATAGTAGGAGTAGTCCCTTTAAATCGTTCTAGCTCCTATGGGAAATCCAATTTGGAAAATGGTATTGATTTGATTGACATCTTAACCCAAGACATGTTTTGGGGGTCAGAAAATCTTTGAAAAGTATCAGATTTTATCTAGAGTGCACAAAAGCCAAGCAACGATCGCCATGCCCTTGGCTATTTTGAGGTGAGATTGCAATGGCTGAAGAAAGGATTAGCATACTCTCATGCTCGATGAGATGGCTAACAATTTCGCGCAACGTAATTCGTATTTTGAAGATTTCAAGACTAGCTAGAACCACTATTTGGACCTGCTAGGAGCATTTAAAGGTGGCATCAGGCAGCATAAGGGTGGATCAAGTACATGTTTTACTAAGGCTGCTGCATCGGAAGCTGAAAAGGCTTAGCTTGGGCGATTAGTAATTCCCAAGTTCGACGGGATTTACAGGAAATGTTAAATGTTTATCGATTTGTTCACCTCAATGGTGCACAATAACGAGCCCTTATTTTTGCCAGAGAAGGTGCAATACCTAAAAACTTCCATGACTGGAAAGGTGACATGTGTAATCCAGCATGTGGACATCAACAGCGAGAATTACGGGACAGCATTGGGAATGCTTTATAAACGATACGAATATGACTCCAACATTAATCAATTCATGGACTCTACGGCTTAGCTCTTTGCCAATATGAAGAGCATTGGTGTAAACACTGCGCACTGAGACATATTGTTCATTCATTCAGTCATACAAAGACTACACCATGAAACACGAAGATTATGGGAAATGTCTACTAGACCATGGTCAGAGATACATACTTTAGCAACGTTCGTCAAGTTCCTAATAAGTCGTTCAGGACATTCGAAGTCTTGAATAGTCCTAAGAAACCCCAAAAGGTGGGTGCACTCACTGTCTGTGACATAACTCACTGTCTGTGACATAACAGCTTGTTGCATGTGTCAATTAATGCTATGTAAGCTGAATTAAAAAACGACATTAAGATGTGAAATTGAACACTGAGAGGTTGGTGGCCTGGTCAAAAACTTTCAGTGGCAGAAGAATGCAGAATATTGGAGAATAAAGTGTAAGTTAAAAGATGGAAGTGAATCGGTGTTTTCATGAAGGGATAGGGATGTGGTAAAGCAAAAAGCAATCATAAAACTGGCGACGAGGACAAAAATTCAAAATTTCAATTAAATGAGTGTTAAATAATAAGAAATTATAGTCAAATCGGAGAAAGCAAGCACACCACCTTTAGGCGTGTCATTCAATACAACGCGCATTCTACATAGATGGTGTGCTTTCCGGTGGAGACACAATTGATCAAGTAAAATGCCTTCAACAAGACTTAATCACAGTATTCCATAAAGGAGGTTTCGACTTGTGGAGGTGCGCTGTAAACGACGACACTCTTTTGAGTGCAATTCCCGTTTCTAATCGAGAAACCAAAGCACCGCTTGATAATCATGGGGATTCTCATATTATGACACTTGGCTGGCGATGACATTCAGCCAGAGATTCATTTTCATCTATAGTGAGCCTTTAAACAATGAGCGATGGTGCAGGAACTAAAGGATAGCTCCTGTTAGAGATAGCCAAATTTTTTGATCCATTAGGTTGCTTGCAGCCCTGTATCATTTTCGGGAAAATCATAACGTAGCTATGGTGACTTGAAGAAATGGAATGGGACGCATACATAGCAATCCAACTCGAAGAAAAATGGTGGAATTTTTGTACACAGCTGTCGGAAATCGTAGAGATTTCGGTTTCCCGCTGGCTTTACTATATCAGCATGGAGTCCATCCAGATTCAGGGATCTTGTAATGCATATGCAGCAACTATTTACTTACGTATTCAAGAAGCTGGTGGAAAATTACTTGTTAAACTTATTACGGCAAAATTAAAGAAGGCTTCTTTAAAAGTGCGATCAATACCACGGCTCAAACTGTGTGATGCAGCCTTGCTGTGTGAATTTATGATCAACACTTTGAAAGCGCATGGATAGAATCGTCTCAGACCGTATTACTATACTATACTCACTCAACAATTGTGTTGTAAAGGTTACATCATTTGGCAACTAAATGGAAAGTCTTCGTAGCGAACAGAGTTGGAGATATGCAATCAAACTCAGAGCACTGCCTCAGGCTCTTTCCAATGACAAGGTGTGGTGGAATACACCGGACTGATTGAGTGAAGATCCAAGAAAATGGCCAAAAGGGAATCTGTTTACTGATAATACTATGATGGACATCGAAAGCCGAACCAATAACGCATGCTTAGTGAGGGTCTCCAAAAGTTTTCCAAAGATTTTCATCTTTTATGAAAATAATTAGAGTAGCTGCATATTGACGTAGATGGAAAACTTAGAATAGCAGTACGCTATTGATTAGCAATGAACTAAAAGAAGCGGAAATCAATTGCAATAGTTCAACGAAAAACATTCTCGGATGAAATAGAGCAGCTGGAGAATCAAAAACCTTTACGTAACTTGTCACCTTATATGACAGCTGCCATTCTTGGATTCAGAAGGACTCCTCAGAGTAAGTGCAAGGACACAACAGAATGTTTTTAGCTATGATACGAAATGCCAAATAATTTTGCCTTGGGAACACCTAGCAAATCTAATCATAAAAGAATACCATCGTCTTACTTTGCACAGAGGTCAACAGTTGGTTGACATTACAATGCAAAGGAAGTTTTGGATAATTGACGGAGCAAAAGCAGTTAAGGCATTAACTAGGGAATCCGTGACCAATTTTAAGGTCAATGCGAAGCCCAGCCATCAGCTAATGGGCCAGTTACCATATGAACAAATAGAATCAGGCAAACTATTCGTTCGTAAAGGAATTGATTATGCGAGCTTGAAAACTGTGCTGCTATTCAATAAGCTCTGGGTAGAATTTTGGCTCTCCATGCTGAAGAGGATGGATTAGCAAGGATTGTAGCAATAAAGATGAGAGATAGAATTATGAAGCGATCCGTATCGAAAATTTGTCCGCTACTTAAAGATGAGGGACACAAAGGAACTACAACATCTGAAAACTCAACTGTCTACCCTTATTCTATTGCAAGAGAGCAAAAATCTAGTATTTCAAAGAAATTATCAACTCTATAAAAACTCATAATCAGCTTATTGGCAGTTGAAGCTTAGGTAACAACAACTAAGGCAAACTTCACTATCAAATGTCCCGAGTCTGGTCTGTTCATAGAGCATATCGGTCAAGTACACCTGATGAAAGGACAAATACGAATGGATACGAGCTGTGACAATTAAGTTATGAGACTGATTCCATGAAAACCATATATTTAAGAATTATTTGACAATTCTGCCATTTCTTTCAAAGAAGTCACCTTGGGCAGCTATACAACGATTCGAGCGCGTTTTCCATGCTTTGCAACATTTCTGGAATTCTTCAAATGGAGTACCCTCATCACAGCTTCCTGGATATCTGTAATCGATTAAAAATGGATTTCTTTGACCACCGTATTGGAAAAACCAGTAATAACTCGATCATGCAGCATGGGATCGTTTTCACTTGTTCCAAACAGTCTTCTGTTCATATTCAGTTCCGAGGCCAACATTCGAACAGTTAAACGACGATCTTCACGGATTAGAGCGTGCACACGCTGCGCATTTGCGTCAGTCCGCACCTCGACTGGTCTCCTGCTCCGCGTCTCGTCTTCCACGCATTCACGCCCCTCCTTAAACTCTTTATGCCATCGAAACACCTGGGCGCGACTAAGAGCACTATCACCATGCACTTTTACAATTTTAGCGTACGTTTCCAAAGCTGTTTCACACAATCTGGCGCAAAATTTTATCGCAAAGCGATGTTCTTTATTTCGTTTCTCCATTTTCGTGAAGAGCACCACCAACACACGTCTACTCCACACCACACAGCAGGTGAACTAAACAAGCTAGAGCGATGATAAATATATCAGTGGAGAGGGAAGGATGCCGGGGAAGGGGAAGGGAATTTCAAGGTCACAGGTTTACCACAAGCGCGGCAATAAAATTAGTCTCATTACTTAACTGCCACACCTCGTACTTTAGGAAGAATTGAATATTAATCGGAATGGCGTCACAGCGTTTCTTTATTTATTCAGATCACATGAAACATCGAAGATTAATCACCAGTACCAGAGCAAACCGAACGTTGTTGACAAGTATGTACAATATATTCGAACTTCGAAAGACACAAATCATATATAAGTAACAAGAATGCTGATTTCTAAGAATCAATATTTTTGAATCAAATCTTTAAGTTGTTCCACCCTAGCACATAAATTACTGTTGGATAACAGCTTGGTTAGCAAAATGTTGTAAAAAGTTTGCACGATATGCCCGTGAAAATAACCTAAATAAGAGATTAGCAAATTAATTGATGGATAAATCGGATTGTTTTTCACCGATCCTATCCATAAAATTCTATCAATACATTTTTAAGTATAAAAGCTAACTAAATGCTAAGCATTGACAGCTAACTGAAATTACTTGTTCAGGCAACACCATTTTTAAAACAAAAATTATCGCATAGAATGTCTCCTTGAGTAGCAAATGCTAGAGCTTTGATAAAATTCACAGTACAGAAGGTATAACCTGATTAGAAAATCGAATGCTGTAAAATATATCCAGAAGCGTACATGGGCATCTCTTGCTGACGTTAGCAGGATTCAGGGCAAAATTTGGCAGTTATAAAGGCTGCAAAAATTTTCTTGGAGAAATAAACTACTTAAGAGGAAATACGAGGAAAATACTGTTGTACCAAAATCATATCGATTTTGAGAACGTTATGCACATCCTAGGTTGAGTATGGACGCATTTTATCGAGGGCGAAAATACTAGACATCTTGATACCGAGTTTATTCAAAGGCTTGAAGTGCACTTCTTTCCTCATAATTTTACAAGCTGACTCATTATTCATATCCTTACTACACAATATTGTTTCCATACATGGCTTCAGTATACGCACAAGACTCACGTAAATTTCTTGATATTTTCCATATAAAGAACTCAAATTCAACCTTGATACAAATCACCATAATGATATGAGGATTAACCTGTCATTGAGAATCCAATGGTGTAACATGCTTTGGCTTAATGTCAGTTACTTATTCCTTTTTCTCTTCATTTGAGTAAAATTATTCAATTCGTTCAAGGCATTAACATTCATATTAAAAATTCACAAAGCACACACAGCCACATCAAAGTATTTTCTTTTTGTTGGTCATCGCGCGCCAAAAGACATTGAACGGTTTCACCATGATCATGTTTTTCAATATTTTCCGATATTTATACGGCTTCTTGCAAATTCAAATTGAGATATTGATAAATCCGATTAACTGACTATTAGAATAATTATTCGCTTCATTTCATCCCCACGATGACCGAATGAACAATTTTAATTGAATTATTGAATGAGAGGCCGATTATAAGCGAACGGTATTAGTGAGCTTGTAATTAGTGGCAGCTCTGTATCCTTAATGAGGCGTGGGCTTTGATTAATCATAACTTGAAAGGATGGTGGCTAGAGAATTAAGATAAATTACAAAAGAATTACGAAATTGTGTTTTAATTTCATTTTATTATTCGAATTAGTTTTTAATTACATATGTATATCTCTTAATCCTAATTGGCAGTTTTCTTATATGGTTCATTTTTTACATGGCAAAACACTGCAAACAGTTCCTATAGCGGCAGCACCTTTGATCGCGCCTTTTACAACCTTCTCACCAGCATGGCCCTATAAAGATATAAATTTTAAGTTAAGGTCATAACGACCATTTAAGGATATAACTCACGATTTTCTTTATAGCTTTTTTGAATTTGCCGGCATCTGATTGTCCAGCTAACACTATAAGAACAATAGCAAGAAGAATGAAGAACTTATTGAAATTCATTTTGACTTGAAATATGTATTCACTGAATTGCTTTTGGGTTATTACTTATGGCTAGCAATCAATCTGTTCAATTTATATACCAAAAGTTTGCTTAGCCTTTCAGTTGTTTACAAGTGCAGTGCCCATTCACAATTTCATTTTATCTATTGTATTTTCCTTTGTCCAAAATAGTAAAATATCTTTACCTACGAATAAAGGCTTATCGCTTCCAGATAATTTCATTAAATGGGTAAATTCGATTGATTTACTGATTTCAGCGTTTTCAATTGTGTATTATAATTATTATCTGCAAGTATTTACGATTTTTGTTTACTCTCTAGGTCAGCGCCTGGTTCTATCGTATATTAATTTTCCCAGAATTTTCAAAGATAGACAATGACAATAATTTGTTATCGATACGGGAATACTGATGGTCTAAAATTTAGCGAAATTACTTCCTCTTTCAAATGCGTTGTTTTTCCAGAGAATAATTCTGATTTCAAGCGATTATAAGAAATAATATTCAATTCAACAAGAAAACAGAGGTTTCACTAGTAGGAGGTTTTGACATTTAAAAAAATAACATATTAAATCGATTTTAATATTAGAATTTATGGTACAAACTTTCATTGCTTATTAAGTTTTAAATTTAGAAAGGAAACTCAATTGATATTGGGTGTACAACTTAAAA
Source organism: Odontomyia ornata (assembly GCA_963969285.1). Classification (NCBI taxonomy): domain Eukaryota; kingdom Metazoa; phylum Arthropoda; class Insecta; order Diptera; family Stratiomyidae; genus Odontomyia; species Odontomyia ornata. The sequence goes on from OZ017740.1 coordinate 12,788,851, forward strand.
ATCGGAATTTTTTTTAGTGAAATTTGATGCTTTTTTGAGGAAAAATCTTACAATATATTTTATTTGAAGTGTTGTCCATCGGAAGCTACAACATTTCCCCATCTTTCAGGCAATTTATGAATTCCATCCCCAAAAAATTGCGCCGGCTTGGCGGCCAAAAACGAATCTATCCAATTTCGGAACCCTTGCTCTGAAGTGAAGCGTATGCCGGTGAGGGCGTTTTGCATCGAGCGAAATAAATGAAGGTCAGACGGAGCAAGTTCCGGACTATAAGGCGGGTGGGCCAAAGCTTCCCATCCACTATTTTCCAAATAGTTCGTCACGGGTCTTGCAACATGCGGCCGAGCGGTGTCATGATGAAAAATTATAGCCTCGTGTCTGGTCGCATATTCCGGGCGTTTATTGATGATGGCATGCTTCAAACGTATTGATTGTATTTGGTACAGGTCATTTGTGATTGTCTGGCCCGATTTCAACAACTCTTAATATAACGGCCCCTTCTGATCCCACCAAATACACAGCATAACCTTGGCGCCATGGATATTTGGCTTCGCCGTTGATTTGGCTGGTTGGCCGGGCTTCACGTATGACTTTTTGCGCTTGGGTTGGTCATAATGGATCCATTTTTCATCCCAAGTCACGGTCTGATGCAAAAATGATTTCTTTTTATGGCACTCAAGCAACATTTCAGACATACAGAAGCGCCGTTCACATCTCTCGGCTTCAACTCATAGGGGACCCAATTATCTTGCTTCTGAATATATTCGGCGTCTTTCAAACGTTTAAAAATGGCTTGCTGAGTTACTTCCAACGATTTGGCAAGTTCGTCTTGCGTTTGACATGAATCCTCATCGAGTAGCGTCTCCAATTCTTCGTCTTCAAACTTTTTTGGCTGGGTGTTCTTTGTCTTTGATGTCAAAATCGCCACTTTCGAAGCGTTGAAACCATTCAAAACACTGTGTTTTCGCTAAAACATTGTCGCCATAAACTTTTACATGCAAACGATGACTTTCCGCAGCAGTTTTCTTTGCAAAAAAATGACGCAACAGAACCTCCCGCAAATGCTGTCTTTTTCTCCAATTTTCGAAGTTATTCATCGTGAAAAATAATAATGATGCACACAAGATAAAATTGTTTTGTTGACTGATTTTGATAGCTGTCAAATATACCTTCAAAATGACATATATATAAAGTTCGAGCTTTCACGATATTTGTTAGTATCGACATCTAGCGTCAAATTCCGGTTATTAAGTTGTACACTTAATATGAATAATTTGTTATTGGGAGCATGTAGGGGCTTAGCTAGTTTTATATGGAGCTTGCAGTCCCGATTCAGACGCGCCCTCACCAGGCAGATAGAACAAAGCCTTCACCGGGTAACCGGCGCGTAAGTGAGAAATAAAATACCACTTGGGGAACAAAATCGGCTGAATGGAAGCACTGACAGTGCTCTCCTCCGTATAAAGTACGAGTATATTGGAATGAGGTTGGGTCAGCGGTGATGACTCCCACATAGAAAAAGGAACAAATTCTTCGGTACATGGAACTTCAGATTGCTACACAGACCAAGTGCACAAGGGTAACTAATAATTGAGACATCAAAGAATAAGCTTAACATTCTGATGTACAAGAAACCAGATTTCATCTATCCTTTCTTTTCTTATTTTTACGCTCACATACCTTGTTAGTCTCCTTTTAAGGTCGTTGTAAACAAATTTTTTTTTGCAAAGACCTACTAGTTTTGCGACCTGCCTCTCCGTGTGTCACAGCAAGTTTCCTTAGAAACCATAAAAGCTTTAATGCACAAACTTTGTGGAAAATGTCAGAAATTATGGTCTCTGCAAAGTTTCGGTCTTACCCCTTATAACAAAGTTGCCCTAAAACTTTTTTTAAACAAAGGTAGTGGATTTGGGTATCAAATGAAAGGTCTTGATTAGAACTATAAAAATCTGAAAAAGGTCATTTTATGCATCAGGGGGTCCAGGGGTGGAAAAATGTACCTGTCCCTGGTCTACTCTACTAGCGCAATATCAAAGAGCATATGGGCAAGTCCATCCCTTGAATTAAACCTGATTTTATTGGTGGGCTGTCCTCATTTCACCGTTTACCTTGACTCCGGACTCTGTGTTAAGCATTGTAAGTTTGACCATTTTGCTGGGACTCCAAAGCCATGCATTATTTTGTACAGAGAAATCTACAAAGAGTTGCTGCACGTCGATGTTATAATACTAGCACTCTTCGAGCACCTGCTTAACTAAGAATATTGATATTCTCCTATACTACTTCACCACCACTGGTATTCTCCTATACTAATTTCACTATGCAGCTTTGATTCGCAAAGCATACTTTATGACGCACACAAAAAAGGGATGGTTCTATTATTGCATACCATAACATGTCTCTCTTTTTATGTACAAGACATACTATACGTCTAAAGCTTACTATACGTCCAAAGCTTCTCTGACCATATTCTGCATTTTAACTGGTGGAGAAGTTCACTTAGATAGGGACGTCCCCACCTTTCTGGAATAGTTTTTCTGGTATTCCATCTATTGCTGAAGCTTTAATTTTCTGAAGTCACGTACTGCTACTTGTATTTCATCTATGCGTAAAACTGGAATCTCTTGTTCTGATCCTGAAATATCCACAGCTTCATTAAATGGTACATCTCGCCAAAAATTTACTGTTACAATTTGGTGCTGCACCATTTTTTCGTATCTCCAGTATTTTCGGATATTTTTTGAAGGAAAGTGTGAAAAATACGAAATTATAAAAATCGTTATCTCTTTAAACTTCAATTTTTCTAAAGTTAGGTATTTTAAATCGTCAAACTTCTTGGATGTGTTGATAATGCATACATAAAGAGAATCACAGAAGAGTGAAGATCAATTTGAATTAGGGGATATTTAAGGGCTTGTTTTCACTGATATTTTGTAGGAAAAGTGTATACCGACATTGCATTGGTCATAAGTCGCTCAATTTTCATGCCAGAGACTTTTTTTCAAAGAAAGATCTAACTATACAACTTCAACTGTCGTTATTGGACTTTGACTCAGACAACTCCATCACAGGCAGAAGACGTGACCAAAATTATTGAGTCACTAGCAAAGGAGCAAATGTGAACCAGCAAATTCTTGGAACGGTTGAGACCGACGAAAGTGCAGATAATAACACCAGTGGTGGTGTAGTTTCCAATCATTAACATTCCAAAGTTTGGCGGCAAATACGAGAACTGGATATCATTCCATGCTATATTCAAGAATCTAGTCGATGAGAACACAAACCTATCTCCAGTGCAGCAAATGCATTACAGGTATCTAAAAGATGCTCTGATCGGCAAAGCGGCATCAATAATCAAATGTATGGCAATAATGGAGTCAAATTACAAAACGGCATGGGAGCAATTAAAGGTGCGGTATCACAAATCCAAATACGTCACCGAAGCACATCTGAAGCGGATGATAGATTATCCACCCATCTCAAAGCCCATGACCCATGACATACGGCAGCTGGTTAATACATTTGAAGAGGTGAGAAGAACTCTCCAAGCAATCGGCTACGTCACGTCGCATTGAGATTGTTGGTTAGTGTACATAGCAAGCAACAAACTTTGTCGATAACTTTGGGCGCCGCACTCAGCAGCGGATGAGCGGCCAACATAGAGAACGCTCATATCATGCCTTGAGGAGCGGTAGCACGAACTACAATCCTACTCAAACACACCCGAGGGGCACCGGTCATCTCGATCCCCTACATCGCGAGTCATAATGGCAGCAACATCACACAATCAAACATCGTATTTGCAATGCGGTGGAGCGCATCAGCTGTACAAATGCATGGAATTCATCAAACTTAATGAAGAACAACGGAAGGTGACAGCACTGCAGGCAAATGTGTGCTTCAACTGCTTGGTACCTGGTCACACGGCAATTAAATGCAGAAGCATACGGTGCAAGATTTGCAACGGCATGCATCACGTCTTGCTACATGCATCACGTGGCTCATTACAACGTGGCAATCTACCATCCACTTCCAAACAAGAGAGCAGACAGCAAAATTTCACTCCCTTGGAAACCTGCTTATTATCTCACTTATGAGACAGTGCGGTACATGCTTACGTATTACCCACGGCAGCAGCGCTCATCCATCAAAGATGCGGACTTGTTCTTGTGTGTAGAATATTGCTAGATTCGGCATCGGAGGTTTCACTCATCACATACAACCTTATTAAAAGCAGTGCGGCTTCCCTGGATACTAGTACGAATACCAATTTCTGGAAACTCTGAACACTCAAAATTGAGAACGATCGATATAACTACAGTGAAACTTTCTTCCAAAGGCGGCATGCAGACCATTACAATATCAGCGTTAGTGGCGCGTCAGATACTGGAGGATATTCCAAGACAGTGGATCAACAGGTGACATCTTGGCATCAGTCCCACGTTACAACTTGCGGATCCGGACTTTGATAAGCTAGCACATATCGACACGTTACTCGGTGCGGAACCAACCTTGCGCATCATATTGGATCAACGCGCTATCACAACCAATAAATGCACGGCTCACAATACATACTTTATTCTGGCGGTAACCATTTAGCGGCCACATACGTTCATCATGACGCAAACTATGCTGGAATGAACACAATCAACGTAGAGTGACTATTGCGGAAGTTCTGGGAACAAGAAAATATAGACAGTCAATCTGTCAGGACTCCTTAAAAAAACGGAATGCAAAATTCACTATACAAATTCAGTTCATCGTACTCAATGCGGCAGATATCTATTACGACTTCCGTTTCGGTTTACGTCTCGCCACTTGGTGATTTGCGAGAACGATTAATTCAACGATTACACGGTCTGGAGAAGCGTCTTAAACATATGGAATACTTGGACTTCGGACATATGTCACCCTTACCAACGAAGGACTTGTAGTTGTATAAGCAAGATTCATACTACATACCGCACCATGCAGTTCTTAAGCCCACAAGCAACAAAACAAAGCTGTGGATGGTTTTCGACGCTTCAGCCAAATCCACATCAGGAGTATCCCTCAACGACAACCTCAAAGTCGGTCCGACCATACAAAACGACATTTTTCATTGCTCTGCAAATTTCGGACGTTCCTTATCTTCATGGTCATCAATATCGTGAAGATATATTGGTAAATCCTAATGAACCCCGTCAGTGCCAACTATCAACGAATTGGCTGGAGATTTTCCACGGAGGAACGGATAATAGACTATAAACTTAACACGGTCACAAACGGCTCTGCATTAGCACCATTTCAAGCTATGTGCACACTATATCAAATAGTCAGTGATAACAACAACATTTTAAATAAAGCGGCATGGGCAATTACGGACAATTTCTATGTTGACGACTACTTGGCCGGATCTGACAACATTTACGAAGCTTTATATCTGAAACGGGACATCATCAGCGTCCTAAACAGGAGCGATTTAGAGCTACGTGGTTGGGTTTCTAATGCAATCCAATCAACACTACGGCACAATCTCATTCCTTTGACAACGACGAGTCAAGCCTAGTACTTGGATTGCTTTTGATTCCCACCTCAGACACCTCCGGATTCAACGTCGACATCACCACACTGACTACATACACAAAGTGGACGTTCTTAGCTCCTTTATCACAGATTTTTGACCCTCTCGGTTTTCTTGCTCCAGTTTCAATCGTGGCCAAGATAGATCTACAAAATTTATGGATGTCAAAGATTGGCTGAGATGACTCACTTCCTGATGATCTAAGAGTCACACTTGCGAACTACATATCTGGCCTAACAGCGCTCTCTGGTGTACATATTTCACGATATATCGGGTCAACCTCTTCAATGGAAACCATTGGCTTTGCGGACGCATCGGAAACGGCATGCCTCACAGTGGTTTACGCTAGAACACAGTCTGAAGACGCACATGAGCCTTATTGAGTCACATTGCTAACCGCTCTATGTACAGCGGATCTACTCACCAAACTTGCGCGGAAGATTGCATCCTGCGTGAATGTCAATCTGAACAACTGCCACTGCTTTAGAGATTCGCAAGTGACATAAGCTTGGATATCAGATAACCCTAGGTGCTGGAAAACATTTGTGGTAAATCAGAGATCCAACATCATCAAAATAATTCCACCAGAGAGATGGCATCACATTAAGTCTAAACTTAACTCAGCGGATCGTATATCACGCGGCCTGGAACCAGCAGAACTATATAAGCAACGTCTCTGGTGGAACGGACTAACCTTTCTAACTTCAGAAACATTTTTTCATTCACGGACAGTTCCCAGCACGGATGAATCGGTCACGTCGGAAGTTCGGCATGTACAAGTTAATCCGCTAACAGTTGATAGCAACCTCCCGATTTCTCGGATTGGAAAAAACTACTTCAGATCACCACCACCTGCTTGAGGTTTATCAACAATTCACGAACATCGGTTAAATCTCATCGTGTCATTATGAAGACAGAACTTAATCAAGCCTTCATCATTTTGGTACAACAGGCCCAGTCCGAAGTCTTACGATCAGGAAATTCATTTTCTTACGCAGAACTGTCCCCCTCCTAAGGCAAGCAAAACACGCGGTCTGGACCTATTCTTCGACACTGATGGCATTTTGCGGATCAACGGCAGATTCCAAAAGTGGAACTACCGTTCAACCAGCGGCATCCAATCTTGCTACATCAGAATCATCTCATCACTTCACTTCTCATCACCCATGAGCTTCAACAATATTTGCATGCGGCTTATAGACTACTACAAACCATTTCACTCCACAAATTTTCGATAATTGGATCACGGATCGCCATCAAGCAGGTCATCTGCAACTGCATTACGTGTATACGACGTCGGCCAAAGACAGCATCAGAAGATGGCTCCATTACCAACGATACGAGTTATGCCTGCAAGAGGCTTCACAAACTGCGGTGTTGATATGCAGGACCACTCATTGTCAAATCATGACGCAGACGGTCAGCCAAGTTGTACAAGGCCTACATAGCGCTCCTTATCTATTTGGCTACGAAGACCATTTACATTGAAACAGTCACGGAATTGACTACAGAATGCTTTATAGCAGCTCTAAGGCAATTTATATCTCGGCCCAGCTGTCCTGACAACATTTATAGTGACAACAGAACCAACTTCGTAGGAGAAAACAAGGAAACAGTATCAATGCATCAGATGCTCAAATCTCGGAAGGCAGTGGGCGGCATCATGAATTTCACATTTTCAAAGAGGGTCACCTGCCACTTCATTTCTCCAGTAGCCCCTCCCTTTGGGGTGTCAAATTGATTAAATTTCACTTGACCAGAGTCATCGGCAATGCAACACAAACGTTCCAAGAACTCTAAACTCTACTCTGTCAAGTGGCACATTGTTTAAAAAGCCGGTCACTATGATCTTACAAGTGATCCCAGTGATGTCGATTCTTTGACACCAAATCATTTCCTCATTATTATCAGTTGCGGAATTTTACTCGACTTCCACCTGGTCACCGCTTCTACCTGGATAACCCACTCTTATTTGGGAGCCATAAGTATTGTCGGTAAAGATGAGATATTCTCAAGCCTCGATCGTTTTTGGTAAATCCAGTAAGTTGTTTCACATCAACCACTTGCGAAAATGGAAATATATTCAGAAACTACACAATGACTTGTGGAAACGTTGAACAGACGAATACTTGTGGCAACTGCAATCGCGGAACAAATTAGATTCCCACACCCCGGATATCATACTCAGAACTTGGTCACCATAAAAGCGGACAACACACCACCGGCTACGTGGTATTTAGCACGCATTATTAAGTTGCACCAAGGCAAGGATGATCACACCAGAGTAGTCATCATTTGGAACCATCACGGAGAATTCAAGCGGCCTATCAACAAATTAATTCTTCTGCCAGTATCCTCGGAAATGAATGTTGACAATTGACTAACGTGTCAAGGTGGGCATGTTTGGGCATTTTCATACCTCAAACGACAATATTCAAAATTACATTAAGGTGACAGGCCTCTTATTTTCGGAATCTCGGAAAGATGTCATTTTACAGGCTTCGCACTTTTGGAATCTCGGCAGACGTTAAACTTGAACCTATCCTATTGTTATCTTCTTTGAACTCACTGTACAAATGAATCTTGTTACTAGCGGGACGTTAGACAGAAATAAAATTTACTTTTAAATCTAGAACCATCGGCCGTTTTTCTAATATAAATCTTCATCAACTGTTGTGCATAGATATAGGACAAATGAACAGAGAAAACTGATTACAGTAGAGTTTTGTCATAGTACAAAACCCTTAAAAATTAATCGTTGCTTGGGATTTCAGTTTGTCGTCGGAGATGGTATAATGTTCAACTTTGGACCGAGTTGCTTCTGATTTTTTTTAACGCTTGGTGCCTATTTTCGACGTCATCATATCAGTCGTACCTACTGTTGCGAATTCCGGCGTACCGACTTTCTCCCATTCGCAACTTCAAATTGCCGCCGTAACACTTCCACCTACCTTTGGGCACTTCTACCTTTTCCTCTGTAAATTTATTTATTATTTTAACATTTTTCCATTTTTCCTTTAATTTTTATTTCCCCATCTTCACAATCCTATCCTTTTCCTTTATTTCCAACAACAACAAAATTAGTATATACTAATAATTTCAATTTTCCCATTAACAACATTCCATTGATTAATTCCCACTAACAAAACTTCATTCAATACCTTTTCCCTAGCAAAACCTAATTCCTGCCTTCATACTAATTAATTCTATTTCCACTAACAACTTTTATTTTTTTATACTAACAAAAATTAATTCACGTTCCCCTACTAACAAAATTCAATCTCATGCCCAAATGCATCGTTGAAGTTGCTTATGAGATGAATGGGAGATCGACAATCCATGGGATCATTAGCTGCGTCGTGAGTTCTCGATCGAGGGTCTGCTGGAACCCTGAGTTCAAGTTCCCCCGGGCGCAGGGAAGCACTCTTTTTGGGGTATCAGCAAAACCAATAGCTTCCGTAATGTATATGTGCCACTTTGCATTTAATCAAGCGCTTCTTGGATTGTGCAAATTGCCATATGTAAAACAATGGATACTATTGAGTTTGTCGATGTGTGGGTAGTGTAATGAACTTCGATTACGTTACGCAGATGCGGTAGCGGTAATTTGTGAATAATTTGGATTGCGGGATCGAATTGGATGAAGGTGAAATGAGGAATGAGGTGGTGAGGACTGGGCAGTCAGATTTTGATTTGGGAAAGAAGAGGGAGTTTGTTTCGGTTTTTTTTCGTGGAATTGGTATTTTGGCTGTTTTTAGTGACGGAGGAGGAGAGTGAAAGGATTGTAAAAGTGAAGGAATTTTTTTTTATTTGGAGGATGGAATTTTTGGTTTTGGAAATTGACTTCAGTGACGGAGGATCAGAGTAGGAAAAGTGGAAACGTGAATTCAAGTTGAAGTTTGAGAATTATATTGCTAATTGAAGTGCGGGACTGTCTCAATACTAACTATATGGAAAAATTGAATTAGTGAAATTGACGTAGTTGAAATAGAACGAAGTGCGAGAGTAATTCATCCGTTTAAAAAAAAAAACAGAAAAAGCAAGAAAAAAAGACCCGTTTGGTTGGGTTTCGAAGAGGGCCAAGTGCCGAAATTAACGTTTTCGTGTTTGCGAGTATACCATATTGATGGATCGTGGAGAGCGATAAATGGCCGTTCTATTATTAATTGAATTTTAAAATTAGCTTAAAATTAATTTAAAATTTGGTTTTCACTGGCCCCACACCCCTTTTTTTTGTCTTCGCCGAGCGCTCGGAGATCAACGAGGAAAAGAAGTGAGTATTTATCCATTGCTGTAAAATCACATCAACAAATTCTTATTTTTCTTTTGTTTTCCTTTATTTGAACTATTTAATTTGATAGTTTTTCCTCCGTACATAAAATTATTGAGGGGCCTGTTTGTTTTGTTTGGATTGATATATTTCTTTTGTTGAATTTGTAAATTTCGTTTTTTTTTTTTTAAATTCAATAAAAGGCCATGTGTTACTAAGTTTTTTTTTTAAATTTTTCATTTCTCAAAATGACCTCTGCCCTTCCCATCCTTTTCCCTTTGTGCTAGTTTTTATGTAAGGTGGCTCAGCACGAGCAGAGGGTGTCCCGGAAGACCCACGACACGACTGAGCGCTAGCCGGCCACAGTATACCACCCCGGGCTACACAACCCTCTGCTAATTCTTAATGTCTGCAACTGCGGTGACTCCCTTGGCTGCAACACTACTTTTCCCTATTTAATGCTTCGAAACCTCTTTGACTGCTTTCGTTGCCCCATCTCTTGCTGTCTTCAAAGTGATGTTGATGTCATCATTAATTTCTCCTACCTGAAGGGATATGTTGGTTCAGTTATTCAGTGCGGGACTATATGTGGACATTACTGAGCTATCATTTAGCTTATGTATTTGGTATCCAGGGGTAACTGATCTTCCTTCTTTCCTCTCGGAAATGCGGCATCGAAATTTGACCCTTATATGGTAGTGGTCTGGGCAGTAAATAGCGTCATGGAACGAGGATGAGTCGAAAACACCGGTAGCCACTCGTTTTTGTATGAGTACGTGGTCGTTTTGGTTGAATGTACGATCGTCTGGGGATGCCCACGTTCTCTTCTACATGTCCTGATGCAAGAAGCGCTTAGAGCTTATTGTGAAGCCTCTACTAGTAGCGAAGTCTACCAAGTACTGTTCCTTATTGCTGGTATCTGGTTGCTCCTCTATGTGCCGTTTCTTGGCCAATTTTTGCGTTGAAGTCACCCAGAACAGTTTAAACATCGTTTAAAGGCAACGCATCGACTGCGTATTCTAGAGTGCTTTGAAATTTGTCCTTGATTCCCTCCTCCTTATTTTTTTGTGGGCACGTGACAGTTACCCAGCCAGATATCAAAGGATTTGGTCTTGATACGAATTGCACAGGTCCTTTTATTAACGAACTAGAATCAGTGATAATTTGGTCAAGTGTGCTGTTCATAATGAAAGCCACTCCAAAATTACGGCTTCCTTCCAATTTTCCACTTTCATACACGGTGTCCATTCACATGTCAACTGTATTTTCAGCATGCCATCTAGTTCCTTAATTTGCGAGAATGTTTATTCCATATTTCTGCAGTTTTTGGTTTACGAGTAGTATTTTATTTCCTACCTACCCGCCGGTTAGGGCACCCCTCTACCATCCACCTGAGGATGCATCCGATGGGAAACCGAAAGCCCCACACGTGCCCTATAAACGTATTGGTGGACGTTAAGACTCGGCGGAAATTGTCTGCATCCTAATGTCATACCTGGTCCAGACGGGCTATCAAATATTTTTATGAAGTCCTTAGCTTTATCTCTTCAACTTAGGCTTAAGAAGTGAAACTTTCCTCTCTCAATGGAAAAATGCTCGCGTTGTACCTATTTTTAAAAGTGGTGATCCTTCATGCGTATGTAATTATCGCCCTATATCCTTGATTTCCTGCTTTTTGAAGTTGAACGTTTAGTCCACAACCGGCTCTCTGACCCGTTGAGCTCTGTTTTAGCTTGTGAGTAGCCCACTAATTGAATTCAGCTCACTGATTTTGATGCAAAGCGTTGGGACAGTCAGTATCAAGTTGATGTGATAAACACCGATTTTATAAAAGCATTTGATTCAGTCAACCATCATTTTCTTTGCTGCAAACTTGAAGCTTTCGAAATCTCTGATTCTCTTTTGTCATGGTTTTTGTCTTATTTGTAGTCCCACTCTTGTCGGGTTAATTTTTGCGGTAACTCGTCTATTTCTTTCTACCCTACATCTGGTGTTCCTCAGGAATCTATCCTTGGGCCCCTCCCATTCCTTATGTTTATCAATGACCTCCCCTCATTGATTTCTTCCCCGTGTCTCTTATTTGCGGATGATTTCAAGGTACTTCGGACTATCAAGTCACCCCTTGACTGTCAGTGTCTCCAGGAGGACTTGTTTGTGCTCAATAACTGGTGTCTGTCCAATTTTCTCTATCTCAATGTTACGAAATGCTGTAAGATGACTTTTTCTCTTAATTAACATTCTATTTCCTATATTTATATACTGAACCAGGTCTTTGTTTCTGAAGTTACCACGTGTAATGAAATTGGAGTTACTTTAGACTCCAAACTTAAATTTGAGCTTCATATTTCCTATGTGGTTGCTAGAGCCTCTAAAGCTTCGGGTTTCATACAAAGGCATGTGCACAAATTTTGTTATGTCTCGACGATGATTCGTTTGTGTATTTGTCTTGTCCATCCATTACTTAGTATTGTTCTGTGGTCTGGGCTCCTCATCGTTCCTATCTTGTGTCCTCGTTAGAATCTGTGCAGAGGAAGCTTACTCACTTCCTATTCTATAAGCTTAACTTGCCATATCTCCAATATGAGGATCGTTTACCCTTCTTTGGACTTCCGTACTTGAATCCACGTAGATCTTATTTGAATCAGTGCTTGCTATATTGACTCTGCCACTATCAGACTTCGGCATGGATTTTCGCTGAGTTACACTTTCGCCATTTATTACGTCTCACTCGTGTCTCTTCCCTTTTTATAATTTCATATGCTCGTATAGAGCTGTATTTTCACTCACCTATTGTACTTCTCCTGAGAAATCATAACAAGCTACAGGTTGGTCCTTTCTCCTCATATAGCACGGCTTTCAAAAGAATTTTGCAGAATTTAATTTTAGATCGCTGATAGTCGCTCTGATTGTATTCTAACTTATTGGTAGTAAATTAAGATTACCGTGATTTTCGTTATTGCCTTCAACAAAAATTCATCAAGTGTCATTAGGAATCATTGAACAAAGGAAATAATATCATAACCAAAGATTTATTCAATTATCGAAATAAAATGTCAGAATGAACTCTATACTCGAAATATTTCTCACACTTAAATTTTCTTTTATGACAATCCTCATCTGTTTTTGCTAGGAAAAAATTAACACCCCATATCGAGCATCATCATCAACGTCACTAGATCGTATGTGAATCCACTTGAGGGAAAAAAAACTGTCGTCTTTATCTATTCCTTCAGCGCAAAAGACATGAAACAACTGATGTTTACTAAGCAAACTGACAGCTGCTGTGACAAGATCTGTAGTGGATTTTGCATGTCAATCATTTCATTTAAAAAAACAACAACGATCACTGAATGCAGAGAAATATTTCTGAAAAGTATCAATTTCTTGTCAACTGTACAATTAAGGCAAGAAATTGTAGAAAAATAATCTAACAATGATGACGACAGAGACGATGTGGAACATGTGGCTATTTCTTGCGTATATCCTTAAAAACAACTGAGGAATAAATCAAAACACATAACAAACTATTAAATTTTTGGGATGGACTTAAACTTATACATATTTCTATTTGGTTTCCATTTATTTTTAAAGTTCCTAGAAAATGAATCTGGCTTTTCTCCAGCCTACAGATCGATTACTAGGCTAATTATCTCCTCGATAATACCTTTTGTCGGTATACTTTGCTGTGCGAGTTTACTCCTACCACTATTTGTGCAGAGTATCAATTACAACCGTAGCACCTAGAGCAGCTAAGTCGACCTCACTGGACTATGTACCTCTAAGCCTATTTGAAATGGCCGAGTCCTTTCCTTTTGGCTGAACCAGTGCACATTTAATTAAAACGACGCTGACCAATCCTTTTCTTTTTCATTAAAATAATCTAGAATGGAATGGATTTAAATGTTGAAAGGAGATTGTCGACCAAACGAAATAATTAAGTCCACTTTTGTACATTTCGGCGGAACTTTTTGAGTGCGGATTAAAGTATAGAAAAGGATGTCAAGCGAAATTATTTCAAAATATTTTCAAAACATATAAATCCGTTTACAGGTCCACTTCTATGGTTTTCAATATGCTGCCAACGAATCGGCTTGGTCCAAATAAAAGATCGAGAAGCCTTTGAGGTAGAGGTGAAGATTACAGAGGAATTTAAATAGGTTAGGAGAAAGAGTTATTAAAGGAAAGTAGGGATTTGCTGTGCATGTTACTGATCATGTTGAAGGATAAGCTCCTGAAGCAGGCATTTATTATAACGTTCTTATATTTTCCCGGCCCTTCTTGAGATTTGTTATTGATATTTTTTTCTCGTTAAGTCCCTATACCTGTTCCTCAATACTAGCTGTCTCTTGAGTCGTAGTTTTTCAAAACGATCGTCTTAGTTTATTTTGAACTATTAATAGTAAGTACCACGTATGTACATAATTCATATCAGAGTGTTTCAAATAACATCAAAGTACCAATTCAGGGTAATTTGTTTGTAAACAAACACGCAATGCAACATCTTGATGGCTGATAGATCAGAGAAAATGATCCGCCGTAATAGCCGATTATACGTTCTGAATCACCCTCTGAGAATCTCCAAGTGCTCGCCTTGGAAAAACAAACATTTGTTTCATTCACAATCTCTGTTGGAAAAAATTTTATGGAACCACTTGAGAAAATCAACTCATTGATATAGATTCGACCACGCTTTATTTTTATGCGAGTCGGCTAACTTTTGAGCTTTAAGGATACTTCGCGCCGATCCAGCGTCAAAGAAGATTGTTTACTCCGCCGGCCGGAACCCGATGTCAAACACAGATCCACATGTGCGAGAGTCATTAGGAATGCGAATTCCTGCTCCAACGGAAAGCCTTGGAGGAGAAGGTATTTCTATTCAATTAAAGGTACGCTGAAAGTGTTTGATTCAACATTGTGAATAAATTCATTGATAAATTCTACTTTATTGACTGAATTCGTGCTGATCCAGGTGAATGTATGACGGGTTCTTCCTAAAAATAGATGAGAAGGCGAATTTTCCTTTAACTTCTAATTTCAAATCGATCTCCTTAAATGCTATCAAAATTCCAGCACCGAACTGAAATTAACAAAACCGCAACAACCTCATCTTCCAAGATTGATGTTTGTTTGACGCAATCAATGTTCATCGTGAGTGGAGAGAGGCGCTTTCTGGTTTCCAGCTGGTATCTAGCAATAATATTTAGAAAACACTCCCTCATGATCGAATTATCTAAATTTGCCTCCCTGAACATTTCATTCATCTCCGACGATGTATCTAAATCATCCGAATTGGAAAGGAGGAAAAAAATCTCTTGTACCATTTACACACATGTAATTAGATTTCTTTTAATCTTTCACACAGTCTGATGTTTTTTCTCGAGAAGAAAGAAATTTGCGGCATTTGGAACTGCTCCGCTCGTCATCGCAACAACGACGATGACGACGCCTTAGATTTTGTTTTGTTTGTTTGTTTGGAATGCCGTCGAAGTTGTTCAAGAAAAATTATTTCCTTTTTTCCAGCACTCAAACATTGACGATTGATGGATTTGAAGTTCCGACTTTTTTCGTCTGCATAAATCTTTTGATCATTTCTTTTGAAATAAATAGTTGGATTGCGTGGATTCAGGACTGAATCTTTTCTAATCAAATTTTGTAAACAAAAAACGTAATGAGGAAAGTAATAACGATATGGTGAAGATTTAGGTAAACGCCTGGTACATTCAAGTACACTCGCTACTTTCAAAAGCTCTAAGGACATTGAATTCGATATGGCGTCTAAGAAATTTATATTCACTAAGCCAGAATGTATCATAATCGGGTTAGCACTCAAATTACTTTCTTCTAATGAAATTTAGAACGATTAAATGGTATTTTCTCGAAGAACAAACACGAAGAAGCTATGCGAAAGTGCACAAGTCTCCATCTAAGCAACATTCTCCACAAAAAGAGAGGCAAGCTGAGGTCTGAAATATGGAGGCATCATTTTACTGTATACGCCATATAAAGTGCTATTCAAAATCATAGAAAGAAAATTACAGCCGCACTTTCGAAGTGGAGGGTCTACAATTGACCAAATATCCTCGGTTTAGCAGGTGCTCAAAAAGTATTGTGAATATAACATTAACGTGCACCAACTCTCTGTAGACCTCAAGCAAGCAAACGACAGTGTCGATAGAAACGCCAAAAGAATGCTTAACTTTGGCGTCCCAACAAACAGTCAGAGTCTCAGGTCAAAGTAAATGGTCAACTAATGGACAGCTTCAAAATTAAATCAGGCTTTAAAAAAGGGCTAGACTTGCCCTAATGCTCTTAAATATTGCACGGGCACTCATCATCAGGAATTCAACAGCTGAGAACTCTGGTACACAAATGTACAAGTCCACATAATTTGTAGCATCTGCTGATGATGTCAACATTATGGCACGATGAATATCTGCATTTTTGAGCTTAAAGTGCAAAGCAAACCAAATCATTCCGGGTGTTAATGAAACGAAAACTAAATTCAAGACTCAAATTCTAATTTGGCAAAACTTAATCATAAGAGACAATAACCTTGAAAGTGTGGATAATTTTTTGTATCCAGGAGCTACCCTGAACTAAAGAGGCGCTGAAAAGAATGAGATTGGACGCCGCATAAATGCCGCAAATAAAACCTATTACTTTTTACTTCACATTAAAAGATCCAGAGTTATACACAGGCAAAATAAGGTTTGTAGAGCACATAAACGAAGAGATTTACATTAAGTTGACGTAAAAAGGGTCAAACAATCGTTAAAAAGCTTAGCACATAATAATAAACTTCATATTTACAAATTATTAGTCAAGCCTGTCTTTTTATATGGGAGTGAAACATGGACCCCGACGAGCGACTTCATATATGCAGTAGACACCCCTGAACGCAGAGTGCTCCAGAAAACCCATAGACGTATAAGATAGTAGAGGGGTAAAGAAAAGGTTGTCTTCTTCTTTCCTCTTCGCAAACCCTTCAAATAATCGGCCGCTTTCGGGAAAGCACCATTTTGGATCGTACATATGTGGAATTTAAAATAGATATTTATAAGAATTTTTAAAAGAATGCCCTATATGGGGAGACCCCCCGAAATACCTTATAAATTTTTTTTTGTAAATGAACTTTGAAGACTGCACCACTTTACACTTGCATACAGAAATTTCTGTGACACACGGACGGACGGACGGACAGACAAGACGCGATTTTAGTAGGGTTTTGTAAAATCATTTTTACAAATCCCCAAAACTTCTATCACAATATTTTTAACCTAAGCATTTAACCTTATCTCTAAACCTAATATTATAAACATAACATATAAGCAGTACTGGGCAAAATTTATTCGAATGACGAATAACAAATAAATAAATTGCTATTTCGTTATTCACGAATAATAAATAATTTCTTTTATTCAAAGGAAAATTATTCGAATGACGAATAAATTATTTTATTCGTTAGCCGGTTACTGAATAAAAATAAAACAAGGAATAATGGCATTTAAATCAAATATTTATTTGCTTTCAATTATCATGTATTTACAGTCATGATTATTTCTTAATATTCGTTTTCATCACTACTCTTTCTTCAAACATGTTGTCAGACAATCTGCTTGACTTTGACAGGTTTATCATAGAGGCGTAAGGAAAAACGCGTTTTACTGATGCAGATGAAGGCAATGGTGTATTGTATTTTTGAAATATAGTTTTTATTTCAGGATAGCGATCTAAAACATTGAAAGTACGATCTTTTTCAGCAAAATATTGAGATACTATCACATTTGCCCTGGTTTTCAGTGATTGCTTTTGTATGTCAGTTTCGCTTCCTGAGTCTGATTCAAAATCAAAAAATGAGTTTTCTGGATCAGCAGCAACTCTATTTTTAGAATACGAAAGATTTTGGACACTTCTTTTTCTATTTTATGTTTAAATAATGTTTTGATTCTTCTTTGTTCATATGGTGTAATGCAACTAAACCATTTGTTCTTGACTCTCGGGTAGGACAACGTTGCAATTATAGCATGTTGACCTTTAGGCGTAAACAGTTTAAAAAACTCGTCGAATCTTCTTTCGACGCTTTGCCTGTATGCTGCTGTTAAATCATGGCGGTACGTTAATGGAATGTTTTCTAATTTTTGCAGTTTCTTGCGTAAAGCCATTAAACATGGAATCAGAAGTCCATAATACATTATTGTTTCTCCTTGCAGTATATCTAAAGTCTCGGCAATAGGACATGAACATGTGATATATTCGTTTATATATTCATATTCACGGTCACTGATATAATTTCTGAGGTACAAAGCTCTATGCAGTTGAATGTTCTTGTCTTTGATGGAGTCAATTTGCTTCATAGCGTCATATAAGCTATTCCATCTTGGAACGCCAGGTTTGCTAAGCGTATGTCCTAAAACACCTTGAATGATTTCTGCTGACTTGGGACGTCCAGCAGCATTCCACAATATGTTACATTTTTCAATAACATTATGATGCATTTCAGATAATGATGTATTATTATCTACTTTAAGTATTCGATTAGCATCTGTAGTAGCAGACAAATTCAGAGTATGAGCAGCGCAGTTGAAATGACACGCTAATTGAAAATCACGTGGATCAATAATTTCTCGTAAATCATCTTCTTCATCATCCAAATCATCTTCTTCTAAATCAATCGAATCTGAGTTTAAAATTGATATACCAAATTCTTTGAACGCTTTGATGAAGTTGGAACCATTATCAGTAACTGTTGCGACTATCTTCGTGGAATTCCGATTAAATTCAGTGTAAATTTCGTCAAGTATCATGGCAATTCGTTCATAATTATGAATTCCAGGAAACCTCCTGCAAGCTAGTGTTTTGCATTGTCGGCTGTGATCCGTATCTGTCCAATGAGCAGTCACTCCAAGAAAACTTCGTTTACGACTCGACCATATATCAACAACAGTGCATATATATTGTGTAGCTTCTAACGTCGATTTGATCGCTGACATTTGCAGCGCGTGTTCAGCATCAATTCATCTGCACAATGTTCTTCGGCTGATGACATTTATCCCGTGGTTTTGTAACCCCAAATTACTTAACATCATAATAAAAAATGGATCTTCTACTGCATTCAGTGGAATCATTGAATTAATGAAGAATAGTATCGATTCATGTTCAAAGTTTGTTTGAGAAATTGTGTTTGATTTTGAAGTTAAAAAATTTTCACTTCGAGTGTCGGCACTATGACTTCTCTTTTGTTTCATCTTCTTGGCATACTCGTGATATTCATCCCCATGTTTTCTTTTTAAATGGCTCAAAAAGTTTGACGACGAGTTTGGACAACCTTTAATTTTTACAACTTTAGGTTCACACTTCACACAGGTCATCAGAATGCTTTTTCCATTCGAAGATGAAGAGTCATACTTAAAAAACTTGCCATCTAACAAAGTTAATGTCGTTTTTACATTGTTTTGATTCACCGAAACATTGGCAACATTTTCATTAGAACTTTCCACATTGATTGAACTAATTTGATTTGACTGAGAATTATCTTGAGAGTCCAAACTCTCTATCTCCATAATTTCGATGAATAAATTATACACCTTCAAAATCCACAAATACCACAATATAATTCTTGTGATTTGATTAGCCGCACCGCTCTGGTAAACACATTCCGAATGACTGGGGAGAGTACCAAGAATATTAGCAATTTACCAAAACAAAATAATTCTTTTGTGAACACAACTGATAAGAAAGTGCGCTCTCTCTCTCACACTTAAATACAAATCAGGCTCTCTCGTATTGTAATGATGCCTTTCTAGTGCCGCCATAATTCATTAAATTCCGGAAATCGGGCAGGTAGTTGACGATATACGATTGGCACCAATTCGTCTTATCGCTTGAATATTTAATATTTAAAATAACGAATAAAATCACAAATAATTTATTCGTAGGAAATTTATCTATGAATAATTTATTCTTGAATGAATTATTCACGAATAATAATATTGCGAATAAAATTTTATTCAAATAATTATCCAGATAACAAGTTATTCGAAAAATGCCCAAATCTGCATATAAGTATACCTAAACCATCCCTTATTTTTAACCCAAATAAACAACAAGAAACGTAGCAATAATGAGCTGGAACTCAAAAATGAAGTGACGAAAAGGACAAGAACTGAAAAGAAGCACGAATAATTTAGACATTGTCATTAAGCCACCAATACGTAGATTGCTCCCTCTCAGCTCGACCAGCCTCAACAAATCTAGCAAATGAGTATCTTTACTGGAATTGTTGGTCTCGTGAACCAAATTCGGAGGATATTTTACCTTCTTAACAGTGACCCGTCTATATCTGTGATATATGATTGGGACGCCGTCAGAATTAAAAACATATCGATTCATGTCCAAATGCACAAACGCTTCTGGAGAAAAGAAGCCAGTAGAAAGTCACAATATACCCGTCTGGAGGGTGGAACGGCTGTAAAATCCAGGGGCTTTAACTCATAGTTACAGATCTTGCGATGTGATTTCGAAGAAGCCTCAATATGAAGATATCGACTCTTATCACTTTAACAGTTTGATAAATTCTTCTATTCGACGATATATAATCCTTCCAATCCATCCCAGGTTTTCTCTAAAAACCAGTACATACACCAGGACATGTCCTTTCGAAAACTCTTATTCTTTCCATAGTACTAGCATTCTGTTTTTACCAGATCAGACATCCATATGACCTTTTGATCGACATATTTGACATGAAAGAGTCGTCGAAGGGCCATTACTACTTTTTGTGCTTTACTTGGCATGATTTTGAAATGTTCAGAATAGTACAGATACTGAGGTATCAAACATAGGTTTTATGTGGAACATTTCAAGTCTCGACTGGCCCCCTGCAGTGTTGTCCAAAACAAGATTGTTTCACACTTCTGCGCATTGATTTTCATTCGCCAATCGTCGGTGTAGAGCTGCACATCATTGAACATTTGTTGAATATTGCTCTGAACTATTGTAGGTTTTTGGGCTTCTGCATAAATGATCAGATCATCAGCAAACGCTACCAGTGATCATGTTAACTTTGGCAGTTATCTAATTATTTTCAATAAGAGAACTAGCAGACACACCAGTTGGCTTCTTCTCCTTCTCCTTATTTTTAATTTTAAGTATTCGATAAATTATTAATAGAATCATTAATATTACCTATGTTTTCTTGGTACTCCATCTCGGTATCCAATACAGTAAGTACCGCATAGTAATTTGGTCTGTCGTTTGTTCCTCCCTTGCCTTGTATTTTCTTATCTTGTATTGTTGGTTTATTTGTTTGTTGAGCCTTTTGCGTGCCTACTTTTTTTCGTTTGTCTTGTTTGTTGTCACTTCTTGTTTTCCGGACGTATTTTGTCCCTGAATCACTTTAGTTATGCTGACGTTTGTTATTTTACGGATCATTTCATCCAAATTTTGAATTCGGAGTTTCATATCTTCATTTTCTCAAGTAACTGTTGCGTTTTCTCTGGTTACTCTTTCCAATTCTTCGCAAGAAAGCGTAATACGCGTTCCATACTCAAAGATTTCTTTGTCGTTTTTTCGTTTCATGATTTCCTCATTAGTAGCCTGGCTCCGGATCCTCCAGCGGTGGAAAGCCGTCGGGGTCCTCCATGCCCTGGCGAAAAAACATTTCTTCCTTTTTGATTTTTTTGAGACTTTCTTGCAAGTAAAATTCAGATACTCGATAAATTGTTCGAATAATTCAACGATGTAATAGGTTTTTTGAAAATTAGTTTCGAATTGACGTTTTAAAAAATTATTTTAATTTTTAAAAATGCTTAACAGGAGCTTATGAAAACGAATAGTAGACGTAGAAATCCTAGTTCCCCTTGATGTTTATAAATAAAAACTTTCAAATTGAAAAAAAATTGTCACAGCTCCTTTATTTCCTAGTCAAATAAAGAGAAATACCAATATCTCTACATCTTTATTTGTTTCAAAGTAATTTGCAAAAAACTTTACCTGAAAATGTTTCACTTTTTGAAACGCCATTTTGAAGGAGAAATAAATGAAAATTGGATTTACCCTTAATAAATAATTAAAATTGGCAATAAAACAAAGACAATGAGTATTCGGTGGGCCCTATAGGACAAAGGGAACTGAGTCAAATTGTATTTTACATTATAGACCATTTTAATAAACAAATAGAATATTTTGTATTGAAATTGACAGTTTTTGATGACTTAAGGATCATTAAAGGCACAACTAGTGAAAGTTCCAAGCATCTAGATGCTTATTCGATGGAATGAAAAATAATTGAAAATTTTGAAAATCTCCGTGGTTTTTTCGGTTATTTAAAGAATTTGTTAACCGATTTTATTTTAGCAACTTTAAATTTTAACCATATTTGAGTGTTTTAGCAGTACGAAGTGTTTTCACCCATTTTTAAGGGTTTTGTAAAAAAAATGTTTACAATATCCTATTAATATCGGTACCTGTCCATCCGTCCATCCATTAGTGTGTCACAGCAAGTTTCCTCAGAAACCATAGAAGCTACATTGATCTAATTTTGTGAACAGCTCAGAAATTGCTGTTAAATGAAAGTCCTGTAGTCAAAGAAATTTCAAGCGCTAAGGGGAGTCTCCGCATGTAAGCATGTGAACCCTTAAAAATTTTTCACCAAATATAGTCCAGTAGGGTATCAAGTCAAAAGTCTTATGAGATCTTTTAATATCTGTTATATGTTATGTTAATATCTTGACGATGTAGGCAGGGGATGCGGAAGAACGCAAAAAATGGAACCCCCCTCTCGCGATTGGGCACCTGTGGACCGAAAAATCCGAAAAAAAACGCAAGGAGATAGTTCTCTATGAGTGCAACAATGATAAATACCTGAGAAGCTAAAATTCACTCAACTTTGTTAGTAACAGTATGATTTATCAACTCTACATTTTCTTGTACAAAATCATGGGCATACTCTTGAATTCAATGGAATTTGACGTCCTGATGGGTTTTCATACCAACCAATAACCGTAAAAATTTCAGGATTTTCTACCATTCGGGTTTTCCATCAAACCAGATACTACACTTTTAATTAGATCTTCTTATCTCTAATAATTAAAACTATGTTTAAGATTTCATTCAAACAATGGTTATTAGCGATATTGCAACAATATGGCATAAGTTATAATAATATAGTAATGGTTTTCCTTGTAAAGCGACTATGTATTTGTTGTAGATGCTGTTAAAGTTTTTGTTGCGTTTATTATTTTCTGGTGTCTGCATATCGTAGGCTGAGTACAAAACCGTTCTAACATAAGCGTAGCTCTGTCTACCTGACATAACTTGTTTCATGTAAAATCGCTGTTTAAACAATGTTCCAGGCAAAAAAACGGTATTTCAATGGTACATATTTCTCCTTTTTCCATAAACGAATTTTGATATGCATTTTAGCTAATTCTACTGCATTATACATAAAAAAACGGAGTTTGAGCATTAAAAAGTACGTCTGATGGTACGAGCTTAAAAACACCATTGTAATGTTTAGGAGTTTCCCCTCAGCATTTAAAAAAGTTCAACATTTAGCGTCAGAATTTAAGCTATCCTTACTGGAGTGATTGCTCTTCTCGATGAATTATGTAGAAACCACAATGTTGCTAGAATTTTTACGAGTTTCCTATTAATAATAAAATTCATCATTGCTGGTCCACTGTGTTTTATCCTCACTATTCCTTCATAAGTTAATTTCGTTAATGTTCATTGCCAACCCTAAGGCGTATTGTTTTCATAATTTCCATGTATTGCGACCACCTTTCGCTTTTTTGACGAGAACCAAATCAATCATGAGGCAAATCGTCTGATATGGCTCCCTACTAAGGCATTAGAGTCGACAAAAAAGCCACACTGAGACGCCTAGTCTCAATTTCAATTCCGACAAAATATCAAACTAATTTCTATAGAATTCGCAATTCAACATTTTTGTTTTCATTCTCACTTTGGTGATCGAATTTTCCTATTGTTCATAAGCAGTCATTGCACTCCATCGCACACATATAGAACGCAGCGGATATGAAAGAATTGAAGGAAAAACCACAATATTCGCCAGTTGTTGAAAAATGCTGGAAAACAATGATTAAAGGACTTTTGTGGAAGAAAAAATGGACAAGGTACGATATAGTGCGTAATGAGTTTTCCACTTCATCAAACAGCTTTCGATATATCAATGTCCACTGTTGCGCTAAGGACAAAAGGATTTAATAACGGTTCAACGATTTTGGCTAGGTACGGAGTGCTTTTCAGGACGAATGTAGGTATACAGCATTAAATTCGTTCACATTTCCTACAAAGAGTTTAAAAATATAACGATCATTACTATTTTCACAGAGTGAATGGCTTGTAGTTATTTTAGCCTCTGCATTAGGTCCTCGGCGAATAGAAATGAATTCCCTTACATATTTATTCAAGGCGTTGCACTTCTAACGCATCCTCATTTATCACTTTCATGCAAGCATCCAGACAAACTGGCATTTTTCAAAACTATTTTCGGCGATTCCAAGGAAGAACTCCTTGTTAAACTAGGACTTGTCATCGTTAGCACCTAATTCGAAATTATTACAATTACAGACACATAACAAATCACCGTGTCAACCCCCTTTCAATAAGCATATGTTGCTCTGTAACCTTATGCATGCCGTTCCGTCTCTGATCGATATGTGAACATGAGCATGTGATATCCTAACAAGTGTAAAAACAAAACTATCGCGTATAATCATCCTAAAGAGTGAGCGGCTCCTTTTTGATGTAATTCGAGTAGTTGGCAGTTTCCTGGTATTCCTAGTGAAAACCAAAAGTACAAAATGCGAGAGTGATGTGAAAGGCCAGGGAAAATATTTTTCTCACTCACTTGTCGATGTCAACAAACAACATATGAAGGATAACAACCTGTTGTCCTAGCATCGAACTCAAATTACTCGTGCGCACGTTGGGAAAATGAGCGCTTCTGTATTTTTCATTTGAATTCTATGTCCTGGAATTAAAGATGCGTGTCCACTGCTGATGTCACCGCATCGAGTATATGAACCAGGATAAGGCATTTTAGGATTTCAAACTCTCGCATCTTGCATCAACACATCCATGAACACAGTGCTGAATCTTTGAACCGAAAAATCATCGTCAGAAACTCGCTTCATATCCTTTCGAAAGGATAATCATAGAGGACGATGACAACTCGGCATTACTTCAAAGACTAATCGGAAAATCTCAATCGATAATTGAACAAAAGATTGGAAAACGCAATGATACCTTCTGGTCTTGATCATTTCTTGTTCTTTCATTCTTCTGATCTGTTGTTTTTCCTTACTCACTTTCCAAAGAAAACGAAAAACGAACCGCTCGAAAAAGGATCAAATAGAACCGCTCCAAATGTGGTGATAATGACCCGCAGCAATAGCGGCTGCATCTTTGCTCCTTTATCTGGTTTTTGCCTTTTTGATTTCAGGTTCAACATAAATATTATTGAAACATCAGAGCACACGGCCGGGCATGAACGAACCAACTAAGGACAAAAGCCTGAAAAAATGTCAAAAGAAGTCGTTAAATGTTTCCAAACCATTTGCTACTATTCCTTCCTATGCTGATGGCAAGGAGAGCGGTTAAATGAAGACATTCAAGCTGTAGCTAAGAAATGATTCTTCTTGATTGTGATTTATATTCGGTAGTGTCATTTGTATAAAAGTTTTGTAGTTGGTCAGTTCTGGCGGTCAAGATTGGGCATAGAAATTACATTGTAATGGAGAATAATGCTTTGATGAGGCCCCGAAATAGCATCACGTAAATATTTTAGGCTTTTTAATTTTACGCGAATAAAATTAAATGAGTATGCAGTATTTCTGAACACTTGGCCAATCAAACATATTCAAATAAAACAATTTTTCACGAAATCAGAAGTTAATTTTAGTGGCTAAGTCAATTAGAAATACATACGAGTATATACTATCCACTAGCATATGTTGCTTTTGTATTTCTGATTCCATTTCAATAAAATTTTGCAAAGATACGAGTCGTAAGTCAAAACAGATAACTGTAAAATTTTAAAAATACTATTATATATGAACACCACGACAATAGTTTGTCGTCAAAGGACCTTGACAAAATGGGTACTACCCCCAACTGGGTTCGAAACAGCGCAGTTTTCCCAGTGGAAAGCTATGGATGGTTTCGTGTGGGTTCAATGTTCAAGGACTACATTCTGTGGTGTGTACCCAATGCCGAATGAACCGATATCATCTTTCCAAGCCAAGCTTAATGCTTTGGAGGACGTTGTCTCGAACGTAGATGGCCACGTACTTTTTACCAAACCAATTGATTGGAACATGCCTCAAACTGATCCGTGGGGAAAACGAGTCCTAGAGATGACGGCCATGACAGGGCTTGTCATACTGAGCAACAGTGATATGCGAATTTTCGGCAGTATATGCTGAGAACGAACCATACCCGATGTTTCATTCACCTCGGAGTCCCAAGTATAGAGGATACAAATTGGAGAGTATTGGGAGACTACAGCAAGTGATCATCAGTACGTTTTGTTTGAAATTCATGATACCATCACCCCACGCCCGTGTTCTCAACCATCTACGATTAGATGAAAAATCGGAAAGATGGACGTTGAGAGGTTCGTTAAGGTGTCCACAACAGGTGCGCCGCTTCACGAAGGCTCGCAGGAAACCGAAGAGCTAGTAGCTCAAGACATGTGAGCTCAGCCATGAGCATCATCATGTCTGCTTCCAGCACTTTTATGACCCGTCAGAGGCCCCAACACGGCAAGCCTCCCATAAACTAGCGGTCGATTAAAATCACAGAAAAATTAAGGGGTTGTCACAAGCTTTGACATGAAGGCCAATGCATATGGAACAGGACGAGAAGTTGGCTAGGAAAAGCTTTCACAAACTGATTAATAGCGGTAATGTTCACATTTAGCAAGGTCCAGAAGACAATACGAAAAAGCATTCGTGGTACCTTGGCTATAAGCTAGTTATGTGGAAGTTTGATGCCCTACGCATGCTCTATATAAAGGGTGGTCCAACCACGATGCACGATGTAATTTGTGAGTCTCACCTTAACGTCAAATTTTTCGCCCAACTTAATTTGACATTTCTTTGTTTCAATGTTTGACCAATTCAACCATGGAGAGGTACACAATTGAGCAGCGCGTTAAGGTTGTTGAAGTCTTTTACGAAAATGGGCGTTCAAATCAAAATGCTTTTCGTGCACTTCGTGATTTTTTTTGGTCAGCATAATCGACCAAATGTGTCCACAATCGGGAGAATTGTGTGCAAATTTCAGCAAACCGGGTCTCTAGGAAATTTGAAATCACCTGTGCATGCTCGCCCAGCTCATTCTGTGGAAAACATTGCTGTTGTTCGCGATAGTGTAGCAGAAGAGCCGTCAACCTCGACTCGTCATCGTGCCCAACAATTGGACATCTCACGAACATCACTGATGCGAGTTTCGAATAAAGGTTTTAATTTATACGTTGACAAGGTTCAATTGACTCAAGACCTGAAGCCTACTGACCATGCCAAGGGTTGGCAATACGTGCCGAATGGTTGGTTGAACAGACAAAAGGGAATGGCGACTTTACAAAGAAAATCATCTTCAGCGACGAGGCACAATTTCACCTCAGTGGATTCGTTAACAAGCAGAATTGCCGCATTTGGGCAAATGAGAATCCACGAGTGATTGTTGAGAAGTCGGTGATTGTTGAGAAGTCGGTGTATCCACAAAAACCGATGAGATAATTCAGCACATTAATTACATTGAACCTTAATTATGTCTCAGAGTCATTGAAAATATGGATCATCAGATTGAAGTATGCCACCGTAGCCGTGGCGAGCATTTGGGCAATATTTTGTTTGACACATAATTGTCATAGATCTTCCTATTACAATAAAAATATTAACAGTTTTCTCTGAAAACTTTTTGTTTCATTTACAATTGAAATCGTGCGTTTTGGTTGGGTCACCCTTTACATGAAGTAGAAAAGATGTAGAAGATGCTACGAGTATTTTTCCCCGCCTATCTCGTCCTCACTGACGCTGTCCCTGGCGAAACAGTGGTCCAATGCCCTTTCTTCATGTGACTGAAACTGAAAAAAGTAGTCCTGTCAGCAAAAACAAGGAAGCCTTTAAGCCCCAGCTAAGGTGTTGCAGTTTGTCTGTCACTATTATCCTAACTTGCTGCTCAAAGCATTCGTCGCTTGCCTGTAGGAAAGGGTTTTCCGGAAGCTAGCTAAGCTAGCATATTGATCAGCAAGGAGAAGCAGACTACCAGATCACCACCTACTTGCCACCTGTAATGCATACTAGACACGGCTGGGAAAGTGCTAGGAAAACTTAACAAGGGTAGACTCACACAATTTATGTCGACGGGGACCTATCCTCTCGTAAGTATGGCTATAGAGCAGGATGCTTCACCATTGATACAATTGAAAAGGTAGTAAACATAGTCCAAAAGGCAATACCAAGCGACGAATAGTTTTGCTGGCTACACTTGATGCTTGGAATGCCTTCAACTCTACAAGATGGATGGATATTCTGGATACATGAAAAATCCCCTTTCAAGTTTCAGAATATCTTATGCGGCTTTTGAGAGACTAACTGAAGAACGGGAGCCTGCTTTTTGATATGATGCAGGACCGAAGAAGCCCCAACTTGTGGAACATATCACACGATGGGCTACTGTGACTAGAGCTACCGGATGAGACAAGGATGGGTGATGTTGTGGTGCTTGTTGCTGGATGCAAAATTAAACTGGCATAACTTAGGCTAAGCATGCTCATGAACTGGGTGAGAGAATGGACTGGGTTAGTCTAGTACTGTAGAAAACTGAAACGGTCATCCTGCACTAGATGAGAATCTCTGGAGTAAGAATGATCAGTATTGGGGAAGTACTAGTTGAATCGAAACCAACAGTAAAGTACCTGGAGTTGCTGATCGACCCAAAAATGAGTTTCTTGGAGCAAATGCGGGATGTGACTGATAAAGCTCCTTCGAGCGTATCCGCTCTGAGAGGACTTATGGCCAACTTAGGAGAATATAACCCATCAAGAAGGCGAATTTCGTGAAAACCGGAGAACCTGTGCTTCTGTATGGAACAGAAATTTGGGCAACGCTCTTAGCAAGAAGCAGCTCTGAAAACGCTTGGCACATATATAGAGAAGTGGAGCATTGAGGATTGCATCTTCATATCCAATAGTCTCTAGTCATCGCAGATATGATACATCTTGCAGTCTTTGCTAGAGAGCAACGAACTTTCTATCGGCATTGAAATGAGGACACGAGAGAGATACAATACTCACTAAATGATTGGTAGTAGTCCTGAGTGAACAGTACAAAAGGAAGATGGACTGCGTGCAATATTCCTGATCTGAGACCAAGGCTCAGTCAAACGCATGGTGAGACTGACTTCTATCTGACCTAGCTCTTGGGTGGGCATGGGTGTGTTTTACTCGCACAAGATTGGTAAGTTGGGGTTCTCCGGCCGATAGTTATGTGCAGGCAAGAAAAACAATGCCCACGTACATATTTTGCATGCAAAAGATGAGAAAGGCTGCAAGGGGACCTTTACAAAGAAATAGGAGAGCTCTCCCTGGATTTTCATATCAAAGTATATTTGGATTAGTTTACAAATGAAATCATGTGGCACATTATGTTTTGGCAGTCCTAAACAATAAAACTAGCCTACAGTTGCCGGACATATTGGGATTGGGAAAGGACTTTTTGAGCATTCGATCATTATTATTTTTCGCGATGAATAACTTCGAAAATTGGAGAAAAAGACAGCATTTGCGGGAGGTTCTGTTGGGTCATTTTTTTACAAAGAAAACTGCTGGAAAAAGTCATCGTTGGGTTGTAGAAGTTTAAAGTGACAATGCTTTAGTAAAAACACAGGCTTTTGAATAGTTTCAACGCTTTAAAAGTGCCGATTTTTACATCAAAGACAAAGAACGCCCAGGACAGCCAAAAAAGTTTGAAAACGAAGACACTACTCGATGAGGATTCACGTCAAACGTAAGACAAACTTGCCAAATCGTTGGAAGTGACTCAACAAGCCATTTTGAAACGTTTGAAAGCCGCCGGATACATTCAGAAGCAAGGTGATTGGGTTCCCTATGCGTTGAAGCCGAGATACGTTGAACGGTGCTTCTGTATGTCTGAAACGCTGCTTGAGCGCCATAAAAAGAAATCATTTTTCATCGGATCATGACTGGGAATAAAAAGTGGATCCATTATGACAATCTAAAGCACAAAAAGTCATGCGTGAAGCCCGGCCAACCAGCCAAATCAACGATGTAGCCAAATATCCATGGCGCCAAGATTATGCTGTGTATTTGGTGGGATCAGAAGGGGCCGTTATATTATGAGTTATTGAAATCAGGCCAGACAATCACAAGTGACCTGTACCAAACACAATCAATACGTTTGAAGCGTGCCATCATCGAAAAACGCCCGGAGTATGCGACCAGACACGAGGCTATAATTTTTCATCATGACAACGCTCGGCCGCATGTTGCAAGACCCGTGAAAAACTATTTGTAAAATAATGGATGGGAAGTTTTGGACTACCGCTTTATAGTTTGAACCTTGCTCCATCTAACTTTCATTTATTTTACTCGATGCAAAACGCCCTCACCGGAATACGCTTCACTTCAGAGCAAGGGTTCCGAAATTGGATGGATTCGTTTTTGGCCGCCAAGCCGGCGCAATTTTTTTGAGATGGAATTCATAATTTGCCTGAAAGATGGGGAAGTATTGTAGCTTCCGATGGTTATTAGCTTGTACACCCAATAACAAGTTCGAGTGAATTTTTATTTCAGAAGTATTTGTTGCCTTTGTATTTAAAAACACCTACTTTTGTTTTTTTTTCTGTTTTTTTTTGGCTCAAAAGTCTCCAATCACGAGTGAAAGGAGAGGGATGCAAATTTTCCGTAAATTTTCTTCACCCTGGGCTACGTAACACACAATGTCACTACCTTTCATTTGGTGTGCACCTCGACTACCTTAAATTTTGAGAGACCTAGTGAAACTCGCGTGGTGGTTTGTCAAAGACTAAATTTATTGTCATATGATACAGGCAGGTAGGTACACATAGTTCGTCATAGATGCCGCTAGTAGTATTTAAAATATATTATTTTGATATTAATCCTAACATCTCCACTTATCAAAATAATCTAAACTTTGGTACATATGTATCTTATCAGAACTAATAGAAGCAAATTATCAAATATATAATAATCCATTAAACAATGCTTTGAATACCTAACCTCTGTGCAAAATTGTTATGTTTTACGCTACTTAATCCCTTGGTCAGCAAGTCTGCCGGCATTTCAGATGTTGGTAGGTAAACTATCTTAATGAGATTGTTAGCTACCGGTTCTCTAACAAAATGATGGCGCGCATCTATGTGCTTGGTTCATTGATAAAATAATGGGTTTTCTGATAACTTCTGAGCACCTTGATTATCATTATACAATATAATTACATAATCACAACTGCCTACAATTTTACAAAACAAGCTTCTTAAATAAATAGCCTCTTTACAGGCTTCCGCTATTGCCATAAATTCCGCGTCAGTACTTGACAAAGCTATAACGGTTTCTGACAGTTTAAAGTAGAAACCTGTGTAAGATTTCCTATCTAGAGTGTTCGAGGCCCAATCTGCATCAACAAAAGCTTCCAATTTACAATTATCTTTGCTAAACATTAGCCCATACGATTTAGTTTTACATAAGTATCTAAGGATGCGTTTGGCATGCTTCCAATGAGTATGGGAATAACAATTATTAAATTGGTTCAAGTAACTCACGCTATAAGAAATATTGGGACGAGTTAAAACACTTAAGTACATTAAGCTATCTATTAATTGCTGATATGGGTATTGCTTGCAAACATCTACACCTTTTTCTAGTTTTAGATTAATTTCAATGGGAGTATCAACAACATAACAGTTTGTCATATTAAATTTACTTAAAATATGATCTACAAACTTTTCTTGATCTTAGGAAATACAGCAAATCTCATACATTTTTACCCTCATACCCATGCCTTGTTTTAATTACCCCAAATCCTTAATTTTATATTTTGACATTAGATTAGTTTTTAATGTCTTAACCATGTTACTACTGTTTGAAAAAATGAAAAAATCATCTACAAAAATTGCTATTATGATCTGCTCCTTTTTACATGTTTTTATATATACATGGTTCTAACTTTGACTTAACGAAATTCAATTTTAATTAGCAATTATTTACTCTTTCATTCCAAGTCCTGGCTTATTTTTGTAAATCATAAATTGCACGATTTAATTTGAGAACACAATTTTCTTTACAATTCAAATTAGGCGGCACTTGCATATAGACATTTTCATGTAGGTAACCATTTAGGAATGCTGTAGCTACATCTAAGTGAGTAATTTTAAATTTAAGTTTGCCACTTAAAGCAAATGAAAGTCTTAATGTAGAGTAACGAAGTACTGGTGAGTATGTTTTAGTGTAGTCCACGCCTTCTTTTTGGGAGAAACCTTTTGCGACCAGTCTTGCCCTATACCGCACACTATTATCGTTTTCGTAATTTTTTTTTGAATGCACACTTACACTGCACCACTCTATCAGCTTCTTTCCTATCTACAAATGTCCATGCTTGATTGCCGTCCAAAACCTTCAGTTCATCTGTCATCGCCTGTCTCCACTGCTCCTTACCTGGTCCATTCATTGCAGCTTTATAACTGATTTCTTCATCGCATGATTCCAGGTTGTCCAGAATACATAGATTAGTTATACTATACTTTTCTACTGGCTTTCTCCTACGTTTAGTATCCAACTCCGTCTGAACTTCATCCTCTATGATAGACTCTTCTTCAGCCATAGATTGATAAGAATCATCTGTGGAAATCGATGACTCACAAATGTATGTTGGATCATTTGGATCTGAAACTAGATTTTCTGATAAACTTTCATCACCTTCTAAGTTTTCATCGTTCTCTGAATTTTCTTCACAATTATTTGCTATTATCCGAGCTGTGTTTGACTCCGTTTTCTCAATAATAATAAATTCTCTGCTCGTATTAATTTTTTTAGTTTTTTGGTATAAATAGTAATGGTTTACGTTATCTGTATACCCAACTAAAATCAATTTATCAGCCTTCTTATGCCATTTCTGTCTTTGTATTTTGTCTCACCTGTCCTCCTCTCAAAAGGCGTTATCATACCTAAACTGGCGGCTGGCGTTCTATTATTCAAATATACTGCAGTATTAACTGCTTCAGCCCGAAAACTTTTGTCGAGGTTCACTTCAAACAACAAGCATCTTTCCCGTTCAACTACAGTTCTGTTAAACCTCTCTGAGATCCCCTTCTGCTCCGGAGTGTGAGGATTGGTCTTCTGATGGACAATACCAACTTGTTTTAAGTGATTCTCCACCTCGCGTGAACAGAATTCTTATCTTGTTTCCGGTTTGATTCTCCACTAAGACTCGAAATTCTTTGAAATGCTGGAACACATGGTTCATTTCCTTCAAGAAGTAGACAAAAGTCATTCTGCTTGCATCATCCACAAACAGGAGAAAATACTTTGCCTGACCAATTGACTTAGTCTCCATCGGCCCGCATAATCTGAGTGTACTACATCCAGTAGTTTTTCACTTCTATGGTTAGCTGATGGGAAAAGGGAATGTGTCTGTTTTGCCTCACTGCATACTTCACAATTCTGTATTTGTATTTCAGCTTTCTTGGCAAAAGAAACTCCTACTACAGCACCTTCTTTCATTTTCTGCAAGGGCTTACAATTTATATGTCCTAACCTTTTATGTCATGTTGACATCCCCGATAATGAATTCTCGAATTTTTTTGTGTTTAACTTGTACCCACCATTTATCAAATTCGCTGTATCAATGAGCTTATTCACTTGGTTGTATATCAAACAGACATTCTTTTTGAACATTACTCTATTGCCATTAACTATAAGTTGGCTTACAGACAATAAGTTTGCCGTGAGATTAGGTATGTACAATACATTCTTCACAATCACATCATACTGAGAACTATTTACGCATGCCGTTATTTGTGTTTCACCAAACTAACTACAGGCACCGTTATTTAATTTGCCACCACGATTTCTTTGTTTCCGTGCACTGGCCGGAGTTGGAATAAACAATTTTGATTTGACGTCATATGTGCGCTTGCTCCTAAATCAACGTACCAGTCTTCTGTGCTATAACAGCCATTGAAAAATGCCGCACTAAAAGCATTCAATTATTTATTTGCTTTTAATTCAGGACACTTATTTTTGTAATGGCCGATTTTCTTGCAATCGTAACACTTTATTTGCTTACTACTTGACATTTGCTTGCGGTTAGTTTTGCCACCTGTTGTTTGTCCAAAATGCAGAGTCCGTACCAGTAGTTCCAACCTCCAAACACATATCAAGTAACTTTGTTTTTATGACGTCAGCGCTAATGGCGACTCCAGAATGCTCTATCGCCATTATCGTCGGTGAATACTTATCTGGAAGTCCAGCCAAAAGTAATGATCCAATCGATTCGTCTGTGATTTCGAAACCTGTCCCCTTCAATTTATGTGCTACCTCGAGCATTGGAGATACTTAGGATATCATGGATTTACAGTTATCGAGATGTATTGAAATCAATGTTCAAGCAAACTTATTTTTCTTTGATATCCTGGGTCATCAAATAACTGTTTCAATTTATTCCACACACCGTGAACTGTAGTCTCACTCTTGATATGCACATATAAGGAACAGTCTGTAGTCATTACGAGCTTAGCTTTGGCTTTCTTCATCTCAGTTTCACTGATAGTCGCCGGCACATTTTCAATTTTAATACCCTCCAAGTAACAAAAAATTGCTTGTTGCAAACGCCCAATCGTCATAATTTTCGTATCCTTTGAGTTTTGGCACATTTACTAAGTACCCCGATGTCGACATTATTACTTCTGCACAATTAAAAATTCTTGATATGTCGTTAAAATGGGACTGGTCCCATAACCTAATGAATCTCGCGTGGTGGTTTGTCAAAGACTAAATATATTGTCATATGATGCAGACAGGTAGGTACACATAGTTCATCATAGATGCCGCTAGTAGTATTTAAAATGAATTATTTTGATATTAATCCTAACAAGACCACCTTGTCTGACCTCTCCGCAAAGTTTGGACTTTGTAGCTTTTAAACTTGGTGTGACGTACGGATAAGTAGACAGATGGACAAGCAGGCAGATGGGATGCAAAACTAAAAGGCCTTTGAAAAATTCGTTTTAGAAAGTCCTAAAAAGGGCGCTATTTTAATCTGACCGCCAACACCCTCTGCTATACACTGAGCTGAATCTTGCGGGAATGTGGCTTAAAAAAGTTACATTCGTCTCATCTTTTAGTGTCAAGAGGGTCAATTTTGAAGCTATATTTTGTATGCCCATACTTGCTAGTAGGGTCCATTGTTTTCCTCAATTGATCTTCTGATGACGCTATCGCTAAATTTTACAATTTTATTATCAGCTACTAGCAGGATTTACTCCCGAATGCTCTCAGTACAAACAATTTAATTTTCTCTGGGTACTATCTTTGCGTTTTAATGTCCAACTAAGGAAACGATGTGAAACATAGAAGTTTTCTTGTCTAACCTACGATCTTCGTTATTCCTCTTAAAAATTTAAAAGAAAATGTCAAACAACTTAAATTCTTTTATTTGAATTATCGAAAATTTCCTCGCTAGAACTCCCGGCCTTTCCCACCAAAAATTTGCTGTCAAACTATCAGCTTCTTTTTGGTTTTGGAGTTGACGGCTGCAGGATTGGGTGCCATTTCCATGACCCATGTAATGTGAAAATATGTGGCTATGCTTCCCATAGCCTCTCCTAGGCAGAAGCCTGTTACTACAATTCGTTCTTCAAACTGAATAACAGTTTCAATCTGAAGTTGAAGCCAAACTAAGATGGTTACATTAAATGTTTTGGACAAATTACAGCATAAAGCACACGGATCAAGCATGCTGGTTGTCAATACTCATGGATTCCATGCCGGTAAGGTGCACTTTATCGCAAATTTCAATCCGTTCCCAACAATATGCGTTTTAATCCCAAAGCGAAAATTGGCTAGCTTTTGTCAGCTTACGCATCAAATTACTCAAAGTGAACAACGTTTTTGCAAGAAAAATGGCATATTTTTTGTGGTGGGCTGCCTTTAAGTATCCTTATATTACAATACATTTGGGGGTGGACATGACGGTATGGTACCAATCGTAGCGTATTTCAAGCAATGCAATAAACTTGGGGCCGAGCGGAGCAGTGGGTTAGGGCACACTCCGCTTGCGCAGCAGCTCCCAAGCTCAAACCTCAGTGGCGGCACCGAGTTCGAGCTTTTTATGCTGCTGTCAGACTATCAGCCCACCCAGCTCTGATGGGTATTAATTGAAAAATAAGGAAATAATCACATAATTGAGTATGATATTGACCATATCACCTAGAATTCCGTTAAGACCATGGAATGAGATACCCTAACAATTAATCTCAACGCCAAGGTTTGGACTTGGAGTGTTATGCGATGGATTTCTATTATTATTATTATTATTATTATTAATAAACTTGGAATTAATATATCTTTTAATTCACGTAAATCTCGAAAAAAAAGTTAATATATTCCTTTAAATATATTACTCCAAACAAAGTTAATTCAACAAATGTAATTTGCGTAAAGTCATCTTTTCTATACGTAAAACATTTGAATTGACAAATTAGGGAAATCAGATATTCATACATAAATACAAACCTCTAGAAGCAACAAGAACAATTTTCATGAAAAAAATCCAAACTTTTTTCCAAATTCAATGATTGTGTACTTAATCTCAGTTTACATGCCCACATCATCATTTGCAATATGAGCTCCCTCGTCTTGTTATTTCAATAGAAATAGAAAACTTTGCAGGCAACGAATATACTCCCTGGAAATCACAAGGGTCGCTCATTAGGAAGACGCGTGATATGACGAATGTGAGCAGCAGGACATAAGAACGCTATGTTTGAGATGTAACAAGTTGATGACAGAGTCGTCAGAGAGTTGAGTGTCAAATTGTCATCCCTCAGGATGTTATTTATTTTTATTTTTCTGGTTTTATAGTGGTAGATTAGGATTTCAAAACAAACCATTAGATTGGGTTTCAGCTACTGCTAATTTGTATTGATTTGGGGATGTTATCTTTTTTAATGAAATCACGCCATATGGTGCGTCCCTAAACTGCTTTGTCGAAAAAAAAAATACCAATTAGGGCACAAATTTCGTGCCTTTTTTCTACGGCAAAATTTCTGTAACTTAATTTTTATGAAAGGAAGAAAGCGGAAGTGGAATAGCCAATGCCGATAACAATTTAAGGTTCAAAGAGGACTTAACAATTTCCAAATAATAAATAAATATTCACATCTTACGCACGCCGACGTACTCAATCAATACTTCAAGAGACACCGCATCCTGTCGGCGAAGATATCACCAAAAGAAATTTAGACGACAGCAGCATAATTCAATATCTCTGTTTTCGCAAAATTCGCTCTATTAATATTGAAAAAATTGACACCAAATAGGATTCACCTTTTCCAGCAAAAAAAGAAAAACAATATTTCTTTTAGAGAATTAAAAGCAAAAGACAGTTTACCATAAAACACTACTGTCTTGCCTATCGTTCTCTATTGTCTTGCATCTCGCCAGCACACCCTTTTCTTATGTCCTAATTTCAACTGAATATTATGCCATTTTTCGAAAAGATCCAAATCGTTCGAAACGAATCAACACAACACAGTTCAGCGCTCTTTCGTCATGCTGATTTGCGTCGTTTTTGTTCACCAGGTTGTCACCGGAATTTTTGAGAAATTTATTCATACAGGACATGCTGGAGTTGGACAAAAAACAACAACAAGGATACCGTAACAAATCTTGTCCAAATAAGACAACAACGTGAGTATTGTGAAAACCAAGTTGGTAGTTTATAGTCAATCATTAAGTGCAAATGTCTGCAAAATAGCGAAGAACAACATTTGTCCTGTCGATATAAAAGGGCACGAGACAAATGAATGATTGTCGAATGCGTGCTGAGTGGGCATTGCAGGAGCTCTCGCTGTTGTACTCCTTCAAAAATTTCCTTAAAACGTGTCCTGTCGAGTGAGAAAGGACAAAATGTGAAAAAGTAGAAATCTGCTGGCCAAGGATGAAGGACATATGGTTTTTGAAAATACATGAAATCGCTGGAGTGTCAATGTCCTTGACAATTAAAGATATTAATTTAATGTTTTTGGGATATGTTGAAAACCGCGTGAATAGCTTTTTGGTTAGCCATTAGTGGCACGCAAAACATCCTTGACATTTTATACGCGTTTAATGTTTTCAAAACTAATTTATTTTGAAGGTTCAATTTGGCATAGCGCTAGTGGTTGCATGGGTCAGCATGAAAAATATTATTAGAAATTGATGTAGGATATTGAAGGCCAATTAGAAATTTTTAGGACTTTGTTTTCTATAGCTCGGAGTAAATATTGGGATTCGGCATTAAAAATGCTATTATTTATATTTAAATATTCTCGGGTTAATTATTACCATAACGCGTCTTGTAAAGGTAAATGTGAGACATGAATTGGAATAAAGAGCTATTGGTCCCCCAAATTTTGCATTTTCATGGACTCAGTTTTTGATAAAAGGCAAATAGTAATACACTTTTTTACAGGAAATTCAATAAGTTTAATTATAATGATAATAATAAAATAATAAAATTTTTTCAACGATATGTACAATCTCCGTAATATTTATCATGAACTGAAGGAGGAATCATTGACCCTCCTCCCCATCCCCATGACACCAGAAGTAGAGAGGAATTTTAAAATCCAATTTTTTTTTTGGTATTGAGCTACGAATGGCATTCAAATATAAACGAGCCTTTTAGTTTTAAGGACTTAGAAAGCATATCAAAGAACAGTGAAGCATCGGGAAGGGTAGAAGGGAGTCTGCCTAGATGACTCAGTGCCAAGCTGACTGCCCCACCGGTTTCTTTGGTTGTCCTCACAATGAGCGAAGAAAACGTTCATCCTTCTCTCCCTCCATATGTTTCCGCCCCTCAAGAAGGAACTTAGAAAAGAGCGTTTTCCGAACTTTCAACTGGTTGAAAAGTTTGTGCGCAATAGATCGTGATGTAATTCTTTAAAAGCGGAATGAAAAATGCTTTACTAAGGACGGTGGTCCACGTGGTGTAGTGGTTAGAACACTGAGTCCGTAAGCCAAAGGTCTCTGGTTCGAGTTTTGTTATCGTCAACGAGATTTAGTTCGAGTGATTCTTCGGACGGACTATAAGCCCGTTCAGTTATGATACGTGCTGGTTTACAATCAGAACGTATCACAGCTAGGTGGACGAACACATGATCAAAGCATGATAATGATCATATCAACTTGTGGAGTGCCGATACATTCGATCATGAAAATGTGATACTCTAACTAGCGAAGGCCCGAAAGGGACTGTAGTGCTACAAAAAAAAGGACGGTAACTATATCAGTATAAAGTGTGTTTTCTTCTTGAATGTAAAATAAATTTCTTTTTTCAAAAAGTGTTACGTTGAGACGCCTATGGGAAAGGACCCCACATACTCCACACAACGTTTAACTTAAATAAATACGAAAATATTTAAAGAATTTTGAGGAGACCCTATACCAAGTTATTATTTAAAATTTAAATGACTGGGGCTAAATAACGAGTATGCGATCAGGTATCAACTGTAGCTATATAGCTTTTAAGTGTAGGATATTTTAAGAACTACAACAATTGCCACAGCCAGCGTCATCAT
This sequence comes from Odontomyia ornata, assembly GCA_963969285.1. NCBI lineage: Eukaryota > Metazoa > Arthropoda > Insecta > Diptera > Stratiomyidae > Odontomyia > Odontomyia ornata. Next base: position 12,828,531 of record OZ017740.1, read on the forward strand.
CAGCAACACACACGAAGCACAAATAGTACCCGGGCAAGCCTTATCTCAAAACGAAGCTTATCTCAAAACGAAGCTTCGACCCCGCAGGCTGAACAACATCCAAGTTTGATCTTCGACACTCAATGGAGGCTCAGACCTCAACATAAACTGAACAACAATGCTACTGGAGGCACCAGGCAAACGGATGGTTCCGCAATGACAACAACTCTCCACAATGGTGCTGAAACGTCCCTCAAACCAGATCCCGTGTCATCGGGTTACATCGCGCTGGAATACTATGAATGCTATGAAAAATTCGAGTTAAGACAGAACGTACTGGGGGAAGACGACATCAATCAGCTACTTGAGATGGAGAAGGAGAAAACTGAAGGAAACATTGATCAAAGATCAATCACGATTCAACAATCACCCAGTGCTGAATGATCGATTTTTACTGCTAGTACACTCTTCAAGATATGCTTTTTAGAAGTTCACATAGCGTTCGACTCGAAAGAGCAACGATCTGCAGTGTGTCCAGAGAATCAGCTGAATAGCCCAGTCATATTAGGTAAAAAAAAGGGGTCAACCTCGGAATGAAAGATAATAAGCTGCAAATTGGTATGAACCTTTGTTTTGTCATTCTAAATGTTGTCTCAAAAGTCACAATCGTTATCGTGTCCGCGTCTCAAGATATTCAAGGTCAAAGGTCACAAAAATCGGTTTTTCGCGAATATCTGGCTTCCTATCGGTTAAATGAGATTTGCATTTATTATAAAAGTTGTAGGCTATAAAATTCCCTACAACTTTTGTTTAAACTTTTTTTTCATACGACCATCCGTTTTGAAGGTAGAGCGCGAAGAGTGCACATCGTACAGTCATATACGGCCTAATGCAAGGTCAAGCGTGAGTTATGGTTATCAGTACGTTATAAAGTCAATTATTTACTTGGAAATTATAATTATTAAACAATGCCTATTATTTATGTACTAACTATTAATTATTTATATTTAATTAAAGTCAAAACACAAATATATTCTACTAAAAGTTTTGACCAATATCCTCGTACTAAAAAGCACATTTTATTTTTACACGCATTCAGTGGCTGTGACACGACTTCTGCGCTATTTAAAAAAGGAAAAAAAACTGTTACTAGAGCATTGGAAAAAATTCCTGATTTAGATAAACTGGTGGAAGTATTTCAACAAGAAAACTGCCCAAAACAAACATTATTAGAAAATGGAGTGCGCATCTTGTTGGCATTATATAATGCTCCAAAATCTGAGGACAACATTGATCATTTCCGCTACACGCAATTCATCAAATTTACAAAACTAAATAAACCTGTACAACTGTCAACACTTCCACCAACAAGTGTAGCAGCTCATCAACACATAAAACGTGTCTACTACCAGATTCAAACGTGGTTAGGGAAGGACTTAGAACCTAAAGAATGGGGCTGGATGCTTGAAAATGAAATCCTGGAGCCCATACGAACGTTATTACCTCCAGCACCAGCCGAACTACTAAACGTAATATTTTGCAATTGCAAAAATGGTTGTGGTTCCCGCTGTGGATGCAGAAAATCAGGGCTACAGTGTTCTTTAGCTTGCGGCCAGTGCAACGGACAAGCTTGCCTCAACGCTTCACTGTATCCAAGTAATCCCGATGAAGAAAATACATATGATCCCGATATTCTGGAAGGTTTGGAGATGAACATGACAGATAATGAGGATGATGACAATGAATCGAACATTTTTGAGCGACAAGAAGAAGAAGACGACGAACAAGAAGAAGATAATTAGCTTCCATTTCCAATTTCATTACAATTAAAATCAACAAAGATACTTTTGATATTTGAACTCACATTTTGATAAATGTATATTATGCCGTATTTAATAATAAATAAAAATATGTGTAAAACATATACTCTTACTATCATTTTAACTTAAAATAAAACTAAAATATATAATCCAGAATTAATAATATTTTATACTTAAATAGTTAAATATGAATAATTATATATAAATAATCAAGTTACTTACTTTAATTAAATATAAATAATTAATAGTTAGTACATAAATAATAGGCATTGTTTAATAATTATAATTTCCAAGTAAATAATTGACTTTATAACGTACTGATAACCATAACTCACGCTTGACCTTGCATTAGGCCGTATATGACTGTACGATGTGCACTCTTCGCGCTCTACCTTCAAAACGGTTGGTCGTATGAAAAAAAAGTTTAAACAAAAGTTGTAGGGAATTTTATAGCCTACAACTTTTATAATAAATGCAAATCTCATTTAACCGATAGGAAGCCAGATATTCGCGAAAAACCGATTTTTGTGACCTTTGACCTTGAATATCTTGAGACGCGGACACGATAACGATTGTGACTTTTGAGACAACATTTAGAATGACAAAACAAAGGTTCATACCAATTTGCAGCTTATTATCTTTCATTCCGAGGTGAAAGCCCTAATATGACTGGGCTAGAACGAAGATCGGAAAGAAGATAAGAAAGCTAATTAGGTCAAATATGCATCGCGGCAATACAATGTACACACAACTTTAGATCATTTCCGAGAAATCAAGTTGTATGTTGTCTTCAATATAAATGCAAATCCATGATCATGATCTGGATTACTATCCGAAGCAACTTAGGATAACACCGGAGCGTGAAGCTAGAGTTATAATAACGCAGGTTGTTTCTATAACCAAGCACCTGCATGAATTCGTGAACGTGAATTCGCAATCTTCCGAAGCAAGTTATTCCACCAGTTAATCACCTGAGCCTTGTTACACAGGAACTAGAGAAACAGTGATGAATATCGCTTGAAGCATTTATGCAAGATCGATGTTAACAAGCTGATTAACATTTAAAACACTATTCCAAACCTTTGCTATTATATGGAAGTGAAACATGGACCCTAACGAGCAAATCCGAAAAGGCAGCGGACATATTTAAACGCAAAGTGCTCCGGAAAATCGACGGTCGAGCGCAACAAGAAACAAAGTGGAGACTACGTTACATTAATTAGTTTTATGAGCTTTTTGACGATCCACCTGTTTCCTCTTGCTTAAAAGTACGTAAATTGCTAAATTGTAATGGGCAGGCCATATAGAAAGAATGGAAGAATACGGGCTTCCCAAAAGAACATTAATGTGTCGAGCACAAGGTAGGTATCTAGCGGCAAGACCAAAGACTCGATGGGAAGAAACGATAGAAGCTGACAGCATATTTTTGTTAACAGTGAACAACTGACGGACAAAGTCATAGAACCGTGATGGTTGGAGGAGATTAATCCTGGAGACCAAAGCCCAGCTTGGGCTTTCGCGCCATAGATAATGATGAAGAGGCAGATTGATACAATTAACGCGGCAAAGAATAATCCCATTTTCAATCAACATACTGCAAGCACCTCAGCATGTAGAGGTGGATTCAAGTTGGACTTGGTGCAAAACGTATTTGCCAGGACAAATATTGTTTCTAGTGGAGTCTCATCCGGAGGTCCAACCTTTCATGAGCTGAGGGACGCGCAAGTATCAATAGTACAAACTTATGGCACTGAGGATTGCAGGGAACAAATATCAGCGGCGGCCAATATAAATTTCGACGAAGCATAGAAAAATGAATTGATCTGAATTGCAATTCAATTTGGATTACAACCTCGCTTGCGCAAGCTCATTTTTCAAGTTGATAATATGCTCTGAGAGGATTTTAGCTCTATGTTACAGTTTTAATACTCCAAACGCTGTTGAATGGATAAGCCGTTTATAATTCAACTGGTTTTTCCAAGATCAATCCCTGATGAGCCAAAAATTCAAACCAAACGATCAACCCAAAAGCAGTAATGAAGCCTCAGAAGCTGAGAAAAGTCAAAGTTTATTCACAATACACCAAAAATATAAAATTGTAGTACTATTTTAAATAGTAGACACACAGCCGCGATGATATGCAGTTGGAAATTTGATCATCACAAACGCGTTAGCGGATGATTTGTTCAAAAACTAAACCATACATTTAGACACACAACCATGGTGATATGAAACTTGATCCCCGCAAGCGTTTAGTGGACTATGATTAGTAATTCTACGGAGGAAGAAAATTTAATTGAAGAAAATACAAGTTCAGCGTTTCACCTGTCTAGAATTATTGAACTCTGCTCAATGAAGATAATTGAATTGAAGAAAACGTAAGTTCAGCATTTCGCCTGACTGGAATTATTGAACTCTGTCCAATAAAGAAAATTGGATTGAAGCAAATCCAAGTTCAATATTGTAATTGGCATAAAGTACTGATCTCTATTCGTAAAAGAAAATTGATTGAAGAAAATACACAGTCAGCAGAAATAAAATATGGAATTCTGATCAATTGGAGAAAAGATCAGTAGCCACGATCAGCAGCGTCAGCACTTTACGTATATTAAATCGCAATAAGCGGAGCAATCGCTCTCTTTAGCCTAGCTACAATCAGTTTTAACCAAATTGGGTGCCTTGGCTTGCGCCCGGCCCATCTGCTGTGTTGCTGTATTAGCACTGTTACATCGGCTCCTCGGCTTACGCTTGACCTGTCACCATCAGTCGTTATTCACCGCTGGCCACACCATCAAATGGGACTCCTTGGCTTACGCCTGGTCCTGAGCATCCTGCCGTTACATCGGCTCCTCGGCTTACGCCTGACTGATCTTCATTGGGTGCCATTCACTGCCAGCCCCACCATCAAGTAAAACTCTTTGGCTTACGCCTGGTCCTGGGCATCCTTTCGTTATATCGGCTCCTTGATACTCCCCAGGCCTGGTCGATGGTCAGCAACTTTAACGAGCCCATCGGCCTCCATCCTCGAGGCCCTAGTTAGTCACTCTGTTTACTCGCAGGCTTTCCTCAACTTGAGAGGAACCAAGGAGCGTTCTAAGGCTCCCTACGCTGTCCCACCCTCAGAAGCCCACTGAGCTACAGTTCTACAAACAACCATCAGGCCCCCCTGAGACGTCATTCTCGCGGCGGAACCCCTATCGGCCCCCCGGCCCATCGTTTTGGAAGAATATAAGGCTCGGCAGCAGAGGAAACAATAGCTCACAGCTGGGCAGAAGTGAGAAATCACCGAACCCCCTCGAAGCTACGCAGAAGATGTTACCAGGCAAAGTTATGGCATCAACTGAGGGAGCTGCTTCGTCTAGTATGGATCAGTGTCACAATGGAGGAGAAAGCCCATTTCCGCAACCAAGCGCAGGCCCTCCAGAAACAATGACGCAAGAATCAATGGGAAAAGCGCCGCCAACGTCACCCAGACCGGAATCAGTTAGAGGAAAATTCGAACTGTTGGGACAACTTAGTGATGTGAAGAATAAAACTCGTGCGCGTCACTCAAGAGCAGCCGAGAATATTGCTGCTGTAGCCGAAAGTGTTCAAGAAAACCCAGGCTTGTCCATTCCTCGTCGTTCTTTGGAATAAGGCATTCCACAAACGTCATTACACCGTATTTTGCATAAAGATTTGGGTCCTAAGGCTAATAAAGTTCAGTTAACATAAGAACTCAAGCCGGTTTATCATCAACAACGCCGTGTCTTTGCTAATTGGATCCTTAAAATGCATGAAAATGATCCGGAATTCCATCGAAAAATCAATTTGAGTGATGAGGCCCATTTCCACCTCGGTGGCTTCGTCAACAAGCAAAATTGTCGCATCTGGGGCTCGGAAAACCCAAGAGCTATTATTGAAAAGCCTCTCTATCCTCGACGTGTGACTGCTTGGTGCGGTTGATGGCCCGGCGGAATCATTGGACCTTACTTTTTCGAAAATGAGGCTGGAGCAACAGTTACTGTGAATGGATGGCGCTATCGAGAGATGATTAATAATTTTTTAATGGCCGGAATTGGATGGTATTGATCTGGACAGCGTTTACTTTCAACAAGATGGCGCTACATGCCACATAAGCAACGAAACCATTGATCTTTTAGGGGAACGTTTCCGGACCGTGTTATCTCTCGAAGAGGTGATCACAATTGGCCACCGAGATCTTGTGATTTAACACCTTGCAACATCTTCCTTTGGGGCCACGTGAAAGAAAAGCAACGATTTAAGACCTCAAAGATGGAATTCGTGAGGCTATCGAGGACATAGGGCAGCCACTTTGCGATTTGGTTATGGAAAATTTCCTGACAAGGATATGGTCCTGTAAGCGTGGTCATGGTGGTTATTTGCCTGATGTTATTCTTCACTATTAACGACATACCATCTTCTTAATAATGAAATAAACATCCGATCATTTATATTAAAAAATAGCAGTTTTCTTTTAATATATCAAAATAATACCTGTAATTGGAAAAACCTATAGTATGAATGCATATATCGAAGAAACAAACCAATCATCAAAAAAAGAAACAAAAACTTGTGGACAAAGAAGATACGGAAGGAAAATCGGGCTAAAGGTAAGGCTTATATATCAGCACGTAACAAAAGTGTGATTTTTAATCCACCTTGTACAGTAAGTTGTAGGCTTAAATGCCATTCTAAATTTAGTGAAGAGGCGATAAATTCCATTTTCAATTCCTATAACGCTCTCTGCGATTATACTAGACAGAGGGATTTTATTCACATCAATACGGACAAAGGTAAAAGTACCTTATTCAAAAAGAAAAATTTCAGTAAAGTATTATCTCCCTTGCAACGGCGGGAAAGTTAAGGTGTGCAAAAGCATGTTTTTAAACACGTTAGTTATAAAAAAAGTGTTGTAGATATAGCAATGACCAAACAGGCTGAAGAAAATACGTCTCCTCTATTTAAAAGGGGATGATATGACAAAAAAGAAGCTCCCCTTTTTGTAGTTGAAGGCATTAAAACACATATTAAAACCTTATCCACAATGCCATCGCATTACCATATTTACATCCTAGTCTGAACACAAAAATTATGTACAAGATGTACTCAGATATGTATGATTCCAGGGGAGATGAAAGTAAAGCAACATTGCAAATGTTAATAATTTTTTTCAATTCAGGCAAACATCGTCCAAACAAGGATCAATTTTTTTGCTTGTCAATTCTTTAGCAATGCGCCCAGGAATTAAAAAATAGATATGGGAGATGAGCATGATGCACACATTGCCTTCAAAGATCTTGCTCGGGAAGAAAAATTAACGGACAAAGCTGATGCTATTTCTTCAAACGGCATTCACTTTTGCGCCAATTTTGACCTTCTTCTTCTTTTTCGTAGCATATAGCCCCTCTCGAGCCCTCGCCTCCTGCAGATAGCGTATCCAACTGTCTCGGTCCATTCACTGCGTCCTCCAATTTTGAAATTCAAGCAGCGATGAACTGTCAGACCAGCGTTTCCTCGGTTTCACCACTGATCTTCGGCCTTCAACTCTTCAAACGAATACCTTTTTGGATAAATACACAAATTCACAAACATTTACGATATTGTATTTGCTGTCTGATATTTTGGGCACTTGAGGTTTTTTACCTTGACTGCATCATGAACTTTGTTATATTCTCATTGATTTGTAGCCATACTAGTTTTTTCTCGCAGTCGAGTTTCAGGAAGAGTTTTTTGGCAGTTGTTAATGACCATGACAGAATAATGATGTCATCTGCACAGGCTACTACTTGGCTCGACTTACATAGCAATGTACCTCGTTTATCGATAGGTAGCTTCCTTATGACGTATTACAGAGCCAAACTGAATAGCAATGGGGCCAGGCCATCTCCCTGCTTTTGTACGGTATTTATGTCAAAGGCATCGGTGAGTTTGTTATTGATGCAGGCTTGGGAGGTTGTCAACGTCATTGTTATTTTGATGTGACAAACTTGTTTTGCTGGGATACCAAAGCAAAGCATTATTTGGTACAGTACGTTACGATCAGTACTGTCGTATGCTTGCTTAAAGTCAACGAAAATTTGGTGCGCGTTTATGTTGAACTCCCAGAACTTTTTAAGACCCTTTTTGACTGTGAACAATTGGTCTATTGTCGATCTATCTGTCCTAAAAGCATCTTGATACTTGATAATACGGTTGACGTATGATCCGATTTTATTTTGTAAAATCTTTGAAAATACTTTGTACGCCATACAAAGTGATATGCCTCTTTAATGTTCTCACTATAGCTTGTCGCCTTTTTTAAGGATAAAGAATATAATCGATTGGCTTCACTTTTTTGGCACATGTTCTTGTTGCCAAATGTGCTGGATGAGTTTGTGAAGGACTTTGATGAGCTCCACTGGAATCTCATCGATGTCCGGACCCTTCATTTGGGCTTTGATGGTGAAACAAACTTCATCCAGAGTTAGTGGGGCCACTGGAAGCTCTCCGTAGACATCTATAGGCTCCGATGATCTGGAGCTGTGCGGAGGTTCTTGAAATATGAAGCTCATCTTATCTTAATCTTGATTTCATCAGCGATTATATTGCCAATGCTGTCACGGTATAGCGTGGTTTTGGGCAAATAATCGCGTTCCAATTCTTGCCTCGATATTTATCACTAAGCACCAGTAGGTCAATTTTCAATTTCGCCGGAAACTGCAAGCAGATTTGTGGAATATGTCCCATAAAGTAGCACTTTACGCTTGGATATCGCTTTCTCGAAAACTCAAAGCTATCCTGTTACTAAACCTAAGGCATCACGTCTTGATTCAGCAGCTGAGAAGTAGTATTTATCTTCCGCACAGGAAGTCCCTGTCACTACTTTGCTGAATAAATACAACTCCTCAATAAATAGAATAAATCACTTTCAATCCTTCCAATTCATCACAAAATTCGTGTTTCGGTTATTCTCATCATATCAAAACAAAACATTTTTTCTTGGAATAAAATCTTGATTGATAGTGTCATATACTAAATGAAAAACAGAAAATGACCACCAACCGAATTTCTTCCGAACAAATTTCTCTTGCAATATTTCACAAATGTTAACGCACAGCAGTCGAGGGTTGAGTGATTTATTGGAGTCTAGTCTTCATATATGCAAACATAATGATTTAACCAAACGGATACAATAATTTGGCCACACGCTGCACACAGCGCGACCTTCATTTGCTAGTTTCAAAAATATACTTGTACAATTTAACAGCCCAGCCATAAAATTTTATTAAGGTTTTATGGAGTATAAGAGAATTATTGTACATGACCAAGTGACACTATAGTTACGTTTCAGAAAATATATTTTGTTCTAATTCGCAGACAAAATAGCCTTTGATCCATTTTCATAAATATTTTTTATCCATATAGCCGCCATAAGTTTGAATAAGGATTGATTAAAGTTGTCGTAAAGCTCAACTTCATCGTCAAAAGTAAAATATAATTAAATTGGCAGAAATGAAAACCAGGCAAAGTTATATTTCTTAATCACAATATAAAAATTAATCAAATTCATTGTGAACAAGCATCTTAGCCTAGGCACACTATATGTACTACTTCGACTGAGGCTTGACATTCAGATGGGGCAATAACATACTTGAGTCTTTACTAAGAGAGAACTTAATTATTTTATTATTATTATTACTTTCTACATTATAATTCTAAGAAAAGTGTTATTGAAATCAACGATTACTCCAGATGAGTGCCTGCTTCAATTTTGGCGGTAAATATTGGATATTTTCCTTGGGACAAATTGGGACACCTTTCGTAGACATGATAGTTCACAATAGCTTTCGATTAGGTGCGTGTCCACGATAACCACAAAAATAAACTGTGAATTTCAAATAAATTCGGTGGAAATTTCGAGAGCAGTTTTGATTACAATAAATTTATTGATTGATATCAGACTGATTCCCAAAATCAATTTAAAAGGAAAAAAATCATGCAGTATCGTGGTGCAACATAAAAATTATTGATTTAATGCGCTAGCCTAAACTGCAACAATTAAATAAGGGAGATTAAATACATACACAAATCTCAAACGATTTATTTTAGGTGACTACATAATTTCGTAGTAAAGACCGCGCATTATCAAAAACTGTCGCCTAAACAGACAGTGGCACACGATTTACGCCATAGACATCAGTTGAGCTTGAAGTACTGGAACAGTCTAAATTGTCAAACAAATCCAACACGTTTGAGGCAGTTGAAAGTTGTCGCTTGCGTAAGGTGACTCCAGGCATCGCATAAGAGTTTAATCTACTAGTCGTTGAGTATAGACGTGTTTTTGATTGCTCCTGTCAATAATTATATCAAATAAAAATAATTTTTATCACGTCAATTCGAAGTTAATTTTTTAAAAACTTAAGTCGTCGAATTATGCGAACAATTTATCGAGTGTCTGGATTTTCCTTGCGATAAAGTCTCGAAAAGTTCAAAAAAGAAGAAACGTTTTGTTTTCGGGGGGCAGGGAGGGGTCTGATGGCTTTCCACCACTGGGGGGGCCCGAGGTCAGGCATTGCAAACGCTACAAAAGGCAAAATTCATGAAACGAAAAAAACAACCAAGAAAGCTTTGAGCGTATTCCAAGCGAAGAATTGAAAAGAGTAACCTAAGAAAACGCAAGAGTTACTAGAGAAAATGAGGAGATGAATCCCCGAATCACAAATTTGAAGAAAATGCTCCGACAATTAATAAATGTCAACAAAAAAAGTGATGAAGCTACAGAATACGTCCCGAAAAGCGCCAACATGCAATTCCAACGAAAAAAAGTAGCCACGCAAAATGCCCAGCAGGCAAATAAAGCAAAATTACAAGATACGAAGAAGTCAACACTCCGTGATGCTGATATACTAAGCGCGGGAAGAGCAAACGAAAGCGCGTATTACTATGCGGTACTTGCTGCGATGAATGACGATATGAATACCGAGATAGAGGGCTAAGAAAATAAAGGTAATTTTAATGATTCTGTTGATAATTTTATTGAATACTTAAAATAAAAAATTTAAAGAAAGAGAAGAAGCCAACTGGTGTGTCTGGTGATTTGCCTATTAAAAATAATAAGATAACTGAGAAAGTCCCTTCGATTAATGTCTGTGGGCTGCGCGAAATGGATATGGTTCGGCAGTCGAACATAAAATCAATAATTTTGAAGTTAAAAGAGTGACCGCTGATAAACTCATAATTAAAACAAAAACACTGGCTGATTTTAAGCTAACAAAAGATGCTCTTAGTAGTGTACAAGCTCTTTACTTTACAAACACGCCAAAGGCGGAAAAAATTGGAGCTTCCTCTTGAAAGGCTTGGACTGTGGAGAGAATACAGTTGATCTCCTTGAAATATTACAGGAAGGAGCACCAGCTGTCAAATTGATCAGTGGGGAAAACCTTGCTACCAGGAGATCAACTCTTGAAGACAAAATATTACCATTTTATTTGGTACAAATTTCTAACGATAGTAGGCCAAGTGCCCTCCATCAGGTAAAGTACTTAATCTTTAAAGCTGTGATGTAGGAGCGTCTCCAAAAAACTGAGGTAAACCAGTGTTATAGATGCCAAAGATTCGGCCATTCAGCTGCTAATTGTGCAATGCACTATCGCTACGTTAAATGCAAAGGTATTCATGCCCTCCGGTGAATGCAAATTGGCTCAGGTGGAGCCAAAAGAAAAACTGTACTGTGTCAAATGCGGTGTATTTGATCATCCAGCATCATACCGAGGATGGTTTCGGTACCAAGAAGTAAAAGTTGAATTTTCCCCAAAACAAACCCCAGTACATCGCAGTGTGGTACCTTCGAAATTCGTCAAACCCGGAGTATCATTTGCACTTGCTACTACAGGACCAGCAGACAACAACCTAAATAAATTAAATAGTATAAATAATGTAAGTTGCAATAATGAGCTGCTTCTCAAAATTTACCAACAACTTGGATCTCTTTCAGAAAGAATAAATAAGCAAGATCAGAAAATCAATTCCGTTTTGCAACGTTTAGGCCAACATGCTCAAAGTAGTTTGTCATCTAGTCACATTTCCATGGATAAGTTTTGTCTCATCTCGATCAACGTCAACTCCATTGTTACTATACATCACCGTGACTATCTCCTTGAATTCATTGTTAAGCAAAAGCCTGACATCATGCTTCTCACTAAAAGCCACCTCAATTCATGGCATTCCATGATATTCAGGGGATTTTGAATTCAAGGAGGTGTTCAATTCCTTGTTTGAAATACTCTAATTGAACAGGCTGCATAGTTATTGTATTCTTGCCGGTAACCCGAATATCAAGCATACATCATGACTGAACGCCAGCAATAATCCTAGAGGTGTATTCCTCAAATTGTGGATAACAGAGAGCCAAATTGAATACAGTTGCAATCTAATATATGGGTCGGAGCTTCCAACGTACCCTAGGATAAATTCATTGCGGACACAAGACTTGAATTTATCTTTAATAGTCCTCAACGGAAACTGCTGGTACTTCCTTATCTTTATGGAAATCTATCATCGAAGCGATGCTGTCTCCATCGTTCCAGTTCAACATAAAAATCATCCGTTGAATTTAAAAAAATAACGAATTTAGGAAAATTTCAAAAGGAGTTTAACCGGGATTACTAGAAGCAAAGACCTCCTTCTCATGATGGCAATGCTTGCTCAATGGTTCCTAATGACAGAAATCTAACTAACGATGAAATATATCTCTATTTGTCGAAGTTAGAGCAGCTGACGTTGGAATCAATTGAGAAAGTAGTTCCCAAGATTAAACATCAAAACAATGTGGAAGGATATGAAACACCAAAAAAGCCTCCTTCTCACACGCGTCAATAATATTTATCGGCAATTTTTGGACTATAACCATCCCTCGTTGGCTTTGTTGAAATTGCACCTGAAGAATGTCCGGAACTTAATCCGTTCACACTTCAGAAGTGAGGTCAGTAATCAATGGGCAGAAAAGCTAGGGGTGTAAGTCCAAAGAACCCAAATGGCGTTTTTACGAAAATGAATAGCTTATTCCGTAAGAAATCTCAAGTGGAGGTATCGAATCTTGGAGTCGCTAGTGATGATATAAATCTTCTCGGTAGGCCAGGAATCGAAATTGATAGTACGACTCCGGATAGAAATGGAAACAGGACTATATGTGATGGATTGCAGAAACTTGCCCTGATTGAAACTCATTTTGAAATGGTTCATCTACCAAACTCTGAAAGAGGCAATCAAATACTTTCAGAGGTCGTCAAAGCAAAAGTTTCCGACTTCAAATCAAGCCTGAACGGTGAATCAATTCTTCATTTCAATCAAATATTGACATCTGAACTCATACCGGGCTTGAATCTTATTGATTATTTTGTCAGCTATGAAGAATTGTGTTTCATATTTCACAGGATAAACAACAAGAAGTCTTGTGGTACTGATGGTATTCCAAATGTAGCTCTCCAATATTTGCCGGAGGTTGTTATTAGGAATTCTTGCATATTGTTCAACAACATGTTGAGCAATTCATATTTCCCAAATGAGTGGAAAAAGGCTAAGGTATTTCCGATCTTGAAGAAAGGAAAAGAATCTTCATGCCCTAAAAGCTAGCGCCCAATCAGCTTGCTGCCTAACATTAGCAAGTTGTATGAAGTGATACTCAACAGAGCATTAAACGACCACATTGAGGAATATGAGTTGACGCAGAATTGCCAATTTGGTTTTCGTGCCAGGCATTCGACCACACATGCAATAACGAAAGTAACCTCAGATCTCTGTTGGAAATCAAATAATAGAGAATGTGTTGGACCATGTATCATTGATATGGAGAAAGCCTTCGATACGGCGTGGTTCGATGGACTAGTTTTTAAACTCTTTCAGGTTAAGTTCCCCAAACACCATGTCGCCAAGATGTGCAATATGTTATACGGGAAATCGTTTGTTGTAACTGATGGAAATCTGACAACAATGCGCGAGTTCAAGATCTTGAATGGTCTATAGCAGGGAACAGTTACTGCGCCTCTGCTTTTCTCAATATACATTTGCAAGCTATTGAACGGCTTTGATTTTAACGTCTCGCCTACACGATCATTGGTAGCGTTTGCTGATGATCTGAGCATCTACACGGCAGACCGAAAAGCTACAATAGTTTAGAGCAATCTCCAAAAAATGTTCAATGATGTGCAGCTGTACACTGACAATTGGCGAATGAAAATTAATCGCAGAAGAAGAATCTTCTTTCGGACAACGCTGCAGGGGGCCAGTCAGACCTGAAACGTAATTGGATGGATTTCCACATCATGGCTGGTGAGGGTAGTTTAGAACAGGTTCTACATAAATCCTATGTTCGATACCTCGGTGTTCATCTCGATCAGTATCTGTACTATACTGAACATGTGAAAATCATGCTCAGTAAGGCACTTAAAGTAGTCATGGCCCAACGAAGAGTCTTTCATTCCATATACATTGATCAAAAGGTCAAAATTATCTGTTACAAGACCCTGGTTAGACCAGTTTTGACATATTGATGTCAGATCTGGTACAACCAGAGTGCAAGCACTATGGAATAATCACGAGTTTTCGTAAGGAAATGTCTTCGTGCACGTACTGGTTTGTACAGAAAGCCTGAGACGGATTGGAAGCATGATATATCGAATAGAAGAATTTATCAAACTGCTCTAACAAGAGTCGATATCTTCACATTGAAACTTCTTCGGAATCATATCACAAGATCTGTGACTGTGAGTGTGAACCCTTGGATTTCACAGCCGTTCCACCCTACTGGCGGTATATTGCAACTTGTCTCGCTACTGGCTTCGTTGCTCCAGAAGCATTCATGTATTTGGACATGAATCGATATGTTTTTGATTCTGACGGCGTCCCAATCATAAAGGGTTATTCATTTTACTCTTAAGAAAGTAAAACTTACGAAAACACATAAAATATTAAGATGGAAACAAAGTTTAATATAAAGATTGAACCTTGCCATTATACATGACACACAACATCATTCAAATATCCTCCACGGGACCTCTTACAGGCCTCAATCCTTTTGAGGTCATTTTCAATGACTTTTCGCCACATTTTCGGCAATAACTTCGCGAATATTGGTTTTCAATTGCTCAAGATTTTGAGGATTGTTTGCGTAAACACGATCTTTCGCATAACCCCATAAAACGAAATCCAAAGGTGTTAGGTCGCAGGATCTTGCGGGCCAATTGACATCACTCAATCTCGAAAGTACGCGTCCTGGAAATTTCTCTTGCAAAAGTGCTTGATCAGCCTGTGTTGCGTAGCTTGTGGCTCCGTTTTGTTGGAATCACATGTTCTCCAGATCATAATCTTCAATTTCTCTCCAAAAATCATCGGTTAACGTCCGTCCATAGCGGTCAGAATTAACTGTAATGTCTCTTTCCTGATCGTTTTCAAAAAAATACGGGCCAATAACACCACCAGACCATAATGCACACCAAACGATCACTTTTTCCGCATGCAAAAGCAAAGGCAAAGGATCACCTGAGGATTTTGAGAGCCCCATATGTGGCAGTTCTGTTTATCTACGTAACCAGTGAGCGAAAAATGAGCCTCATCACCAAAGAAAATTTTGTTCGAAAAATCGTTATCAATGGCTTGTTCAATCACCCAATTCGCATATATTCTGCGTTGTGTATGGTCTTGAGGCTTAAATTCTACTGTGAGTTGGATTTTGTACGGATGGAGATGCAAATCCAAATGCAAAATTCACCACAATGAGCCGTAAGACAAGTCCAAATGTTGAGGAATCGACAAATTCGGGTCTTCCTCTACACTTTGAGCAACGACAGCGATATTTTCAGCAGAACGAATGTTGCGATGATGCACAGGCCTTGCAATATCAATAACTGATCCAGCCTTTTCATATTTTCTCACTGTGCTCGAAATTGTTTGCTGTGTAGGTCGATTATGTCGACCGTAATCGGCTCGTAAAGCCTTAAATGTTGGTACAGCAGAATCACCATAAAATTAAATAATTTTAACGCATTCTTCGACTGTTAAACGATCCATATTTCTAATTGGCAAGCATTCAACTAAAAAAAACATGCTTTGGATGACATTTAATTCTAACAGATTACCAATGACAGGGTTATACTATCCTACCACGAAATGGATAACCGTGTATATCACATATATCGACGGGCCACCGATAAGAAGATAAAATATACTCCGAATTTGAGTTCACGAGACCAACAATTCCAATGGAGATACTTATTTACTAGATTCGTTGAAGCTTATCGAGCTGAGACGGAACAATCTAGGTATTGGTGGCTGAATGATAATGTATAAATTTTTCGTGTCCATTTCCAGTTTTTGTGTTTTTCGTTACTTAGTTTTTCAGTTTCAGCTCATTATTGCTACATTTAGTGTTGTTGTTTATTTGTGTTAAAAATCAGGTATAGCTTAGATATATGTAATGTTTATTTTATTAGGTTAGAGATAAGATTAAACGCATAGGTAAGGAATATTGTGATAAAATAATTTTAGTACAGTAGAGTCCCGATATATCGTATCTTCAAGGGGATGTAGGATTCAAACGATATATCGACAAGTTCAGTATAAGGAGATTATTATATATCGAGGGTAGAAATAAAA
This sequence comes from Odontomyia ornata, assembly GCA_963969285.1. Taxonomy (NCBI): domain Eukaryota; kingdom Metazoa; phylum Arthropoda; class Insecta; order Diptera; family Stratiomyidae; genus Odontomyia; species Odontomyia ornata. Next base: position 12,844,961 of record OZ017740.1, read on the forward strand.
ATCAATGTTATAACGAAGGTTTAGTATTGGTGTTTCAATATTTCTTTTTATCAATAAATTCATGTGTTTACATTATGAATTTTAATTAGATACAGAAGTATGAACATTTTTATTTGCAAACAAGAAGATTTATATTCACAGGATTGTATAGAAGCATCATTTTTTCTGCAAATATTGATCCAGTTTTGTTTATGTTAAACAATTATTGAGGTGTCTACTTTCTATTGCCATATCAATAGTGTGTATTGCATCGAATACTTTTTCGCCAACATTTCATTCTGATAAGAAAAGTCGCACGCGATTGAGCAAATTCTGGGCATCTTTCGGGATAATGTTAGAAGCTTGTTCTTGGTCTCCCTCTTCTTCATCATCAACATCATCTGTTTCGATCAAATTTCGTCGTCGTTAAGCATTCCAGCAACAAATTAACAAATTCTTCAAAACTGATTGGATGTTCTTGATTTTGTGTCAAGAGATTCCATCCAATCGGGGTTTGAATTTCATTTGTGACGTATCCTCCTTTAGAAACCCACAATATCGGAAACAATTTGCGATTGTGGCTATCGTTCCTATTTTCCATGCCTTGTCTGCAATATTCATAGCAGGAAACATTATAATTTTATGGTCAATATTTTCTTCCAGATTGTCTAAGACATACATGGCAACTTCAGCTCGATAAAAAGTTTTGAAAACCTTGATTATGCTTTGATCCAATGGCTTTAGATTTGAGATAGTGGTCGGGGGCAAAAAACATCTTGGTTTTGCCGATTTCCCAATCATTAGTGGTTTTAGTTTCTCGGAACCATCAATGTTTGCTGCCAACAAAATGGTTATTCGTTCTTTGCTTCTCTTCCCGCTATAGCATTTGTCACCTTTATAACACATGGAACGACCCGGGAGTCATTTAAAAAATAAACAGGTTTCATCCGCATTAAACACATTTTTCGCATTTTAGCTTTTCCAATTTTCCCTTCCATTTCGAACAAATTTCGATGGAAACACTTGCACTTTCTCAGCAAATTTTTTGGAAAAATTATTTCGTGGCGTCTCTTAAAACGATCAAACCACCCATCGCAAACCCGAAAGTCCTCACTTGGAATCCCTAACTATGAAGCGAACGTTTTTGTCTTTTCACGCAGAGTTTGTCCTGCAATTGGTACATTCAAACTTCTCGCCTGATTAAACCAATTCAACAATGCTTTTTCCATTTCCAGGAATTCACCTTTTTTGAACCGCTTTCTTTTGCTGTTGGTATCGGCTGCATTGATAGCTTCCTTATTTTTCAAGATCGATGAGATTGTCGATTGCGGAACATTATAACGACGCGACACATCAATTTGTTTTTCACCACTGTTTATTGCTGTTATTATTTCTTTTTTCACTTTTGTAAGAGAGATGGTTTCTTTTAGAACCCATGCTAACGACTATATTGAGCAATGTTTAACATAAATTATCAGCAGTTAGTGTAAACAAACATAATTCTGAAAACTCATCTCCAAACTTGACTCAAAGTTGACAGTGAAAACGAATTATAGAATGTTTTGCCGCAAAAAAATATATGCTATACCGAGGGGACCAAAATACATACGTTGTATACGAATAAACGAGATTTGTTCAAGGGACCAGCAATTTTGTATTATATATCGGGATATATGATATATCGGAATGCGAAATATCGAGATTCCACTGTGTAAGATAACGTTTTTGATTGATTTTTTATTAGAATTAGGTTATAACATATTAGGTGTAGGATCAAAGTAATAATTTTTGAATAGTGTATGTTGGTTTTTTCTCCTTTTTCCAATCAAGTCATAAAATATGTAATAATCTTAATTAATTTGGATTTAGTATAGTTTTTCGTTAGAATGTGTTTAATGATAACGTATAAATTTAGAGAGTCATTTGGGCCATTAAGTTTTTTGTATTGTTTTTGTTTGGAGTTTGATTTATATTCTTTTAAAATTTATAACGATTAGCTTTTGACTTTGACTAAGCGTCCTACAATTCAGATATCAAGAAGTCATCTATCTTCCCATAATGTTGAAGTATAAAATATAAACTGTCTTTTGAGACACCCTGCATTATTTCGCATGTTTTTCTAATCTAGGAAAAACCTTTTCCTGGTTCAATTTTTACTTGACTAATCGTTTGTTCGACCGATTAGGAGAAAAATTTGACTACATCCAAGGAAACCACTATTCGTTTCTTTTGTAAATAGTGCTGCTTATCAGTGAACTTCTCCCTCATTAGATTACTGAGTAGTTTGTCAGGTTTCTTTGTCAATCCCCTCACAATTCTGAATATACGTACCCTATCTCCGCGATATTATTTCTGTCCATGTGTACGCTGAGCCAATACGTTGGCTTTGATTTTTTCTGGCCTCCAAAAATGAAACAACGTTCTGGCAGCAATATGCTATATGTAAGAAGTTGGCCTACTCAAGAGGATAGAAAATAGGCTTTCTCCGAAGTAAAACGCTAGTAATTAATTCTTTAATAATTTTTATTCATTGTTTTTGTATTTTCAATTTTTGTGGTTTTTCTTTTTGTAATTAAAGATCTTCACAGAGATTTTTGAGGTTATAAAATGGAGTTTCATTCTTCAATATTTACTTTTGTTTAATTCTCCTTCCCCCTTTCTTCTTCATCTAGATTAATCATTTCAACTTTCTTCTAATCTTGCACAATTGCCATTATCATTTGTGTCAAAGCGTTGCGCTTTCATTCGTTCTCAATTAATTGTTATCTTTATATTAAAGTTAAAGTTTTATTTTGTGTAGTTTATTTTTTTCGTTTTTTTCATGACTTTTTTCTCATCTCTTCATATCATTCATCTTATCCATCTAAATTTATGATTAAAAGTTAATGTTATTTTATTTATAATTATTTTTGTTTTGTTTTTTTTTCACTTCATTTTTCATTGTTTTTCATTTGTATTCAATATTCATAATTGTTGCATATTACAATGCTCACATGTTTCTCATTTGTGTGTCACTATGTTGTTATGTTTGTGTTTGTAAGTTGGTTTGTTGTTGTTGATGTTTCGTTTTATTTTTTAAGGGTTGTTTGTTTATATTCAAATTTGATTTGTTTTTTTTTCTCGATTTTTTTACATTGTTGTAATTTTTTAATTTGCGTTTGTGTATGACGACAATTTTGTTGCAAAGATTGTTTGGTTTTGTTTAATTGGTTTTTCATCTAGTTATGTTGCATACATGTATAAAAAGATTTTTAAAACTATAAATTGCGGTTGGAAAGAAAAAAGAAAGTACAAAATATGAAAACGCGAATGATGATATTGTATGTGTATGGTGATTTTTGTTTGTTTAGAAAATTTTACTTAGATTTTTTTCCCTTTAGTATTTGTATTGATATTGTAATTTATTTTCTATTTTGTGGGAATTGTGAGTAGTTTTATTGTTTTTGCGGTTTATTAAGATGGTTATTATCCCTTACGTTTACGATTTCTAATTTTTACTTGTTTTTGTGTGTGTTTCAATAGTCTTATTGTTAGTTCTAATGCTTGTCTATTGTGATTTGACATTTGCTGCTTCCAGTTTATTTTTTTTATCTGAATTTGTTGCTATTTCAAATGTGCTGCTGTAGAGTTTTGGTTTCCAGTTAATTAATTCACCAGGTTTATTTTATTTTAATTTTCAGTTTTTATGTTATTTCAATGACAATTAGGATATTGATTTCGTGTTTAAATGACAATAACGTTATATCTCCAGCGAAATCGGAATTTTTTGGTCAGACTAAAATTTTGAGTAGAAATTAGAAAATTGTAATTTTGCACTTTATGTAATTTTAGTTGTTGCTGCTGATGTTGCAATGGTTGCTTGTTGTGGCAGCATTGGTTTCTCTTATCATCTACAATAAAATTCTGTTTCTTTCTTTTTTCCATTATAAACAATATTCTAATTGTTGATACTAAAATAATTTGGTTTAAATTTAGCTGTTGTTGTTCCTGCTTAAACCAATTTCTTGTTGCTGATGTGGTGGTTGTTGTAGCTAATGTTGATGTTGCTGATGCCGTTGTTATTGTTGCTGTTGCTGATTCATGTGTGCTGTAATGTCGCCATAACACTTGCCCTTGGCCATACGGGCGTGCTGTTCATCACCAACAAAACACAGATAGCTCACCAGTGTGCTCAGGATTATGCCATGATGTAACAGATCGGGTATTTATCTGAAATTATGGATAAATTGTTAATAAACTGTGAAAATAGTAGGATGGTTAAAAAAGCAAATATTGTACCGGTCGATTCAATTCATTTTAGATAATTGCAATGTAAATCTGTTTCGTCCGTAATATTTGTAACCCTCTAATGTGTAGTGAATTTAGGTAAATGAATGTCCGCAAAGGACTGCAGCGATGGTCTGCTGGCTCAGCGGAAGAGGATGTTGGGATCCGCCGAGATAGGCATTGTCTGAGGACGCGTGAATGCGCTGGCAGGCTAGCGTTGCGGTGTCGTGGGGCAGGTTCTTTCCCCCTAGCACAAGGACCCACTAAAAAAAAAAACATTTCGCTTTTACGAATTCAAAGGGTCGAATGCCGATCGACTGGTGTTGTTTTCGGAAACCTCCAAAATGTTGCAAAAGTTTAGGGCTTGACGACAGGTGTGCACTTTCTTGCAGAAACTCCGCTAACGACGAGTTGACCATTTTACTTTGCGCGGGCGAGAGGTGACTTCTTCAGAAGCAAAGATTCGCTCTCGAGCCGCACAATATTCCTGCAGTCGATATGGCTTTAGTAGGCGAATTTGTGGCTGCTTCTTTAGGCAGTAGCTGCGGTGGTCACTTCAACAGTGTCGTTGGAGAGGCTTCCGGAAGAAATGGAACCTCTGCAGTCATAATTGTCAAGGCTGGTGTGTTATCGTCAATATTGGGGTTTGCAGCAGGCTGGCAACCTACTGTGGGGCTTTGGGGTACCGTTGAGGTGGTCGGGTACTCGCTCGTCCGTTTTTTTGAAGTGTCACAATCTGAGCAATCCGGGAAATAGGTATCAGGCTTACCGCATCCGTAGCGGAAAACCATACGCTCTGCCCGACATGCAATAAACCGATGTCCCGTTCGCTTGCAGTTCCAGCAGGTCGTGAGGTTCCCCACCGCGGCTACAGTAAGCTTATCTGACTCCATGTCAGTTTCCTCCAGATCTGGAATGTTGGGCTCTAGTGCCACTACCTCAACTCCATGCCGCGGACCCGTCCTCGCTAGCAAGTATGGCAGTTTTCGGCCGTAATCTTTGACTCCCTCCTGTTGACTAACGGCTCTCAGCAGCGACATGGCGGCGAAGTTCCGGCCTCAAATTCCATTTCAACACCCTCAGCAGTTGTGTTGGTGTCATCGGCTTGGACAGCTGGTCGTTTAGCCGTAGGATGTCGGCGCGGTATTGATGGAAGGGCTCGTCGGGACGTTACCATCTGGCATGGATCTTGTCCAAAGCCCTCTCGTCCATATTGACCGTGGGATACTCCATACGGGGTACCTCCTTCAAATGTGACCAGCATAGAGATGGTGGAGTGGAATGTACATGCCGGTAGGTTTCCAGCGCTGCTCCCCTAAACAGCATCGGCAAGTAGCCTACCTGCGCCGTGTGGTCTCCTGCCAACATCTGTTCTATCAGGGACTCCACCCGACCAATGAAGACTTCCACATTGATAGTATTTGGCTCCCCGCTTAAATGCAGATTCCAGCCCTGGACGATGCTAGGGATATGCTTCGGCTTCAACATATAAGGTTGCTCCGGCAAACGCACTGGAACTAGAGTCGGTGGTTGTACTTGGCTGAGTCGTGGCGGTAGATCCTAGGGTGGATCCAGATTCTCTGACGAATGGTAATCTGCTCTCCAAATCTGGGTCGACCGGTTTATAGCGGGGTCCTGAGGTCGTCGTGTCGATTTGAGTCATTGAAACGCTAACTCGGTTTTTTCACAGCGATGGATGAAGAAGTAGATACGTGCCTCTTCAGTATAAAAATCACAGCAGACTAGGTCTGTGAACCATATTCAAATGTAAGACCACTCTTGATACATTTCTTCAGAAAGGTAACAACCCCAATACCTTTCCTTTCATAATCAAACAATCATAGAGTGGATACATTCCCTCGCCGCTCTGTAGGCAAAGTCTGCATGCATTCTGAAGGTCCATTGTATTATAAAAGGTTGAAAATTACGCTATACATAAAACTTAAATATTAACAAGATAAAATTCTCACAAGTGGCCGAAAGTGGTGAACTATGACAACTCCTCACAAAAAAAATGTATGCTAATAAGTAATAGTGTATTTGTCATAAGAAAATTTGTTGTTTCCGTTTGATCGGTCCCTTTACAAAGTAAGGACACCAACGGTGAGCTCCTCCTGTCGTGTCACAGGGACTAATCTCTTGTAGCACCATAAGGATCAGAGTTCGGAAGTGCTATTTCGTTCGCAAGTTTTCACAAGGTACAACTTGTCAGCCCAGAGTGAATTCTCACCCGCAAGCGGCGCGTGTCGCATCATGGATAGTTACGGACTAGCTAAGCAGCCAATCACGTGAAATCAAAAACCATGGAATGGAAGATACTTGCGCACCGCTTGGGTTGGGGTGCAGATCAGAATACGCCGCAAATATGATGTTGGGATAACAACTTCCGAATACATATAAGGACTCTCATATCATTTGGCCCTACTAGTCATACAATGGTGGTTAACCACGAAAGTATAAGTCAAAGCAAGTCCAAATGATATTGATATCCGAGGACAACACACGTCCGGAAGTTATTAAGTTGCTGGGGCGCAATTTGTGCAATATCCCTAGGTAGTTACCTACCCGCCAAAAATCTGGACACTTTATAGGGTCACCTAGAGACGATGGAATGTCTCGTGCTCACGACTGTTGATACAGCCGGGCTTTTTGGACCCCACGTCGGGTGCCATTTTTTAGTGAAAGTAGGTATGTGAATTATCCGTTAAGAACTACAGCGATGGTCTGCTGCCTAAGCGGAAGGGATGTTCTGATCCGCCAAGATAGGCCTTGTCTGCGGACGCGTGCATGTGCTGGCAGGCTAGCGTTGTGGTGTCATGGGGCGGGTTCTTTCCTCCCTAGCACAAGGATCCACTACAAAAGAATTTCGCATTCACAAATTAAAAGGGTCGAATGTGGATCGACTGGTGTCGAGGCCGAGGTAACCTACTAAGGATGAAAGCGGCTTCTTCAAAGAACAAATTGGGCCGAGCAAAAACGGACGGACTGCCGGGGACTTCGTCGTTACCGACGATCCTTATGGCCCACAAATAAGAGTGGGGCATCCGGATGGAGGTGGTGCCCCCTCGCACCCTCCCAACCGAATCAAGATTCAAACGTAGACGTGGCCATGTGTTCCCCATTTTAATGAAAAACTCATTCAAAAGCACTTTGTATGACTAAAATGAGAAGCACAAAAGTAACCAATTTATGCTATAGCGTTATGCAATTTAATCACATAACCCTATATCATAAAAGGGCATTCGAGCGGAAGCCCACTCTACCCGGCAAGAGCCCCTGTTAAACAACAAAAAACGGAGGAGTCCGCATCGATGGCAGGCTCCTCCGCTTATATGGGCTAGCCATCGGGTGCACTTCTCCGTTTTTTGTTGTTTAACACCTCTCTCTAGATTACAAAACAAACAACAGATTGTAAAATATATGAGACAATTGCGTCATATTGAAGGCTAAGCTCGCAAGTTATAAACTATTTTCCTTTAGTCTTAATTGCATTTGCAGCTAGGTGTTCCTCTTTAAAACGCTGTATGTAGGAAACCAAGGCCCATAAGAACATCCGACGAAGAAAATGACATCTACCTCCTGATGAATAAAGTTAGAAGCAGAATTGTCTGAAACGAAGCATTGGCAAACACTAGAGTCTCAGTGATAAACTCTGATCACTAAAAGTATTGAGACCAAAGGCACCAATGTCCCTATTCATATCGTTAAGTTTTAGCTATAGCCTTGAAAAAGTGTTTCGATAAGCCACAACCGCTATATTCTTGAATACAAAATTTCATGAACTCTTAAACTCAGTACCAGTATCAGAGCACTAGTTTTAAAAAATCATAAGGTATTTATTGCCACAATCCAATAGGAAGCTTATTCAACCCGTGTATACGAGAGTTGATTTCACTTGCACTAGGAAAACAAGTATTATATACAGAGATCGGAAGTAATAATGCTCAAAAAATTGCCCGTTTTTTTTAAATCTATTTTTGTGATACGCTAAATGTGGAAGTTTTGACGATTTGGTGATTCTTCTTCTTCTTAGTAGCACTACAGCTCCTCTCGGGGCTTCACTTCCTGCAAATAGCGCCTCCAACTGCCTCGGTCCATTGACCGCGTCCTCCAATTTCGAAATCCGAGCAGCGATGAACTGCCTTTTCCTCGGTTTCCGCACTGGTCTCCGACGTCCAGTTTTCCCAACAAATACCTTTTTGGGTGCAGTTTTTGCAGTCTTACAATCGTTGAGAAGTCCGGCTCGTCAAAAACATACAGCTTATGGTTGTACCGAGTTTGCCATTGGTCCCAGACTAGTTTCGTTCCAATTATTTGCCTCGGAACCCGTCTTTCGAAGGCATTCAATATGTTTGCCGATGCTTGGGGTTAGGGTCCATGTTCCACATCTATAGCATAGCACAGGACTTATCACAATTTGTATACTTGGAGCCTTGCTTTCCTGTGTATGTAGCTGCTTATTTTGGCGCCTAAAAACTCCAATTTTTACATTTTTAATAATGTATTCGCCAAGTGTGATGTTTTGTGTGTTTTACCTCGACTGTGCCATGCGTTTCGTTTAATTCTCATTTATTTGTAGCCCTACTAGATTTGCTTCACTGTCAAGTTTCAGGAAAAGTCCATTGGCGGTTGTTACGAATTTTAATAAAATGTTGATGTTGTATCGACAGGCAGCTTTCTTATGACACATTTCAGAGCCAAATGGAATAGCAACCGGGCTGGCCCGTCTTTCTGCTTTAGCCCGATATTTGCGTCAAAGGTATCGGTGAGTTGAATATTGATGCAACTTGGGAGGTTGCCGACGTCATCCTTAGTTTAGTAAGATGGGCTAATTTGGCAGGGATATTATTTGGTACAGTAATGTACAATCAATAGTATGGCGTGCTTGCTTAAAGTCAACGAAAATTTGGTGTTTGTCTATGTTGAATTCCCAGCATTTCTCAAGGTACCTGCTTGACTGTAAACAATTAGTCTATCGTTGATCTAGCTGCTCTAGAGCCACCTTGAATCTCTACGATAATACTGTTGGCATATGATCCAATTTTATTTTCTAAGATCTTTGAAAATATTTTGCTCGATGCATAAAGTAGTGACATGCCTCTTTTTTTGCGCAATGTAGATTGTCACCTTTTGATGGATAGGTTGGCTCCATGTTCTTGTTGTCAAATGAGTTGGATGACTTTATGGATAGCTTTTTGAACACTGCTGCTACCATATTTAATGAGCTCCACTGGAATCTCATCGATGCCCGGCGCTTTATTATTCTTTTGGGATTTGATGGTGGACCAAACTTCATCCAGAGCTGATAGGGCTAATGGAATCTCTGCGGGAATATCTATAGGCTCCGATCGTCTTGAGATGTGTCGAGGATTTTGGAGGTTTTTGAAATATTATGCCCATCTTTCCTTAATCCTCCTTTCATCATCGATGATGTTGCCAATATCATCACGGCAGAGCGTGATCTTTGGCTGATGATCTCGTTCCAGGGCTTTCGCTGCTTTGTATACTTATCCGGTGTAGTTGCTTGCTAGACTTACATTAATGCTTCTCAATTGGTTGTCGTAGTATTTTTTTCCTTAATTCTAATTATCTTATTCACTTGTTTTCTGAAATTTTCAGAATGTTCCCTCTTCGTTCTGGTTTTCCTACCCAAGTATTCTTTGTACGCCTAATTCTTTCTATCTAACGCATTCTGGCACTCATCAGCGGACTAATAAGTTCTTGTATGCCTGGCTTGATGTAAGATCGCCTGTTCTGCCATGGTCTTATTGGCCGCTTTCACTTCCACCCGTAGCATTTACACACTTAGTTTGGGTAATAAAAAGGCATTTTTTTGCTGCTGAATAATTTGAACATTGTATAGAACAAACCGTTTTTTCGTTGAATATGTCTAGTGTCTTTTATGCACAAAATTGAATTTTTTGCTAAAAAAAACAAATGAATAAAGCTTTAGTAGGTCAAACTACATGTTCTAGCCTTCTCATTTCTCAGTTGCCATGAAACCCTCATCTATGGCTGATGTAATTTTTTTGACGTTGAAGGGGCTTTGGCCTGGGATGAGGAGTCATCGCGGAGGAATATAAGGGGACACCAATTCCAAGAAAGTTCGCCTCTTGTCATGGGCCAAAACCTTCCTCGCCCAGCACAAAGCCACACGCCTGATCACGCGCGGTGAAGATAGGGACGGTAAGTGAAAAATTCTTTAGCGTCGTTTAGTTCTGGCTTCGGACTTCAGTTGATTGTGCGAGTGAATGTTTTGTAGTGGGCTCTTGTGCTGCCGAAAAGAACCCACCCCAAGACACCACAATAGCAACACGCGTATGCATCGACAGGCAAGGCTATTACAGCTGAGCACCAACCTTTGGTATACTGACCTAGTATTTCATCGCTGCTGTCCTTAACGGACGAAGTACATCTTTTAAAAACACTACAATTTTCCTCAATTGTAACGAAAGTTCTAGTTTACTCAAAACATAGCCTCGTTAGAAGTTAAAAATTATGAGAACAGACAATGAACGGGAACATATCACCGAACAGATTCCACTGTTGTTTAAAAAGAGAATCCGGCATAAAATGTCAAACGTTCATACATACGTTACAAAAAGGAAAAAAAGCGATTGAGGAGGTAGCTCCATACGTGATATTTGAAATAAACGTGTCCAAAATAGATGAAAATGTCAATTTTGCTGTGAATGAAATAAAACGTTCTCCTTTTCAGGAAATGGAAAAAACTCCTCAGGATATAATGGTTGGGTGAGTTCAACGATTTTTACATGTCAAAACTCATACTTGAGTGATAACTCATGTATCGAGAATCAATCAGGAAAAGGGGATTCTAAGGTGATTGAGTTTATCATCATTTATATTTACAAAAAGTTTACTGACTATAGTTTGGAGATATGGTAATACCTAAAGAACCAATACAATTCCTTCTCAATTCTCAATCAAGTTGAAATCAGGTTCTCTTAGAGGTTCAGAAGTTGTGAATAATCATGACTCAAATCAAAAAGAGAACTCTCATACCAACCCAAATGTCCGCATACAGAAACCAAGCTTGAATCGACCGCAGTCATCACTGTTGAGACAAAACAGAAGAGGGTTCAAGTTATCGGCAGGTTTAACAATCTTTAACTTTTGTTGGCATAAAAACGTAACCGAGGATGACGGAACTGCTAGAGTAGCTGATGCTCTATAGGAGTCTTGGGAAAATATCTATACTGCTAGCCTTTTAGCACCCTGTATACAAACTTTAAACTCCCTTCTACACTAAGACAGAATATTGTGGAGGCCTGGATGAAAGAGACATCCAAATCAAGGCATACTCTCTTTGTATGAAAGCTTAGAACATCAGTACTGTTATATTAAGCCTATTCCACAAATGATAAAGGATCCCTTAATAATAGAATAAACTCTATTTCGTTCAGATTCATACAACTGACGACTTCAATGCGAAAATAAAACATGAAAACTATTTGATTTACCGTCAAGAAAAAGGCCATTGAAGTAAAATAGGTTCTCAGTTCAATGTGAGGTTGTATGGAATATGACAAACCTCATATGGCTCACATGCAATCAATGAATGGGGTAGATAATATTAGCAGCAGTCCGCGTGTACTGGATAGAGCACTCATCCCATAAGCTGAAGGGCCCTGGTTCGACTCTCGTTGGCGGCAACGAGATTTAGTTCGAGTGATTCTTCGGACGGACTATAAGCCTGTTCAATTAAGATACATGTTGGTTTAAAATCAGAATGTATCTCAGCTGGGTGGACGGACACATGGCCAAAGCATGATACTGACCATATCACCTTGTGGAGTGCCGATACATTCGATCATGATAATGAGATACTCTAGCTATCTCTAAGCCCTTTCGGGCTTGTAGTGCTACAAAAAAAAAGCGAATATTAGCCATTTGCTCCAATCATCAAACATGTATCTTTAAGAATTTACATTCCAGCTAACTATAATTAGAAAAACCTCGAAAAAATGGATGCAGTTATTTTATTTCAGGAGGAAATTTTTCAAATAAGTGTACATCAGCTAGCCTGAAGGTTTCAGAGATCGCTCCCTGGTGCAGAAACGACGGTCACTAAGAACCGTATTTCGACATAAGCTCAAAACTATGTCTTGATTAAAAGATTGGATACTGCACTGAAACTCTCCGAACTAAAAGAGCTGACTATGAACTCCAGGTATATTTTAACATAGAGGTAAATTGGTCAATATCTAAAAATTTGTCAGCTATCTTGAGCTCCCAGAATAATAAGAAAAAATGCAAAAGGTCTTAAGTTCCATAAAGAGAGACGGTTAGATATCTCAGCTATGGTGGTCGCAGCACTAGACCTGACATCGTGCTTGCAGGGTTCAACTGAGTCATTTTCATAATTATTCTGGAAAGCAGTTAATTCTCATTTGACTTTCCTACAATAATGACACGAATGTTCAATCAATTTTCGTTGAGCCCAGCTAAAGTTATGACAAAACGATTTTGAGACTTCATACGGATTTAAAATTTGGCGCAATACCCAGTAGTCCACGTAGTCTAGTAATTAGAGGACTCGCTGCGTAATCTGAAGGTCACTGGTTCGAATTCCGTTGGTGACAACGAAATTTTTTTTAAGTGATTCTTTTGGTGGATTATAGGCCCGCTCATTTATAATACGTACTGGTTTAAAATCAAAACGTATCGCAGCTGGGCGGACAAATATAGGGCCAAATCGTGGTACTGACCATATTACGCTCTTAACTACCGATATATTCGATCAACATAATGAAATACTCTATCACTAAGCGAAGGCCCGAAAGGGTCTGTAGGGCTAAAAGTTATACTCAATGTCGAATATGAGGGGCCAAAAATGTCGCAACGTGTAGAGACTAGTTGCGTCAAAGACGATTTGAAGTCGATTATTCATAAATGAAGTCACGATACAGTCACATAATGAATATCAGCGACTTTAAAAAAGGGCAATTGTTTGAAAGAAATAACATTTAACGATAAAGAGAGCTTAATCGTTCTATGAACATTAAAATACAAAGCACTTTAACAAAATCTCAGTAAAAGACCATTAAAAATTTGAATAAATTCAAAATACGTACCTGTTGCATTTTATCAAAATCTAAACATGGCCGATGTGGTCGTTGCAATCTTTGTGGTGCATGTGTACGTGGTGGGCGGCGGCGTGGTGACATTGCACAATGGAACAATTTCGCTGGCGGACTCACCGAGCGGACATCCATTGATAGGGCGGATGATGGACTGCTCATACTGGTACTATTGTGATGATGATGTATATGATGTACTAGGTGGTGAGGTTGAAAGTGTTGATGATGATGATTAATATTATTATTATTATTATTTATATTAAGCGTTGACGATAATGATGATGCTGATGATGCTGTTGTAGAAGTTGCAGCTCCCGCTGCTAATGAGGTGCTGTTGCTGCTATCACAAGAAATTCTAATACTCTCTATGCCACGACTTGTCTCTGTAAGAATTAGTGGCGTTGTGGCACGATAAAAAGTATGGCTTCGATTCGGCTTGAGGGCTTCCAATGGTGGTGATGTGCGAAAATTAACTGGCGGTGCAGTTACTGGCTCAAGAAGATTCCGTACCTAAAATAAGGTGAAGGAGTTAAAGCAATTTGAATGATTGGTCAACGGTTTTTGGAATACTTACCTCATCATCTGAACTGTGTGGTAGAGAACGTTTTCTCGTTTCTAAAATTGTTGAACTAGCTCTTTTGGGTGATTCGTCAAAAACTTCCTCTTCAGGCTCCACCGATGATGATTCCGATGTCACAGATGTTGGTGTAGGAACAACTATAATATTGGCAGCTGCTGCGACCGATGCTGAACCATTTATCACCTCCAATTCTTCTTCGGAACTATGTTGGTCATACATGAGGTGGGCTTGGCCTAACATTGCAGGTGATTCAGATGAACAGGCTGTATCTGTCGGCGATGTAGTATCGTGTCTCGAACTCATACCTAAAATACAATGGAAAGAAATTAGTGATGGAGTTTTGAGTTTAGTTAATTTGATTTCTTTATCGCAAAAGGCAACACAGATGATTAAATAAAATAAAATTGTATTAAAGATTCGAATTGTTGGATTCCATCAAAAACTAATTAAAATGGTTCTATTCTTAGGAAGGAGAGATTTAGATCGCCGTATTATAATCCTCCCAAATTTTTGTCTTCAATTTTGAATAGATTTTCTATCGAATTTGAGAAAAAGAAGTAACAAATACAACGTTATGTTTCAAATTATTTATTAATTTATTTATTTAAAAAAAAATCACCTTACAGACTAAATATTTATAAATTTGATTTTTCATAAAAGTTTTAAACACGCCAAGAGATTGTGGTAGAGGACCAAGACTTCGCTGGTTGTGCATACGAGGTAAGCGTAGTAAGGGAGAGTGGAAGCACGTGTTAGTACATGCACACGGAACATGAAATTGAAGTGAGGATCTATTAGGGCGAGCAGCGTCGAATGTATTAATTTGCCAGCATATATTTTGAGGTAAAAGTCTATGGTGAAGCTTGAACAAAAGACATTCGTCATGGAGAGATCGTTTAGACTCGAGGCTAGAAAGGCTCAAAATATGTAGTCGGTCATCATAAGGGTAGTAAGGAAGGTTGAATTTGAAGAATAGAGACCATGTGAATCTGCGTTGAGCTGACTCAAGAGCATCGATGTGCTTCCTGTAGTACGGACTCGGAACAGTACTCTAAATTACTACGTACTAGTGAGAAGTAAAGACACATACAGGAGGTGATATGTTGAAATGACGAAGCGAATCGTAAAATATACCCAGTTAAGGGGGAGGCTTTCTTAATAATTAGAGCAATGTGGAGATCAAACTTCAGTTTACAATCCAAAAGCACACCAATATCCTTAAAGGATGTTACATTGCTCAAAGGGATACCAACAAGCCTATACGTTTTGAGAGAAAAGGAAATTTTTGCAGGAGAATGTCATCTGATGGCATTTGGAAACATTTAAGGATAGATAGTTTGATTCACACCAGTCGCTAAGAAGCTGAAGATATCCATGTCTAAAAGCGAATCAATAACTTGAAAAGTCTTGAAGCGATCAGCATAAAAGAGACAGGGAGATCTGATAACACAAGGTAGATTATTGACAAAAATTAAAAATAGTATGGGGTCATGTATTGAGCCTTGCGGAACTCCTGAGCTCGGATGAAAAGAAGAAAAGAAGCAAGAGCTAAAAATGACTAAACATTGACGATTCAGGACAAAGGAGAGAAGCCAGGAATACAGACAAATGGGGACATTGAACCCTAAAGTTTCTCAAATAGGAGAGAGTGATCCACTGAATCAAACGTTTTAGAAAAATCCGTAAAAATAACGTCAACTTGTTGTTGCTGATCGAGGGCAGCTGCAATATGATGGGGAAAAGAAAGTAAATTTGTAAGGGTAGATCTGCCTCTGACAAAACGATATTGTTGTTCTGCTAAAAATGGGAGGAGAAGTGGATACAGCACATCAAAAACTATCTTTTCAAGAATTTTACCAAGACAAGGAAGAAGGGAAGTAGGACAATAGTTTGAGACGATATTACGATCACCAGATTTGAAGATAGGAAAAATGTGGACAATTTTCCATTGTGAGGGGAAAACTCTACAGGATAAGCTCAAATTAAAAATACTTGAAAGGGGAAAACAAAGTGAAGAAAATAAAGATTTTGCTAGAAAATTTGGAATGCCATCAGGGCCCACACTGGTATTGTTATCAAGATTATTTAAGAGTAGCTCAACCTGTTGTTTGTACAAAAAGTAGTAGAGGAAAAACAGCAAGAAGATTGGTTGAAGGAAGGGGAATGCTAAGCACTGCCGAAAAAAGAAGGAAAATAAGAAGCGAAGAGCTCAAAAGGTTTTTGAAGCGTAGACGATGTCACGCCATCTAGCCTAAAATGATCAGGGACATGATGAGAGCTCCTTAGAGATTTTACGTACGACCAGAACGCACAAGTTTGATTCGACATTAACGTAGTTTCAATGTGGTTAACATATGCAGGAAGTGCAGAGTTGGCAATCTTCTTGGCTGTGGCACGATGTTTTTTGAATTGAGTAAGGTCAGTTGTAAAACCACTGGATAAGAATTTACTGCGGGCAGCATCTTTAGCTTTAATTGCAATGGCAATATCTGAATTAAGCCAAGGAGCATCTTTTAGTCTTCTTGCTAGAAACAAAGGAGTAAATCGCGAGATTAAGGATGAAAGAAACAGATAGAGCTTATCAACACAATCTTCAGTGTGGAGATTGCTGAAGAAGCAATACCAATTCACGGCATTAAGTCAAGCTTTCATGTTCGACAAATCGACTTTTAAAACTTAAAGCGGGAAGGTGAGGAATTTTTCAAAGATCCAGAAGAGCAAGCTCACTGGAGAGCGGTGCATGGTGGGGATTAGGTTTGACAAAGACTGAGCGTGCCAATGATGCGGGCAGAGAAGAAGGCGTCAAGTTGGAAAGAACAAGATTGAGGAATTTGTTATTGGGATTAGTAATAGTGTTGAATTGGGTGAAAGAACAAAGGGAAATAAACGAAGAAGCACAAAAGACACGCTACCGCTAGAAACTATAGAGAAATACATATTATTCCAAACAATAGAGGGTAAATTGAAGTCACCACAGACCAATATAGGGGTAGAGTGGAAACGAGCATTAATGTAGTTCGAGATTCTGCAAAGAAACGTTCGTAATCAATAGCAGGACTGTTACAAGGGATATACACAGATGATACATGGAGAGGGTAAATTGAAGTCACCACAGACCAATATAAGGGTAGAGGGGAAACGAGCATTAATGTAGTTCGAGATTCTGCAAAGAAACGTTCGTGATCAATAGCAGGACTGTTACAAGGGATATACTCAGATGATACAAGGAAGGAAGGAGAGTCAGATAAAGAGACTAGCACGATTATACACTCAACAGGTGAAGATGAAGTAAAATCATAACGAGGTTTGCTAGTAAGGGAGAGATGTATGCCCACTAGAACGCCTCCAGCGTCAGACTTACCAGTAGCATCACGGTCTGTATCTCTGCGGAAGATTAAATGGTTCGGAAGTAGCTCGCTATTACTAATATCATCTGTCAGCCATGTTTCCGTTAAGTAGATGATATTCTACGGAAAAAGGATGGAAGGAGTGTGAAGTTCCGTAGTCTTAGTCCTCAGACCACGAACATTTTGGCAATAGCAAGTTAAGAATGAATTACGAATTCTTCACTTGCTATTGAATTGACTATTTAAAATAAAACCTAATTAATTTTAAACATGTGATCTTCATCACTTCTGGCTTTTTGACTCTATGTATAAGCAGCTGTCATCCGCAAACGCAGCTAAGTTACAGTTGGCGTGTGGAGGCATATTGTGAGTAAAGATGTTGAATAGTAGTGGGGTGAGGCAAGAACCTTGAGAAACTTCTGCTGGTATATTACGCTTTTTCGAAAGACCCTCTCTAATTTTTACTGAAAACTAGTGACCCAAGGATATAGTAATAAGTTTGGGGTGGAAATTTCAGAACATTTAATTTAAACAGATCCCAACATGCCACACAGTATCAAATGCTTTTTCGCCTTTTCAATATCAAAGGATACAATCACTAGTGAAAGTTTTGCGTTAGTATCCGTTGCACATTTTGTGCGACACAATAGAGTTCTACGAGTAGTTCACTTGAATGCCCATACCTGAAGCTAAATTCAAAGTTTTGAAATATGTTGTTAGCTTCAATAAATTTGTTGAGCCGCTTTAGTGATGTTTTTTGAAACAATTAGCCTATAGAAGGCAATTTACCTTTGACTTGTGGTAAGCAGTTGATTCTTGCCGGGAGAGGAAAAGTAGCCAGTTAGCCAATTAGTTTTCTTATGTTGTTAAATCTTTTGTTCTTATCTTTCAAAAACCTCACAAGTTTTTATTGAAAAAGCTACAAGTAAAAATGTAGAAATGAAAGAGCCTGCAAGATACTTAGCTCAGAGATATTAGTGGTTCAATCGCTGAGTATGACGTTCAAAATTGAACTAGCTCTTTGTAGTAATCGAGCAGTCGCCTAAGCAAACTGCTCGAAAAACATTCCTGGGCGAAAACACCATGTTTTTTTTTGCTACTCAAAAAAAGCCTTAAATATCATCTTATTTTATTTGTGATTTTAAACAAAAAGATTAAAATAATTTTAATATAAAAATGTTAAATAAAAAATTAAAATACGATGACGGCAACGGGAATTGTGTTCTTATCTCGACGAAAAGAAACCACCGGTGCCAGCAAGTAGAGGGCTCGCCAAAGAAACCACCGTTGACGGTATGGAGGGGACTTGCATTTGAAAGGTCGACAGAAAACCTCGTCTGGCGTGCAAAGGAGAATTCCGAATAAACGGCGGTATAAAGAACAATCGCTCTTAAAGCATGAACGTTTTCGCAAAAGCCAGGGTCCAAAAGTGTATTTTAGGTTCAGGAACGGGCTTGCGACTTCTGTGTACCGGCTCCGTGGATGTTCCATGTGGATATGCATGACCTTTGGTTCGAGCGTGTACCTTGATGCCGAGAAATTTCTTGAATTGCGAATCGTACACGCCAGTGGCGGCCTACTGCATAAATTCCTCTCGTTAAATGCACCGACAAGTGCTTATTTGCCCACGAGCAGAGACACGCAAGAAAAGGCGTGAAAAGTGTCAAAAATCGAATTGGCTGCCGCCGAGTGCAAAATTTCCGCATCTGAACATTGAACTTGATGGATTGGCGCACATATTTGGTGGAAGGCGAATGGTGAACACAGTCAAAATGAAAAAAGTGCTCGATGAACCAAAAAGGAGTTTTTCTTTTTTCATCGTCTGGTGTGCGATCGCTGCTGTTCGTCGTTCTCATTTACAAGTGGGAAACAATTGCAATCGTGTTTGTGCTGTGCGTTCAGGGCGCATGTGATAGCAGGCGAGAGTGTGTGAGCGCATATTTTCGACGGAAAAGACCGATAAAGCGTGGACGTGAAAATCAATAACATAAAAATTGAAGGTGTCGTAGGACGAACAAGCGAATAATTCAAATATTTATCGGGCAGAGATAATTTGCTGCTTAACGATTGTCGATTGTTTGTAGACTCCTGTGCTCTCGCGATTGGATGTTGTTGGATTGATAGTGAAATTTTTATTTTTTGTTTTGTCGGGCAGGCATTATCGAATTGGGCGCAACGGCGGGGAACCAAACTTGTTACGAGAGAAAGAAACCATGATCAGCACTCTTAACTAATATGAATGTGTAAAGTAGAGGAATACGAGTATTACCTGAAGTATCAACGTGTCAGCCTGCTGAAGATTCACCTTAATTATTGATTGTGGATCTTTGTGCGTTCTTCATCTGCACAGCAGTAACGTAGTCAAAAGAAATAATGGCGCCCCCTTCTTTTATTTGCTGAAAAGTGACCATAAAGGCTTTTAATATGGGCGCAAATAAAAATACAGAGCCAATAGTTGCAACATTCAAAAGCGAAATTGTAGTTTTAAGCGGCATCGGGGTGACAATTTTTTTTATAGAAAGGGCCTCTTTAAAACAAGTTAAGGTTTTGTAACCATCCTAGGGTTTTGATACATTTTGCCCCTGATGCATAAAATCATTCATTTGGTACCCAACTCGACTACATTTGATAAAAAAAATTTTGGAGGGCTACTTCGTTATCAGGGGGACCTCCTTAGAAAAAATTTAAATTTTTGAGACCCAAGCTTTTGAGAGACCATTTCTGCCCTTTCCACAAAGTTTGAGCATAATAGCTTTTACAGTTTCTGAGAAAGCTTGCTGTGACGCACGGGCAGACCGCCGGGCAGACGGACGGACGGACCGCTTCTACCTGAGTGCCCCACTCCTATTTGGGGGCCGTAAGTGTACCTAGTAGAGATGAGATCCTCTCTAAACTCGCTCGGTTTCACAAGCCCAGTCAGTCGTTTTACTTTGGCAATCTATCCCTTTAGTAGGTTACCTCGGCCTCGGTACCGTCGAACCGAGTCGTTTTATCCCCTAATTCGTGAATTCGAAATTATTTGTAGTCCGCCTTTGTACTGGGGACAAGAACCCACCCCATAACACCGCAATGCTAGCCTGCCAGCGCATTCACGCGACCTCAGACAAGGCCAATTTTGGCGGGCGCCAACATCTTCGCTCGCCGAGGCAGCAGATTATCGCTACAGTCCTTTACGGACATCGATATACATTCAATTCACTACACCTTCGATGTGAGTAATATGTTGGCTCATTTGAAGAATGTATAAAGACGTTATGTGAGTGACTGACTCAGTCATTAGACTTTAAGAAGCTCGGGCTATCTGTTTCGAACGCAGACAGTTCTATTAAATTCTTTGATGCTCTTTTCCAAATGAAATGGTTATTATTGTTTCTTGTAATGTATCTTTGCAATTCTTTCCGTAAATCACTCTGATGAGCCTTTTTCTTTAAGTTTTCTCTCTTCAATACTTTCTATTCATACGTGTTTGTAAGATTTGATCATTTCCGTTTTAATGGCAGGAAAGGGTCAGTTTTTCGTCCTAAAAACAAGTGCTCAATTTTCGTAAGATTTTTGACAATCATCCTTTTGAAATTATTTTCAAAGGTGCTTTCAAATAGTTTTTAAATGATTGCTGCAACAAAGTTGGTTTATTATCGGTTATCTTGATACAAAAATTAATTCCAAGCCACCGAGTGAAGGAGGTGTATATATTCTTCCAGTCCATTTTCAAATGTTTGGAAGCAGTGTCAAGCCTGCAATCGGAAAGAGGGCCCACAAATCGTCTTTCTCTGCTTCAACACAAGGCGTCATGCATCGTGAACCTAGTAGCTTAGTTGGTAGGTGGTGGTAATACTAGCTGCCACACATAGAGTCTCTCTAGTATCCGGCTTCTTGGAGGGTAACTAAGCCATAAAATTTCCAACTAGACCCTGT
This sequence comes from Odontomyia ornata, assembly GCA_963969285.1. Taxonomy (NCBI): domain Eukaryota; kingdom Metazoa; phylum Arthropoda; class Insecta; order Diptera; family Stratiomyidae; genus Odontomyia; species Odontomyia ornata. Next base: position 12,866,149 of record OZ017740.1, read on the forward strand.
TATTGATGGACCTTAAAGCCTGAAAAGAAATAAATCCCATGATTGTAAAAAATAAAACTAAAATAAGACCCATATAGGATATAACCGTGGCACCTGTCGCAGATTGGGTTGTGAAAAGCTCCCTCGACAAGGATTTGCACCTCTAAAGACAAATGTCTCTGAGAAGAAAAAAATAGCCAGCATGAGCACGCCCGGACCAAGCAATAAGCAGCTACCATCCTCTCTTCCACTATGGAAAATACTTCCGATCAGCGGAGATAGACTCCAATAACGAAGATGGCTTGCGAAAGGAAGGTAAAGGTTCATCAATATACCACTTGAATCTCTAGTCCAACCAGGAGGTTGGGATGACCTCTTGAGGAAAGGACTTAGTGAAGCGAAAACCCAATAGTTTCTAAAGTATCTTCTTCTTCTTCATCATCGTAGCAATACAGCCCATCTCGAGCCTTCACTTCTAAAGTATCTAGTCAAGGGAATTTTATCTAAAGAGGCTATAAAAAAGGCTGCAAAAAGGGAATAACAGGGGAGTATCATTTCGCTTTTTATGGGAAGTGGATCATTTTTAAGGAGCTCTAGGTGTTTCAATCAGAATGAAGACACAACAAATCTGAAAAGGTTGTAGTGCACAGCATCTTATTTATATAACCTATACAATCCCATACAATTTAAAAAAATTTTTACTACTGCATTTTTAATTGTTGTAAAGGTTCAAATTTAAAAGCAAAATCAGTTTTTTTATTGCAAGAAAAACATGATATTTGTACGCAGGGGAATTTCTTAAAACCTTAAAATGAATATTCAGAAAGTTGTAGCTTTTGGGGTAGGTCACCTCCTCGTATCCGAGGTGTGGCTACCCGCTACAGTGAAGGAGCCAAATAGGAAATATGGTTCACGCAGAGCATCATGAAGACCCCAACAGAGGTTTGGTCTATCCACGGGGTAAGGGGAGCCCACGTTTGGTTATGGTAGCTCCCTGCATGGTAATTTATTTATTTATTTAGATCCATTTAACAGACTAAGAAGTCCAATTACAAAATAGATTAAAAGATAAGCAGACTTAAATCTAAAGCGTATGTATTAAGTTAAAAATAAGTATAATTAAAAAAATTAAACGGAATTCATAATAATTAAAGCCTTAAGTCTATTCTTAAAAACAAAGTAAGATAAGGAGTAAGAATCAAGCTCAAGATCATTATGTTTTCTAATGATACGCGGCATTATTGAATGAAAGTATAACTCAGTCCGGGCATATAGAACCTCAAGAAGACTTCTAGATCGCGTAGGACGTGCAATCTGTCTGAAGTACAGGTCTTCTCTAAGAGTGGATAAAATATGATGGTGGTATAGTTTATATAGAAAACATTGATCTAACAATGTTCTATGAGAAGACAAGGAAGGAATGAAGAGAACAGATAATCGACGCTCATAGGACTCGTAGGGCAAATTAAATTTGTAGAACAAAAAAATGTGTCTAACCGTAGGAACGCTGTTTCTGTGAATTTAGTAAAGAACTGCAAAGTAATTTTTTGAGCTCAGATCAGTTGTGCTGCGGGTATCCTGAACGGTGTAAACTGGGACCCCACTTCATTGGCTGAGGTGTGCCGGTTGGCGTATTGTACTAATTCCTGTTAATTGGTAATCGTGGAGTTAGGCCTTTGAATACCGGGGGCCTATCAAATCCACGGCTTCTATCTTTGTATCATAAAACGTTTTTAATAATGTCCAACCAAAACGCACGATGTTAATTTTAAAACAAAAGGTTTCAGAGAATTATGTTCATATTTTTTATTATAATAGAAGAATCTATGACAATTATGTGTAAAACAAAATATCGCTCAAACGCTCGTCACGGCTACGGTGGCATACTTCTATCCGATGGTTCATATGTTCAATGACTCTGAGACATAATTGAGGTTCAATGTCGTTAATGTGTTGAATTATTCATCCTTTATTTCTTGAATTGTTTTTGGCTTATTGACGTACACTTTTTCTTTTAAATATCCCCAGAGAAAGAAGTCCAACGGTGTCAAATCACATGATCGTGGCGGCCAATTAACATCGCCACAACGTAAGATACCACGGCCATTGAATTTCTCGCCCAAAACAGCCATTGTTTCGTTGGTTGTATGGCAAGTGGCACCATTTTGTTGGAACCACATATCGTCCAGGTCCATAACCTCAATTTATGGCACAGTTCATGGTAACTGTTTGGCCGTCCTCATTTGCAAAGAAGTACGGCCCGATGACACCACCACCCCATAAACAGCTTCAAACAGTCACTCTTTGTAGATGCATCGGCTTTTCAACAATCACTCGTGGGTTCTCATTTGCCCAAACGCGGCAATTCTGCTTGTTGACAAATCCACTGAGGTGAAAGTGTGCCTCGTCACTGAAGATGATTTTCATTGTAAAGTCACCATTCCCTTCTGTCTGTTCAACCAACCATTCGGCGTATTACCGGCGTTTGAAATGGTCAGTAGGCTTCAGCTCTTGAGTCAATTGAACCTTGTAAGTATGTAAATTCAAATCTTTATTCAAAATTCACATCAATTATGTTCGTGAGATGTTCAACTGTTGGGCATGACAAAGAGTCGAGGTTGGCGGCTCTTCTGCCACACTATCACGAAGAACAGCAATGTTTTCCGCAGAACGAACTGGGCCAATATGCACAGGTGATTTCACGTTTCCTATAGACCCGGTTTGCTGAAATTAGCGCACAATTCTCACGATTGTGGGTACATTTGGTCGATTATGCTGACCAAAAAAATCACGAAGTGCATGAAATGCATTTTGAATTGAACGCCCATTTTTGTAAAAGGCTTCAACAACCTTAACCAATTATGTACCTCTCCATGGTTGAATTTGTCAAACACTGAAACAAAGAAATGTCAAATTAAGTTGGAAGAAAAACTCGACGTTAAGGTGTAACTCACAATTAACATCGTGGATCATGGTTGGACCACTCTTTATATTAGAAAAACTAAACTAAACACTTAAAGTGCTTTAAAACAAAACGTCGGAAAGTTTCACATAATTTCATCATTTTGAAAATCTAAGTTATTATTCTTGAATTTTTATAGTTAAGGCCTCATTGGTTGATTGTCACCTGTAACATATGATTTATAGCTTTCAGGATACTTTCGTTCTCTACCACCAATAAGATTATTATATCCAATAAATTCAGTGAACAATGTCACGCCTTCCGCAGCATAGCGCGCTAATAAATATAAGCTATAAAATATTAATGTTGCGACTACTTTAGCAATTTTCTGTAAATTGCTTTAGTAAATTTGTCACGTTGTGTTTCCCATGACAGATTACTTTAAATTGCCATGCATTCGTCCTTAGATGATTACAAGCTCGGTAGATTTGTGTGCGCATTTGTACGTGGTATGTGAGCAATAACGTTTCCTTTTACAATTACCATTGTTACGGTCATTTCCCAGTCACACTCGAGCTTTTGCATGTTCGCTTCTTTCTTTGAATATACACGAAGTTGATTATCCTTTTATGGGAACTTTCACCTGATATGAAATCTTGACATTTTTCCAAATGCCAAGTGAATACATCCGGCAATTAATTATAGAAATAAATGAAATTACCGGTGCATTGCTGTTATGCACGCTCAATTTTCGGGCGGATGCATACTCACATGGATAATGGAGAAATTAGCAAACCATTTTGTTTTATTAGGGGGAGAAAGTGCAGGTTTAAAATATAGAATATTTTGTGACAGGATACTAGACTTATGTAGAATAATTAGATTCGGACAAAAGCAGGAAAAGGAAGCTCTTAAACAAAGTCCGGGTCAATTACTAACAAAGTATGATTACATCATTTCAAGGAAATATTAGCAAAGATCCTTTCTATACTCATTGAGAGCAATTTAGGACTACGCATATTTATTCTAGCTAATAGGGAGTTTTCCCTATTTCTTTTAGGTTTTTACGCTCCCAAACTTTTCTGGTTGGAACTTCATGGTGTCCTGTAAAAAATGCCATCATCACATGCAATTCTTCTCCTATTTAAATTACAGGTCGGCGCCGGTCATCGCTGACTGCGCCTGCTATACCAAACTGTATAGCTGGCATGCAAATTTTTTCCGCCGTTGCTTTTTCATTTTTACTCTTTCTCTCTCTACCTCCCTTTCTCTCTCTCTCTCTATTCTCCATTGCCCATCACATTTTATATAATTTCTCTTGATCTTGGTCATAAATTAACCCTCCGCCACAGTGTTTCATTGTGCATTTTCTATGTCGGTGTGCATATTATCCTGGAGTTATGTTGTAGAAACAATTTCATTCCTTGCTAAGTCCTCATCTGCATATTGTGAACAGCGTGCAGCATGCTTAAGAGAATTCTAGGATAAGGGAGACGCAAGTGGAGGGGAAGGGACACACAATTGATTCGACGTCAGCATGAGTTAGAGCAATCCTGGAGAGGACTTTGCATGGTCAACAATCATGCAAGCTAAAGCGCATTAAGGTGAGATTATGCTTTAATGTCCCGACTCAGAAAAGGCGACGACTATTTTAAAAAGCGAGCAGCAGCGTTAATAAAAGCTAAAAGGAAAATAAGAACGTATTAAACAATGTGCAAAAAATCCACAATGGCTCAACGAATTAAAAACATTACCAAGGGAAAAATTATTTAAGCGAGTGTGCGAGGTCTGTTAAGGTGGACGAGCTTGAACGTTTATTGAAAGAAGAATTGTGCAAGGACCTGCTGAGGTACTTGCAAATGTAGATCCCGTTTGCGTGTCAGGCACAATAAGTAAGGTAATGGTGAGCACTGTTAGGCAAGCACTCTTTCAAAATATCACAATCTATGTAGTCCTCATTCGTTGACACGAACAAGAACCTATGCCTGGATGTTACCAAGACTTTGCTGGCCGCAAAAGGAAGTTATTACAAAGTTGAAACACTGAAAGGCTTTAGATAGATATCAAGGATTTTAACTTTTATAATTTAAATGGACGTTGACAACTTATATAGGATTTTTGAATTGTCTTCCAGATAGTAAGGAAAATGTTGAACTTGAGATGAGGACAATGAAATGTAACTTGTGGTATCTTTAAGCTTGGAAGGAAGTTTTATAGCCATGTCTCCTAGTTGTATTTCGTGAATTTTGCTGTCTTCTGGCTAGTTCAGAGTTTATTTTGCCAAAATTTGTAATTACTAAAACTTCAATTTAAGTACTCTTATATGTATGTTTTAAACTACTGAAGATGGAGGATACAAATTGGATGGAAAAAATACTAGAGAAGTGGCAAGAAATTATCCACGATTGCTGTGCATCTACGAAAAAAAACTCAAAAATTTCCTGATAGTGTCGAATTTTTCATGGACGGTTTGCTACGTTTCATAAATAATTTGCATCAACTCACCAGAAGCACTTGGTGCATAAAATATATTTTTTAATGTTCTATGTAATGTGTTGTGTGATGCTGAAAATTCTTAGAATCATCTTTGCTATCATATACTGCATCATTGACTAAAACCATGTTTGCATGCTGGCAAAAATATGTATCTCTCATGTTATTAGCCGTTTGTGGTATGATTAGAGGTTGTATTATAGTTTTTGGCAGATTTGTTTAGGGTTGCTGTATTTTTGCTTGTTGTGTTTTGGCTTTGTTCTGTAGCAATCAGCTGACCTAATAAACAAAACGGGAGAAAGTATCGTATAAAGTCTCTAGCAGAAGAGCTGAGTGCACTTCAAACAAAATGCTAAAGTGCACGCTTAAACGTTGAGACCATATTGAAGTTCGCTGAGGATGCGTCTGCCAAAACTTTGGCTTCAGCAAGTTTCACCAACATGAACAACAAGACACCATTTTTAATGCCGTTATCATGACCTAACTATATCAGTGGTTCCAACATGCCTATAGATAGATCCCACATCATTACCAGAAGCAAATCGTTAGGTAAGGAATCTACTTCCAAAATACCGCATCATTTACTAACCCGACTAACCCGATGCATTCCAGCCCACCTGGGATCTTTGCTGTAAGTAGTGAAATTCAAAATATCGTTAGTGTTAAATCGATTATAACGTGCCAAAGCTCATCAAGGCCTTCATCAACCAGCCAAAGTGCTATACCTAACAATAATCGTACGTCTGTTCATCAATTCTTATCCAGTGGTTATAACGGCAGTAACTTCTCTGATTCAACCTTCTATTGATGTTTTTTATCAGGATCTAGTGCTGAGGGTGGTATTTTCTCTGCTGCAAGTACTCGTATTACGTCTAGCATACAATACGCTCACGTCAGGTACTTCAAATTACATTGTATCTTAACCAGGCTACTCTCGGCAGCTTTAAAATTATAAAAAAGTAACAAGAGATCACCAAAAGAATCGTATTGTAGCGTCTTTTAAAATAACAGCCACAGAAGAAATGAAGATTCTGCTGAACTCCAACATTTAGCCTTCGGGTGTTTTTGCCAAACATTTTGAATGTCAATTGGGGAAAAATGTTTGGTCATGCGGCAGATTATAGCCAAAAATCTAAATGCGGATACATCCGACAATCATATCGTTTACCGAAGTATTCATGGAACGAGAACCCGCTGGGCACTCTCCAAATTTTTTCGTTTTCGGCGGATGATATTATCCCCCTCACAAACACCGTTCTCGCAATACGATCGCGAATAATAAAATTTTCCCTCGCTATTTGATTTTTGGACTAAATTGGAATCGGGAGTTACGGGTAAATCAGGCGGAGGAGGTGTGGTTATACCGGTGACTACCCGAATGTATTGTGTCAGCTGCTTTACTTTATCACTTCCAGTCGAGGGAGCGGCTATTCAAATTTTCTTGTACAACTTTCCGCTTTTCGTCACATGTGTCTGCGTTCCTTGCAGATAAACTTCAAGTAACTCCGAAAATATTTTTAGTGTATCAGCAAATATATTCGACGCAAATACCTCCGCTCATCTGCAATCATACTGAACGCCTCTGAGCGACGTGTATTGAGGCCGATCATTGGAGCGAAGCTAGACGGGGACCAAAGGCAACTTAGATAAAACTACGTGCTGCATGACGAGTCAGGGTTCTAAACGATTCTAAGATTGTCAAAGCTGCAGTGATTTGGCCACGTAAATTGTATGGATGAACAACGGATACCCAAAATGATATTTGTTGGAAGAACCCAAGGGCGGAGACCAGTGGAGAAACTGAGGAAACGTCGGTCTGACTCGGTCAACGAAGAAAGTTTAGCGCTGCTCGGATTACGAAATTTGAGGTTGCGGTCAATAGAATGAAACAGTTGGAGGAACTTGTTGCAGGAAGCGAAGGTAAAGGGGGGCTGCAATGCTAGGAAGAAGAGGAAGATATTTTCTAACCGGAGATACCTTTTATATTGTAGCAAGAATTTCCGCAAACCAAAATCAACGCAAAAAACACTCACCCATGAGTTTTTTTCTTGTCCTGCTAGCTAGCATTCTCTTTATTTTCTCAATAGCTTCTACATAAGTCAATATTCCTTCCACCCTATCTTTCTTGAAAATATTTTGTTTTTTGTAGAAATTCCTGTTCGTCGATTTTTACTTGAAAATGTTCTTCTTAATAACACTTTTAATCAATAATTTTAATTAATTGTATTAAATTGTCATCGAGTGCTCACATGAACGTTCCGTAGGAGACTGCAATTATTACAAGAAACAAAACAATCAGACGAGGCAAAAATAATAATTTTTCAAATGCAACAGTATAAATGTTCTTGTTCACCAAGCACTAAGCAGATTGTATTTTTTGGGCTAATATGAGCAAGTTTGATATGCAAGGGAGATTTGTACGTTTATTTTTAATCTCGACAGGGCTTACAGAAATAAAAAAAATAATTGCTTACACTGTTTTTCCTTCACAACGTAGCTCATTTGAAAGCAGGGTTGGAAGTATTTTTCGTACAACTCAAAATCTGCTTCAATGCTATTTGCAGTTATGCCAGTGTGAATTGCGTTGCTTTTTTAAATTTTTCAAAAATTATTTCAAAATGCTGTAGTTATCGAGAAGTCCACATAGGCAAACTGCTCGGGGAACCTTAAAGAAAATGACAATAAAAGTAGAGGAGAAATTATGGAAATCTTGCAACAAAGAATTTATGTAGAAGTTTTGCTATATTTTCTGAGCAATCTATAATTATTATAATCGATAGTTTATTTTAAAAAAAAAAGGTGACATGAATCCTCCTCTCGGCTACGATATCGTCTGATTAACGTTTATTCTTAAATCGATTGGGTTTCATTTGAAATCGTTTGAATTTGAAAAGAGTTAAAGTGCGGGGAATAAGAAAAGTCAGGTCCTCTCGGCGGCATACTCACCTTTCGCCAACATTATTTAACACAGCGACAATAGATTCAGAATGAATTATTAAGGAGGGCTCAGTGGTTGGTCGTAGTACGTGTGGCCACTTAAATGACGACGCTCCGGTGCCAGGTACAAACCTCTGAGTGCTAGCGAATCGTCTGACATTTGTTCGTTGCAGGGCACGGCAATTACTCGGATTTGGTGTTCCTTATCTGCATCAATGCCATTAACAATTGCCGTACTACGAGCTGGTGTAAAGGGGCGACTTTACATGCTATTATCATCGAAAACCATACACGGGCAATTAGAAGATGGTTCACAAGTGTTGTTGTTGATGTGTTTAAGTTCAGCGAGTACGAATTTAAACAAAGCTTTTGCGGTTCGCTTATCTCGTGTACTTCAGCATCGGAATCAAGTCAACTTCGCGCGGTATTGAAGTTGCAGGTTTCGTCGTTATTAAGTCCTTGACTGATTGAATCACATCCCTTTCTATATGTTGCACTGCTACCATTTGGCATCATACATATTCATAAAACATCCTCGGGTGGATGTTGTTCGAAGATTTAAAAAAATCACCTACTCCTATGTAGAATTTAGAAAATAGAGGCTCCTGGGTTTTTTTCGGAGTCACCGCACCAGAATTATTCAGTACCTACGTTCCATCACCAATCGTCTACTGAGTATGCTTTCCTTTCACCTCGAAACGATGCGCTGTTATTGTATAATTGTTATAAGTGCACAAGACACGCTGCTATTGCGAGTCGATGATGGAAAATTTAGCAGGAAGTGCTCACTTAACTGCTGCAATGGGTTTTATGCTTCACTTGAGAAATCGAAATTAGCCGGTCCAGTAGGCCGAGTAAGTGAAGGCTTCGCTGGCGCTCAGAACCTGGTAGTAGTGACCTACCTAAATCACTCGATACAGTTTGTGTGCACTGTTCGTTGATTCGCGAGCATTCGTCCTTTGATTTGAGGCCAGTCGGTCCTCGTTTAGATTGGCCGAAATCTGTTTTTCCGAGATTTTACTACAGACTATTCGCCTCAAACTACGACGACCTTCCCGCTCGGATAAGCGCCATTTTTGGCTTCAATCAAACAAAATTTCCACGCGGCCGCTTAGTTTTTATATTGGGTTTCAGTCCACGTCAGTGGCATTCAGTTGCAGAGAACTGTGAAACAATCGTATCAGCCCTCTGGGATATGTCAGCTGGTTGAGACATTTAATTTGAGGGGTGACAGATCTCTACGCAATATCGATCCGAGGGATCGAGGTTATCACAGAATAATACTCCATATTATACATTTAAATTGCGCATAATTACTTTAAGTATTCTCTCATCTCCCCAAAAATATTTTTGTTCCATTGGGCTCCACCGCCTTCTTGTCCATTTTCAGTCATAAATACTGTTTTCAATTCCAATATACTCACAACAGCAATAACAAAAACAAAAAATCATTTGAAAAAACATTCTTAACTGCTATTCAAGGTCTACAAAACCAACTAAAATGCGTCGAACTCAAATGTCAAAGCAAAAATAATTGCAAAAAGCAACTAAATGAAGAAAATCTGTGAAATCTGTAATACAACTGTAGTTAAATATTACAACTTTAAAGGAAGGTGTAAGGGGACAAAAATTGTTTTGTTAGAAACATTTAGAAATATCAAATACGAGTGCTAGTAGAGTTAAAAATAAACCTGAACAGGAAAATATTCAAAAAAAAATTATATCACTGAAAATAAGGATGACGTCATTCAAGCATATGATGTAGTATAAAACAGACAAGAATTCGAACCTGTATTACATATCAAATTAGAAATATTCATAGAAAATAGCAAATCTGTATGACAAAATGTTTAGAAGATCGAACTATTAAAGATGATGCATTGATAAATCATAGTTGATTTGCCAGGTAACAGAGAATGTGAAGACGCGTATAACAATTTGGAAAATGTGGATGAATACGATCAGCTAGATACGTATTGCTGGTTTTATGAAACTGGAAAGAACCCGTTCCGGTAACCAACAGGAAGAGAAAGTGACTTGGTGGTGTGCCCCGCCCGGAGAGATGGTTAGTCAGCTCGTGGCGAGTGAAAAGTTCTGTCTTGAGCGTTCCATCCGCTCGGATCCGTGCAAATCGTGCCCTCAACTTGAATTAAATCGGTAGTGGAAAAGATTAAGAATAACTAAGTGACTAATTTATCTGTGAGATTTGACCACGTAAAGTGGAAGTTCCTTGTCCAAGGGCAATAAATATGCTTTCCGCAGGAAAGGCTAGCACGGTAAAGTGATCGCGGCGAAATAGCGAAAGGGTAATAAAGCTGGTGTTTTAAAAGTGTTTGTTTTCACGACCAAGAAAAACTATCTTGCATTACGTTTTTTCAAAACTGGGATGTTCGCGGAATGGAATCCCTTTAAATAGTTCCGGAAAAAAATTTTATTGTGTGGAAATGAACAGTTGATTATCGTAGATACACATAATATGCTATTCATTCATTCCCCAGATGCGACAATTTTGCTTGTTGACGAAGCCACCGAGGTGGAAATGGGCCTCATCACTCAAGATAATTTTTCGATGGAATTGCGGATCATTTTCATGCACTTCGAGGAAACAATCAGCAAAGACACGACGTTGTTGATGATCGACCGGCTTGAGTTCTTGTGTTAACTGAACTTTATAATCATAACTTAAGACCGAAATCTTTATGCGAAATACGGTGTAATGACGTTTGTGGAATATTTGTAATCGAATTCATTTTCGCCTTCACAAAATACTCCAACTGAAAATAGAAAAAGACAGCTTCCTTTTAATTTTGTGTATTTTATTTATTTTTATTCTCGAAATCGATTTTCGACCGTAATCGATCTCGAGAATAAAAATAAATAAAATACACAAAATTAACAGGAAGCTGTCTTATTCTATTTTCAGTTTGTGGAATGCCTTATTCCAAAGAACGACGAGGAATGGACAAACCTGGGTTTTCTACAACACTTTCGGCTACAGCAGCAATATTCTCGGCTGTTCTTGAGTGGCGTGCACGGATTTTATTCTTCACATCACGAGGTGGTCCCAACAGCTCGAATTTTCCTACCAATTTCTGTATTGCGGTCCGACATGGTGCTTCACAACGACCTAAAAATGTTCGAGTTTTACGAACCATCTCTGCCAAATTTTCACCATTTTTATTGTGAATTATAATAATTCCTGTGCATTGTTGAAGCGTGTAATGTTCCATTTTTATTAATGCCGTAGTTTCTCCTTGTCAAACGTCAAAAAATGACAGCTTCAAAAGTGACATCTACCGAAATAGCGGGATATTCAAAATAACACCTCTTATTGAAAAACCCTTTAGTAGTCTATGCAGAGGACATCAAAATTGTGTCAAGTTACAGATACTAGCGGCATTCCAAACTTGGGATCAAAATTATCGGCTCTCTCTTTTGCAATTTTTTCTACGCCATCAAATCGAAAACACCTAAAGCCTAGACGATAAAATTGAATGTTTTGTATTATCCTCCCACTCTCTGCTGCTTTCTCTCAAATTTTCGTTGAATCGATCATCGTTAGAAGTAGACCCGCGAAGAAAAACACCAAGAAATTTCATAGAGAAACACAATGTAAAATTTAAAATTTACTCGAGAAAATTTGATTTCCTCTCAAAACATAGTTTATAGTAGATTAAACTTAATTGAGATTAACCAGAAGTAAAAGCAGCATTGACCGGGAGAATAAGAGAGAGGTAGCACAAAACTGGAACAAATATTCGAAATTGAAGCTGAAAATTGTTTTCCTACAAAACTTTAGGAGATTGAATAGAGAAGAATCGAAGAAGTCCATGCTGTGGTAACTTTCCGGGATGCTAAGCACACAAATTTTGTAGAGTCGTCTATAATCATTACGTCAGTCTCTACTTCTGCATATGTGTCGATCTGAACACCAATAATGGGTGTTACTTGGATGCTATTCATAATTTTGTTGAAGTTCTCAACGAATACTTCTAGAATGTATGTGAATTCGATATTTTGTTCAACTTTTATGAAGCCTATATTATTGTTAGTGGGATGTTTCGGCAGGTGAAATACGAGAATCGCCGCAAACCAAAGTTTTAAATAATTTTTAAAACTCAACTCATTAGAGTAAATTCATTCAGACCCGAATAATATGATAAAATCGTTCTCATTTGTACGGGAAAATGTGCAAGTATGCATACTCGTATATACTCCATTATCGTAGATACACATAATATGCTATTCATTCATTCCCCAGATGCGACAATTTTGCTTGTTGACGAAGCCACCGAGGTGAAAATGGGCCTCATCACTCAAGATAATTTTTCGATGGAATTGCGGATCATTTTCATGCACTTCGAGGAAACAATCAGCAAAGACACGACGTTGTTGATGATCGACCGGCTTGAGTTCTTGTGTTAACTGAACTTTATAATCATAACTTAAGACCGAAATCTTTATGCGAAATACGGTGTAATGACGTTTGTGGAATATTTGTAATCGAATTCATTTTCGCCTTCACAAAATACTCCAACTGAAAATAGAAAAAGACAGCTTCCTTTTAATTTTGTGTATTTTATTTATTTTTATTCTCGAAATCGATTTTCGACCGTAATCGATCTCGAGAATAAAAATAAATAAAATACACAAAATTAACAGGAAGCTGTCTTATTCTATTTTCAGTTTGTGGAATGCCTTATTCCAAAGAACGACGAGGAATGGACAAACCTGGGTTTTCTACAACACTTTCGGCTACAGCAGCAATATTCTCGACTGTTCTTGAGTGGCGTGCACGGATTTTATTCTTCACATCACGAGGTGGTCCCAACAGCTCGAATTTTCCTACCAATTTCTGTATTGCGGTCCGACATGGTGCTTCACAACGACCTAAAAATGTTCGAGTTTTACGAACCATCTCTGCCAAATTTTCACCATTTTTATTGTGAATTATAATAATTCCTGTGCATTGTTGAAGCGTGTAATGTTCCATTTTTATTAATGCCGTAGTTTCTCCTTGTCAAACGTCAAAAAATGACAGCTTCAAAAGTGACATCTACCGAAATAGCGGGATATTCAAAATAACACCTCTTATTGAAAAACCCTTTAGTAGTCTATGCAGAGGACATCAAAATTGTGTCAAGTTCATTAAGACTGCCAAAAAACTCTTGCTGAAGATTGACAGTGAAGCAAAACTACTTGGGCTACGAATCAATGAAAATAAAACACATCTCATGATGCAGTCGAGATAAAATACCTCAAGAACGCACAATATCACACTTGGCGAATACAGTATCAAAAATGTGACCAAAATGTTGTATTTAGGCTCCAAAATAACGAAAAACAGTAATGAAAGAGACAAAATATGCCAACAAATACAGCTAGCAAATAATATATTTTTTTTCTGCTTTGACGATCTTGAAAATCAGCTGCATACACAGGAAGACAAAGCTCCAAGAATACAAATCTGTGATAAGACCTGTGTTATGCTATGGGTGTGAAACATGGACCCCAACCCAAGCATCCGCAAATATATTGAACACCTTTGAGTGACGGGTCCTAAGGTGAATAATCGGAGCGAAGCTAGACGGGGACCAATGGCAAATACGATAAACCATGAGCTGTATGAAATTTTTGATGAGTCGGAGGTTTCAACGATTGTAAGACTGTGGAAGCTGCAATGGGCTAGACACATGAATCGTATGGACCAACAACGGAAACTCAGAAAGGTATTCGTTGGGAGAACTGAAGACCGGAGACCTGTGAGAAAACCGAGGAAACGCTGGTCTACCTCGGTCGACGAAGACAATTTATCGCTGATCGGATTTCAAAATTGGAGGGCGCGGTCAATCGACTGAGACAGTTGGAGGCGCTATTTGCTGTAGTGCTATGAAAAAGAAGAAGATTTACTTCTAATATACATAAATACCTATCTTGGTGTTCATAGCTGCAATCGTTTCGAAAAAAGGCTGTAAAATCGTCAGACGAACAAACGGACAGGCAAGTCGCGATCCCAAAACTTTAAAAATAACCAAAAATCAACTTTTGACTTTGTAAAAAGCCTATCACATTGTAAATATGAAACTGAAATGATAATATTACCCTCCTTCAGAAACCGTTCGCAATCAATAATGTATTTGAATGTAAATCTAAAAGATCATGCTTTTTATCTTGCATTCAATTATTATAGTTAATCAACAATTTTCACGCAAATATACTAATAAAACATGCACGACCCTAAATTAGGTTAAACTTTACCTCCGTCAAGGATATTCAAAGGCCAAACCATATGTTAATCCACAAATTTCAATTACGTTCGAAGTAGTAAATGTCGAAAGTAATTTCACTAAGTCCCAGGAAAGCTTCTACAAACATTCCAACTCTATGATAAAGGACACTAGGCACTATATCTGCCTCCCGAACAAGCATAATTTCGTGTCGATAGGCACTCAACTATATTTCGACATCTAATTTTCCCAAGAATGAATAACAAGTAATGACCAAAGGACTTATCGCTTCAAATTCAGTAGACCTTATAATCGTAAATTGTCCTAGTAATCAAGTATAGAAATGAAATGAGCCCTGGCGGATTACTCTAAGTAGCCTCCTTTGCTCGTCGGTCTCAGCCTCATCCCTTCGAAAGCCTTTGAAAGGCAGAATCCATGGTAGGAGTATCTAACCTTAAGTTCAGAGAAGTTACTTTCAAACAAACCAACATATGTATGTAGGACTGCATGCGTGTAAATATATAACGTACACACTTTCAAAAGATTGAATTAATCATTTTGTTTCAAGTGGAAATATGCCTAGGGAATCACCTGGAAAAGGGGATAAATTGTTCAGGTACAAACATGTAATTAATTTTGACTTTTGATTGACACTAGACCAATTTTGAAATTTTCGTTTAGATAAATAGTTAATCACGATGAAAGCCATAGCTTGTAACGAGTGTCAGTCGCTGATGTGTTTTCCCAAAGAAATGTTTAATTTTCCATACTTAACTGCCTCCATTGGAATCAATATCACAACCCATGTAGACCTTTTGACGCCTTCATTTCGTTTTCCTAATGTTTTATTTTTCTTTCTCTCCGTTAAGATAAGAATAAAAACTGTACCATACTGATAAGATTGTGATGTTTTTGTAGATTGTTCAGTTTATAAAGAATATTTAGTTATATATACAATATATGTAGAGCTGTTTTCGTGTACAGATATAAGTACTTGCATTAAGTTGCCAAACTATGCACGGGTAAATTAAACCGAGTCACGTGACATCGATTAGCCCATCCGGTAAATAGATAAATATCAAAATTATATAGCAAACAAATGAATAATGCACGTGCCGTATAAAAATTGAGTTTATTGGGTATTTACGTAAATAAGGGAAAATATTAACACACAAGGGATGACACAAGAAAATATTTCATGAATATTTAATTATTTACGTGAGAGATCGTTGTTACAAATTTTCATAGTAAAACGTGGGATGTGAATACTTTTAATGTATGTAGCGAAACTGTGCGTGGAGGTGTAGCCATTATTTATTTATTGTTTCCTGTCAAGGTAAGGTGATATCCTTTAATATTTCATAGTCAAGAACTTTTTTGGCATAGCAATAATAGTAATGCTTATTCTTAAATGTTCAGTTCTTTAGAGTATTTTAATGTCACTGAGAATGAAGAATACTGTGTTCTTCAAATTTATGAGTTTCTTCTGGTGACCCGCCTAATGAATAAATCCTTTGTCCTCAAAGGAAAACATATTTCTTGAAAGTGAATTTACCTCGAAATTTGGAAATAGAATGAACAAATCTCATTCTATGAACAATGCGAGGAATGATGAATATCAAGAAGAAATAATTAAATATTTACAAAGGTATGCTTTAGGGAAATGGCAGCCTAAAATTTGTCCTTCTCTTTTCCTGGAGCTCCGTAAACTTTTTTTTCATCAACGTTGAGCTATCATTCAAGCTACACTTTATATTTCCACACATCCTTTAAATCCGTCTGATCACAGTTTTTTCTAGATTGACATCATATCAATTTTTTGTGCGCTGAGAAAATGTCAGTGATGAGGGAGGAAAAAACTGTCGACAATAGCAATTAGGATAAAATTCAAAATTCATTGGCATTTCACGTGTGCCTGGCGGCGGCATGCTTTAGTTAAATTTAAATTGAGCCATGGCACACGTTAAGTGCATGCCGATCTATATCCTTACCGGCAAAGGATACTCAAGAAGATGTTGACACCTATGCACACTATATGTACACTACACAATAAAATACACTCGGCCCGCTCAAGTGTATCCACACATGCGATACTTACGTTTCGTATTTTATGCAAGTATTTGACCTCAAAGTTGAGATTTTTAACTTTTTCCTTCTTTTCCATACACTACCGGCGATAGTACTACTACTATCGCTCCGTACTCTAGTACTACATTTTATACGAGCACTATAGCTTTGTATAGTGAGTGTATCATGGAATAAAGGAAACATATGTACCGGAACATTGATGCATGTACTCGTATGTATTGTATACAGTTTGTCATAGAAAGTTGCTTTTCGTCATTTTATCATTCATTACCCCGGGCAACTGAATGTCAATATGCGAAAAACGACACAAGAAAAAAATAAGGACTTTTTGCCTCTTTTACATCTTACATAATATGAATGGAGAGGATATACTCGTATGTGCTATGAAAGTTGCTTTGGCTTTCTAGCTTTAGTTGGCTCTATTTCTCCCTTGCATAGAATCATGAAACATTTAAGTGTTGATGAACCTTAAGATTAGCTAAAGAGGATCTTTGGTTATTCTTCTTGCTCGTGTTTTTCGACTCTGCTACTATTTCTTATCTCCTAGTGCTTTCCATTATTATACTCGAACATTAAAACTATCTTTAGTTGGAGGCAAGACGCTTTTGAAGATGGGCAACATCTTATCAAAATCTGTTATCAAGAATTTTGTATATTTGCTTACTCATAAAAGAATTGATTGCATTCGCAAAATATTAATATAAGAATTTAAAATGAAGTACATGGGTAAGTTCAAATTATATTAGCTTTACATCCTGAACATTACACCCCTTCTTCAGCTAAGGAACATGAAGTTCCGTGGCAATAGAGAACAAAATAATAATTCAACCTCCAAAAATCGGTGTGCTTTACATCATGCAGCAATCAAAGTACGAACGGGTCCAGCAAATCCTTCCATTGAAAATACAGAAGAGTTTTTTGGCAGGATTCAGTTTATTAATGAAGGATTTTTTGCACATGAGCAGTAGCCGTGTCTTTTTGTGTTTGCGTTTTTAGGGTTTTGTAAAATAATTTTACAAAACCCTACTAAAATCGCGACCTGTCTGTCCGTCCGTGTGTCACAGCAGTTTTTCTCGCAAAGAACTTAAGCTAGAAACACTAAATTTTACATGTAGGTGTAAAGTGGTGCTCTCTTGAAAGTTCAATTAGAATAAAATGTTCATGAGGTATTTAAGGGGGTCTCCCCATATAGGGGAGTGGCCCCCGAAAAAAAATTCATCAAAGGTAGTCAATATGGGTAGCATATGAAAGGTCTTGATAAGAACTTTTCAAAACAAGGGCGCACAGGAAGGGGAAATACACGAAAAATTTGTGCCCCCCCCGCGATTGGACACCTGTGATCCGAAAAATCAGAAGAATCATAGATGTAGGTTTTTATGAGTACAACAACAACAAATACCTTGGAAGTCGAAAGTCGCTCAACTTTGTTAATAATAGTATGATCTTCGAATTTCACATTTTCACCAATAATATCGTATACGTACACTTAAACTCAGCAAAATTCGATATTTAAGTAGTTACACATAAGGACCTAATACTCTGTAAGTTTGATGAAAATCGAATCGTATTCGCGGAAGTTATAGCCATTTGAAATTTCTGCAATTACAACAACAATAACACAAGGTTTTGGCATTTTATGGAAATCCCATCGGTTCAGGCACTGCAATTTTGATTTAATCTTCTTAAAATTTCCAGATAAGATTTATAACATTACATTTTTTTTTAGAATTCATGATTTGAGTGATTTTTGTTAGTTTGGAATAAAATGGCGACCGTTGAAAATTGGAGAAACAATGGATTTTCCTTTCAAAGTGCACATCTCTTTGACTTGTTTCTTGACTTTATTTGTTGCTGGTGACCATATTTTGGAGAGGTTAGGTACAAAACCCTTCTGACATGAGCGAAGGTCTGTCTACCCAACTTGTTAATTGCTTAGTAGAGTATACTCGTATTTGAGTTTTGACCCTTCAGAGAATATAATAGTGACAATTGTATGTATAGCGGAAAGTATCACATATTGGACCAGCATCTAAATTGGACCACACTCATTTCTCAAAATGAAGTTTTCCGATTTCAATAATAGAAGTGGTATATAAATGAACTTTAAGCTTCCTTTGACAAGCCAAATTCCTTATCAGTCTTTCTCCGCTGACCGCAAATATTATCCATAGTAGCAGAGAAGATAGTAGCTGCTTGTTACTTGGTTCAGGAAGGCTAGTTTGCACCATTGTAACTGCATTTGCTAGGGTAATCTTACTAATTCTGGCTATTTTCTTTTCGCAAAGGCATTTACCTTCAGTGGCATACTCTGGGGGGGGGGGTATCGGAATATATCCCCCCGAAAGTTTAGAAATAAGAGCAATAATATTTTGAGCAGGTTAATATATTAATGTAAAATAAACATATTTGTATCTTTCAATAAGATATAAAAATTAATGGTTTAAATGGTTAAAACTAAAAACTTTCTACATCCTGTACTGCTCACCTATTCTGCCACCAGACCGTCCATGCGAATGCGGCAGCTATATTGATCTCAAGTGAGCGTTGGCATTGCTTATTTGCTTGTAGTTGTGCATACGTTTGATTAGTAAACCATAGCAGCTACGGATACCAAACTTTGTGTGCATATCAGAAGTTATGGGCTTCCAGATATCAGGAAATTGCTTAAAGGGGGTCGAAGGGGGATCTCTCAAAATAAAATTTACCTTGAAAAGAGCTTTTCTAAACTGGTCTTCAAACAGTGTTACCAGCTTCGTAGAATGCAAGGAGAGAAAGTGTACGAAAACCGGCGGGCCACCGTCGCGCCGGGTTTACTTAAGCTATTGGTACGGCAAGAACAGAACAAATATGTACTTTCAAACGGATACAAAGTTAGGCGTTAGTCACTCGGGGTAGGGGTGAAAGCATGTTTATTCTGATATATAACCCTTGGCGCTAGATTATCCTTAACAATATTTATTTATTTTCCACCAGGACACATAAATTTGAAATTTCAAAAAAAAACGGCTCATTGGATTTTCTTGGCTGGCATATTCAGAGGAAAATGTTGGCGCTTTCTGTAAATTTTGTGTGATTTTTGCTAAAAACACTGAAGTAAGTACATACCGAGGAGCAAATTGTAACTCAGATCATTACTTGATCGATGTCGTATGTCCAAGGCATATTCGGCAAAGACAAGCCCACTACAAAGATTTGACATCGGAAGGCTCCAAATGGCGTCTGTGGCCAAAAATTTCACGGAGACCCTCGATAATCCCCATCTTACCATCCCATCTTATCAGACGCATCGTTAAAGGCGAGTAACGAGCTCTTGATGAAAGTGAAAGCAGTTATTAAGACCGTGGCAGAACAGACAATCGGACATCAAGCACGGTGCAAGAGAAATGATTGGTTCAATGATGAGTGCCAAAATGCGTTAGACAAAAAGAATGAGGCGTATAGGGATCACATAGGTAGGAAGACCAGGACGAAGAGAGAACACTACGAAATTCTTAGAAGAGTAGCAAATAAGATAATTAGAACTAAGTAGAGAAAATACTATGACGACCAATTGAGAAGTATAGATGTAAGTTTAGCGAGCAAGAACATAAGACAAGCATATAAAGTAGTGAAAAGCCTGAAACGTGGTTATCAGCCCAAAACCACGGTCTGTGTTGATGACATCGGCAATATCATTGCTGATCGCACCAAGATTAAAGAAAGATGGGCATCGTATTTCCTCCGCACAGCTCCAGAACATTGGAGTCTTTAGATGTTTCCGGAGAGCCTCCATTGGCTCCACCAACTCTGGATGAAGCGTGTCCCATCATCAAAGGCCAAAAGAATACTAATGCACCGGGCATTAACGAGACTCCAGTGGAGCTCATGAAATATGGTGGCAGCTGTGTTCATAAAGCTATTAACTAAGTCACCCAGCACATTTGGCAACAAGAACATATGCCAAAAGGGTGGAGCCAATCAATTATATTCCCTATCTACAAAAAAAGGTGACAATTTACAGTACGGAAATTATAGACGCATATCACTACTTTGCACAGCGTAAAAAATATTTTCAAATATCTTAGAAAATAAAATTGGATCATACGCCAACAGTATTATTTGGGAGTATTAAGGTAGTTTTAGACCAGGTAGATCGACAATAGACCAATTGTTCAAGTCAAGACAATACTTCAAAAATGTTGGGAGTTCAACATATACGTACACTATATTTTCGCTGACTTCAAGCAAGCATACGACAGTATTGATTGTAACGTACTGTACTAAATAATGCTCTGCTTTGGCATCCCAGCCAAATTAGTCCATCTTACCAAAATGACAATGACGTCGACGAGCTCCCAAGTCCACATCAATAATTAACCCACCGATGCCTTTGTCACAAATATCGGACTAAAACAGGGAGATGAACTGGCCCCATTGCTATTCAATTTGGCTCTGGAGTACGTCATAAGGAAGCTACATGTCGATACACGAGGTACATTACCATACAAGTCAAGCTAAGTAGTAGCTTCTGTGAAAGACATCAACATTTTGTCACGGTCATTAACAACTGTCAAAGGACTCTTCCTGAAACTCGACAGCGAAGCAAAACTAGTTGGGCTATAAATCAATGAAAATAAAACAAAGTTCATGACGAAGTCGAGAAAAAATACCTAAATACAAAGAGTATAACACTTGGCAAATACAGTATCGAAAATGTTGACGAATTTGTGCATTTAGGCGCCAAAATAACGAAGACGGGCAACGAAAAAGACGAAATACGCTGAAGAATACAGCTCGCAAATAAAATATTTTATTCAGTTTTGACGATCTTGAAGACAAGCTGCATACACAGGAAAACAAAGCTCCAAGTATATGAGTCGGTGATAAGACCTGTGCTATGATTTGGATGTGAAACATGGACCCTAACCCAAGCTTTTGCAAATATATTGAAAGGTTTTGAGCGTCGGGTCCAGAGGCGGGTAATTAGAGCAGAATTAGATGGGGACCAATGGCGAGTTGATACAATCATAAGCTGTATGAAATTTTTGACGAGCCGGAGGCCGCAACGATTGTAAGACTATGGAAGCTGCAATGGTGTGGTTATGTGAATCGTATGGATGAACAACGGATACCCAAAAAGGCATTCGTTGGCAGAACTCAAGAGCGAAGATCAGTGGGGAATACGAGGATATGCTGGTTTGACTCGGTTAGTGAAGACAGTTTATTGCTGCACGGATTTCAAAATTGGAAGATGCGTTCAATGAACCGAGACAGTTGAAGAGACTTGCTGTAGAGAGCGAAGGCCCAAGAAGGGCTGTCGTGCTATGAAGAAGAAGGAAGTGATATTCGAGATATGAGATTGAACACAATATTCGAAAGCGGTAAGCCTCCTCCAAATCGAGAAATCGCAGTGGCTTTCATTGTAGATAGGGAATCCAAATTGTACATTATTTATTTTAAGTTAATCAATGAACGAATTTGTGCATTTCGTGTTACGACAACATTCATTAACATATGTGAATACTAATTGCTCGGAGTCGTATAACAGTTGATCACGCTCCTCATGCCTCGCTCGCCGCGCGTAGCGTTTTTCTAAGCAATTTATGCTTCTTCGCCCATATTTAGGGAATGGCGACACCCTACGCAGAATACATAATCGCAATTTATTGTATAAAAGAAACTTATATCTTACATTTCATTGGTCAAGTCACTGAATTGGCTCCCTGGCGAATTCCACATGCATACATGGTAGTCCAAACAATTGCAATATTGAGAGCACATGTGCAACACGCATACAATTGAATGTGTGTACCAAGCGCAATTCACTTAGCTGAGTATCGATTTGCCACGCACGCACTATTGCAACAACCAACTCAGAAATCGTATGAGGAGAAGTCGTCGAATATTCAGATATATGAATACTGAAGAGGAAAAGAGCGAAAACATAAGATTGGATCTGGCGTTCCTTTTCATGCAACAAGATTGTTCCCAAGAAACGGGAGAGAAATGACTTAGTAAAGCAAATTAAGGGGAACTAGCACGTTGACAAGCTCAGCGTTTTGCAGTTAACTGGAGCGAAGGTCTAGGACTGCCACTAGCAATGCAAGCAATTCGCTTGTATTTAAGCTACTGGCGTATTTGACAAGACAAGTAAGTACAACCACAACTCTTGAGGAGAGTCTGTCGGACACAATTTCGGTCAACGTTTATATCGAGTAATTTCAAGTTATCGAGGAATTCAAGTTTGCCAACAAGGGAATTTAATTTCGTTTCCATCAACAGTTCGTGAGTATTAAGATACATCTACAGGAGTCGAAATAGAGTTTCTTTAGGCCTAAGCCAGTGCAACTCTAGTTTTAGCTTTCCTCCACGTAACAAAAATCACCGGAGAATTAAATCATGGTACGAGGGTCGTAAGCCCTGGTTAATTGTAGGGCGCACCAAGAACAGCTGTAACCCACTTTACGTTTTGTCTAATTACAGGCCGCACTTCCCGGTATCGACGGCTCAGTTGTGGAGCTTGGTAGCAACAGCAGGCCCCAAAAATCCAGGTACACCAAGCTCAGCCTGTAAGAGGCACTCCGCGCTGATACGTTAGCGGGTCCTCGATTGGTGACAAGTTTCCCAGGGAAAAGGGAGGCAGTTCGAAAGCAGTGGACAACTCCGGAGCCCACTCCCCAGTATCTCACTAGAGGAACGTGACAACCCCTCACTCGAGAAACGTACCGAGCTCGCCTGGCAGTCCCGTTGGATGTCGTAGTCAGGGAGTCCCAGGAGGAACCAAAGCGCGGTCACAGATGCGTGAGGCTGCGGGGAGAGCATCATATTTCAAGGACTATCTTATCTATATTTAATCCTAGAAATATTCTAGAAGAGCTTCCATTGGCTTCACCAACTTTGGATGAAGTTTGTTGTACCATCAAAGTACAAAAGAACAATAAAACGCCAGGCATCGATGAAATTCCAGTGAAACTCGTAAAATATAGTAGCAGCGTTGTTCAGAAAGCCATCCGTAAAGCCATCTAGCACATTTGGCAACAAGAACGTATGCCCAAAGAGTGGAGCCAATCGATTATTCTTTCTATCCACGAAAAGGTGACATGCAAAAGTGCGAAAACTATAGAGGCATATCACTACTTTGTACGGTGTACAAAATATTTTCAAAGATTTTAAAATATAAAATGAGATCATGCGCCAACAGTATTATTGGGGAGTAGAAAGGTAGCTTTAGAGCAGGTAGATTGACGAAAGAGTAATTGTTCATAGCCAAGCAGGTACTTGAGAAGTGTTGGCAGTTCAACATAGACGTATACCAAGTTTTTGGTGACTTTAAGCAATTATATGACAGCATCGATCGTAACGTATTTCACCAAGTAATGCTTTGGTATCCCAGCCAAATAAGTTTGCCTTACCAAAATGACAATAACGTCAACAATGTCTTAAATCCGCATCAACAACCAACTCATCAATGGCTTTCGCACAAATATTGGACTGTAGCAGGGAGATGGGATGGCTCTATTGCTATAAAATTCGGCTCATAAATATGTCATTAGAAAACTATCTGTTGATACAAGAGTAACATTATCATCCAAGTCAAGCTTAATGGTAGCCTATGAGGATGACAGTTTGTCACGGTTGTTAACAACCACGAAAGAGCTTTTCCTGAAACTCAACAGCGAAGCAAATCTGGTAGGGTTACAAATGAATGAAAATAAAACAAACCTCATGACGCAGTCAAGAAAAATACCTCAAATACACAAAATATCACAGCTAACGCTATGCTTTAGCTGTGGATCATGGACCGTAACACAACCATCTACAAACATATTGGACGCCTTCGAAAGACAGGTCCTGAGGCGAATAATCGGAGGGAAGGTAGACGGGGACTAATGGTGATTTCGATAACGCCATAAGTTGTATGAAACTTTTGACGAGCCCGAGGTCTAAACGGGCGTAAGAGTGTGGACGCTACAATGGGCATTGATAGTACACTGCGCTGAACATGTGCATTGTATGGACGATTGACGGGGTCCCAAACACATACTCGTTGGAAGATTGAAAAGGCGGGGACTAGTGGGGAAACTCGAGTAACGCTGTTCTGATTCAGTCACTGAGGATAGTTTATCGCTACTCAGGTTTCGAAAAGTGAAGGACGAGGTTAATGGACTGAGACAGCTGCAGACACTTGCTGCAGTAAATGAACGTCCGAGAGGGGCTGTAAGGCTACAAATAAGAAGTTTATAAATGGATTTCCTCTCTCTTTCCCCCTTTGTGTATATATCCGTTGTGGGTAGCCTAGCATTGGCAGTGAATATCTAGAAGAGAACCTCAACAAGTTGTGCGTAATCGGCCGAGGATGCCACAATTGTTGAAAAAGAGTTACTTTAAAAACATGCAAGGATTGCCGAAATGAGGCAGAACACGTTAAGATGTTGTGCGAAAAAACTATTTATGGATACTTTTATCATTCAATTTTTGTCATGGTTAACATTATGTCTCCTTGCCCTTAGTATGGTGAGGTTGCTGATCATATCAGCATGATTAAATTTTATTTGGCCAACTCGGACAAAGTTATGGCATTGGGTTATGGTGCCTCTACCTCAGCTATTCCCTAGCATTGAATGATAACCTGAACACAGCTTTTATGCATGTTTTAGTACAACTTTATTGAGACCAATGTCTAGTTAAAGTGTGCTTCGGGAGTATCGATTCTGGGTCGACTTATGACCAATATAGAAGGAACTACTCGATTAAGGAGATGCCTTTTGATGAGTGCTCTAGGCTTAGCGCTACTGTATGGAGTAGAAATATGGGGTGACGCTCTCAGTATGCTCTCAGTATACAGATATACCGGAAATGCTTGGCACAGGTACAGAAAAGAGGAGCACTGAGGATTGTTTCTTCATATCCGACAGTCTCTGAATCGGCGGTGAGAGTTATTGCATGCGTGATACCTGTTGCCCTCCTTGATAGAGAATGCCTCGCTGTTCAACCCCGTCCAAACGAGGACGCGACGGAGTTGATTGTCCATGAGGAGAGACAGCGTTCACTTAGTGATTTGCAGCAGACTTGAGTGAATTGCACGAAGAGAAGATGGATTGCGCCTCATTCTGAATGTGAAACCGTGGCTAAATCAAAGGCATGGTGAGGCTAGGGTTACGAGGGGTCAAAATTGAAAAGCCGGTTGCTTGCAGTAAAAATTCCTGATTCCTTTAAAAAAGTCCGGCCTTCAGCTGATAGTGCATTATTCTTGATACGCCTTCGTTTATTTTATTTTTTTCAAAGAGATCTCGCATCTTTAAAGGAACGAAATTATATTTGATTCTTTGACTTAGTGAATCTGTCATTCCTTCTAAAGTAGAAAACACGTCAACAATTGAGTTTTTCTCCTTTTCCAGTGATGCCATTCTTGAATTCAATATATCCATCAACGAATGAAGATAATACAAATATATTTCGCTTTCATAAAACTTCTTGATCAGAACTTTCTGTTATCAAAAAGAATTCTTTTAAGGCATCGGGTAATTTGAGAATCTTTTTGATTGCTGGAAAAAGGCTTGGCCACCTCGTTTTACTAGGATACAGCAATTTTTCATAATTTATCTCAATATAGCTGCATAACTCTTTCAGAGTTTCTGTTCGTACAGTATACGAGTACACCAAAAAGTGTTCATCACCAGAGATTCAACGTCAAATTCCAACAGATCTGTAGCATGAACAGCACCAACAATCTCTTCATCCAAGTTCTGATTTAAATGAGAGATTACATTGTTACCTGGATTTCTTGCAACTCCTCCAAAATTCACATTTGCATTGCCACCGCTGAGAGAGACGAACTTTTTTTTTAAATCATATGTATCGAGAGTAGTCAGTAAATGATTAGCAATGGTTATCGAAGTTTTATTTTCAATGCAGATAATTCCAGCAATTTACTTTGCATCCCGGTCTTCAAATCAAAATACTGAATAACAACGGGAAACATTTTGTCAGCATTGTGATTGCTGGCATCAGTCGACAACCCCAAAAATGAAACATCTTGTAGGCCCTGTAGAAGGATTTCAACAGCATAAGGTGCAATGACATTGGTAACAATTACCTCAGATTTTGTCTTCGCACAAGCTAAGTTTCTGGCCAATTCGAAATCAAAAAATAATTTAGTTAATAACCATGAAGTGCAGTCCATGCTTTTGTATGATTGATGGGGTTTTACCACGTGAAATGCGAGTGTGGCATCAACTTGCTTACAAACACAATTGTCCAACTTACTTGCTGATGCACTTATTCGCTGTCGCCTTTTGTGTTTTTCAGTATTTATATGTTTTTCGATGTCAGCAGCGCCTTTGTACCCGATAGCCACAAATGAATCACAAATAGTACACTTGACCTCTTGCTCATTTCTTCCTTCTCTAAACGACGAGTATTTTGCTTTTGGTAGATTTGTGAATTTAAAGCGTATCTCACTTTTGAATGCACTGCACGTATGCAGCGACAGCTTGAGTAATAGCCATATGCCAGAAAACATTCTAGTCCAATATTTTTGTCGTGGTACATTTTTATTAATTTTATAATTACTTTGAACGACAAAAAATTATTTAGTTTATGATATTTCAATAAAATATTAAATGCAACTGACTGGGAAGCAAGACGAAAAATCCGGTCTTGGACGAAATCCGGGCAGAATCCGGTCAAAGTTTTTAATATCCGGTCACGGCTATATTTATCCGGTCAGATGGTAGCCCTAGGTAAGACTGACTTCTATCTGACCCAGTTTTTGAGCGGGCATGGGTGTTTTCAGTCTACTTCTTCTCATTCTTCTTAACACTACAGCCCCTTTTGGGCCTTGGCTTCCTGCAAATAGCGCCTCCAACTGTCTCGGTTTCAAAATCCGAGCAGCAATGAACTGTCTTCGTCGACCGAGTCAGACCAGCGTTTCCTTGGCTTCCCCACTGGTCTCCGGCCTTCAGTTCTCCCAATGTATACCTTTTTGGGTATCCGTTGTTCGTCCATACGATTTATGTGACCAGCCCATTGCAGCTTCTGCAGTCTTATAATCGTTGAGACCTCCGGCTCGTCAAAAATTACACACAGCTCATGGTTGTATCGAATTTACCATTTGTCCCCGTCTAGCTTCGTTGCGATTATGGTCCATGTTTCACTACCATAGCATAACACAGGTCTTATCACAGATTTGTATACTTGGAGCTTTGTTTTCCTGTGTATGCAGCTGGTCTTCAATATCGTCAATACTGAATAAAATATTTTATTTGCGAGCTGTACTCTTTGGCGTATTTTGTCTCTTTTTTTGTTTTATTTTCATTGATTTGTAGCCCTCCTAGTTTTACTTCGCTGTCGAGTTTCAGAAAAGTTCTTTGGCAGTTGTTAATGACCGTGACAAAATGTTTTCAGTCTTACCTGCACAAGATTGGTAAATCACGGTCCCCGGATTGTCGGTTTTGCCCAGGAGACGACGTAGAGGATGCCTGCCACACACTTTTTGCATGCAAAAAATGGTGCAGTCCGCGGTGGAACCTCTACAGGGAGATGGGAGAGTTCACCCTTGATAATATAGTCGCGGCGATGCTTGGATCGGTTGATAAATGGAACCAGATGGCACATTTTGTTCGGGCAGTCCTAAAAGATAAAAGGGACTCACAGAAGCCGAGGACGTTAGGGCTGGGGGATCGCTTGTCTGGCAATTCCTCTTCTCCTTTCCCCTCCTGCTAGAAGAGGGATCCCCCCGCTTGAAGGCGCCTAACGGCATAATAAACTAATATGTCAAATACTAGCTAACTTATCTATCACGATAAAAGTTAACATAATTAGTCCATCTGCGCTTTTGTTCCGTGGTATTTTGATGAAAATTGACTGTTTTTTCAAGACTTTTTTAGAGTAAGCGCTGAAAAGAAATTCCCGGCATTGATGACCCCATAACGCATTCATGGGCAAGTCTCATTTTGGATTCCAAAGTATGAAAGACCTATATAGATTAGCATTGTTGGGCTCATAACGAATTGATAGACATAATATGGAGCTGTTGTGAGGCCAAACATTTAATTAAGCGATATTTTCAATAATTAAGAAAATTACTGTATTTTCGGAGTTGTATTGTTACATTATGGGGAGGAAAGTTTATTTAATGAATCGTAGGATTATGTATTTTGCCATGATTTCCATGTTTGTATTGTTGTAAAAATGTATTTATCCATCTTTTCAATCATTACAAGAGACCATAAAAACTCAACTTGTCGAAGTCTCAATTATTCTACCTAATTATTTATACTGTTTAAATTGTAACAGACCCAATATACAAATATGGTTGTAAGCCGGTAATATACCAGTAGTATAATGTATGCATGACACGCACCTATCGCGACTAAGAACGCACCGTGCATGACATAATACTGATTAATTCTTGTAGCATGCTCATGTAGGTGGTGCAAGTTCTTATATATGGTCCTGAAAACGGTAAGATTTTCCTCCACACCGTCCACTGCGAGCATGCATGCAAATTTGTTGTATATTTAAATTTATTATATTTACTTTGTTGCAATTCAAACCAATAAAAGTCATTTCAATTAGAATTGAATCAGCTCACATGCACACATCGTTATGGACAACTACTTGAAAATTGATGGTTTCAATAATTGACACTAAAAGCGCATTGCAATGCATTGCAGCAAGATCTACTCGTATCTGACTCAATCAAAATGTGTACTTAACTCATTACCAAGCCAACAGACCAGTGCCCACTAAAAATTCACAATTTAATCTGGACAACAATCAAAGCATAACATACAACCCCGTTCGCATCATGTGTGAGTTAATATTAACACTTGAAATGCATCGAATTGTAAAATTGAGTTCCATTAGAATTCTGAATAATTTATATGTGGTCTCCACTATATTTATTCGAGCTATTGCTAAGTACTACTTTGCAACCATTTAATGTTCTCTTTAAAGGTCATCAATTATGCATCGTTCGTGTACAATCATCAGTCAGTTGTAGCAGTACCAGCTACTTTGTTACTTCAGCCTCAACCGCTCCAGCCCAACCGACCGACCACTCACTCGCTGAGTGCATCATCGCCGTCATATGTGTAGATGTACATTTGAGTACTTATATGCCCCACATGCACTTGCTGGAGTCTTCCCTACATCATCGATTGCATTCACAGGTTCATTCTCATGTGAGTCTTTTCACGTCCAGGCAACTACCAAATCTTTAAAATTTAAATAACTCTTCTAAAGCTTTATTATAAACGGACTAAAACACAATATTAGTTAAATATTCAACAGTGCAATGTGGAAAGCGCTCATTGAGTGTAATGAAAGGTCCATGAAAAATTCACGCAACACGTATTGGAAGCAAAACTGCTGGTAGCCGGCGAACTATTTGCAACAAAAATTGAAGGACGTGGAGCAAAAAAGAACGAAAGGGGGAGGAAAAGTAGAAGCTGATATGCATTTTATATAACTCACTAGGGCTTGATTTCGTTCTTTACCGGGAAATTTTCCTGCTTTTCCAGTTTCTGTCAATAATGGTTTGCTAGCAATTATTGAAGGTATGGCTACTAAGAGGGTTATTGCGTTTAAGGATTCAGCTAGTAAGGATTATGAAAATTACCCTTCATTTATTTAAAGACAGTAGCGCAATCGACTTAACAAGCATTGATAGTACACTCATATCTGAAAAAATTTCCTAAAATTATTTCCAATGGACACTACTCCCTTTCATACAAGTTCCTTGAAAAATAAGGATCCATTCTGGCAACACCATTCAAACAATTTGCCAACAATTCGATAGAATGTAAATACGATCATGAAAAGACACACATTTGAACACGAATCAGGTTGCCAATTTCAGGCTAATAATAATGTCACAGAAAGGACGTGTACGTCACCATCTAGTTAATAATTTATTTAATGTGGATAGGACTTAGGTCGCAGCCGGATATTTTCTCATCGATGCATGTAATTGAACTTTGGCGGGGAGTTTGTTGGGCTAAAACAGTTCCGACTACCCCAAAAAGACGCTTCGACTGGTAGGCGGGGAGTTTTGCAAGTCCTTTTTGCCAAGTAGATCTGCCAGTAATGAGTTTTCGTTGTGGTACGGGTGGTGGTATAATGAAATCATAAATTTACCAAATGGAATACTAGCGTACTTACTGTTTGGAAAGTAATTGGCAAAATGCTAGTTTTATAAGGGGACTTGGATTAAATTAGTTTGAAGACAGTTCCAGGAAGTTCCTTTGTACTAAATTATTTCCAGTGAAATTTTGTTGAAATATTAATGGGAATTCCAATAATGTGGCATGTCCTAGCATAAGTGAATGGTAACGAGTTCAGTATCTGATGAACAATTATATT
This sequence comes from Odontomyia ornata, assembly GCA_963969285.1. Classification (NCBI taxonomy): domain Eukaryota; kingdom Metazoa; phylum Arthropoda; class Insecta; order Diptera; family Stratiomyidae; genus Odontomyia; species Odontomyia ornata. The sequence continues at coordinate 12,897,121 of OZ017740.1, forward strand.
TAACTCTGTAGGGACGAGAGCTAGGGAAGCATTTTAGAATTAATGAAATTATGAAACGTAGGCAAACTAAATTCACGAATTTAGCTACATCCTTGTTTGTATAGACTGGACATGGATTATTGTTGACCTTTTTTAATAGTTCAAGACCTTTAAGAACTATGCTTCTTTGAACAAACACAGAATATTCACTGTGTTTGACACTAAGGACGATAAGTCGTCAGTTTTTCTCCAACGTTTATATGAATCCTATGAGCAAGTCGGTACTTCTATGGTTCGTCTACTTTGTGGAAAGTGACTACCTGAATATTTTCAAAGTATCTTGATTGTTAACGAAACAATTGTTCGGTCAGAGATCGCAGTAAAACTTTACAAAAAAGTCGAACTGAAGGTTTCCTTTGGGTGAAGTCTTTGGGATATTTTCTCGGCAGGCATCCAGCAGAGTTTGCAATATGAAACCGCAAATATTTCAGAGCAAGTTAAATTTTGTACAGAGAATTGTTAATATACATCGGGGCAACGTCAAAAGACCTAATCTGAGGTTGTACAGTAATTTACATTTTTCAGCCTATTGAAACCAGCCACTGAGTAGCCCCAATTATGGAAGTTAAAAAACTAACAGATATGTGGAAATGCAATCTGCATTTCAAAATTGATTACCATTGTGCGCCTCACATCCGGGCATTTTTACCCAGTTCACACGGTGTGTGATAGTTACCATAATTGATTAATCAGTTCATAGCTGCACATTCCGTTGGAAGAACTGTGCTACAACTTATTTCCTTTCAGCCATGGGGAATGTCCTAGCTGAGGCCTTCAGATCCGGGAAAATCTCATGCGGAGATGGTCATAGGTGGCACTTGCTAGTAGCTATGGGCCCCCAATTAAGTTGCCAAGCGAAAATCCAGCTCACATGAATGTCTTCTCTTGACCTTCCCACAAACACTCAGCTCTTGCACAGAGACACTTCGAACAACGCCTGCAACCTTCTGCAAGAGACGCGATTTCTTGAAAAACACTAAAAATTGCTCTTCTGTCGATCACGGAAATGAAGGGCGCAGTAAGCCGTAAGCCGGGAGCGCATCGATTTATCCAGAAGACACATTTCCCACAAGAAATGAAAAGGTAGCCCCTTCCGACATTCACGGAGACTTTTTGTAAGAGATACAATTTAAAGCAATCGCAAAATATACTTTCTCTAATTTAGTGCTAGTGGAAATGACACTGCCACGATTTAACCCTTCCGACGACGATGAAGACTCCCTATAAAAGAAACAATTTAACTCAAGCGGAAATGACACTTCTCCCAATTTAGCGCAAACAAAAGAGGCACTTTAAAAATTTAACACCAGCCAATAAGACAATTCCCACCACTTGTGCAATTGCAGTTGAGTAACCGGCACCATCAACGATTGTTAGACTATGGAAACTGCACTGGGCTGGCCACATGAATCATATGGATGAGCAACGGATACCCAAAAAGGTATTCGTTGGGAGAACTGAAAGCCGGAAACCAGTGGGGAAACCGAGGAAACGCTGGTCTGACTCTGTCGACGAAGGCAGTTCATCGCTGCTCGGATTTCGAAATTGGAGGACGCGGTCAATGGACCGAGATAGTTGCATGAAGCGAAGGCGCGAGAGAGGCTGTAGTGCTAAGAAGAAGAAGAACCGACACTATAACGCGGTGATGTTCCATCCACCAGTTGAGCACTTACAATCACCATTTAAGGAATTATGTACCGTGACGGACAAAAGTCTACGACCATTTCTTCTACTGAGATAGCGGTTAATTGGAAACTTTAATCAAAAACCTATTGAAGTGCATTTTTCAGTAACGTAAATATATTTATAAAAAAGTAAAGATAAAAACATTTCGTAAAAGAATTAAGGAGAAAGTCCTAAAAACATAAAAAATTGAATGGACAAAAGTCTACGACAGTCTGTGTTGACTCAGTTATACACAAAGAATTTCCAGCTAAACGTAACGGAATGTCATCAATATTTGTTAACTTGCTATTATCATTCCGTATATGTGCTGCTGCAATTCTATTTTAGTTTTATCGCTAGTATCTAACTGTAAGGACCGCAAAATGACATCGCGAAAATAAATTTCTAGTGATAGCCGAAATTTGGTCGTACAGTATAAAAAAGACAATAAATCGTGCTCGAAAATCGCGAAATCACTGAAACTTAAACAAACTTCTGTGTATACAATCATCAAAATCTTTGAAAACAGGGGTTCCATGGAAAATAAGCCGCAAACTGGCCGACTGAAAAAGTTGTCGCGCAGAGACATTACTTTTATTCTAAAAGAAGTGAACAGTAATCCAAAAATAAGTGCTCTAGATTTGGCGAAACAAGTGGCTACAGAAAGGAAGAAGAACATCCATGCAAGAACGATCACGAGAACATTAAATATTAATGGGTTTCAAAGTAGAACTCCACGTAAAAAGCCATTTATATCCGCCAAAAACTGACTTCTGCGTCTACAGTTTGCCAAGGTTCATATTGACAAGGACAATGATTTTTGGAATCGCGTCCTTTTCACCAACGAGTCCAAATTCAACATTTTCGACAGGGATGGTCGCAGTAAAGTATGGAGGAAAAATAACACGGCGTTAGAGACCAACAATTTGATTCCTACTGTCAAGCACGGTGGAGGTAATGTGATGGTTCGGGGAGCCATCGCTGTATCTGGAGTTGGCAGATTGGCTTTTGTTGAAACTACGATGGACCGTTATGTTTACAAGAACCTGTTAGAACAACATTTGAAGCCATCAGTGGAGAAGTTGGGTCTTGGAGGGAGATGGATTTTCCAACAAGACAAAGATCCAAAATATACACCACTTTTCGTTTAGAACTGGTTGTTGTACTACGCTCCCAGGCAACTTAATACGCCTCCGCAAAGTCCAGATTTAAACCCAATAGAGCATGTATGGGAGCTTTTTGAACGAAAAATTCGAAAATGCCACTTTAAAAATAAAAATTCGTTGAAGGAAGTGCTTGTTACAGAATGGGAGAAAATCACATCTGTAGAAACTGCTAATTTAGTGGCCTCTTTGCTCCGAAGACTGCAAGCAGTAATTGATGCAAAAGGGAGTCCAACCGAATATTAAGGCAGCAAAAATTTTTAAATTTTGCAATACGTTTAGTTGAAAATATTTTGTTTACAAGTCAGCCAACACTGACTGTCGTAGACTTTTATCCATTCATTTTTAGGGTTTTGTAAAATAATTTTACAAAACCCTTCTAAAATCGCGTCCTGTCTGTCCGTCTGTCTGTCTGTCCGTCCGTCCGTGTGTCACAGCACTTTTTCTCGGAAACTACTTAAGCTAGAAGCATCAAATTTTGTATGTAGGTGTAAAGTGGTGATCTCTTCAAAGTTCAACTACTAAAAATTTTTATAAGGTATTTAAGGGGGGTCTCCCCATGTAGGGGAGTGACCCCCCGAAAAAAAAATTTCATTGAAGGTAGCCGATATGGGTATTAAATGAAAGGTCTTGATGAGAACTTTTCAAAACAGGTCTTTGTTTTTCAAAGTTTGCTTCGAGGGGCGCACAGGGAGGGGAAATACACGAAAAATTTGTTTCCCCCCCCCCCCCCTCGCGATTGGACACCTTTCATCCGAAAAATCTGAAAAAAATCAAGAATGTAGGCCTTGATGAGTACAACAATAACAAATACGTGAGAAGTCGCAATTCACTCAACTTTGTTAGTAATAGTATGATTTATCGATTTTATGTTTTCTTGAATAAAATCTTAACGGTACCCTTAAATTCAATGAAATTCGATACACAGATGTCTATTTATAAGATTGATTAACCCTGCAAGTTTCATAAAGATTGCATCATATTTAGCGAAGTTATAGCGGTTTGAATTTTCCTGTATTACTATGGAACAATATGCGCTGCATGTATTACTATGGCAACATATGGCTATGGAACAACATGCGCTTTTTACCGACTCAGACACTACAGTTTTGCTAGGATTTGCATGAAAATTTCAGGGATGATAGGTGCTATGAATAACTTTTAGAATCAGTTCAGCTAGTGGTATCAGTAATCGTAAAACAAAATAGTGGCTGTTTTAAATGCGAAGATTGAATAATGTTGAGTTATTTTTTCCCAACTTCAACGTTTAAGGTGCATGCTTTGAACACTTGAATCAATTTAATGAATGACTGAAGCTGAGTACCTACAATTAATACTAATAAGTGAAACAAGTCAAGGAGGCGGGAGGGAGCTTCTAACATAAGGGCTTTGTAACAGCTCTAAGATTCGAAAAAATTGGCTATTAATCGATGATAACAGTACAGGAGAGTGGCCTCTGAAAAAAAATTCATCAAACGTAGCCGATATGAGTATGAAATGAAAGTTTTCATGGGAGCTTTTCAAAACAGTTCTTAAACTGTCAGTTTTTGCTACAGTGGGGCACAGGGGGGAAATACATACATCCTCCCTCGCGAATGGACATCTGAAATAATTATCAAGGGAGATATTTATGAGTATAACAATAACAAAAACCTCAGAAGCCTTAATTCTTTCAACTTTGTTAATAATATTATGATCTTCGAATTTCATAGTTTCTCCAATAAAATCGTCATTGACATGCTTCTTGACTTTATTCAATCTGGTGACTGCATTTTGAAAATTGAATACAAAACCCTTCTGACATGAGCGTAGGTCTGTTTACCCAACTTGTTTTATGTCTTTTCGAATTTCTCCTTAAGTTTGTTATGAAATAATTTTGTCTTTATTTTTTGATAAATATATTTACGTTACTGAAAAATGCACATCAATGGATTTTTGTTTAAAGCTTCCAATTAACCAGAATCTCAATATAAGGAGTTGTCGTAGACATTTGTCCGCCACTGTATGTTCAAGGGAACTGGATTTTATTCTGAACTCGAAATGTAATGTAATATCATCATCTATGGTGCGGCAACCCAAGCTAAAGCTTGACGCCCAGGATTTAACCTCCTCCAGTCATTAAGGTTCTGCGATCTCGTTTGGCAGTTGATCACTCCTAGTGAGGATCTGCTATCAGCTTCCACCATTCTTCTTATAGTGTAATCGGTTTTCCTTTTAGACATCTAAATTGCGCTCTACCCTTTAATGTTCTTTAGGGTAGCCAGTTTTCTTCCATTCTTTCTACATGATCTGCTCATTTAACTTTACGCAAGCAGATACAGGTGGATCGTCAAATAATTCATACAACTCATTCTTATATCGTAGTCTCCACTCTGTTCCTTGTATCACTGGGCCGCGATTTTTTGGAGCACTTAGCATTCAAATATTTCCACTGCCTTCTCAAAATCGCGCGTCAGGGTCCATGTTTCACTCCTACATAATAGCACAGGTTTGACGAGTGGTTTGTAAATACGAAGCTTATTTCACCTCTGCACAACTTTGGCCCTTAAAATGGGGAGTACGGAGTAAAACGCTTTATTTGCAGTGTTTGTGCGGCGTCTGACCTCGTTCTTTACGGCATCCATCCTATTCAGTTTGGCTCTAAGATGCATAAAGTCATCCATTCATTCAAGGATATAGTCTTCTGTCAGTTTTTGTCGGTCTGGAATGTTCTTTCCCATTAGAGTCATGCATTTAGTTTCAGTTTAATGAAGTTATTTTACTATAACTGTGGTGGTATGCGTAGAACGTTAAACAAATTTCTTTTTGACGGGAGATCCTGCCATTTTACTACTCTCACCCTCTCCGAAACAGAGTTTCTAAATGGCGCGCGAGAAGAGTTGCTAGGTGCAAAAACGTTCATACCGACAAGTTTGTGATAACCATGGAAGATTCGTCGAAGAAGGGGTGACGGAAGAGTTGGTCAAAAGAGGCGTCAACTGAGAGGTTTGACGAAAACACAGAAAAGAGCAGAGTTGAGATAGAGATAAAATCGAATGAAGACAGTGAGTCACCTGCAAAGAAAGATAGATCTTCAGTGCTGCAGATTGCCGTAGACTCGCCAGCAAAGTCATCGGTGACATTAATTGCTACGCTAGGAGAGGGCAGACTGAGAAGAACTTGCTTAGGTAGTAGAGGGAGACAAAGAAAAGTGTATTAAGGGCGCGTGACGAAGAGCCTGATGGCAATGTGAACGAAGACGAGTCTGAAGATGAAATATTCATAGATGCTGCACAAGATGATTTCGAAGCGAGAGATGGCAAACCTAGTCAAGTTTCAAGTGTGGTTAGGCGCAATCACCGAAAAATGATAAGTACTGACCGAGCATAATACCTGGACACCGGTGAAGCTACCCAATAGCAGAAAGATCATCGCATGAAAAATTGTTCTACGAAATAGAACGAACCTAGAATGGAGCTCAGAGCGCAAAAAGCCAAGAGTTGTCACACAAGGATTCACTTAGCGTGAAAAAATCTAACCAAACGGCGTCTGTATCAAAAACGTTCATGAAGACCCTCGACAATCAGCTGACTGGCATCCGATCAGGCACATCACTGAAAACAAGTAACGGGGCTATGGGTGCAGCTGTAAGTGGTAAGTAAGAACATAGCAGAACAGACGGTTGGATATCAACTCCGCGTAAAAGAAAAGATCGCCAAAATAAGTTGAGCAAAAAAGATCAGGCATACAAATAATATTAAGGTTGCAAGATTAGGGTGAAAAGAGAATGTTACAAAACTTTCAGAAGGGTAGCGAATAAGATAATTTGAACTAACAAAAGAAAATACTATGATGTCCAGTTAAGAAACATTGATGTAAGTCTATCGGGTAACAAGACGAAGCAACGATACAAAGTAGTGAAAAGTATGAAACGAGGTTATCAGCCCAAGATCATGCTCTGTCGTGACCACACCGACAACATCATCCCTGATGAAAACAGGATCAAGGAAAAATGCGAATCGTATTTCAAGAATCTCCTAGTATTCTGCATAGCTCCAGAGCATCGGAGCTTGTAGATATTCCCGGAGAGCTTCCATTGGCTCCACTAGCTCTGGATGAAGCTTGCTACATCAACAAGACCAAAAAAAACAATAAAGCACCAAGCATGGATGAGATTCCAGTTGAGCTCATCAAATATGGTAGCAGAAGTGTTCAGAAAGCCATTCATAAAGTTATCGAACATATTTGGCAACAAGAACATACTATATATCGAATGAGTGGAGCCAATCAATTATTTTTCCTATCCAGAAAAATGGTGACAAGTTACAATGCAAAAACTATAGAGGCATATCACTACTTGTACGGCATATCAGATATTTTCGACCTTAGAAAATAAAATCAGATCATACGCTAACAATATTATTAGAGAGTATCAAGGTGGTTTTAGAGCAGGTAGATCGACAAAATACAAATTATTTACAGCCAAGTAGGTCCTCGAAAAATGCTGAGAGTTCGACAAAGACGTAACCAATTACTCGTTGATTTTAAGCAAGCATACGACAGTATTGATCTTAACATGCTGTGCCAAATAATATTTTGCTGTGGCATCCCAGCCAAATAAATCCATCTTACCAACAAGGCAATGACGTCGCCATCCTCTCAAGTCTGCATCAATAACGAACTCACCGATGCCTTTGACACAAATATCGGACTAAAGTAGGGAGATGTGCTGGCCCCATTGCTATTGAATCTGGCTCTGGAATATGTCATAAGAGAGCTACCTGATGATTTAAGAGGTACGTTAACATAGAATTCGAGTTAAGTAGTAGCCTATCTGGGCGACATGAACAAGGTCACGAACGTTAACAACCACCACAGAACTCTTCCTGGAACCCAACTACCAAGAAAAACTAATTGGGCTTAAAATCAATGAGGATAAAACAAAGCTCATGACGCAGTCGAGGAAAAATACTGCAAATACCCAAAATATCACACTTGGTGAATACAATATCGAAAATATGGGCAAATTTGTGTATTTATCTGCTAAAATAACGAGAACCGCTAATGTAAGAGGGGAAATGCGAAAATAATGTATTTTATTCAGTTTTCACGATCTTGAAGACCAGCTGCATATATAGGAAAACATAGCTCCAAGTATACAAATTTGTAGTAGGACCTGTGCTATGCTATAGGTGTGAAACATGTACCTAAGCTCAAGCACCCGCAAACATATTGAATAGCTTTGAGCGACGGGTCCTGTGGCGAATAACCGAAGCGAAGCTAGACGGGGACCAATGGAAAATTCTATGGAAATATGAACTGTACGAAATTTTTAACGAGCCGGAGCGATTGTAAGAGTGCAGAAGCTGCAATTGGCTGGCCATGTGAATTGTATGGATGAACAACAGCTACCCAAAAAGGTATTCATCAGGAGAGCTGAAGGGCGGGGACCATTGGGGAAACTAAGGAAACGATGGTCTGACTCCGTCGACGAATATAGTTCATCACTGCTCGGATTTTGATATTCGAGGACGTAGTCAATGGATTGAGACAGTTGGAGGTGCTTGTTGCAGAAAGTGAAGGACTCAGAGGGGCTATAGCACTACGAAAAAGAAGGAGGAATTGACTTTGCTGAAACTTTCACGCCTTGAGCTCGCTTGGACTCAGTAAGATTACTGATGGCTTTGGCAGTGAGAGAATATCTTCAAGTTTTTCAACTGGACGTAGTTTCTGCGTATCTCAATGGGGAGTTGGATGAAGAGATCTTCATGGACACATCGGATTAAATCAAGGGATCATCCTTAGATGATTCGTGAGTTGAAAGAAGGTGAAAAAGTGTATCGGTTGAAAAAAGCGCTGTATAGATTACGGCAAGCCGGTGACCAGTGGAATTAAATGCTGGCCTTTGCTCACACCCTAAAGGACCAAAAATGAACTGTGTAGTGGTAGCTAAATACATTAAAAAGTCTGTACCGTTTATCAAAACGTTATGGTTCAACGATGCAAAGAGTCAAAAACCGTCGATGATCTTCCAAATCGTGGTTCGGTAGGAAAAGTGACCAAAAATGACAAAAAGCAAATTGTGGCTTTGTTTTCGCGCAATCCTGGCTTGTTCTTGCGTCAAGGACAAGCAAAATTCAAGCAAAAAGGTCTCGAGTTATCATACGTCGCCATTCGGGAAAAAAAAATTTATTGGGCTATTGTCTATATTTACTAAATTGCCCGTTAAATGTATGAATAGAGATTCATATGCGTCGAATTTTCGCGGATTAGTTGCATTTTTTAATAATTTGAAATTTTCAGCTAAAGGTACCGTGTTGTGCCTTCCTGGGTTGTTTAAATCCAACGCGTGTGCAGCAATACCTTTATTTACGTCTCTATTTTTGAGACGGAATTCATCTCCACGTCTAGTTTGTCCAATATACTTCATATCGCATTCTGTGCAATTGACTTGATAAATTCCGCTGTTTTGTTTTGGTGAAAATGTATCTTTCGTAGAGCCAAGGAGCGGGTGTTCTTATGCACAATCCTAAGATTGGCTTTGCTGAATTCCTTCTCAGTGAGTTGCAAATCTTTGGAACATATGCCATAGATACACGAGATTGGGTACTGTTTGCTATGGAGTTTTGATGGAAAAGGGTTGAAGCTCACCCTCTTATTATTTTATGCATGCATTTGACAATCAATTTGTCCATCAGCGCTTTGTCATACCCATTCGTTTTCGCCAAGTGTACGATATGCTCATACTCGTTCTTAGAATCTGCCACCGAAAATGGAAAATAGCACGGACGATATATCATCGATCTTAACGCTGCTATTTTGTTTTGATGTGGACAATACGAGTCTTTAGTGATATATCGGTCCGATGTTGTTAGCTTTCTATCGATCGAGGATTTTATTTTTTTCTGCCGTTGCGCGAAATATTTAAATCAAGAAAAGGCAGCGTTTTTCTTCATTTTCTGATTCAATGGTAAATTTTATACTGGAATAACGGCTGTTGAGCAATTTCAAGGTTTGATTTATACTTGCTTCCTTGACGACAGCGAAAACATCGTCTACATAACGCCACCAAACCCTTGGTAAAATTCCTTCATCCTTCAGTTCATTTTCGAATTTGCAGTAAATATGGACAACAGCTCAATAAATTCAAATTTATTTAATTTGGCTTGATAATATATATTAACGGTTAAAATTGATTAGCTTTTGCATCATTTATCAAAAAACTCATAATATTTTGAAATCACATAACATAACTTTTATGTAATATTGACAACAGTCCTGAAATTTTATTTTTAATTTTTTCATTTAATCCGACTGAATCATATATGTTAAATTTAACTGTTATTAGCTAATGTCTCTGCTTTTGTTGTAATTGTTTCAATAGTAGTTTCGCGTCTAGCGGCTGTAAATGGTCGGCAATACCGACCGAAATGCATTTGTGTAGTTTCAAATCAAAATAAAATATGTTTATAACATCTGAAGTGTTATTATTTTATTTTTTACACTTGAATTTTTGCAGTCCATAAGGGTGAAAAACTCATTAAATTTTAATCAATCCCGACCACAAATATTGTTCATCTAACAGCTAAACTTGTTAGAGAAAAGTTTCTGAACTATTAACATAGAGCCTGGTCTTTTTATTCGCGGATTTAACAAAAGTATTGTTACATGTACAAAGAATTCTGCGGGCTGCTGTCGCAATTGTTTTCACAACCATCAAGAACATCAAAACAAGTCGGAAAGGCAGGAGAGAGCTCCTAGCAAAAGGGCTTTGTAACCATTCTAAGATTCTAAAAAACAGGCCATGAATCGATGATTACAGTAGAGAGGAGTGGCCCCTGAAAAAAAATTTCATGAAAGGTAGTCGATATATGTATCAACTGAAAGTTCTCTATGAGAGCTTTTCAAAACAGTTCTTAAACTGACAGTTTTTGCTTCTGTGGGGGCATAGGTGGGGGGGAATACATGAAAAATTTGTGCGAATGGGCACCCGTGATCTTAAAAAATCTGAAATAATTATCAAGGGAGATATTTGTGGGTATAACTATAACAAATACCTCAGAAGTCAAAATTCTTTCAACTCTGCTAATAATAGTATGATCCTCGAACATGACATCTTTCTTGATTTTATTCGTTACTGGGTACTGCATTTTGTAAGTTGAGTACAAAACCCTTCTGACATGAGCATAGGTCTGTCTACCCAACTTGTTTAGAATCTTAGAATGGTTACAAAGCCCTTTTGCTAGGAGCTCTCTCCTGCCTTTCCGACTTGTTTCAATTGTATATACTCATCTTCATGATACCTATCATTCCTGAAATTTTCATGCAAATCCTAGCAAAGCTGTAGTTTCTAAGTCGGTAAAAAGCGCATATGGCTCCATAGCCATATGTTTCCATAGTAATACAGGGCATATTGTTCCATAGTAATGCAGGAAAATTCAAATCGCTATAACTTCGTTAAATATTATTCTTTATGAAACTTGCAGAGAAGGTCAACCTTATAAATAGTCATCTGTGTGCTAAATTTTATTGAATTTAAGGGTACCGTCTAGATTTTATTTAAGAAAACATCAAATCAATAAATCATACTATTACTAACAAAGTTGAGTGAATTTCGACTTCTCATGTTTTTGTTGTTGTTGTACTCATTAAGGCCTACATCCATGATTTTTTTCAGATTTTTCGGATGGAAGGTGTCCAATCGCGAGGGGGGTACGCGAAAAGTTCGTACATTTTCCCTTCCCCTGCCCCCCTCGGTACTCATAAGGCAATTTTAAGACTTGTTTTGAAAAGATCTTGTTGAGACCTTTCCAATGACACCCTACTCGACTATCAATGGTGAAAATTTTTTTTGGGGGGTCACTTCCTTATATGGAGAGACCCCCCTCAAACCCCTTTGAAAATTTTTCACACCATTGAACTTTCAAGAGGTCACCACTTCTGACCTTTCCACAAAGTTTCATGGCTGTAGCTTCAATAGTTTCGGAGAAAAAGTGCTGTGACATACAGACGGACGGACGGACGGACGGACAGACGGACACAGGTCGTGATTGCAATAGGGTTTTGTATTTTAGTACAAAACCCTAAAAATGAATTTACTCGAAACCACGAGAACCCACCAAGCATGATCAACATCTGAAAGTGACGTCACTCCATTCGTTAAGCTGCTCGAATATACCAGATACCTCTCGGCAGAACATTCGCCAATGTACGAGAAATGGGTTGAATAGGTAGAGGCCCAATATAAAGGCGAACTGAATGAATGGGGAGAATGGGGAGAGTAAAAACTGCGATAGTGTGTGGAGTGTGAATTGAAAAGCAATCGAGTAATAGTAAAGTGATTTTCGTTGATTGTTAAGTGAAGACAGTTGTTAGAGAAATTTATAGACAAAGTGAAAATTAAAAATGTGAAATAGTTAAATGAGTGATTGTGCATTTTTAGTAAATAAATAAACTCGTTTAATTTAATTTAAAAGACATTGCGTTTTCACTTTCGCGGAACATTTAAATTATTGCCCGCGAACCATAACACGCGACAGTATTAAGAGTTGAACTTTAACCTTTGAGGTGTTAATTTCTATTGTACCTACATATAATGACCTATTCTTGTGATTTTTTTATTTTTAGATTTTCAGTTATAAGCCCGAATATGGGCGCGTCTGTGTTGCATTTGCTTTCAAAACAAAAAATGCGTTTATTGCAACTTATAGTGTCACGATTTTGATTATCAATGAATCTCATGAAGCAGCAAATATACAAATAAATAATTAATATAATATTCCATTTTTACGTTTCATATGAGATGAATTTTGTTTTTCGTATGCAAAAAGTTTCAAAAAAAGTTTATGTTCTAAAATGTTTCAAACTTACGTTAGCTTTTCTTTAAAAAATCCTTTTCTGCATAGATATTTTGAGTATTTTTGATACACTTACCTGAAAAGAGAGAAAAGTTATTAAAAAATGTAAATTTAACTGATTCAATTTTTTTATTTTGAAATTTTTTCATTTTCCACCAAAAAATGAGTATCCTGCTATACTTTAAATCCTGTACTAACCAAATTCATTTATTCGTTCAGTATTTTTTCTGTGCGTCGATACAAAAAAACGCATGCAAGCACATCGTGATAAAAACAATTTATCAGCCATTGCAACTCACCAGCTAATCATTTATAACATTCTAAACAATAAATAATAATCAGCTGTTCCCGTGCGTTCACTCAGGCACTAACACAACTTCTCTACTAATACATAAATACGAGTATAACCGCAAATCCTCACATGCCTCCATAAAGATAATCTATTTGAAACTCTAGAACTTTCACTTTTCATTGCATTATTTCGATGGAAGCTCGTAAACAATAATTCTAATCGTATTTTGTACCGACTCAATTTACATAACACCTTGGTAATACCACTACGAGACTAACGACTAAATCGATCCATTGAACGTGTTTTAGATTCTTTCTGGGAATCAATATACGATGTACTATATGTATGTACTGGCATATGTGAGCACAAGTATGAAGTACTTTATCTAATCAGCATGTGTACGCGCATATGTAGTAAGAAATAGTATGAAAATATAATTACAGCTTTAAAAACCGAATAATAATATAATTTTACTACCGCCTGGTGTGTATATATAGAGGAAGCTATATAGAGAGATTATATACGTATGTAAAATATACAGGACCAAAATACCGGCCAATGACTAAACCTTATCAGAGCGAGCGGAGGAAAACAAAACATGTGTGCATGTAATTTAATGCAACAATAAAGTAGAATACTATGGTCGGGCGAATGATAACAGGCTGGATTTAATGTGAAGCTTTATCACTGCAACTCTAGAGAAATTCATGTTTTCCAGCTAACATTATTAGAATATAATGCATTTCAGGTGAAAGCCCTGACAAGCAAAGTGGAAAAGTTGACATTCGTGTAATTGGAAATACCACAAATTAGGAGTAATTAAATTGTTCAGAGTTTATGATGAGCTGTAAATTGTGTCCGCTCTGGAGGATGAAATTATTATTTTTTGTTTTTTTTGTGTTAGAAGAATTATTTAAACATTTTGAATAATTTTATTCTTTTGATTTTGTGATAAAACATCGTATATCTTAATTTTTTATCGGAAAAATCGTTGATGTGGCATATCGATGCCTCATACATTTTTTTCTTTAAACCAAAAAAAAAAACCGAAGCTTTTCAATTATAAACACAAAAATAAAATAAAGTCGAAAATCAAAAGCCTATGAATGAACTGAAAGAATATTTCTTCTCGATTCTCAAAACAAATTCCTTCGACAGATAGAAAATAGAATAATACTACCAAACACCAAAATTCAATGTCACACGCTCTCATCAGCGTGAGATTATTTAAATTTCCAAATAACTTGGTGGTATTAAGAGAACGAGCCTTTTCTTCAAGGTGATTTAGGCAAGTATCTTCCTTGCCTACTAGAAAGAAAAATAAAATTTACAAATTCTTCACGTATCAAACAACTGCCTATAAATATTCGATTTACTTCAATAAAATCTATATGCAAGGCAGAAATCAAATAAAATTTGTTTTACAGCCAACACCTACATACCTAGCGAAATACTAACGTTCCAAACAATATGATAATGTCGAATGTGATCCGTTACATAATCATTATCAGTATGTTCTCTTACTCGTATTCCTGCCTACATTTTCTTTTTTTAATATTATATAATTTCAAATCTACATATTCATGAATGTTGACACGAAAAGAATTTGATGTTGTGATGGATCCTTCATAGTTTTTTTTTGCATTCTATTTATCTTCAAGTTTATTTTTAAGTGCAAGGCGCGAGTAAACTGGATTTTTTGTTGGTTTGAAACTAATGACAAATTAATTGATGCCACTCGATGAAACGTTTTGTATGGGTGATTGCATGAAATTTGGTGTTACTCCTGAATTTATTCAGTAGTTGGTTTTTATATGTTTATTATGAGCAGAACGATTCAACGATATTCAAAACTTTTTTAATTGCCAATCGACTGTAATTCGAAATTTATTTGTTTCATATTTTACTAAAATATTAGATAATCTAAAAAGTATTGAGCCTTTTTTGTCACTAGATGGTGTTCGTTGTCATAGATCGGGCAATACTAATCAGATTGAGTCAAACTGACATGCGTTTGAAGGTGACATTCCAGTCTACAATTTTCATATGGACAGTTCTGTATTTTGTCATTCGTGTCAAAAGTTGTATTCATTTAACAATTTTGTAATATTTTACAACACCACTACAATCAAGGCGAGAATGCATCGCTCAAAATTTTTGGTGTCTGCGGTCAAGATACTTTATCCAAAGCCACAGCCAAGAGATGGTTCGCTCGCTTTCGTTCTGGAAATTTTCATGTCAAAGATGGACCTCGCTCAGGTCGACCAATCACTGACAAAGTCGATGAAATCTTACAAAAAATTGAAGAAGACCGACACATAAGCAGCCATGACATTGCTGAGGAACTGAATATCCATCACCAAACAGTTTTGAACCATCTGCGAAAGGCAGGATACACAAAGAAGTTTGGGTGCTGCATGAATTAACACAGAAAAATTTGATCGCTCGAATTTCCATTTGCGAAATTTGAAATCAAATCATTACGGTTGATGAAAAATGGGTAAGATACGAGAATGTCGTTCGAAAAAGATTATGGTCAAAAAAGGTGAATCATCACAAACGACTTCAAAGTTATGCTGCGTGTATGGTGGGATTGGAAGAGAATCGTTTATCATCAGGTGCTAGTAACTGGCCAAACACTCGATTCGGCTCTTTACTGTCAGCAGTTAACCAGATTGCAACAAGCAATTCAAAAAAAAACCGGCCAGAATTGACCAATAGAAAGGGCAATGTCTTCCATCATGACAATGCCAGACCACACACATCTTTGATGACCCGGCAACAATTGACAGAGCTTGGCGTGGAAGTTTTGATGCATCCACTGTATATACCAGACCTTGCACCATCAGACTACCATTTGTTTCGGTCTCTGCAAAACTTCCTTAATGAAAAGAAATTCACTTCAAAAAGGGAATGTGAAAATCACTTGGCCTAGTTTTTCGCCGATAAACAACAGAAGTTCTACACAGATGGAATAATGGCTCTACCCAAAAAGTGGCAAAAGGTCGTAAATAATAATGAACAATACGTTCTTAAATAAAATCCATTTTAAATAAAAGAAATATACAATCAAAAAATGACCAAAAAAGGCTCAATACTTTTAAGACTTACCAATATCATTTTGTTTCTACGGTTTGGCTATATCCACCCGAAAAAATGATAACATCGCAACGGAACTTCATTATGCGGATACTCTTAAATTATCATACAGTTGTAATACTAGCATTAATCCATTTACTACCTTGATACCAAGGTCGTTCAATTAGCCTTTAGAAAAAAATGTTTGACTTGTTTTTTTTTGTCTTTCAACATAATATTTCAGCTCTACACATTTTCCTTAAAAGTTTTTCCAAATTTTTTAAGCCGTCCAAAAGGTAGTGTTTTGGGAACCTTTACCCGCAAAGCCAGTTCTTCGAGCTTTGAAGTAAGAAAAAGTCATTGGGGGTCAAATCAGGTTGATACGGTAGTTATTATAATAATTAGAACTATGATTGATTGATTTTGGACCTCACAACTCTTCACTCAGCCACTCCAAAAACAACGCATAATACTTTTTTGTGATCGTTTTACTCTTTTCCAAGTAATCGATGCCAATTACTATGCCTACACCACAAAAAACCGTGGCCATAAACTTGCCGCCCGATTTTCACAGTGTTACCTTCTTTATAGCCCGTTTACCTTGAAAAATTCGCTATTTTGGCTATTCTTTTGTTTCTGGGGAGCCGTGGTGCATCCATGTTTTACCAACACTTATGTATCAATGCCGAGAATCCTCAGGATTGCGATGGGAAAGCGCTAAAATAGCCTCGGTGTAAACCAGATAATTGCGATAGATTATCTATAAATGACTTGTGGAAGCCGCGCGTCGGCGCCGACATTGAAACACGATTTATCAGTGAGTGTGTGCGCGCAGAAGGCAGATAACACCAGAAGCAGAGTTTTCCACCAAAACGTGAAGCGATAGAAGAGCGGACGTCAGAAACTGAGTGGTTCAAAATATGAAAGCCTAGAGGAGCGGATGAAATGCAGTGAAACATTTCTGAGTGAGTTTTTTTCTCAGTTGATTTATTCTTGAAAATAATCATTACATTTAATAGAAAAAAATACTTCGTACCTTCTTGTTGAAAACTTAAATCTGTGTATATTATATTATTTTTTCGAGACCACTGCGCCCAACCTTTAGTGTTTTCACTAAGAAATGGATGAAAACGATTGACAGCGAATGCCATTCAGAAACAACTAGAGGAAGTTCTTACTGAGCTGAGAGATACTCACCAACAGCTCAGGAAAATTCAGAATGAGTCACAAAAACAACGCCATAAGAACGAAGAATTAATGGCTAAGCTTTTGGTGAATAGTCTAGAGTCCCAAAGAATAATTATGAAACGCTATAATATTTGTTTCAGTGACAAATGTACATATATATATATTTCGAAAGTAAACGTGCTCTCTAATTCAGTATCTGATTTTTTTTTTTTAAGTTAAGGAGCTACAAGGCTTACATTAATAGTCCTAAAATTTGCTAATTTATGATCGGAAATTCTGATTACTATTACAAATTATCCTTGAAATGTACTGAAAGTAATTAACTCTAAAAAGGTCAATTGTTCTTTTTGGCTTGACATTGTTATTGCTTTACCAATATTCTGTTTAAACTGAATGTTAATTGTTTTACTTTATTTTTTGTTTTTGTTTATTATTTTACAATAACATACTTAAAACAGAAGAGTAACCGTTTCCAATATCCTCATTCAATCTCTGCTCCAATGGTTGTTGCATAATCCTGAGGGTCTCGAACGTATCTAGCTTCCTTATGTCTCGCACCTCCTTAATGATTTCTAGATCTTCCCAATGAACACTTTACTCATCGCAAATGTTTCGCGCAACCGATGGCTGAACGCCTGTTGCCTGTAGTATCATTTTTAGCAATCGCTGACTGTGCTCCCCTGATATGTTCGTTGAAGCGGACTTTCACGCTTCGTTTCATCTGAACAATGTTCACCTTAACGCACTGTTGACAATTGACTTTAAAGACTCCGCGCTTTTCTTGCTTGCTTTTCGCGTCCTTTTATGACATCCAGTTTGCAATGGAGGAAGAAAGTGATTTTGTTTGTGCACTTGACGATTACGTGGAAGTCAAGCACTGTCAAGTTTGATATATTCTGGGAACGTAGGAGCACACAACGGACCATACCAGCTACATCAAATTATTTCTTCCTGCAGAAAATGAAATACTTCCGAACGTGGCTACACCGCACGCGAACTGTACCATTAAACGAGGAAAACCGGAAGAAGGAGGAACTTATTATTGATACAGCAAGAAATAATGGAAACGGTAAGAATGAAAATCTAAAAATGAGTAGAACAAAAGAAACCTCAAGAAGGTTCGAGCCTGGATCCAAGTAGCCGTACGGATAACCTTACGCACATTAGCCAGCTAGTCAACCAGCCCGGATCCAAGCAAACGTACGGATAACCTTACGCACAGCAGCCAACTAGCTAGCCAGCCTATATGCACATCAGCCAGCTAGTCAACTAGCCCAGATCCAAGCAGCGTCACCTGGTTGTACAGCCGCCGATGGTTAGATGGTGGCAATCCAGTCGCCACTCACGTATGTCGGTCGTGGTGGTTGCTGGCGGTGCAAAGAGGTCGTTTGGTTGCCAGTGGTGATTTCGCCCAAATTGTAATGTCCGCACGGTGGTTAAATTGAAATCGCGTTAAATTGCTCGTTCCTGGGCAAAACGCCTTAGAAAACTACTCCATCTTTGTGCTGGAAAGCCCACGCCTAGTGATAGTTGATTTCAATGCCTTTCATAAATCCAGGGGTACTGTGAGAAGCAATAGTGCTAGGGCTGGGCTTAACAGATTTATTACAGCCACTGACGGTAGACTTCATTAGCCAAGTGAACCAAAGTTCTATGGCCGAGCTTCTGGCAACATTCCAGACTTTGGAACCTCGCAAGATTTTCACCATGATATCTGACCAACACCTATTAATTACAGCCATTGACGGTAGACTTCATGTCCAAGCTTCTGGTAATATTCTTGACTTTGGAATCTCGCGAGCTATCCGAACAACGGTACTCGATGAGCTCTATTCTGATCACAAACCGGCGTATACTAAAAGTAAAGATGATTACAAATTGGCAAGCTGTCAAGGATATCCTAGCCTCAGAAAACACACCCAACTGTTAAATTCGGCCACTAATTTCGACGAAAACATTGAAACACATACCAGTAAAATTTTATTTATCCAGGAAAATAATACAGCCCAAACTCGAGTCAGGGAACACAACCCCCATGAACTCCTTCAAAATATTAGGCTCTTGATACGGAAGAGGAATCAACTATGGAGTTGGTTAAAGGTTAAAGTCAAAGCCAACCAGTTAACCAACAAAATACGTGAGCACATCCACGAATTTCGCAACACTATATGGGAAGGGTTTTTACAGAGCCTCAAGCTAAGTGATAATAACTTCTAGCGCCTCTCAAAATGTTTTAGGCTGAAAAAGAAAAAAAAGCGTTCTTCTCATGCATCAAATGTGACAGCACAGATATAGCCAAAGCCTTTGCAAACACTCTCGAGCTACTATTCTGTGAGAACAATTTCTCTGAGGAGAGCCCAGCCCTGAGTTCGAAGATGAAATTGAGTCTTTTGTGTAGAGATTGTTAGCTTCACACACAGCCGACGCTAATGAAATTTATTCACTAGACTTAACCAAAACAAACGGATAGCCCCAGACTTTAACTTTTTGACGAATACCATACTAGAATGGCTACCAGACAACATCTTACATACAAGCCCTGATGGACATCATCTTCCACCCATGCAAATTTCCAAAACGGTAAGAAATGGCAGTTATCATTGTTTACCCTAAATTCGATAGAGACCTTAGTTTCCCGCAAAATTGGCGGCTAAAAAGTCTTGTGGCTTCTCTCTCTAAGCTCATAGAAAAAGCACTTTTGACACAGATGACTGAATATGAGTACATTGAGAACAAGAAAATTATGTTCGAAGAACAATATGCCTTTTGAGCTGGACACTCCACTGAATTCCAGCGAATAAGGGCGGTTCAACATATCAGAAATGGGTGGGATTGCACAAAGTCAACAGGCTTAGTTATGTGCAACATAGCAAAGGCCTTTGACGAATTCTGGCTTGCAGGGCTAATCTTTAAGATGCCGGGATTTTCTATTTCACTACCTTTGATAAAAACAACCAATTTTTTCTACAGGGCAGACGTTTTTGCGTCGAAATTAACGAACTATGCATTATGCGACTGATTCAAGCTGGAGTTCCATAAGGGTCGCCACTCTTCCCAATACTGTACACCCTATACACTGCAGACCTCCCATGTCTGCCCAACAACGTTCAAATTTCCCAATATGCCAATGAAACTTATATATATGACAACTCGCGGCAAGCAGAAGCTTTATATTCAAGTCTGCAACAATCCATCGAAAATCTTTTGGGGTGTTTTCAAAAGTGTTAGTTAAAAATCAACGGTGACAAGATACAAGCCATCTTCATTACAAGAAGACTGCGATAAAAACTTCCCAAACTACAAAAAGACTCAAACTCAATACCATAAAACAGAACAGCAAAATATCTAGGACTGAAATTCCACAATAGACTTACATGGACTGACCACATACGTAACAAGAGATAACATTCTTTAGGTATACTATCCTCCCTGTACCCATCTTAAGCTCAGAAAACTTAACGTTAAAAATAAACTCCTCATCTATAACCAAAGACCTTCTCTTTTTCGCGGCTGTATAGCTTTCTTTCATATCTCGCAATCTAAGAAAAAAGCACTTTAAAGTCTGTAAAACAAGGCTCATAAGAGAATCTTCAGAAGCTCTTGGTACATTAAGAGCATTGATATTCAAAAAGACCTAAAAGTAGACACAATTCATAAATACACATATATACTCAACCGTTCACTAAAACTGTTCGACAGGATAGATGAACACCCTAATAGCACCTTAACCCCTTTAAGGTCAAACAATAACGAAGGGAGACTCAACTACCCTAGCTTTAGGTCAATTACTTTGTAACTAATCAGACTGACAAAAACTAGTTGATTATTTGCTATAGGCCAGTTGGATACAACGATACCCACAGATATAAATGGAGCGAAAGTGCTAAATCACACTAGCTCTATGCAGCCACACACCTCAAACAAATGATTGCATGTATTTTCCACTGTAAGGAAACGTGGTATCCGTCTTGGCAAGATGTTTTCACACCCTATTTTCGTGCAAAAATGACACTTCCGCGGGTCACTCGGAACGATATTCATTTTTTGTGTATGAATATCCACCTTTGAATTCATTAACCCAGTTGTAAACAGTTGCAAAAAATGAGCCATGAACTGTATCCAACTCAGCTTTGATTATTTTCGACGTTAAGCTTTTTGAATACAAGTGTTTAATTACCGCTCGGAACTCACTTTTATCTATTGTTATAGTCAAATGAAACTTTTTTACTTCAATTGACACCAAAAATAAAACAACATACGTCATGGATACAGCTGAAACTCTAAAAACTGACTAGTTAAGAGTGCTGCTTACTGGGGAAAATTCATCACCGATACAACGAGCACCTTCTCTTGGATTTTCGAAGGTCTTATTGCACGAGCCTCGTATCTGACCTGAGGAGAGTCTGGTTGTACTTATTGGTTTTCCGACCCGGTATTTGCTAATCTTTTACCGTATTGTAAGTATGACACAATTTTTTGAAAATGTTATAGACCAGAAGCTCTACCTCTGCCATGCTGGAAGATAGATAGTGTCAAAAAATCACGATGTAGGACGACATCCGGATGAGATGACATGCCTGGCGAGATGTGAAAATACCAGACTGGTTCAATATATTTTCTCCAAGTATTTAAGCAAGGCTACTCTCCTGAGGATTTTATGCGTACTAATGTGGTTATGCTACTAAAGTCACCACAACCGAGCTCCTAAAGGGCATTTCCCCTTCTACCTAATGCTCTATTTTATATCTGCGGTACTACACACAAGGACACAAGTGGGCCAAAAGGTTTCGAGAATCTTGATTGGTTTTAAAGGCTCTTTTGACCACTTAAACTGGCCATCAGTCTTGCATTATAAGTTCCGATTGGTTGCTGACAATTATGGCTTTAAAAAAGCTATTTCTCACGTAAGAATGCATTTTTCCAGGGTTTATGGGACAAACTGCAGGTGCCAATATCGAACCTTAGAATCTTTGGAGCCTTGTTGTTGAAAATCGATTGACAGAGCTCTCTGCTATTTGCAACACATGCACATATTCCAGCGGCGTGCCTAACATTAAATGAAGGTCAAGATGGACCTAGACTGGAAACGAAAACTACATGGTTTATGTGCATGGTGGAATAATGATACAACCAAGTTGGACTAACTGTCGCTTTGCAGAAAATGTCAATGATGCTTCTAAAAGGTGCACTCATCTAGAGTATTCGCTATGGAGGATTTACTTTCATGTTGCACAGAGAATCATTTATAAAATGCGCCTTCTGTCAGCTGTCGTTCCGCAAGCAGTATTTTGATTTCGGGAGCTGCAGAAAAATTAAAAGATTATAAATAACTATGACTCTAAAATCGTCAAATATTTTATTCAGTTTTGACGATCTTGAAGACCAGCTGCATACACAGGAAAATAAAGCTCCAAGTGTACAAATCTGTGATAAGACCTGTGTTATGCTATGGGTGTGAAACATGGACCCTAACCCAAGCACCCTCAAATATATTGAACGCCTTTGAGTGACGGGTTCTGAGGCGAATAATTGGAGCGAAGCTAGACGCGGACCAATGGCGAATTTGATACAACCATGTACAACTCATTTTTGACGAACCGGAGGTCTCAACGCTTATCAGACTGCGGAATGGGCTAGCCGCATGATTCGTATAGACAAACAACGGATATCCAAAAAAGTATTTGTTGGGAGAACTGAAGGCCGGAGACCAGTGGGGAAGCCAAGGAAACGCTGGTCTGACTCGGTCGATGAATACAGTTCTTCGCTGCTCGAATTTCAAAATCGGAGGACGCAGTCAATGGACCAAGACCGTTGGAGGCGCTACTTGCGGGAAGTGAAGGCCCGAGAGGGGCTGTAGTGCTAAGAAGAAGAAAATGACTCTAAAATGAGCATATTTAGCTGATTTTATCGAATGTTAGATTCGAAATGGTTTATGCATGAATATTCCGGCTCAACTAAAATCAGGAAATGAAATGCTTGATAAGCTTTTATTAAGCCACATTTTTCTCTGCCCTATTCAGAACAATTGCTATCTAAAACAAAGTTTTAAGAAGCAAACCACAATCACATTCAATATTTATTCCATCAGATTCAATAAGCTCAAATCCTCTTCGTCGTCGAATCAATTTCATTTCTCATCTAAATTCTAACAATAACTACTTGATAATCGCCTCCCGGAAGAAATCTCGCCACCAGCCACCTCCAATCAAACCACACCAGCTCCAAGGACGAAAAGAAAATACAAGTCTAAAGCAAGAATAAAGTTAAAATGTGAAAACGTGAAAAACGGACAAATGAAAACACAGGTAAGAGTTGTATCAGACTCAACATCATACCAACCTCATGCACATCCACGTCTATTTGAAAATGAAACGGAAAAATCGGAGGATCTAGTTTAGATTGCATGCTCAAGTACAGGAAGAAGCTGTTGAACAAGCATAAGATAAAAATCCGGTGGAAAAGCTCCCGAAAAAAGGTAACACGCGGAAAAGCGGGCAAACGAGAGCGAGAAATACGTGGAAGGGAAAATAAAATAAAATCCCTTTGTAACAGGAAATTAAATTCTTATCAAACAGCTTGAAGGAAATTTCGGCGAATGTTTGGCTGAGGGTAGTTTTAGCAGCAGGTGAATGAATTTTCTCGAAATACCAGTATAGCTGGCATAGATGTGTTTCCGTCAAAAGTAAGAATGTATGTATACAGTTTAAGGGAAAACAGCTGAAGGAGGAGTAAGAGTATACTTCCATTCTCAGCACTCACCATACAAATTGGTTTGAATTGTTATGCATATATACAAACGTATTCGTAAAAGTTTGTAGCTTTTCCTGTGCAAGTTCTTCAAGTGGAAGTAAATTTTCCTGTTACCATTACTACCTTGGCTAGGATCTACCTATCGACGTACTCTCTAGGATGCCTTCTCTTTGCTCAATTCTACTATTCATGTCTATTAGTCTTTCCAATTCCATTATTTCCTAAAACAGTGAAATCAAATAGCGTTTTACAATTGATCTTCACTTTTTCTTGTCTCGTTGGAGTTTTGCCACTTTTTTTCGGTGAAAAGGAACAGGATGTGAATAAGAAGTGACTTTTTTAGTAAAAAGTATTTCTGAAATGTTTACATACAAACCGTTGTTTTTTTAACCATTTTCAAAAGTGTTATCTTTTTATGTCAAACGAACGAGAGCCTTTCAAATATTGTCTTGGTTAGGGAGAATCCTTTTACTCGTATAAGGAAAGAGTTAAGTGGCTGAAATCCTCTCTTAGATTATTTATTCTTCATAATATTATGAGCATCATTCTTGATATTCCTTAGCATCTCAACGTTAAGAGGAATCAAGCAAAAATTTACACATGAGACAATCATTGATTCTTATATTCAAAAGAAGCAAATTAAAATATTGTTTTAGGTCTTTCAGTCATAAGCATACCAAAAAAATTCACCAAACGTGGATATACTGAATCAGGAAATTCTGTAGAAATTTATTATTATCATTCTTAATATTATACGTTCGATGAACGTGCGTCTTACGGTATTTGTAAAAGACCAACATCAATCGCCTTGTGAAGATATTCTCCAAGACTCAGAAAATATTGGCTTGTTCTGAATCATGAATTAACATATTTTGGTTCATTCATGAGAAAGTTTTTGACGAGAAATGATTTGCACTAACGTTGCGTTGGCATGTATAGGGTAGGCCAAATACAAGTTTCTTTTTAAAAATGTAATAAAGTGAAAGAGCCCAACCAAACAAACCTTCCCGTTATTTGTGAAACACAATTTCATTCATATGCCCGCCAGGACTAGCGTGACAGTAGATCATCCTCTCAGCCCAATTTACCAAGACATTATTGATTGTTCCGGGACCTATCTGAGCAATGGTTTGTTGAATATTCAATTTCAGGGCTTGAATCGTTTGTGGATTTTCCGCATAACATCGATCTTTCACAGCGCCCCATAAGAAGAAATCCGACGGGTTCAAATCGAAGCTTCGAGGCGGCCAATTGACGTCCCCAAGGTGGCTGATTACTTGATTTCCGAATTTTGTGCACAAAAAAAATCGATTGTTTGATGAGCGGTATGGCATGGCGCGTCATCCTGTTGAAACCAAAGGTCGGTCAAGTCCAAATCCTCAATCTTCGGCCACAAAAAGTCGGTTATCATGGCTCTGTACCGCTCCCCGTTGACCGACAGCATTTCTAGCCTCATTTTCAAAGAAAAACGGTTTAATGATGCCACCACTCCAGAATCTGCACCACACTTTTACTCGCTGAGGGCACATTGGCTTCTCGACAATCACGTGTGGGTTTTCTAAGCCCTAGATGTGGCAGTTTTGGTTGTTCACATAGCCGCCGAGATGAAAATGTGGCTCATCAGAAAAGATGATTTATTGAGAAAAATCGGCATCCAGTGCGATTTCAATATTTCCGAACGTTGTTCAAGCGTAAATTGATTCATTTCGTTCCGGAAAAGGTTAATGCTAATTCACTAGCATAATTGTGAGCGGAAAGCAGCTGCCAGTGTCAAAATAACATGTGATTTGAAAAGAAACTACTATATTGCCCACCCTATTCGTTTTCATCAGAAGTCCCTGCGATGAGCTATGCGACTAAGCATTAATTTAGGCTGGGAACTAACATGATCTTTGACATTGTATTTACGAGTGCATAGAATGAACTTCCACTGAAAACGTTCAAGCCTACGTTTGCCTTAAATCAGGCTACTATAAAGAATTAAATCTGCTACAAAATCAACCAGTTGAGCTAACTTGATTTTCAACCATATAATTTGCCCGTTGGGGAATTTCTTGCTCGGCCTATATGAATTTCTTTCAGTGAGATTTATATGGAACAAAAAATATTGTTTAGATGCATTTAAGATAGCCAATTTCGTATACGAATTGAACACAGAAAGTTCAACTACAAAAAATTGGTATCTACTCCGATTATCAAACGAAATCACTGCACTTTCAATAAATGATAAGGAAACAATGCCTTACATTTTGGAAAATAGTCTAATTTGTTCAAATATGCAGGGTTAAAAATCAGCGAATGGAAAGCTTATCTCAACCTCAAATGGTATGACTTATGTATGTCATTGAAAAGAGGCTGTTAGTTATTTATTAATGTTTTGCGTAGAATAAATTACATATGAATAGGGAAAATCATTCATAAATACGTTGCTCCACATAAATCATTAATGTAACGCGAAGAACAAATTGTAACAAAGAATCATCTTAGTCATTGAAGGATAATTTTCGATTTTGTAAATATTAAAAATTCTTACAAAAAATGTTGCTTCTACTCTATTTCTGGTTTTATGTGCAATCGCTTCGAAATTTCCTCTACAAAATTCTTGACCATTCCATTTTTTTATCAATCTGATAAAGCCAGATCTGACACCCATATGTCACTGCTCATCCAACTAAAGAATTGCAGTATGTTAGACAATTTGGTGGATGTGCCTTGAATGAAAATGTCGTTGAAGAGGTATCACATACTGTTGAGCTTTCCTGAGCATGTTTTTTACAAGATTGATTTATCTGGTTCTCTGCTATGGTAAGTTCAACTAATATAATAAGACAATCATTCTTCATGTGGATCAACTAAAAGTATTAGCTTTGGAAATTAAAAAGGGTTGACTTGGAGGAATGTTACAAAAACCGAAAAAGTGGCGAAAACGCAATCCGTGTATCATAATTCATCCTGATACTAACAGGTATCCTGATTATTGCTAAGCTTTCAACCATACCAATATTTTGTAATTGGCATACTGTTACGCCGCGGTACTAACCTCAGTCATAGATATTATATATGACAAAGCTCCTGAATCTTGGGTGGTATCATGAGGCTAGCTAGCGCTCAGTGGTGTTGAGGTCCCTTTGAAAATTCTGCCCGTGCTGGGCCACCTAACATACATAAACAACAGCGATGGAGAGGCAGAATTCAAAGCTCTCTGCTATATTTATTACAACTGTCGGTTAAGGCGAATGCTAAGTGGCAGCAAAATTAACAAGTGTGGGTGAATTTGTAGAACCGTTTATTCGAGAATAAGTTTGATTGGGCATACCGCAGCGCGTCGTCTTTAATCGAGATTTGCCAGAATCTTTCCCTCATATGGTGGTGGATTTTTTGGTTATTCAAATGAAGTTGTATTTAAAGTTTTCTTTTTTAATGTACTGAACGCTACATAACTAACATGAAATACAAACAAGTTGGGTAAACAGACCTACGCTCATGTGAGAAGGGTTTTGTACCCAACTTCTCAGAAGTGCAGTCACCAGCAACGAATAAAGTCAAGAAATATGTCAAAGAGATGTGCACGTTCAAAAGAAAATCGATTGTTTCTCTATTTTCAACGGTCGCCATTTTGTTGCAAACCAACAAAAATCACTCAAATCATGAATTCCCATAAATATTTATGTTATTGGCCTTATATGAAAATTTCAATCAGATCAAATCAAAGCTGCAGTGTCTGATTCGATGGAAAGTCCATTTAATACCAAAATCTTGCGTTTTTATTGTTGTAATTGGAGATATTTCAAACGGCTATAACTTCCTTTATATCACTCGATTTTCATCAAACTTACAAAGTCTAAGCGACTTTTACAGGACTACTTAAATCTCGAATTTCGTTCAATTTAAGGGTACCTTTACGATTTTATTGGGGAAAATATGAGATTCAAATATCATACTATTATTAACAAAGTTGAGCGAGCTTTGACTTCTAAGGTATTTGTTGTTGTTGTACTCATAAACACCTAACTCTATATTTTTCAGATTTTTCGAATCACAGGTGTCCAATCGCGAGAGGGGTTACGCACATTTTTCTCTGTATTTCCCCTTCCTGTGAGCCCCTCGAAGCAAAAAGTGTCGAATTAAGACCTGTTTTGAAAAGTTATCATCCAGACCTTTCATTTGATTTTTTTTTTCGGGGGCCACTCCCCTATGTGGGGAGACCCCCCTTAAATACCACATAAAATCTGTTTTTTGTTGAGAGAGCACCACTTTGCAACTGCAAACAAAATTTGATGTTTCTAGCTTAAGTAGTTTCCGAGAAAAAATGCTGTGACACACGGATGGACGGACGGATAGAGGACGCGATTCTAGTAGGGTTTTGTAAAATTATTTTACAAAACCCTAAAAAGCTATTGCAAAAAGAAAGGAAAATATTTGGCCGCAAATGCTAACTTTTAGCTTTTGAGCCAAAATCGAAGAAAACATAGTAGCAATTCTCAATTTAAATTTATTGAATAAGCGAAAAATAATTTTTAAACAGATACTCTTGAACAACCGAAAGCTTGATATTTGAGGAGAGAAGTAGAAATTATTGCCATAATTCTAAACATGTGAATCACGACTCAGGGATAACAACGAAAACATCGAATCCATTTAGGTTTTCTCGTTGAAATATTTTCATCCAACTACATACACGTGGAATGTATGGGGTGTGGAGTTAGTGCGAACCTTAACTCCCTCATGTCTGTGAGTACTTCAGTACCCATCTACCTTCCTGAGCCATTTTCAGTCATTATGTGATTTTAAGAAATAATTTTTACAGTGTCATTTGGAATATTATTGGCAATTTTAATACATCCCTGTTTTGTAAAGTTCAAAGGAATGCCTGGGTACTATTAGTATAGTTGTCAATTGTATCAAAGAGTTTCCTTGTAGATGTCAGCGTTTCTAATGTACCGTGGAATTCTTAAGACCTTTCCAATAATTCTATTTTGGAAGGACTGGGGTGCTTTTTTGTTAGTTTTCGTCGTCTATAGAAAGCAGGACTACCGTACAGTAGCGTCGGTCGTATAATCAGTTTTTATATGAGCATTAGATTTTCAAGGCTGCCTTTTGGATTCAATGAGAAGGTGTGAAGAGGAGAGAAGTCCAATGAATTGCCCTCGTTTGTTTTGTATGTGTTGTTTCCATGTGAATCTTCTGTCGAATGTAAGTCCAAGGTATTTAGCTATTGTTGTCCAGTCAATTGTCTTGTTACCAACGATAAGTCTCTGTGGAGTTTGCCGTTCTTTCCTTGTGATGAATAGTGCCTGTATTTTGTCCGGATTAATCTTAATTTTCCATTTACGAAAGTATTCCACTAAAATATTTATTGATCGTTGCAGCTTTGAAGTGATGACTTTTGCGTGTCATGCTGTATTTAATACACAAGTATCATCAGCATAGAGTGATAGTTTTACTTTTAGAGGTAGAGTGAGAAGGCCAGCAGAAATATATTGTATAGGACTGGTGAGGTGAGCGAGCTCTGGGGAACTCCAACATCAATGGGTCTCAGGCTGGAGAGTTGTTTGTCAATTCTGACACGGAAGGGTCTGCCTTCCAAGAAGGACTCAATAATTTGAGTGAGCTGCGGTGGCATTTTGAATTCCTGCATTTTGAAGATAATTCCTGCATGCCAGACTTCAAAGGCTTTAGCTATGTCAAGCATAACTAGGCCTGTTCAATTCCTTCGATTTAAGCCTGTTCTGATGTGTTGAACCACTCCAATTAACATGAGTTCAGTAGAGTGTTTAGCTTTGAAGCCACATTGTTCTTCCGGTATAATATCTTTGTCAAATAAAACCTCATTGAGTCGATGCAGAATCGCCCTTTCCGCAATTTCCGATAACAATGCGAGGGGACTGATTGATCTCTAGTTTTGTGGAAATTGTGGGTCTTTTCGAGGTTTTGGAAAAACAATAATAACCGCGGATTTCCATATTTTGGGGTACGTTCGCAAACGGGATATTGCATTAATAATGTCAGTCAGTACGAAACTGCGCAGGTCAGTAAGTGTTTGTAAAATATTGTCCGGTAGCCAAGAAATCATTGTGTTTATAATGGTGTCATGTCCAGGTACTTTATATTTGTTGAGTTCTTAATTTTGTACAAGTCCGTTTTTCAATCCTGGGTTCTTGTTGAATGTTATCTCTCAGGAACCTAATGAAAGACGATTCAATTCTTTCTTGAGTTTCAAAGTTGTCCTCGTCTGAAGAATTTTCGCAAAATCGCATTTCTAGAGAATCTGCATAGGCTTCAGCCTTACCGGCATTGTAGAATTGTATCTCATTTGTGCCATTAATAGGTGGTACCACCATTTAACTGTTTAACTGAAAGTATTTGGACATTCCCCAGAAATTACCAAACCCATGCTCGGGACTCTACAAAAAGCTCTCCCATTGCTCTTTTCGGAATACCTTCATTTTATCCCGAATTTCATTTGCCATCCGAGTAACATTTATGAGTAGCATAGGGTCACCTGTATACCAATCCTCCTTTGAACTTGATTCCTTCTGCTTATCAGTTGTTTGATGTTCTGAAGGAGTTCATAAAGATTCGTTTCCCTTCTCGGATTTATGACCGTACGGTCTTCTTTTGCCTTTAAAATTTTCTGAGTTACCTTCTCAATGATGTTATCGATGCAATCGCCCTTTTCAGGTGATTGAAAATTAGTTTCATTGGAATACGCGACTTTAAACGCTTTCAAGTTTGTAGGAAAAGTACTGGTTTGTGGTTCGAAGATAGTTCGTGGAGGGTATTTAAACGAAAGTTTTGTATGAAATCCCGCCAATGTCCAATGCAAAGCCACATTATGATCCATCATGTGTTGGCTCATTGGGGATATGCTGGCTGAAGTGATTAGCTTTGATGAGTTTATTGAGCTTTGTCCCAGCTTATTGCTTCTTAAAACTCCCCATAGGCGGTGTGTGGCATTTAGATTTCCTGCGAGGAAGATAGGGCCTTCAAATGCAGCAAGTACTCTAAGATCATTAAAGAAATTTATATTTGCTGGAGGATTGTAAGCAGAAATCACAATTAACTCTAGAAAATCAGTTTGCACTTTGATCTCTGTGGCCTCTAGTTTTTGAAGTGTGGGTGTATTAATGAGATAATAGCCCCCGTTTTGTCTCACGAGAATGGCCGTATCGCCTTCTCCGGCCGTCATTAGATCACTTCTGTATATAATGTAGTTAAGGATGCGGAATCGTCTTCCAGGCTTCAGAAAGTTTTCTTGGACCATAATGATTTCGAATTGATGATTAAACATAAATTGTTGAAGTTCACCGGTATGCTGAAGCATTGACAACACTTTGAGGTGTAGCGAACATGTTTTAAATCATGTTTGCCACCATCTCTTGGAACATGTTTTAGAATTGTGTCTGTATTTTGACAAAAATTTGGTCCATATTGTGAGGTTGATTTTGTGTGCGTGGTTGTATGGGTTAGGCCGCAACAATCTGCGCAAATGATCTTTTCACGTTCTTTGGATTCCTGGAACAACCCTCGTAGCTTGCTAGATATTTTTCGCCACAGTTGAACCATTTTGGCTACTCCTCAATTTTCTTTGGACAGTCCGAGAAATGATGAAGCGATTCGCGTTTAACGCATCAAGACTGCGTATGACAGTTTATAGAAGAATGTCCAAACTGTCGCCAATTGTGGCACATACCCTGGCCCATACGAGAACGCTGTGCTTCCACGATGCATATAAGGTGGCAAACAGATTTAATATTATAAATATTAGTTTCACATTTTGGGAGGAGAACCTTGACTACCCTAGCACGACCTTCCCTTCATTTCAAAACAGGTCTTAAAATTACCTTAATAGTGTCAAGGGAGGTAGGAGCGCAGGAGAAATTCTACAAAATTTGCATCCACACTTTGCTAGAAAAAATGTGACAACGATACGAAATACAACGACACATACAAGGAAGCAGCTATAGTTTTCCTTATGAGAAATTATCCCATTACATAATTTTTGTTTAAATATTAAAGGACTCTTGCACCTTTCTATCATCCTGATGCAAATTTCGTGGAACACCAGGATAAACATAATTCTAGAGGTTCAGTACAATCATAAATCTTCAATTCTTTGTTAGCTGCAATAAGAGCCGCAAGGAAAACTGAGCGAGGGGTTTTTGGTATCTAAGCTCACATTTGGATGGAAACTAAGTACACTGGTTGAATAAGTACTACACAGGTGAGTCCCCTTTCCAAAGCAGGATATTTTGGCATGTGCTAAACAAAACATCCAAGAGTTATTGTTGCCATAGTAAGAACATCATCGCTGACATTTGAAAATTATGACAGAAGCCAATTTATCCTCTGGTAGCAGCCTGCAAGTATAAGTACTATTTAGCTCGTGCGGAGCCACGTGCATTAAATTAATCTGTTACGGGGTTGCAAAGGAAGGGGAAAAGCATGTTAAGATATTAAATTATCACAAATACATTGTTCATAATTTTAATATACAATAAATAGATATGAAAGAAATTTGATAAAAGATATTATTTTAAATTTTGTATAAAAATTCAGAGATAAATAGTTTTAAAATTTTGCACTACCTTCCAATATCATAAGTCAATTACGATTAAAACAAACTCACTACGGGTATGAATCTTTCTTTAAGAAGTTGAGTTGCCAACAAACAGTTAAATAAATACGAAATTCCATTCCCAATAAAGATAACTTGCTTTTAGAAGCTAAATGGGAGCTATATGTAGGAAAATTATATCGTTTTTCATCTGACATCCATAGGAGAGTAGGATATCAGTTTCATCCGTACATATTGGATGGTCTAAAAAGTATTGAGCCTTTTTGTCACTAGATGGTGTTCGTTGCCATATATTGGGCAATGCTAATCAGATTGAGTCAAACTGACATGCGTTTGAAAGGTGACATTCCAGTCTACAATTTTCAAATGAACAGTTTTGTATTTCGTCATTCGTGTCAAACGTTGTATTCATTTAAAAATGAGTGAAATTTCTGAAAAAAATCGTTATTTTTTACAATATCACTACGATCAAGATGAAAATGCATCGCAGGCTCGTGAAAAAATTTGTGGTGTCTACGGTCAAGGTACTTTATCAAAAGCCTCAGCCAAGAGATGGTTCGCTCGCTTTCGTTCTGGAAATTTTGATGTCAAAGATGCACCTCGCTCAGGTCGACCAATCACTGAAAAAGTCGATCAAATCTTACAAAAAATTGAAGAAAACCGACGCACAAGCAGCCATGACATTTCTAAGGAACTGAATATCCATCACCAAACAGTTTTGAACCATTTGCGTAAGGCTGGATACACAAAGAAGCTCGACGTTTGGGTGCCGCATGAATTAAGACAAAAAAATTTGATCGACCGAATTTCCATTTGCAAAATGCTAATAAACCGCAACGAAATCGTGCCATTTTTTAAGCAAATCGCCACGGGCGATGAAAAATGGATAAGATACGAGAATGTTGTTCAAAAAAGATCGTGGTCAAAAAAAGGTGAATCATCACAAACGACTTCAAAGCCAGAATTGACACCAAGTAATGTTATGCTGTGCGTATGGCAAGATCGGAAGGGAATCGTTTATCATGAGGTGCTAGAACCTGGCTAGACACCCAAATTGGCTCTATGCTGTCAGCAATTAACTAGATTGCAACAAGCAATTCAAAAAAACCGGCCAGAATTGATCAATAGAAAGGGTGTTGTCTTCCATCATGACAATGCCAGACCACACACATCTTTGATGACCCGGCAACAATTGACAGAGCTTGGCGTGGAAGTTTTGATGCATCCACCGTATATACCAGACCTTGCACCATCAGACTACCATTTGTTTCGGTCTCTGCAAAACTTCCGTAATGAAAAGAAATTCACTTCAAAAAGGGAATGTGAAAATCACTTGGCCTAGTTTTTCGCCGATAAACAACAGAAGTTCTACACAGATGGAATAATGGTTCTACCCAAAAAATGGAAAAAGGTCATGGGTAATAATGGACAATATGTATTTAAATAAAATCCATTTTAAATAAAAGAAATATTCAATCGAAAAATGACAAAAATGGCTCAATACTTTTTAGGCTTAACAACATTTTTCACTCTGGTAGACTTTCAAATTTACAACAGTCTTAAAAATTTCTTTTAGAAGGTCAAAGCTTCCACCATCAATGTTTGGCTTTAATGAATGGTTTTTTCTATGTATGTTCTTTTACTATCAACAAACGATTACGCACCACTCAATCAAAATCAACCCTTCAATAAGTGGTTTTTGCCTTAATCTTGAGGCAGAAAATTAGTCCGAAAATTTTTGCATATGCGTAAGATACTCTCAACATTTCACTTCACGTTTACCCCATTCAGTCATCCATCAAAATAACGTTGCATTAAATATTGGATATGGCAGTTACTATTTGATTTTTTAATGATTATATGTCGCCGATGAACACACCAAATCTTCTTAGTTAACAGTATATGAATTGATTTTGAGCATTTTTGCGAATGAGTTGCGATACACATGAACATTTCTCAAAATCTTAAATGCCACGTTTCCATCCCGACCTTTTCATGATCCAAAAACTCTCCATCAAATCAAAATCCTCTTGATTTGAAAAAAAAGTGGTGACTTCTTTAACCTTTATTTTGGTTTTGTCTTTCAGCGACCCTGCACTTGAACTTGAAACCAGTTAAAGTTATTTACATAGGCTGCGACTTCATCAAGCGCACATTTGTAGTGGCTTTATTGGTGCTGTTTCCGTGATGACTGTACCAAGCCAGTGAAAAAGGGGAGGGAACGATGGAAATGAAGTAGAACTGAAGTGAAGCATGGCTGTGTTACAAAGGTCTCGGATCTGAACAGAAAGCAAACTGGAAACAAGAGAAGAAGGAAAAAATATGGGTATGAGCAGAACTGATGAGCCTGATGAACCGAATTACCAAAATTTTGTATCTGATATAACGAATTATGTAAGAAGTGATTAATGCCGCAGAAGAGAAGCCAGAGAGCGGAGAGCCCGGAGGCAACATTGACAAAAGGAAAGATGTACAGGATGTAGAATGGCAAGATGAGAGTAATCTAGGAAAGACAGACCCGAAGGCAAGTTGTTCTGTATGCTGCTCCTAAATGACTCGAAGGGGGAAGTAAAACCAAGCAAAACGAGTGGTGAACTTAGTAGCAAGGACAAGCGGAGACCAGGAGGCATGGTGACTCCCAGGGAGAAGTAGATCGACGTAAGCTTAGTAGAATAGAGAAACTATGGAACAGGAGGCGTTGGGTGACGGGTGGTGCGTGGTGGCTGAAGGGTAAAGTCAAACTAGATGAACGGCGAAAGCCTAGTAGAAAACGAAGACGACAGATCTAGAGGCATGGTGACCAGAAGGGCGACGTGAAACTGAGCAAAAGGAGTGGTTCACCTAATAGTGAGGGGAAGTAGAAACCTGGTGGCGCGGTGGCTAGAAGACAGAGCTGGATAAACGGCATACGTTCATTAGAAGAGGAAACGATGAACCTAGAGGTGTGAAGGGATTAGTAGTGCGTAATGGCTAAAGGGAGAAGTCAAACTGGCCGAGCGGCCTAAGCTTAGTAAAAGAGACAATGGATCTGGATAATGAAGGCTGGAACGGAGAAATAGAGCTGAACAGACAGTGCAAGCTCAGTAGAAAGGGGAAACGAGGGACCTGGTGGTATGAAGGAGAAAAGCTGAATGTCAATAGTCATTGGCCCGTGTTGCATAAAGAGTCAAATAACATTTCGGATAGATAAAGGAGAGGTCGAGAATTGTAGTTCACGACTGCTTTTCTCGAGTCAAAACATATATCAAAGCTAAAACACGGTAGTCAAAGCGCAAGGAGAGTTGCTAAACTCCGAGAGGAGTTTTCAAAACTAGTACCCTTTGGAAAATGACTGTGCCCAAGCATCCGAGGCCAAGCCACCTAGTTTAATACGGGGCATCATAGGCAGGAATAATCAGGCAGAGTGCCACGAAAAGCTGAGCAGAGCTTTGATCTATACCATCTGTTAAACAGAGCTCATGACAGGTTACTTTGACCCTCTGCACGGTGAGGGGTCTAGCCAGACTGAAATGTGACGATTGTTATCGGAACAGTTAGAAAGTACTCGTAGGTTTGAGCATACACCGGTTGTGTTGAGGGTGTCTTAAACGGAGATAAACTAGGACCTCATTCCAATGGGTGAGTGGCGTTGATCGGCGCATTGTACAAATCCAGTCTATTGGTAATTGTGGGGTACGGCCTAAACTACGTTCTTCTCTCTGTTGCTGTTTCACATAGCAGATATATGTTTTCAACCTAACTATTCAATAGCATGTATCCTTAGGTTAATGATAAAAGTTAATTATGGGATACTGAGGTTAAGAGTTCATCTTAAGAAAATAGCATATTCGAAACTAGGTGAATGATGTGCTCGTTTCAGTATCTATACAAAAGCATCAAAATTAGTTTACCACTGGGAACCTATAATGCTACCTCATAGAACAGACCTCTATTTTTTACAATATTTCTTCCTCCCAGAACTCACACCTCACAATCATTCTCGCCTTCGCTTGCAATGAAAATGACAAGCAAATGTTATAAACGCTATCATAGTAATGCTGCATCAGATTAACTCTGCCTTCCTTTATATTTCCTTGCCATACGAGTAGACCGAATAATACATGGGCATCTTAGGAATGAACGTTAAAAAAATTTGCTGACCAATGTTGGAATTTTCAAATATCAAAGCATGATATGTGAGCTCACATACGAGTACATATGAGGCCCAAGATCCCGCTGTTCCATTTCATAGAAGGAATGCGGATACAAATATGATATTCATATATCAAAAACGAAAATGTGTGAAAAAACCACATCATGGAGTGAACAATTTTGATATACTTATAGTAAGAACGAAAAAATGAAAAACCCAGCGAGGGAACGAGCATATGCCTGTCTTATATATTTTGCAAGAGATGGAATGGACTTATGCTGTGAGATTGAATCTAGGGAATCAATCGATCATATTTCACACATGATATGCTAGAGCAGAGTTACCGAATTTTGTAGAATCTTCAACTGTGGCATGGATAACTTGCACCACAAGTATCCAACTCTTACGAAGATTTCAAGGAAATAATTAGAATCATGTGAATGTAACACGATTCCCGAGGATAGCAGCAGAGAAGAAATGATAGTAATAAAGCAAAAGTGAATTTCCTGCATGCTCTTCAAAGTGGCGTCAGGACTCATTTCCCTGGTGGCAACACCATATGTGTAATCTATATTCTAACATTCTCACTTTCCGCTCTATCCTTGCTAGTTTTCCTGGTCGGGTCTTTTAAAGCGAAACCATTCAACTTTCAAGCATATCCCTATGTGTCTTTGACGAGTATATGTATATTTGTTCCATATACTCGTATACATGTAACGGTGAATGCATAAACCTATAATGATATATCGCGTGAAATCCGGGTAAAAGTTTAGCAGATAGCCGAGAAACAAGAAAAGACTGAGGTACTACACATACGCTACGCTCGTACTACGGATGGATATGTGTAGAAGGCAGCCCAGGGATTGTAAGGAGCACAGGGAGTGGAGCATAGGAGACATTCTCGTGCTAACCAAATCCATCTTGTCTTTGAAGTGATTTGATTATGGTGGAAATGATGAAGAATTCAATATGCGGAATGGTATGCATAAAATTTAATGCTGTCAAGGCATTACTTTTCAGGCGAACGATTTTATTCTTTTGATCTTTGGGATTTTCGGTTCGTTCTTTTCGCCATTCGAATTCTTTCGTTCGTGAAGGTCCTGTTTTCTTTTTTATCATTCTTGCTTCTCTGGTGTTCGTATCTTTATCTAATAGTTCTTTTTCTTGATGGAGGAATGGATGAAGAGATTTTTTTTCGTGGATGGTATTCATTCTGTTCGTTTAATGGTTATTTTTGCGAGACTTTATACTCACTCAATTTTCGAAAAGTGCAGGTCTGGTAATTCACAAATCACTGAAATTTGCGTAGCAGTGAAAATTGAGAGGGAAGCTCTCGAATGAAAAATCGTTTCGTTTGTTACAGATTTAATCGCAGAATTGCAGATTTTAATTCTGCCGTTTTTTGTTGACATGTTTTTTAGATGTTCACTAGAGACTTGAAAAACTCTGTTCATGCTCGTATATATGCATTTCAAAAGCGGATTTGACTGACTGCAGCATTTATAAATTCAATCAACCCAGCATAAAGTGAAGCATGAATAAAACAGTGATAATGTTCCTTTAAAATTTCAACAACAATACGTCATTAACTAATTCAAGTAATCAAATGTTAACAAAATTAATCTTATCAAGAGTCCATCGTATTTGCTGGCAGGTATATCGTACGACCCAGCTTAATGAAAAGTTCATAGTTCTGAGAAGTGGAGATATGCCGCGGAATGTTTACAATTTCCCGAAAAACTTTCCATTGAAAATAAACATTAATACATGTACTACTAAATGTTATTTTATTCTACAGATAACAGTTGTAGTCAATTAAATGTACCATATAAGTATCTACACACATGTCTGTCTGTGTTTGATGAATGTGAGGTTTTAATCAAAGATTATTTATAGACTTTTTTTAATTTTTTTTCTGATACCAATGACCGACCCGTCGCTATCATTAAATCAATTATAGTGAGTTGAATTAATAAATCAGCTGTAATAATGCATTGTTAAATGATAGGGAAGTTTTATATGTGTAAATAAATAAATAGATGAATCAACATTTTTCTTTAGCGATACGTTTGTTTTCATTAACACGTGCAATCTCAGTTTCCGGGACTATTGAAAAACATTACGAAATACTTAGAGAATGCTTTAATTTAATTAATTTCTCATAAAGCTCAAAATGTTTCATACACTTTCATTGCTGTATGCTGTATTTTCTAAACAATAAATTTTATTTAAAATTCATTTTTTTAAAGCTTTTCAAGCTCATAAAATTATTCTATTCTATTTATAAATTTCATTGCCATACTAGCCTTGAACGTGACCTTAAGGCTGCATATTCTAATTTTTTTTAATCTGTGCGAGACGTGAATGCATGTGTAAATTTTTATATACCAATATTATGGCTAAATATAACGCGAAAACTCATCTGTAGCTTAAAAATATAAACGGAATTTTGATGCGCGTGTTAGAACTTACTGATAAACGAGTCGCTTAATTATTGAAGACATGTTAATGAGATCAATGTTTTTTTGCACTTAAAATAGAATAAAAACTTAACTTTACCGCTATAACTTTAAGATAAGAATTGTGAAAATATTTTAGATTAAGCCTGAAAGCTATTTTGTATTTAATCTTTATTATGTAAGAGTCAGGTCCACAGGTATCTTACCTTAGAAGGAGTAATTAGAATTGGATCAATTATGATTCCCTTTTCTCTGAATAGGTATGCCTGCCTCAAAGCATTAAGTTAAGAGAATTTACTAATTGGAACAAAAACTAGGAACCCTAAAGAACAGCGAACAGCAGCACGAGCATAGCAGCATCTACAGAGTAGGCTGTTCAGAGTGTGAAAAATGTTTTTGGATCAAATAAACCTAATTTTACAAGCACGTAGGGAAGTAGAAGCAGTAACTAATAAGTTGGGTAGACAGACCTATGTGCATGCCAGAAGGGTTTTGTACCCAACTTGCGATATCAGTCGCCAGTAACGAATAAAGTTAAGAAACATGTCAAAGAGATGTGCACGTTTAAAAGAATATCCATTGTTTTGCTATCTTCTACGGTCGCCACGCCATTCTGTTGCAAACTAAGAAAAATTATGAATTCCAAAAATATTTATGTTCTTTATCTTATTTGTAAATTTCAAGAAGATCAAATCAAAACTGCAGTGTCTGGCTGGATGGTACCAAAATCGTCTGTTATTGTTGTTGTATTTGGAGAAATTTGAATTGGATATAACTTCCGCGTTTATCATTCGATTTTCATCAAACTTACAGAATATGAGGACCTTTAGTAAGACTACTTACATATCGCATTTCATTGAGTTCAAGGGTATCTAAACGATTATATTGAGGCAAATGTGAAATTCGAATATCATACTATTGTTGACAAAGTTTAACGAATTTTGACTTCTGGGGTATTTGTTATTGTTTTACTTGTAAACACCTACCTCCATTATTGTTTTCAGATTTTTAAGATCACAGCTGTCCAACCGCGAGGGGGAGACACACATTTTTCGTGTATTTTCCCTCCCTGTGCGGCCCCTAAAGCAACAAATACCAGTTTAAGCACTGTTTTGAAAAGCTTCATTTGATACCCATATCGCCTATATTTGATGAAACTTTTTTTTCGGTGACCACTCCTCTATATGGGAAGACCCCGTTAAATACCTTATAAAATTTTTTGCAGTTTGAAGAGGGCATCACTGTACACCTATGTACAAAATTTGAAATTTCTTGCTTATATCGTTTGCGAGAAAAATTGGTTGTGGCACACGGATGGATGGTCGGTCGAACGGATAGCCAAGACGTGATTTTAGTAGGTATATGTAAAATTATTTTATAAGCCCCTAAAATAGGAAAAACCAAAAAGAAATCAACGCTAGCAAGACACATTCTAGAAAGTACACATCAAATAATGTGAGACTCCCCGAAATGTAAATCTACTTATATGCAGGATGGAGCAACGTGCCACAGGGCCAAAAACGTCATGAGTTTATTATTTTCAGCAAAAATCAAACTACTATCATGGTTTGGTAGCTTTCCTGGACCTGAACTATGCTGAAAGTGTATGGAGCTTGCTCAAAATAATTGCTTAGTTATCGCCAAATTCTCGTAATACCGTGGCTGATCAGAATTCAAAAATGGTGTAGGTTTGCCAAAACGAGGAGGGCATCAAAACTATGCTGCAATCATGTCTCTGGAGTATGCCTGGAAAAGTTTACGCTGTCATTCCAGTAAAGCGTGGAAATACCACTATTATTTAATAATATAATAGAGCAGTATATATTGACTAATTTTTGTATTGAAGTCGGTCGGTTCTTGTTGTTCGTTTTAAAAGTCAAGCAAGTGTCAAAAATGGAAGTGGTCCTTATTCGACGATCAGAGGCTGTATTGTATTTGTAATTAGGAGATTCAGACTGTCTTGCAACTGATTTTATTTCAGTTAATATAAGAATATTTGAGATTATCCTTCAATAATATGACACTGTGAAGAAAACAGGTTGTTTTCGTAACGTGTGTATGTCCCCTTAAATTGAAAATAAATACTAATCGTGTTCTTATTATTTATTTACTTATTTGACAAAACAAGGTATACATTTTTACATTCTATTAAAACACATATCACAGTTTTTTGTTTTTTTTTAACAATATAAATTTACATTTGCAGTGAAGGATTAGGAACCGAGGAACTTCAATAAATTGGATTTAAATTGGGATCTGAATATGGTTGGGGAATACAGATGGCACATCTTGTTGAAAATTTTGACACACCTATTTATCTACGAGCAAAGGTGAATGTCTCGCAAATCTTACTGGCTCGTTTTAGGTTATTTTTTCGATTAGATATTGGGCTTTAACGGTTCCTCTAAGGACATCAAATGCGAAACAAGAGCATAATGTGGTTCTACGGGAGGCAAGTGGTGTCATATTGAGAAGGGATAGCCGGTTATCGTATGATGGCAAATTATGGAAATTTTTTGAATCATAGAGGGATCTCAGAGCAAACAGTAGGAATTGTTTCTGAACGGACTCAAACCTCGCTGAGTGACCATCAAAGACCGGATTCCAAATGACACAAGCGTATTCCAGAATTGGGCGCACCAATGATATGTATAACGTTTTCGTTACCCACAAGTTCTTAAATTCTTTCACGCGTCGTTTCATGAAACCTAAAAGCTTATTCGCTTTGCAGAGAACCTCATCGTAGTGGAAATAAAAGCGGAGTTTCTTATCCAAGTGAACACCAAGATCTACTACACTATCAACTCTGGAAAGCTCTGTATCATTGAGGTGATAATCAGATAATAAAATTGTACTTTTCCGAGAAAAACTTATCACCTGGCATTTCTCAAAATTCAAATATAGAAGATTTTTGTTAGTTCACTCTAATAGAGTATTTATTTTATCGTACCGGAACAAAGAATCACTTTGGGATGCTATAAAATAAGTGTGGTATATCGGATAACACTTCAAAAAGGTTCGCGATAAAAATTTTGAAGAAAAGTAGTCCGAGGTGACTGACTTGAGGAACACCGGAATAGACATGAATTCCGTTTGACACATATCGCTGAAATTTAACGGTTTGAGCCCAACTTTTGAGATACAAATCCAGCCAATGAAGTAGGAAGCCAGTGATTCCAAATTGATTCAATTTATGGACAAAATCGTATGATTGACACGGTCAAACACTTTACTAAAGTCAGTATAAATTGCGTCGACCTAGTGTCCATTTTCCGTTGCACAAAGGATGTTAGAGCCCAAAACTGTTATGTTGGTGGTTTTGGATAGATTTTTTCTGAACCCATGTTGGTCATTGAGACGCTGTTCAATAAAAGGTGATATTTTGGAACATACTATTTCTCAAATAACTTTGGGGTAGTGGACAGTATGGCAATCCCTCTATAATTTTCAACGGCTCCTTTGCTTTTGTTTTTTTTGGATTGGAGTTAAGTAAGAGGATTTCCAGTATGCTGGGAAGACGCCACTTGATAGCGATTTGTTAAAAATGATGCGAAGAAGTAAAACTAATTGTTCTCTGCATTGAATTAAAACATATGGAGGGAGTAAATCAGGGCCAGGTCCATGATTAAAATCAACAGTTAAAATTGCGTCGAATATGTCACCCTCTGAAACTGAAATTTCTTGAAGTACACGCCCACATTCTGTGTCTAGTGGTGAAAAATTATGGAAATTGTTTGCTGAACAGTAAGCTGATTGAAAATGGTCTGCAAAATAGTTACTGATTTCTTCAGGGAGAGTAGAACTGCAGTCTATAAAGGTCATTTATTTAGGAAAGCCATGAGCTTTGCGCTTAATGTTCACAACTTCAAAAAATTTCT
This sequence comes from Odontomyia ornata, assembly GCA_963969285.1. Lineage (NCBI taxonomy): Eukaryota > Metazoa > Arthropoda > Insecta > Diptera > Stratiomyidae > Odontomyia > Odontomyia ornata. Next base: position 12,940,179 of record OZ017740.1, read on the forward strand.
TGGGGCCTTTGATGATGTTTTCACCTATAACATTCACATATACTTCATAGGCCTCACGCGACTTCAATTGAAATTCTTTTGACAGTTCATCATGCTCTCTTTAAATTTCATCATTCAAATCAGATCTACTTTGCATAATTTTATACAGTTTATTTCTTCTATTCCTTAAAGATCGAAGATCACTATCCAGCCAGGGCTCTGATAATTTGTCCTTTTTCTTGATTTTAGGAACATGTCTTTCAACGGCGTCAAGGATGTGCTGCTAGAATAAATTTACTGGATCATTTATATCTAACGTTGAAAGCATGGCAGTCCAGTCTATATTAAAAATATGCTCTCGTAATCAGCATTGCGAAAATCAAATACAATCAAGTTATTGTACGAAAGATAGCCCAGTCATATTAGGGCTTTCACCTCGGAATGAAAGATAATAAGCTGCAAATTGGTATGAACCTTTGTTTTGTCATTCTAAATGTTGTCTCAAAAGTCACAATCGTTATCGTGTCCGCGTCTCAAGATATTCAAGGTCAAAGGTCACAAAAATCGGTTTTTCGCGAATATCTGGCTTCCTATCGGTTAAATGAGATTTGCATTTATTATAAAAGTTGTAGGCTATAAAATTCCCTACAACTTTTGTTTAAACTTTTTTTTCATACGACCAACCGTTTTGAAGGTAGAGCGCGAAGAGTGCACATCGTACAGTCATATACGGCCTAATGCAAGGTCAAGCGTGAGTTATGGTTATCAGTACGTTATAAAGTCAATTATTTACTTGGAAATTATAATTATTAAACAATGCCTATTATTTATGTACTAACTTTTAATTATTTATATTTAATTAAAGTAAGTAACTTGATTATTTATATATAATTATTCATATTTAACTATTTAAGTATAAAATATTATTAATTCTGGATTATATATTTTAGTTTTATTTTAAGTTAAAATGATAGTAAGAGTATATATTTTACACATATTTTTATTTATTATTAAATACGGCATAATATACATTTATCAAAATGTGAGTTCAAATATCAAAAGTATCTTTGTTGATTTTAATTGTAATGAAATTGGAAATGGAAGCTAATTATCTTCTTCTTGTTCGTCGTCTTCTTCTTCTTGTCGCTCAAAAATGTTCGATTCATTGTCATCATCCTCATTATCTGTCATGTTCATCTCCAAACCTTCCAGAATATCGGGATCATATGTATTTTCTTCATCGGGATTACTTGGATACAGTGAAGCGTTGAGGCAAGCTTGTCCGTTGCACTGGCCGCAAGCTAAAGAACATTGTAGCCCTGATTTTCTGCATCCACAGCGGGAACCACAACCATTTTTGCAATTGCAAAATATTACGTTTAGTAGTTCGGCTGGTGCTGGAGGTAATAACGTTCGTATGGGCTCCAGGATTTCATTTTCAAGCATCCAGCCCCATTCTTTAGGTTCTAAGTCCTTCCCTAACCACGTTTGAATCTGGTAGTAGACACGTTTTATGTGTTGATGAGCTGCTACACTTGTTGGTGGAAGTGTTGACAGTTGTACAGGTTTATTTAGTTTTGTAAATTTGATGAATTGCGTGTAGCGGAAATGATCAATGTTGTCCTCAGATTTTGGAGCATTATATAATGCCAACAAGATGCGCACTCCATTTTCTAATAATGTTTGTTTTGGGCAGTTTTCTTGTTGAAATACTTCCACCAGTTTATCTAAATCAGGAATTTTTTCCAATGCTCTAGTAACAGTTTTTTTTCCTTTTTTAAATAGCGCAGAAGTCGTGTCACAGCCACTGAATGCGTGTAAAAATAAAATGTGCTTTTTAGTACGAGGATATTGGTCAAAACTTTTAGTAGAATATATTTGTGTTTTGACATTGCCTTTGCCAACTTTTTTCAAAAAAATTTCCTGATGATACATAAATAATAGGCATTGTTTAATAATTATAATTTCCAAGTAAATAATTGACTTTATAACGTACTGATAACCATAACTCACGCTTGACCTTGCATTAGGCCGTATATGACTGTACGATGTGCACTCTTCGCGTTCTACCTTCAAAACGGTTGGTCGTATGAAAAAAAAGTTTAAACAAAAGTTGTAGGGAATTTTATAGTCTACAACTTTTATAATAAATGCAAATCTCATTTAACCGATAGGAAGCCAGATATTCGCGAAAAACCGATTTTTGTGACCTTTGACCTTGAATATCTTGAGACGCGGACACGATAACGATTGTGACTTTTGAGACAACATTAAGCATGACAAAACAAAGGTTCATACCAATTTGCAGCTTATTATCTTTTATTCCGAGGTTGACCCCTTTTTTTACCTAATATGACTGGGCTAAGAATGTTTGTAGGTTCAGCAGTGGAAAATTCAACCGAAAGTGCGGAATGGTGGAGGGTGTTTGAGAAAAGATTTTCCACCCCACCGGTTGGATTAACCACTACATCGTCATAGCATTGGTAAAGATAAGATCGAGCCAATTACCATTGCAATTGGGTGCCGGAGTTACTTGCTGTAAATCATTGTAATCACTGTCGTCCAGATGATTGACTGGAAGAAGACGATTATCATTAATTATAAACGTTAATTTGATTTTTAACGCTTAAAAAGAGCAGTGGAAAGATGTAATATCTATATTAACTCATATGGAACATGAATAGAATGTTGTTCCATAGACATACTGCAGCCACTAATGTTTTTCATTTATTGAATCAAGGTTTACTTTTACGTGAAAAACCCCATCCGATGTACAAGGGCTAGTTGGAAACTCATCGAATTCGTTTGGACGTAGCCTCTATTCAGGGTTTCTGGACCGACAATCCAGTGCTCCCAACACATAACGGGCGAATGCTCGAAAAAAATGTGAATAGCTTTTTCTTCCTCTCTGTGGCAAAGCTTGGTCACTGGGGTTTCGTTCTAGACTCCCATTGTCAGGTACTTACACAGCTGACAGTGTCTGGTTACTGTTCTAACTTTATTTCTGCAGAGGGTTAGCATATTTTCAACTCTATATTCCCATGGTTGTTGCAATATGAGTTTGCTGTACCTCTCTCTAGCCCTAAGATATCTCTTAGGTTTTTATAAAGAATTTTTTAAATCGCTTCCTGTCTGTCCGCCTGTCTGTCCGTGTATCACATCACTTTTTCTCGCAAACTACAATAGCTAGAAACATAAGATTTTGTAAGTAGGTGGAAAGTGATGCCCTCTTCAAAGTTTCACCACAAAAAAATTAAAAGGTGTTTAAGGAGGCGTCCCCATATAGGGGAGTGCCCCTCAAAAAAAAAAATCATCAAATGAAGGCGATTTGGGTATCAAATGAAAGGTTTTAATGAGAACTTTTTAAAGCAGATCTTAAAATGGAGAGTTTTCCTCTGAGGGGTGCAAGGGAAGTTACTAATTGGTTCACAAACTATTCTGGCAAAAACACAGTCCTGCTACTTGAACTTGTTTATTTTAACATGCAAGTAGTTCTCATTTATAAAACTAATGAGTCTAGAAAGTATATTTCCTAGATCCGTGTTTAACCTTTCTTGCTGAGGTAGTTTGCAGATGTCAATGCTTCCATAAGCACCAAGTTTAAAAGGGGTTTTTAATCTTTTTATTATTTCTGTATCGTTAATTGATATTTAAATGTTTCGAAACCTGCTGATAGGCCTCGGAATGGATTGAATTCACGGCAATTACCTTGCAAACGAAAAAAAGAACTGTGGCATTGGATCCTGGAATGCAGATCACTCAATTATCCTGGCGCTGTTAACGACCTCTTACAACAGGCCAGTCAATGTAAATTAAAAATACTGGCAGTCCAGGAAACGAATTGGACTAGAAACAACATTCAAGACATGAGATTGCACACAATATTCAAAAGTGGGAAGCCTACTGAAAAAAGAGAATTCGGAGTGGCCTTCATTGTGGATAGGGAGTTCAAACCGCACGTTTTTGATTTTAAGGCAGTCAATGAACGGTTGTTTGCGATCCGTATAAAAGCGAAATTCTTCAAAATCTAGCTGATAAATGTTCACGCCCCGACCGAAGAAAAGGATGAAGAAACAAAGGAAACGTTTTACAATCACCTGGAAAGACTGGTCGACTCATTGCTCACAAACGACACAAAAATTATTCTGGGTGATTTCAACGCTAAGATTGGCAATGACCTATGTTATCGAGGAACGACTGGAGAATATAGCCTCCACGATGAAAGAAATAACAACGGCCAGCACCTGATTGGCTTTGCATGTAGCAGAAATCTAGTCATACGTTCAACTTGCTTCCCGTATTGACGCATTCGTAACATCACCTGGGTATCACCGGATGGCAACACACAAAACCAGATCGATCATGTTCTGATCCAACAAAGTTGGGCCTCGAGCATACTTGACGTCCGTACATACCGAGGAGCAAATTGTAACTCAGATCATTATTTGATCAAATTGACCTATCGATGTCGTATATCAAAGGCATATTCAGCGAAGATCAGCCCGCTACAAAAATTTGACATCAAAAGGCTCCACACAGCGTCTGTGGTCAAAAGTTTCACGGAGACCCTCGACAACCTGCTGGCTCCCATCTTATTAGACGCATCGTTAAAGACGAGTAACGAGCTCTGAATGAAAGTGAAAGTGGCTATAAGGACCGTGGCAGAACAGACGATCGGAAATCAAGCCTGGCGCAGTATTATTAGGGAGTATCAAGGTGGTTTTGGGGCAGGTAGATCAACAACAGACCAATTGTTTACAGTCAAGTAGGTACTTGAAAACCAATGGTGAATTCGATACAACCATGAAGTGTATGAAATGTTTGACGAACCGGAGGTCTCAACAATTGTGAGACTGCGGAAGCTGCAATGGGCTGGACGCATGAATCGTATGGACGAACAACGGATACCCAAGAAGGTATTCGTTGGGAGAACTGAATGCCGGAGGCTAGTGGGGAAACCGAGGAAACGCTGGTCTGACTCGGTCGATGAAGCCAATTTATCACTGCTCGGATTTCGGAATTGGAAGGCACGGTCAATGGACCGAGACAGTTGGAGGAACTATTTTCAGGAAGCGAAGGCCCGAGAGGGTCTGTAGCGCTAAGAAGAAGAAGCATTGATTGTGGATGAGCCTCTTTAATGATGTGTGGTGCGACCGTTGATCTGATACCTGTTGTTACCCTTTTGTACTTTTTTTCCATATTTCCACTTTTTAACGTTCTTTGAAGCGTTTTGTCACCAGTCTCTTCGTTTGGTCGATTCCGGATATTAAGGGCAAGAGATTTGGCAACGTCATGCATGTTCGGAAGAACTTGAGAAGCAGTGTCATGATTTCGATGAGTTGAATTGCAAGCGGAAAAGTGGTCCATCAACACGGAATTTGCTAAAACTCATCAAAAGAAAGTAGGACATTATTTTAATGAAATTTGCAAAGATAATCGACTTCGAGATCTCAAAAGGTTTAAACTGAACACAATTTACCGTATGCTTGATATCGTTATTAACCGATTGAGAGCACGTTTTCCAGGGGTGGATTAAATTGCTCCTAGTTATGTGTACTGTAGCCTACTACTTTGCAAAATTTCAATGGTGATGATTTTTTGGAAAAATATATAACTTCCTTGTTTACCAAAGAAATTCTCAACTTTCGATTGACTTTTAAAAATGAAATAAAAAAGTTACCTTCGATAAGAGAACTTGCAGATTTACTGGTAATAAAAAATCATTTTCTATCTTCAAGCTTTCCTGAAGTGTGTACAGCATTCTTGCGGTTCCTAACCATTCCTGTGACTACGACTAGTACTGGGTGATCATTTTCAAAACTAAAATTAATAAAAACTTATTAAAGGAACTCTATCTATCACGAAAATATGCTTTACTATCAATCGAACATTCCACGGCCATAAATCTGAACTTTGATGCTTTGGTTGACACTTTTGCTGAACAGAAAGCCCAAAAAAGGTGTTCTACATAGTATATTTGGACTAAAACGATATTGTAGTTTTTATCCAATCTTCACGAACTACAGTTTACTCTGAGTAAAATTATTGTGTATGGGCTTTAATTCAATATATTATTCTGACGTACTGAATCTACGTAAAGGTTTTAAGTTTATTTAGTTTTTAGAAAAAAATTGCACAATTCTTAAAATCATACTATTGAATAACTTACTGTTCGAGTCCACAAATTTGTGGCTTTCAATTGCAGTAAACGCAGACTCACAATACTATGAAGCTTAATGATTTTTTTTTCACCAAAACCTATTCGAAATATTGACGCAGCATCATACCATGAACTCGGGTGTTAATTTGAGGACGATCAACTGGATGCAAATTTTAATTTTTGGACAAAAAAAAATAGGTGGTAATAACCACCATGAATTTGAGTTCCTAGAAACTAGACCGAACACTTTTAACATGTCATGCCAAATAAGTCCGCACAACAAAGGATTCCATTAAGTGAGAAACTTTCCATTGAATCAAAAGTAATTCTTCTAATTCCACCTACTCATAATGTCATCTTATCGCGAACAACAGGACAATACCCGTTGTCTTAAACTGAAACAATTTCCACCAGCAACCACCCACGGAAAAGCCCACGTCACTCATCCTTCCATCATCGCTTTTCCGTACTGTTTGTTTTCCTCGATATCTTCCCGCTATCAACACTTAAATACACCATGGTGTCCACTAGTCCTAAAGCTAATTTAGACAATGAAACAAAGGAACGGAGCACAATGAAACAGGATATTTAGATGAAATTCTTAACTTCATTCCGACACGAAAGCTTACTATTTGATATTACTTTCGTTTCTTTGTTTTACTTTATGGATCTGTATTTCGACAAGAGAAAAGAAAACGCTCGCAACACGCAACCCGGTCATTGTGATGATTTTATTGGGGAAAATTTTCTTATGCTTTTCATGTAACACGTGGATGTCATATTTGGCATTGAGAAGGAAACGTTGGAAAGAAGCTTCTTTTTGGTTTGGTATGCCATTATACGTATTTCATTCAGGTTTTGTTGCTTGGTGTCCTGTAGCGTGGGCGCAATAGTTTCGACAGCGATTTCAACCAGGTGAACTGAAGCAACAGGAGGTGAAAGATTAAATTGATAAATGATACGTAATGGGAGTGTTGGTGTACTCATCGAGTCCTGGCGAGCGGTGGTGCTGTTGGCGGAAATTAATGATGACTTTCTTCCAAATTGTTTTATTAGTATTTTATTTAAATTATTCAAATAATACTTCGATAGATTTCCCATGTTGGAAGAATAAGTGCAAAGCGGAAATTATTCCATTAGTGCAACAAGAAAATCCTTTTTCACCGTAGAATTTAAAAGTTGCCAATTTACGAGGAGGAAAACTAAATTACTCACGACTTATTATGAAAATGTATAATGCTGAAATCGTGTCTACAACTTCTTCCATTTTATTCCGCAAAAGTCTGCGCAATATTAATTCCTTTTTAATGGACAAACTTGCTTTTTTATCAACGCTTGGAAACTATTGTCTCCTCGTATTTGCTGCGAAACTTCTGCCTCCCTTGCTTACAGAGTCGCGTATAAGTTGAAAGTTGGAAAAAAATCTATAAAATGAAAATTTAACTAACTTTCCACTGGTAAGAAAATTGTCTTTTCTACTTCGCCAACTTTTCAAAACCAACCGATAACAATAAAGTGAGGATACACTTTTCGCAGTACACTTTTCATTTAGTTCGGAAAAAAGCTACAAATGGATAGACTGACCAGAGTTGGTCGATGGATGTCGACTATTGCATGAACATTTTCCTCCATATTTTCTTTGCCATTCGTTGCTACATAACACCAAATAAATTTTCAGGTTTTCCCTACACTGAATGGTGGGTAGAAGTGTGTATAAACTTTTGCTTTCATCTTTTAAAAGCTTCCCAACAAGTTTTACGTTGAAGCCACACAGCGTAAGGACGAGCGACGGTCACAGAGAGATGAGGATGCAAAGAAAGCGAAGAAGATATTTTTATCTTTCTCGCAAAACTGTCAATGTTGCAAAAAACGGACGACAGCGATGACAATAATGAAGAAAAGGAGCCATTAAGAAAAATAACTTCACCTTGTGTTGGAGTCATAAGACCGCAAGCTTAGCAAAAAGTCCTTGGTAGTGGGCACTGTTGTCCAGGATACAAAAAGTTAAAGGAAAGATGTTGTAAAACTGTTTTATGAATTAAAAGGAAAATGACTGGCTGTTGGGGAAAATGTGATGATCTTAGGAAAAATGTTTAAATTTTTACTGGGAAAGTGCTTTCTATTTGAAGGGGTTTTTAATTTTAGATAAGTTTTCCAGGAAACTATGGTGTACAAAATTGGAAGGTTTAATGAAAAAATAGGTAGCCAACAATTGACAAACTTGAAAAAATATATACTCAGAGGCACATTTAACCGTTCACCCTTGTAAAATTGCACATCGTTGGTTATCGATAATGTCCGTTGATACTACTGACTATGTTTGTTAAAGCGGATAGTTCTGCAATAAATTAAACGGTTTTATCTATTTTTTCTTTTGTTAAGTTGAAGTTTGAGATTCTCACCAGTTGTTTTGTTGCAACGACGAAAAAATTTGTTTTCTAAAGTTTTAATTATATTTTATCGACTAAAACGAAGCGTTGACGTACCGTGATTTTTTCTGCACCAATAAAATGCAACATGACGCAGCTGGGGCAGTCAAGGCTGATGTGTTTCCAGATGCTGGGTTTCGCCAGCATCGGATTGGATAGATGTTTGCATATCCGCGTACCACTGTACAAAATAGTATCTGACGGTACAGACACCGGTTCCTACACAAGAAAACCCGACAAGATCGTGGAAGATGTACATCCGAAAGAGATGACCGCTTCATTATTCCTAACGTTCTTCAAAATTGGTTCAAAATAGCTTCTAAAGCTCGTCACTGCTTGTTTCAGGCACGCAATGTTAGTGTGAGTGTGCGAAGGAGAAGGTTAACAGAGAGGGATTTTGGTACATTTCACCCATCTCGAGTTCCACAACTGACAACAGCTCACAGATGAGCACGACTCGAGTTTACTCTAGCACACTCAAAGTTTACAACGGACCAGTGGAAGGCAGTTCTCTTCTCTGACGAATCAAGAATTGCTTTACGACATCCTGATAGATGTCAGCGTGTCTATAGATACAGTAGCCGCCTTGAATCCCTTGGATTAAGACGAGTACAATCGCAATCGCTAGACTCACTTAATATGGTAAATAACAATTTATTGCAAAAATCGAAACATATCACAGTTCGTCAAACGAAACTAAGCTTGTCTGCTTCGCGACCAAAAGCCAAAGAGAACAGCAGATGAAAAGTCTTCTTGTTACTAGCTGATTGTTTGCCAGATGTGTAAAGTCAAACTTCCTCGAAATGATGTCAACGCCACTCACTGGTGGAAAAAGCTTTTATGATCGGCACAGTACGTCAAGCTGATGTTGGCTTTGACGTCCGACTGTACGTTCTGAGAGGAATGTCATGATGTTGTGCGTTTCCATCTTCTGTAGTATACGCTGGTTTGAGTCATTTGATTGAGACGGTCGCACCTTGTTCCTTTATCTTGATAATGAAAACGTGATCGTTGATTCGTTTAACCACCTCATGTAGTCCTGTGTAGGGTTGCTCGAACGCCTTGACTGCATCGACTCGCAGGAAGACATGATGGTAAGTGTAGAGATCGTTGTATTGAAAAAGACTTTTTTTTTATGTGGTGAACTGTTGGTGTCGATTGAAGGAGTCGCATGTGCTCACGAAATTTCTCGACAAAAAAGGTGAGATCAGCTGACATGTCCTCGTTTGTAAAAAAATTCGCCCGTAACACGTAGCTGTTCGTCGTAAAGTAATTCGGCGGGTGAAGCTCCCAAGTCCTGCTTGAGTGACGTTCGTAATCCTAGTAGAACAGTTGGAAGTAGTTCTTTCCAGGATGTTGGTTGGCTGCACATAAGAGCTGATTTGAAGGTTTGGTACCATCGTACAATCGCACCATTGGACGCAGGATGATGTGGTGTTGTTCTAATTCGTTTTGTTCCGGTCACATTGGTAAGGGCTCAAAAAAGTGCGCTCTCAAATTGAGCGCCTTGGTCGGTTGTCAACGTTTTGGAAGTTCCAAAACGCACAACCCAAGTGTTGTAAAAAGCGTTGGCGACTGTATCCGCAGTCATGTCTTGTAAAGGGACTGCTTCTGGCCACCGTGAAAACCTATCTACCATGGTAAGACAGTATCGATATCCACTCATCAATGGCAGAATGATGATGTCGATGTGTACAAGATCGAAGCTTTCGTTCGGTACGTTTATTGAGATGGGCTTGTTCCTGTTGTGTCGTTGGATTTTTGAGCGTTGACAGTAGATGCAGTTGCGGGCCCATCGTATCGTGTCCTTATGAATGCTGGGCCATACGTACTTTTGGCGCAGTTGGTGAAGGGTGGCCTCGCCGCTCAGGTGAGCGAGTCCGTGAACTGAAGCAAAAGCCTGTTGAGGAAGTTCCGGTGGGACTTAAGGACGAATGTGTCCCGTTGACGTATCGCAGTAAACTGTTGCAGAACCGATTGACAGCTTTTGTAGTTGTAGTCCCGTGTTGTTGCTGTTGTCTAGGAGCACACGAAGCTCATCGTCTTCTTGTTGAGCCTCGGCTAGTTGAGTTGGGTCTAAAGTGAATGGCATGTTGATCGTATTAATTCTAGAGAAGGCGTCGGCTACCAGTTTCTCTGAGCCAGAGATGTAGACTATCTCCATCGTGAACTGAGAGATAAGGTTCAACTGTCTCAATTGTCTCGGATTGGCTTTGTCAAGACTTTGAGCGAATGTGTAGATTAAAGGCTTGTGGTCGGTTTTGATAATAAAATGCTGACCCTTCAGAATATACCTAAAAAACTTGATTGCGGCATAAATTGCTAGTAGTTCGCTATCATACGCGCTGTATTTAGCTTCCGTTGGGCTCAGCTTACGAGAGAAGCCAGTGTTCGCCATCATGCTGTTCTAAGGCTGCTCCGATAGCAATGTCAGATTCATCAGTGACAGTTGAATTTGTGCCTTCTGATCCAGATGGACGAGTAAGGCTGCAGTTACAAGGTCGCGTTGGCACATTTGGAAATTTGATACCATTTGTGGTTTCCAAGGAACTTTGCGATTATCGTTTCTCTTGCTGTTGCTTAAGAAAGCGTTCAATGATGCCTGATGGTGGGCTGAGTATTTTAGACAACCTCTGTTGAAGTTGCAGGCCCCAAGAAATCGACGCAGCTCGACGATGGTCTTAGGTTGCTTGAAGCTAAGCAGTGCAGTGATTCGCTCTTGTGTTGGTTGTAAACCGTTTTTGTTTATCGTGCAGCCCAAATACTCTTATCAGTGTTAATGTGCACGTTATCAGACATGATGATGATATCGTCTATATAGCAGAAAACGAATTCCAGTCCGTAGAGGATGCTGTCTATGTGCCGTTGAAAAATTTGTGTGGCATTTCAAAGACCGAAAGGTGTGGTAACGCCTGTCTTTTTTGATTCCGCTTCTGACATCGGGATCTGATGGTAAGCCCGTTCTAGGTTCAACTTCAAAAATATCGTTTTGTTTTGAAGCCGGTCAGCCACGTCGTGGATATGTGCAATTGGATATCGATGCGGTACTGTCTGAGCGTTAAGGTTCCGATAGTCGCCACAAACTCTCCAGCCCCCGCATTTTTTGGCCACCATATGGATGGGACTGGCCCTTGGACTACCTGATGTACGGCAAATACCCATTTTAAGCATCCGATCGAAATCTGTTCATGCTGCTTTCTGTTTTTTGCCTGTCAGACATCGAGGCCGTTGAAAAACTGGTGGTCCAGTAGTTTCGATGAAATGTGCCACTTGGTTAGCTGGTGCTGATGTGTGTATTGTTGTTGAGGACGTGTCGTGAGTCGTAGGCTGAATGAAAGTTGCTATTGTGGTTGCCTTTGAATGTGTCGTGAACACCCCGAAAACATCAACCAGAGCGATTTGTCCCGGGCTGGAGCAGATAGAATTGTCATCTAATAGCCTTCTGTTTTTTAAATCCATCAAAAGCCCGTAACGTGTCAAGAAGTCCGCCCCGATAATTGCTGTAGAGACATTTGCTACAATAAAATTCCACGCAAATAGACGCTTGAAACCTAAGTGCATCTTCAAGGGTCGTTTACCATATGTGGTAATTGTGGTGTTGTTGACGGCGTATAATGTTTGCATTTGCGGTTGTTGAAGTTGAGCAAAGCGTTTAGGCAGAATCGAATTAGGAAATTTAAGTGTAACTGCTGATCGGCTATGTGTAGTCTGAATTCCGGAATTTGATCTGTATTGTCTACCATTCCGGCGATGGAAGGCAACTGTCTCAGTTTACCCTGATGCTGATTTGCTTGAAACGAGCAAGGCTCCGAGCACCACTTCGCTTTTACGAAAAATCTTTTATGGTAATAGCAAGCCTTGAAGTTAGTTGAAGTGCATTGGCCTCTTGCAGCACCTGTCGAACCGTGCAAATCAAAGAGGTTGAAATTGTTTATTGATTTTGTCATCTGAACGACAACGTTATTAAGCTGACGGTCAATTTTTTCAAGCCGTTTGTTGAGTTCCGACGTATCAAGCGCGCCTGCCTGTGGTTGAGTGGCCTTTGTAGCCAATACGTAAGCCGGAATACTGTTTTCCACTCACTAGCAGCCAAGAAGCACTTGATGCTCACTGGTAGTCGATTCATCCACAATGTTTTGAGAATGTTGTCAGGCAAATCCAAAGGTGCGAAATTTTGCATTTCTCGAAGTAGTTGTGACGGTTGCTTTTCGTTGAGGTCTGCTCCTGTGAGCAACTGGTTTAGCTGTCGCTCCTTAGATTTGGAGAATCTGGTGACAAGATGCCGTTTGAGCGTACCGTATTTGTTCGTGACTGGTGGCGGATAATGTCAGATACTTGCTGCATGATATCGATGTCCAGAGCAGCGATAATTGTGTAATAACGAGCGTTGCCAGTCGTTATTTTGTTGGTGAAAAATTGGGCCTCCGCCTGCACAAACCAAAGCGTCGGTTGGCCTTGCCAAAATGGTGGGCATTTCACGTCTTTGATAGAAGCAACTTCCGCAGATGGTGGAGAGTTTGTTACAGCATCAACCGGTGGCAACAATTTGGGCGAAGATATAATGTCCTTGCTTATTTCATGTAGCATGTCGAGCAACGTGTTATTGTCGCGCCTTGCCGTCGGCGGTGTATGTTGAACGGACATTCCGGTTGTCAAATCCTCAGTCGACATTTTAATGGGTGCTCCCCTAGCCGGGGCTCACATCGATGATAGGGTCACCAGTTGTAGCCGCCTTGAATCCGGTGGATTAAGACGTGCACAATTCAATCGTTAAACTCACTCAATGTGGTAAATAACAATTTAATGCAAAAATCTAAACATATCACAGTTCGTTAAATGAAACTAAACTTGTCTGCTTCGCGACCAAAACTCAAAGAGAACGGTTGATGATTTATGATACTCCACTCGACTGCCTTTAGTTAAAAAACGCTTAAGAGCTACTTCTTTGTAAGGGGGGACACCCCTTAAAAATTTCGAAATGTTTGATAAGACCTAATCTTTTGGGAAACCAGCACTGCTGATCTTTTTACATAGCTTGAGCCTTTCATCTTCTATAGTTTCTTAGGAAACTTGCTGTGTCGCACAGACAGCCGGACGGGTGGATAGACATATGGATAGACAGGTCGTGAAACTAGTAGGTCTTTGGAAAAAAAATTTAAAAAGATCTTACCAAGATAAGAAAATATGTGAATTTACTCTGTCTGTCTGTAAAAAGTCATAAATTATCACTTTGAAATCAAGGGTGATTCTAAATAGCGAACTTTCTTCACCCTAGACTGTGATAATGAAAGTGCAGACATTCACTGGGTCACAGCAAATGAGCATAAAAAAGGAATCAAGACTCAAACAAGTATATATAGCATATCAACCTAGTAGTTAAGCACCTTTGATCAAAAGTGGTTGTCTATACTGAGGATATGTGGTAGGGTACAACTACTTGCATATCTAAAATCACGCAATACATCTAGAGAGGCTATGACAAAAAGAAAATACAATTTGTGGTACTGCGAACAAGGTTACTATGCTCGTTGGCAATTAGAATTTATTCTGTACACATTCACATAGGTAGGTACAAATACCTATAAAATGAGACGGCTAATACGTGCCCTATACAAAACTCTTGACAGTTCAGAACACATTGAAGCACCTCCTCAGTACATGTCTAGACCGAAGCATTGAAAAAAATCAGTTAAAAATAATTTGTTTAAAACAATCTTTTATTTAACAAACTAAACTCCTGTGGCCAACTTATATCCACAGTTAAATTAGCTCGATAGTACCATAAACGTCACCAAACTTACATAAATCCGGTGAATTCCAGCTCAATCAGCATTCCGCAAGTAAAATACATGTACAAAAGCACTAGAAGTTTGATAGCGCCATAAAGTTGCATTATCCCCAAATTTATATAAACAACCCAAATATTAGCTCAACCCGATAACAGAAAGTGGTTAAATTAATTGAAAAGTTTTCAGAAAGATTTCTAAAAGGTAACTTGTACTATCACATGATGTTATCTCGGTTCTTATATGAGCATGCCAAATTTCAGCATAACTGAGCGTAATTAAATCGATAAAAAAGCTAGTGATAAGCTTCTAGAAAAACTCACAAAAGTTATCATGGCACTTACAGTAGTACCCAATAAATCGGCTCAATCGGACGTCGGGAAGGGTTTAAAAATGGGTTTCCAATTCTGACAGACTTACATACAAAGCAAGTTTATGAAAAAGCTTATAGAAGCTCATCGATGCCGGTGGTATCATAACATTGCCTTGTTATGGAACTTACATAAATACGCAGAACATCAGCTCAGTTACGTGTTAGTGGTTGAAAAATAGATTGAAAATTTGACGGTCTTACATACTGTAATGTGACGCCTACGCCCAGGAATCGAAGTGATTCCGATCCCGAACCCTTGTAACCTGCCAGATGGATATGTCCTCGAAGTGCCAGCGGACTTCATCTGTTGTGCGGATATCGTTATGCAGAAAATATTTTTTTTTCTGTCCAAATATTTAGATCCGTGGATATAAATATTCGAAATATAGAATTAATCCAACCCCGGCACATTTCGAGGCATAGCCATCTGGAAATGCCCCTCCACCGTGGCCCTCGAGAAAACTATGCCACTGGCGACAACTGGAGAGGTACATTGCCGCATATGACGTGCCATTCCACACACAGTTGTTTTGTCCGATGTGACAACGGGATGATTTTGGCAGCCACATGTAGGCGCTAAACGTCATCGTAAAGTTCTTCGTGATAATATCCAAGGTATTACAAAACCAGCTATACGTCGTTTGGCGCGACGTGGTGGAGTGAAACGTATTCCCTGTTTAATCTGTGAAGAAACGCGTGGTGTGCTTAAAGAGTTTTTGGAAAACGTTATTCGTGAGGCAGTGACATTCACCGGAGCAGAAACATTAGGAAAGAGGTTAGTTTAGTTAATAACTAAATAGAAAGGTTAGCAATATTTTGTCTGGTCTGCAGCGGAAGGCAGTGTGAACTGAATCGAAACCAGCGATACTGAAAATACCGGGGACACTTCTGCTAAAATAACCAAAGAGAAGAATACCAGTCCCGCCGAAGCCGTCGACCCCGCACCTTCTTCCAGTTCCCACGAAAATACGTCCGAATATACAAGCTTGGACAACATTAGCGAATGTTATTGTTAACGGAGTAAAAAACCCGATGAAAATGAAGTGACGTATATTGTTCACCAATCGAACTATAGCGAGGAAGTGTTTTTAGCTGTTTCTGATGCCTATATAAAATAGCGAGATATATTAACTCGAAGGACGAAAACAAAATGGATTATAAAAATACTAGAAAGTTATGAAAGAGTGAAAGCAGACACAATTCGGATAAATTTCGACACAGTGAAAAAGGACAAGAAAGAACGAATCTTTACGGTTGAAGAAGGATTATGTCAGGAATTAGAGAAATATCTTCGTGGAATTCTTTCCAAGCGACTTCTAAGTGAAATGAATCAAACCTTGTATAAATGTGTAAAATGCTCAACTCAATTTTCTCGTGAGAATACATACAAGAAATCAAGCGTTGACGTTACTTGTCCCGAATGCTCTAGTATTTTCGTTGTTGAACTTCACGAAAAGCTTAGTTCATCGACAAAAGGTTCGCTGCCAAAATACGAGGAACTTCCGGTCATAGCTAGCAATATTTCAACTTTAAATACAGTACCAACTAGTAATTTATCCTCTACAACACAAACAACAGCTACTGCAACCCAATCCAGTGCAACCGGACAACAAAGTGCGGGTGAGAAATATGTAATTGAAGAAAGTGCTTCACATAGCAGTATAGGTTCAGCTGGATCGTTAAACGAATCATCATCGTGTTTAAAAATTACTCAATCAGAAAAATCGTTTGATTCAAATCAAAGTGTCGCGGGTAGTTCGACACCTGATCGTGATATTGATTTCAATTTCAGTAAAAACGGTGAAAGTGATATCGAAATTTTAAGTAATCCCAGTCAAAGTAGCATTGAAGTTCTGGAGCATGCTTATCAAAGCCGAAAAACATCCGAAGAACGTCGTATCTCCAGAGTACCGTCCCTTGATACCATAGAGGATAGTAGTTACAACAATGCTCCTTGCATAACATCAGTTGCCATTAAGAATACTGCACCAGAAATCCGTGTGGAGATAACAAAAGCTCCAGAGGTGCAGCAGGCGTTAGAAAGTAGTAATGCAGTAACACCAGGTGGTGAAACGAAAACTTCTTTAGGGCATATCAGTTTAACCGAAAGCAGTTCGTCGGGTTCTGTTACGGATAGCATTTGTACAGCTTACGAACAGGAGGATAAGTGCGGAACAGCTATTAATTCACCAGAACGTAAATCATCACAAATTCAAAATACAAATGGAAAGGAAATAAGAAGAGAAGATTCAATCATATCGTCTATGTTTGGCGGCTTATTCCAATCAACGAATATTTTAATGTCACGGTCACAAAAACCACCCGAAGATATTATTTGTGATAAATTAAATTCTCCTATACCGATTTTAGTGATGCCGATCTACGAAGACAGGTTGTTTACCTTCAGGTATTTGCACGTCGTTTATTTTATTTTTTTTTTATTTTATTCAGAAATAAGTTGCTGAATGAACAATTAATTTAAACCAAAACTCTGATATAAAAAAAAAAAAAAAATTTCATACAAGAAGAATACTTTACCATTCGTGGTATCAAACAAAATGTATAACGGATTCCCCTATTCATACTAAAAAAAAAAAAAAAAAAACTATAAAAAGATTGGTATATTCAAATGTAAATTGTAAATGTAAATTGTGATCCTCACTTTTCTATTTCGCATAAAGACAGAAGTGGCAAAATAGAGCCTTCATCTTCAAAATTGTTCTAATTTTAATTACAAGTATGTAAGGTTAACAATCAAACGTAAAGGCTAGCGAAATACCTATAAATTATTTGTGGGAAACTATAAAAGTAGAAATTAATCATGATACACCCATGTGAAGTGTTATTGTTATTGCCTGTTTACACGCGTAATTATACATCACGCTTTGTTTAAATTTGGCAGATGCCGTGTAAAGTTCACATGAAATTGCGTGATTTGGGATAGAAAGTTATCAATTGATTGATAAAAATTAAAAAAATATAATTGCAATTATAAAGATAAAAATATGAAGTAATATTTTCCTGAATTTAAGGATAGTTTTATTGAGTTATATGAACTAATATGATAATATTAGATGTATATACGAAAACTGGCATATTTTCGGTATTTAAGGTAATAAAAATAACATGAATTGCTAAGTTAACCCACGACTTTCCTTTTCAGTGACTCTTCTTTTTCAGTGGGAACAGAGAGTGTAGGGTAAGTATGCCGTCGCGAGGGTAGGGTTTCTGCAAATCCGCTGAAGTCGGTTTCGCGTCGCGCGCGGTACGCGGTACCTTTGTTTGTTTCGTCATTTCCTTAGAGTAGCTTCCTTCGATTTAAGTTCGAGTAGCCTATTTTTCGGTACCGCGTCGGTGAATCGGTAACGCGCCTATGGGATTTTGTAGCGTTTTTTTTGATTTGAGATCTGTGGAAAGATCGCATCCAGAACTAACGTAATGTAGGTTTCTCGTTCTGGATGAGTAATTGTTGACGCGTTTGGAAAACGGGCAAGTTCAGGTGACTGAAATATTGTAATTGAGCGTAATCCATTCGGAGACCCGCGACCGAAATCCTCTCCGAACTAGCTGGCCGACAAGCAGTCACCGCATGAATGGGTTACGGTGCACGGATTGGTTGACCTGTTGGTACCATCCGTTGGCACTACTCAGACTTAACGTCTAGAACCGATGAGAGGTCGGTTCCGCGTCGAGTTGAAGGTAGAGAAAATCATTACAAATGGCGCCCAACGTGGGGCCCAAAACATCCTAAGGGGGAAAGAACTTCGCGTCTTCTGACGAGTTGGTCCTTTACGGAGGATGTAAGGTACTTTGGTACTCGAGTCCCACTATCAGGAGCAGTGGAATTGTGTGATACACACTAGAAGTCGCTTCACGTGAGTTGTAGCTTCCGCTCTCCTTTGTTTGATTTTTTTTTTTCGCGACAGAATCCTTCCGATGTGTTGTCCCAGGTTAACCCCTGTAAGGACCTTCTATTTTCTTGATGGAACTGCCAGTCTGATGGGTTTACCTATCAGCATGGACTCTCAAGAAAATAGAAGGCTACCTTGCCTTTATGTCGCGGAAGGATTCTAACTATTTCTTATGCGTGTTAGACGAGTGGTATCGGTTCAACGTTCGATGGCGTATGCTGGAGTTGCGAAGCCCGGAATGCTTCTACGCGTCGGGAATTTTGACCGCGTACAAAGTCGTTACGGTAGCTCTACCACTTGTCTCGTCGAGTCACTTTAACGTAGTTTAGAGACGGTTTTTTGTAATGTATTTGGGTTTAGGGGATATAAATTTTGTAAATCGACCGAAAGCACCCTTTCTTCGGCAGAATACCACGCACTCTCTTTTCCCGTTGGAGGAGTCGACCACTGAAAAGGAAAGGGTATCAAATAAATCTTTTTTTTTCTTCTCATCCAGTATAAATAGCTCGCCACTATCGGCCACTAAACTAAGATTAAGCTTTTGTATTTATATATTAGGGGTATAGTAATAAGTATTATATTTTATATATTTTAATTTTTCCAGCCATATTAGCACCACATTAAACCCACACGATAATGGCAACGAAGCGGACCCCAGAAAAGCGATGGACACGGTCCAAAACGGTCCAACCCGCGAACTGTGGAATCTGTTTCGAGGACGTAGTGGAGGGCGTACACAGCGTGCGATTGGATTGTGGACATTTATTCCATCGTGCCTGTGTACAACAGCTCCTCCTCACGTCAGAACTGTGTCCCTTATGCCGGCGACCCATAGATCGGTCTGCCCTAGACGTCCCCCTCGGAACGCCCCTACCAACGCGTGGAGCAGTGGCGAAAGGAGCTCCAGAAGCCGAGCCGTCACAACCACTCTTAGACCTGCAAGGAGCAGTAGGCGGTGAAGTTCCGGCTGCAAGTGTCGTGTCCGAGGTGACAACCATGCCTTCCGCCCACTCCATTGACACCCTCGTGGCGTTGATGAGGGATATGTCGGAGAGGATTGGCAACCTGGAGGGAAAGATCCAGAACCTCCCGTTGAGCCAACCACCCAGCCGCGTGAGAACTCCGCTTGGCTGGGAGCCAAATCCCAGTGTGGCGATGCCCCACTCCCGACAATCCGAGCAATGGGTCCCACCCCCAAGGAACTCGGGAATGGATCCCAGAGCTCCCGAATACAGACCGCGACACAGTACCGGACCTCCGTTGGTACCTCCAGCCCCCGAGGCAGTTCAGTACCACAGGTCAATCGAGGATGTGATTCCCCCCGGGAACGCATTGGCACCTTTTCGAGACCCGACGCCTCGTATCATGGAGAGTTGGCGCCTGAACTTTACAGGGTTCAACGATATGATATCGGCGGACCGGTTCCTTTTCCGGATTCAGGCGTTGGTATCCAGCACCCTGGGAGGGGATTCCTCGGCCTTCCTCCGGCATGCACATCTTTTGTTCAGCGGCGACGCTGCCGACTGGTACTGGAGCTTTAAAGAGTCAACGCCACGTCCCACTTGGCACTCTTTCAGTGCAGCCTTCCGCAATCGATTTGAGGATGGCTTCACTGAGAGAGAGCTAAGAGAGCAAATAAAGAAACGGAAACAAGGCGCTCACGAACCGTTCGACCAGTACTACACCAGTATAGTGAGATTGAGCACTCGCCTGCGAAATACCATGCCCGAGGACGAATTAGTAGAAATTATCAGAGAGAACATGCGCTGGGATCTCCAGAACAGCCTGCTACATTTTCCCATCAACACCATACAGGGATTGCGCCTCCATGCGCGTAGACAAGAACACTTGGATGAGCGACGAGGTACCTTCCGCCCACAACCTCGCATAACGGTACCAAATCCCCGAAATCATCACACCGCGGAGTTGATGGCAGCGGACCACCTGCTTGCTGATCCAGTACCAGTACCGAGGAGCGGAGCACCACCGGAGCTTGAGGACCCAGCATTGATTGATCGACCCTCCCTTGAAGCACTTACAAGCCCGACGGTCTGTTGGAACTGCCGACAACCGGGACATCGGTTCTACGCATGTCCAGCGGAGCCGACGCTTTTCTGCTACCGCTGCGGGAAGGCCGACACATACGCACCTGACTGTGCAAATTGCAAAGGGCGAAAAAACTTGCCACCGAGTGCCGCGACCACCCGTCGGCACTCCTAGACCCCGGACGAACCAATCCAGACCCCATCACCAGCTATGACCCAGCTCCCAACATGACTCCAACTCTGCTGACTCGCACCGCTAAACACAGTTCTCCCGAAGTTCCACAACCGACGCCGTCCTTCGCCGAGGCCAATGCGCAGGGAAATGATAGCGAGACGAAGGTTCCTTGGCATGTAAAACCTTTTCATGTCAGGTTGCGGAATTATTTGGCTACTCGACAGCGCATCTTCCATGAGGAATTGGCCACAAATGTCCCACCGCGAAGCAAGCGAGCCACGCGTCGGATGCGGAGCTTCTGGAGAAAAGTCAGGCAGTCGAGGAAAGTGTTGAAGGACATATACTTAGACGAATTATTGAGGGATGATGTTCGGCCATATGCGTCAGTACACCTCCTGCAAAAACGAGTGTCAGGCTTAGTAGATACGGGAGCCAGTGTGAATTGCATCTCTGCCGAGTTTGCAGGGGAGGTACTGGCAAAGCACGCGGACCAAATCCGTCATTTCACCTCCTGGTTAAGCACGGCGGACGGAACTCGTCACTCTGTAGTGGGAAAAATTATGACGGATGTCACCTTTAAAGGGGTAACTAAACCTATGGAATTTTTCATTATACCTCAGTTAACCCAGAATCTTTACCTAGGAGTGGATTTCGTTCGAAAATTTAACTTGGCCCCGGCACTATTTTCCGGTTCGACCCTGGAGTCCGTCACCACCGTTCCTGACCAATCTCAACCCACTAACTTAGTACGGCATACACTGGATGTAACTCAGCAACTGCGTCTCGACTCGGCTATATCGGCTTTTCCCTCGCACGAGAAGGAAGGTCTCGGGCGGACTGCCCTGGTGTTCCACACTATAGATGTGGGGGATGCTAAACCCATAAAACAGAGACATTTCGCCATATCTCCGGCGAAGGAAAAATCGTTATATGCCGAAGTGGATCGAATGCTAGCATTAGGCGTAATCGAAGAATCACAGAGCGCGTGGGCTTCCCCAGTCACCTTAGTGGTCAAGCCGAACAAGGTCCGGTTATGCTTAGATGCCAGACGCTTGAACGCCGTCACAGTCAAGGACGCATATCCTCTACCGTTGATCGAAGGCATTTTGAGTCGATTGCCTAAAGCCCATTTCATCACGAGCTTAGACCTCAAGGACGCCTTCTGGCAAATTCCTTTAGACCCCGGTTCAAAGGAGAAAACAGCCTTCACAGTCCCAGGCCGGCCCTTATATCAATTCGTGACCATGCCATTCGGATTGTGTAATGCCCCCCAAACAATGACGCGCCTTATGGACAAGGTGATACCACCTCATTTGCGGCACCAAGTTTTCGTTTACTTGGACGATCTGTTGCTTATAACAGAGACCTTTGACGAACACATCGACCTGCTTCAGGAGGTGGCTCTACACATCCGGAGGGCAAGATTAACCATCAACATAAGGAAGAGCCAGTTCGTGATGACGGAGGTGAAGTATTTAGGTCACATCATTGGGCATGGGCATATCAAGACCGATCCGGAAAAGACTCAAGCGATTGACGTTTTTCCATTACCCAAGTCCACCAAACAATTACGCCGATTCTTAGGTTTATGCGGATGGTACCAGCGTTTTGTACGTGACTATGCCACCATTACCACTCCTTTGACCGACATGCTGCGTAAGGGACGTAAATTCGTATGGGAAGAGCCCAGCTTGCGAGCCTTTGAAGAGCTAAAGAAGAGTCTGACTACGGCCCCCGTACTGCACAGCCCGGACTTTGACAAACCGTTCTCAATCCATTGTGACGCGAGTCAACATGGGGTGGGAGCAGTCTTAGTCCAGGTTGCACAAGACGGCGAGGAGAGACCTATAGCCTTCATGTCTCACAAGTTGAACCCAGCCCAGCGAAATTACACGGTCTCCGAGCAAGAATGTCTAGCCGCGGTGTTGGCAGTGAAACGCTTCCGAGCCTATGTGGAGGGACACACCTTTGAAATCGTTACGGATCACGCTTCTCTGAAATGGCTAATGAGCCAGACTGATCTCAACGGCAGATTGGCCAGGTGGGCACTGAAACTACAGGCATTTGACTTCACAATTCGCCACCGAAAAGGAAGCCAGCATGTAGTCCCCGACACCCTATCCAGAATGTTCGCCCCTGAAGGAGCCGAGTTGGTCCAAGAGGACGACAGCCCCCAATTGATCGATTTGGACCATCCTGCCTTCAAGTCAGCCAGCTACACCCAACTGATTCACACTATCCAGAATCAACTGTCCCAGCTTCCTGAACTGCGGTTGACGGATGGATTTATTTACAAACGGATGGGACACGCCTCCGGAGATCCCATACAAGAAGAAGAACAGTGGAAGTTGTGGGTGCCCGAAGAATTAACCACTGATCTTATCAGGCGGGCTCATGACCACCCATCAAGTGCGCACGGCGGATACGGTCGTACACTTAGGCGGTTGAAAACCTGTTTCTTTTGGCCTAAGATGGCACAACAGATAAAAGCGTACGTAGCCTCTTGTGAGCTATGCAAGTGCACTAAAGCGCCCAACACCATCCTTCGGCCACCCATGGGTAAGGTTGAGGTCCCCGAACGCGTGTTCCAGCGCTTGTACATTGATCTTATCGGTCCTTACCCTCGATCTGCTTCTGGTCACACGGGAGCTGTCGTGGTCCTGGACCAGCTCTCCAAATTCCCTATCATAGAACCACTACGTAACATGCACACTGGACCAATAATCAGCTTTTTGGAGAACCGAGTCTTTCACATGTTTGGAGTTCCGGAGAAACTTGTCTCCGACAATGGGGTCCAGTTCACCTCCAGCAAGTTCCGAGACCTAATGTCCAAATACGGCATCATCCACCAACGGACTGCCGTCTATTCACCACAAGCCAACGCATCCGAACGACTGAATCGTACGCTCATAGCGGCCATTCGCGCCTATGTCCACCCGAATCAGAGGGACTGGGATCGCAAATTGTCCGCCATCACTAGTGCACTGCGCTCGTCGTACCACGCCACGACCGGCATTTCGCCGTATTTTGCAGTGTTCGGCCAGTACATGATCGGGCATGGGAGCGCTTACCGGCTATTGCGGCAGCTGAAATCGCTAGAGGACCCAATCGTGGTTCTAGAACCGCACGAAAAGCTCCAACTTCTGCGAGATCAACTGCGGGAGAAGATTGAAGAAAGTAGACGGATGGGAGAGGAGCGGTACAACTTGCGATCTCATCCTTCTGGCTTTAAGGCCGGCGACGAAATATATCGTCGAAACTTCCGACAGAGCGATGCCACCCGCCATTACAATGCCAAGCTAGACAAGAAATTCGTGAAGTGTCGAGTCATACAAGTCATAAGCCCCACCCGATACCTCATCGCGGACATGACTGGTAGGACCCTGGGAATTTACCACGCAAAAGACCTTAGACGATGAAGTGCAACTAATTCCCACGAGAAACCCCGGCTTATCCCAAATCTCTGCCTAGACGAAGGCCTCCGAATAACACCTGACTTCCTACTATATAGTCACTGTCGAGTCTTCACGAACAGGGTTGTAGCCTATCCTTCGAAACGGATCTTCGACCCGCCACGTCCCTAACCAAGACCTTTTACAAAGGAGACGGGATCGTAATTACTTCGATTTTGGGGGGGGGAATGTGTAATGTGACGCCTACGCCCAGGAATCGAAGTGATTCCGATCCCGAACCCTTGTAACCTGCCAGATGGATATGTCCTCGAAGTGCCAGCGGACTTCATCTGTTGTGCGGATATCGTTATGCAGAAAATATTTTTTTTTCTGTCCAAATATTTAGATCCGTGGATATAAATATTCGAAATATAGAATTAATCCAACCCCGGCACATTTCGAGGCATAGCCATCTGGAAATGCCCCTCCACCGTGGCCCTCGAGAAAACTATGCCACTGGCGACAACTGGAGAGGTACATTGCCGCATATGACGTGCCATTCCACACACAGTTGTTTTGTCCGATGTGACAACGGGATGATTTTGGCAGCCACATGTAGGCGCTAAACGTCATCGTAAAGTTCTTCGTGATAATATCCAAGGTATTACAAAACCAGCTATACGTCGTTTGGCGCGACGTGGTGGAGTGAAACGTATTCCCTGTTTAATCTGTGAAGAAACGCGTGGTGTGCTTAAAGAGTTTTTGGAAAACGTTATTCGTGAGGCAGTGACATTCACCGGAGCAGAAACATTAGGAAAGAGGTTAGTTTAGTTAATAACTAAATAGAAAGGTTAGCAATATTTTGTCTGGTCTGCAGCGGAAGGCAGTGTGAACTGAATCGAAACCAGCGATACTGAAAATACCGGGGACACTTCTGCTAAAATAACCAAAGAGAAGAATACCAGTCCCGCCGAAGCCGTCGACCCCGCACCTTCTTCCAGTTCCCACGAAAATACGTCCGAATATACAAGCTTGGACAACATTAGCGAATGTTATTGTTAACGGAGTAAAAAACCCGATGAAAATGAAGTGACGTATATTGTTCACCAATCGAACTATAGCGAGGAAGTGTTTTTAGCTGTTTCTGATGCCTATATAAAATAGCGAGATATATTAACTCGAAGGACGAAAACAAAATGGATTATAAAAATACTAGAAAGTTATGAAAGAGTGAAAGCAGACACAATTCGGATAAATTTCGACACAGTGAAAAAGGACAAGAAAGAACGAATCTTTACGGTTGAAGAAGGATTATGTCAGGAATTAGAGAAATATCTTCGTGGAATTCTTTCCAAGCGACTTCTAAGTGAAATGAATCAAACCTTGTATAAATGTGTAAAATGCTCAACTCAATTTTCTCGTGAGAATACATACAAGAAATCAAGCGTTGACGTTACTTGTCCCGAATGCTCTAGTATTTTCGTTGTTGAACTTCACGAAAAGCTTAGTTCATCGACAAAAGGTTCGCTGCCAAAATACGAGGAACTTCCGGTCATAGCTAGCAATATTTCAACTTTAAATACAGTACCAACTAGTAATTTATCCTCTACAACACAAACAACAGCTACTGCAACCCAATCCAGTGCAACCGGACAACAAAGTGCGGGTGAGAAATATGTAATTGAAGAAAGTGCTTCACATAGCAGTATAGGTTCAGCTGGATCGTTAAACGAATCATCATCGTGTTTAAAAATTACTCAATCAGAAAAATCGTTTGATTCAAATCAAAGTGTCGCGGGTAGTTCGACACCTGATCGTGATATTGATTTCAATTTCAGTAAAAACGGTGAAAGTGATATCGAAATTTTAAGTAATCCCAGTCAAAGTAGCATTGAAGTTCTGGAGCATGCTTATCAAAGCCGAAAAACATCCGAAGAACGTCGTATCTCCAGAGTACCGTCCCTTGATACCATAGAGGATAGTAGTTACAACAATGCTCCTTGCATAACATCAGTTGCCATTAAGAATACTGCACCAGAAATCCGTGTGGAGATAACAAAAGCTCCAGAGGTGCAGCAGGCGTTAGAAAGTAGTAATGCAGTAACACCAGGTGGTGAAACGAAAACTTCTTTAGGGCATATCAGTTTAACCGAAAGCAGTTCGTCGGGTTCTGTTACGGATAGCATTTGTACAGCTTACGAACAGGAGGATAAGTGCGGAACAGCTATTAATTCACCAGAACGTAAATCATCACAAATTCAAAATACAAATGGAAAGGAAATAAGAAGAGAAGATTCAATCATATCGTCTATGTTTGGCGGCTTATTCCAATCAACGAATATTTTAATGTCACGGTCACAAAAACCACCCGAAGATATTATTTGTGATAAATTAAATTCTCCTATACCGATTTTAGTGATGCCGATCTACGAAGACAGGTTGTTTACCTTCAGGTATTTGCACGTCGTTTATTTTATTTTTTTTTTATTTTATTCAGAAATAAGTTGCTGAATGAACAATTAATTTAAACCAAAACTCTGATATAAAAAAAAAAAAAAAATTTCATACAAGAAGAATACTTTACCATTCGTGGTATCAAACAAAATGTATAACGGATTCCCCTATTCATACTAAAAAAAAAAAAAAAAAAACTATAAAAAGATTGGTATATTCAAATGTAAATTGTAAATGTAAATTGTGATCCTCACTTTTCTATTTCGCATAAAGACAGAAGTGGCAAAATAGAGCCTTCATCTTCAAAATTGTTCTAATTTTAATTACAAGTATGTAAGGTTAACAATCAAACGTAAAGGCTAGCGAAATACCTATAAATTATTTGTGGGAAACTATAAAAGTAGAAATTAATCATGATACACCCATGTGAAGTGTTATTGTTATTGCCTGTTTACACGCGTAATTATACATCACGCTTTGTTTAAATTTGGCAGATGCCGTGTAAAGTTCACATGAAATTGCGTGATTTGGGATAGAAAGTTATCAATTGATTGATAAAAATTAAAAAAATATAATTGCAATTATAAAGATAAAAATATGAAGTAATATTTTCCTGAATTTAAGGATAGTTTTATTGAGTTATATGAACTAATATGATAATATTAGATGTATATACGAAAACTGGCATATTTTCGGTATTTAAGGTAATAAAAATAACATGAATTGCTAAGTTAACCCACGACTTTCCTTTTCAGTGACTCTTCTTTTTCAGTGGGAACAGAGAGTGTAGGGTAAGTATGCCGTCGCGAGGGTAGGGTTTCTGCAAATCCGCTGAAGTCGGTTTCGCGTCGCGCGCGGTACGCGGTACCTTTGTTTGTTTCGTCATTTCCTTAGAGTAGCTTCCTTCGATTTAAGTTCGAGTAGCCTATTTTTCGGTACCGCGTCGGTGAATCGGTAACGCGCCTATGGGATTTTGTAGCGTTTTTTTTGATTTGAGATCTGTGGAAAGATCGCATCCAGAACTAACGTAATGTAGGTTTCTCGTTCTGGATGAGTAATTGTTGACGCGTTTGGAAAACGGGCAAGTTCAGGTGACTGAAATATTGTAATTGAGCGTAATCCATTCGGAGACCCGCGACCGAAATCCTCTCCGAACTAGCTGGCCGACAAGCAGTCACCGCATGAATGGGTTACGGTGCACGGATTGGTTGACCTGTTGGTACCATCCGTTGGCACTACTCAGACTTAACGTCTAGAACCGATGAGAGGTCGGTTCCGCGTCGAGTTGAAGGTAGAGAAAATCATTACAATACAAACAAAGCAAATTAAATGAAAACTTGCAAAAATAGGTTGAATAACACTTTAAAATGACGTATAAAGGAGCTCCGCAGGTTCAGGTCGAACTAAGAGGTTAAAGCTACGGCAAATATATGATCCCAAAAAATTAGGAAATCGTTAAAAAATTCATTGCTTTGATTATTGGAATACTACGGCTAAGCCTAAATATATCATTTATTTCACAAGCTCATTGTTAAAACATTTGAGGCAGTCCATACTCAGTCTTTATCAGACAGAACTACATTCATTCTAAGTATTGATACCATATTCAAAAGATTTGTCATTAAATTCAATTTAAGCAAGTCCTGTTGCATATATTCAGCCTTTCTGATGACATGGTGCTGTCACATTAATGTTAGTGGATCAGGCTAGCCCTCTTTCGTATTTCTTTCATCGGTGATGTGATAAGCTCTAAATTTCATCAGTAAAGCACGAGAGTCTTCTACAGGGAGACGGGAGAGCTCACCTCGGATAGCATAGTCACGGTGACACTTGAATCGGTTGACAAATGGAACCAGGTGGGACATTGCGAGGGTCATCTGAAAAGTTTCGGGCCTTTCAAAGAAAAACACAGTCTCTATACAATTCAACACATTTGGTCAAACGCTTTTCCCAACCCTTCAGACCATCAGAAAAAAATTCTTTAGGTAAACCTAAAAAATACAGCTTTACTGCATCTTCAACCTTCGTATTTGATCCATTGTTTTTTTCCCCACCCAGAAATTTTTTCAAGTTAGGGAACAAAAAAAGTCACTTGGAGCTAGGTCTGGTGAGTAGGGTGGGTGTTGAAGCCATACGAACTTCAATTCTTCCAATTTCGCCATTGAGACCATGCATGTGTGGACTCGCGCATTTTCGTCGATCGCTAACAAACGCGGCACCCATCGCGCGGAAAATTTTCTCATGCATAAATCTTCATGTAAAATCGTATGCACTCATTCAGTTGATATCTCACAAGCCTCAACAATTTCCTTAATGGTTAATCGACGATCTTCCATCACGGTTGTGTGCACTAAACTGACGATACCTTCCGTTGAAACAGTTTTTGGACGTATAGATCGTTCATCGTCAAAAATGCTTGGGCGACCGCGTTTGAACTCGGCCACCCAATGTTTGACAGTTATAAATGAGGGCAACGATTCATCATACACTTTTCTCACTTCCCGAGTTTTTTTTTCCCCTTTCAAAAAGAGGTACTTTATTGCCGCGCAATACTCGATTTCATCCATTATTCTTAACAAATTTCACCTACCAGCTTTGGAAGGGTGCCATGTATTTTGTACTGATTGAAATGACTTAAAATTTTTATGGCAAACATATCTAAAGGACATCTATTGGCTGGCAAGAGAACTTTAGTGTACCATGACTTTTTGCCTTGTAAGGCCGGAAACTTTTCAAATGACTATCGTAGCCTAATTGTTTGCCACATCAAACTTGATTTTTCATTACTCTGTAAATACTCCAGAAGCTTTATTTTTTATGACAACTTAATGCGACACCTCGTTTCCTGATTTACTGCCCGCATCCAAGATTATTTCCAAATTTCATGGGGCAGAGTCTCTAACCAAATGTTAGTTCATACTGAGGCAATAAATTTTTTTAATGAGGTCTAGCTTTTTGTCCTAACAGTCGTTTTTGTTTTGTATTTCCTAAAAAAAAATAATGTTGACTGGAAGCTTACTCCAATTCTCTAGTTTAATATATTATTTCGTCGTTGAAATCGGAAGACTATTTAAATCAACGGAAAATGGATGCAAATGGTTTTAAATGAAAAAATTAACTCATGTCTTTTTCTTTTTTTTTTTCTTAGCACTGCAGCCCCTTTTGGGCCTTCGCTTAGAGATAGTTAGAGTATCTCATTGTCATGATCGAATGTATCGGTACTCCACAAGGTGATATGATACGTTCTGATTTTGAACCAGCACGTATCATAACTGAACGGGCTTACCGTCCGTCCGAAGAATCACTCGAACTAAATCTCGTTGACGCCAACGAAACTCGAACCAGAGACCTTCGGCTTACGGGCTTAGTGCTCTAACCACTAGACCACGCGGACTACTAACTCATCTCTACCTAACCATTAAATCTATATTTCCAAAATAAGCATTAAATGGTCGCCTCAAGCGCCTATTTTTCCAAACATCATTGGCCTTAATTGTTATGCATTTCAATCCTTATCCCCTTGCTTATAAAAAAACCAAAACAAAATCCTTTCTCTAATTCCGAGAAAGCGAAAGGATTGAGCTTAAGATTGTATTGTTCTGATAAATTGTAAACAACGAAAAAATAACGAATCTTTGTCCAAGCTACTCCTTCTTACAAATCTTCTTACTTTGTACGGAATGTTTACCAATATAATATTTTAAGAAAAACACGATTTTACAAAGGTGAGCTCCTTGTAAAAGAATTTCTCATTCCACCAATGAATCCTATTTCTTAGCAATATTGATTTTATCCGTCTTCTCAACACACAGAAAAGATACCTACCAAAGGTGCTTAGTTTTTTTTTCTCGCAAAAAAAAAATCCATCCCCAAAAAGGAATCCCTACATATCCCAGTTGGTTTAATTTAAAACTTTTTTTTCCATACTTTTACCTATAAATTTCTTGGAAAACATAGAAAATTCTTGCAAGAAAAGTTCACAAGGTTATGGAAAGTCCTTTTATTTTGTTGGGCAGTTTATCCTAAACTTGGTATTATCTGCATTCTAGTTCACCCATCGCTAAGGAAATATGTGATGCGTAGCTTTGATATTAGAAGTTTTGTGGTTTAAGCGAGGAACATGTAACAATTGGGCTTGTTTTATTTAAAACTGTTAAAACGAAAGAATAGAGAACGTGCCCACAATGCATACACGCACTTAGGTACAATAGAAAGGATTTTCTTCTTTTTTTTTTTTGAAAGGAAGTATCAGGCAGTAGAGTTGGTTGTAGGAAAACAAACGGATGATAGGATCTGATTCCTGATTGATGACGCTTGATAAAAAGGGAGAACACAATAAATTTATATTAATGTCATGGTAATATTGAAGACATTATTAGTTTAAATTTTATGGAAAAAGATACATTTTAGGAGATGGTACGTGAATATAGTGTACATATTGTAGATGTTATAAACAGTGCTTTGCTGCGTTCTCAGCAAGTATTAATTTATATACTTATTTCGATGTAGTTCAACCCGTTGTGGTATTTTAGACAATCCCATCCAATGAAACTATTGGTACTCGAGAAGGTGGTATCATGATTAATATGTTATTTTCAAATCGCCACCCCTCGTGATTTGATGCATTCAGAATAGACGGTTATCCAAAAAGGACCCTAGGAATTTTTATATTCAGAAAAAATCATACTATTTATTTTATATTTCATCAATTTAATAACGATTACAATGATGTATTACAGGCGATAAATCAATGCGGAATCAAAATTTTCAATGGAATTTTGCTTTATTTGCTGGTCAATTCACTTTTTTCAACTCTAATGTTGTGTTTTTGTCATCAATCATTACTAATTCGTTACCAAAACTCAGCTTTTCAAAAAGCCTTAAATAAGGATATTCAGATGAATTAAATCACATGAATCAGGTGGCCAATTCACACCACCATTCCTTGAAAATATCATAATTCACGAATGATCAACCTCTCTTTTGTTAGAAAAAACTAACTTATGTTGATTCCACGTAGTTTAGTGATCAGAATACTCGCTGCGTCAGCCAAAGGTTTCTGGTTCGAATCCTGTTGGTGGCAACGAGATTTTTGTGAGTGGTTCTTCAGGCAAAGTGTAAGCCCGTTCAGTTATGAAACGTACTGGTTTAAAATCAGAGGGTATTAAAGCTGAGTAGACGGACATACGGTCAAAGCGTGGTACTGACCATTTCACCTGATCAAGATATTGAGATACTCTAAGCAAAGTCCTGAAAGGAGCTATGGTGTTAAAATAAAACAAAGGTTAATTCTATTTAATTTTACCTATAAACGGTCAAAATTCATTCTTTTCTGATGTATACTATTTGCTATAATAAGATCTGTGTTCTTGTTGCAAGAAAAGATTAAAATGCACGTTAAACGGAAATTTTTAAATTAGGCTAATTTTCCTGAAATGTTTCTAGAAATTTATCCCTGCATAAGTGGAAATTTTATTTATTGATAGTCTATTCGAAGCGCTCTTTGTAACAGGTCCCCTCAATCTGCGAAACTTAACATCAAATCTAAAGCATCCAAAAAGCATATCAGAAAAGTTACATTGTCTAACCAAGAAATCGAGTGGATCAAAAGTTTCAAATACTTGGGCGTCACCTTTACCACCAACGGGTTACACCACGAAGAAGCTGAACAAAAACTTACAGTCATAAGAGCATATCTGGCACAAAACTTTGGAGCGGTCTCAACCAGACACATACGTAAATTTAAAAGTCATTAATTAAAACGGTTTTTATCTCTGGAGCGGAAACACTACTGTACCTACCACGAAACGCTACTGCACCTACCATCAAACATAGGGACGGCCGATACCGAATCGATACTTTGGAGAATCGGGTACTTGCTGCTGAAAGACTCGATACTAAGAACTCGATACCCACTCGCTCGATTCTTTCATGGCGATTCTTGTCCCGATTCTTCGCATAACATTTTGATACCCTCGTGATGAAAATTGATTGACTGATTGACGTTTGACGTTGAATGTAAGTAAAGTGTAGTGCAAGTGCAGACATTGAATGTTAATAAAGTTTAGTACAGACGTTGAACCTAAACAAAGTGTAGTGCAGACGCTGAATTGTGAATAAAGTGTAGTGCAGACGTTGAACTTAAATAACGCGTAATGCAAACTGAAAATGTCGCCACAAACGGCGAAATCAAGTATTGTTTGGCAGCATATTACGAATGTTAGTGCTGACGCAGTACAGTGCAAGCATTGTTTCAAGCACCTTAAAAAGTGTGGAAATATTTCCAATTTTTGGAAGCATTTGAAAGGAAAGCATAACATTTTGAAGCCACAAAATGAGACCGCCGAATACACTGCTTGGGAGATTTTGGACGCCGACAGCAGTCTCGTAAGTAAAATGAATTTACAATAAGTTGATTCTTATGAAGTGCTAACAATGGGATGGGACGTGTTTGGCTGAACTCCGCAGAGTTGATTCCACCACATTTTGCAAATGCGTCGTTGGATGCCATGGAGCCATCTAGTTGATGGTACTATTTTATAAATTTTTTGAGTGTTTGATAATATGTCTTTTTTCGTTACCTGCTTCACTACTATTGCAGCTCAGCATTAATGAAAGCCCAGGGGAATCTCGCTCGTCATCAGCAAGCACTAGCAGACCCAATTCTGCTCTTTCGTTCTCCGCATACCCATCCGTAATGTCACAATCAACTTCACCACCAACTTCGCCACATTCAGTTACGCTACAACGACCATCCTCACTGCCCGGAATTTGCAGAACTTGCGGTTGTTCCTGTGCGACCCCTCACAAATGGCAGCGGACTATATCAAACAGCTTTGGGCAGCAAAGATCTTTTGAAGGTTAACTTTTTGAAATTTCATTCGGCTGCGTCCCTACCAGATGGTTTCTTTTTATAGATGGAGGCACTAGATCAGCTGAGTTGAGAAATGCTATGCTGTTCATGGCGTGCAAAGACCGGCTGCCGTTGACCACACCTGAGAAACCAGGATTTCAGTACTTCTGCCAGAAGGCCGCTCCGTTATGGAAGCCCCCCAGCCGCCAAACAACAACCCGGCTAATGGAAGACGAATCTGTCAGCTTGCTCGTGAAAGAAGCTCTGTGCAAGCCGAACTCCATATGCCTCACTGCAGACTGTTGGACTGAGATTCATACAACTAACAGCTATCTTGGATGCACTGCTCACTATCTGAAAGGTAATTTATGTATTAATTGATTGATTGATTAATTTCATAAGCAATATGCAAATGTTTTATGATTTTATTTTTGATTTTCTTAATCCTGAAAGGAATTGAAATGGAATCTTGCATTTTGGGCTTTACTCATCTGACGCAAAGGCACACCACCTCTTACCTTGCTCAAACTTTAGAAGATATTTTAGTGCAGTGGGGTATTGAAAATGAAAAAGTCAGTATGGTTGTAACGGATAGTGCTGAAAATATAAAGCAAGCAGTGAGACAGGTTTTTGGTATCAACCGTCACAATCCATACTTTGATCATATGTCAAACCGAATTCCACAAACCGCATTTGAAACTCATGAGGTTTCTGTCCAAAGTACCCTGACTGATGGAACAAATGAAATTATTAAGGAAAAAGTGGAGAATGTTCTCGGAGTCACGGATCTTCTTAAAAAAGTCAAGATCATTGTGACATTTTCAAGGCACAGCTATAACTTTAGCAACCACTTGAAAGAATTGCAAATGGAGAGAGGAAAAAGTGAAGG
This sequence comes from Odontomyia ornata, assembly GCA_963969285.1. Classification (NCBI taxonomy): domain Eukaryota; kingdom Metazoa; phylum Arthropoda; class Insecta; order Diptera; family Stratiomyidae; genus Odontomyia; species Odontomyia ornata. Next base: position 12,974,625 of record OZ017740.1, read on the forward strand.
AACATGCCTTCGCCTCATTCAAGAAGTTTCCACAAGGTGGAGCTCAAAATATGAGTTACTATCCAGGTTTTTAGAGCTGTCAGATATTGTGAGCCTGGCCGCCACTAGGTTTTCGGAGATTGTCATGCTGAATGGAGCAGAGCTAGCAGCTCTGCGAATAGTCATGAAGCTTCTGCAGCCATTTGCTAAAGCGACCAGTGAACTCTCTGCAGAAAAGTCAACAACACTCAGCAAGGTCATACCAGTTACTCACATCCTGCGTGAGGTGAGTATTTTCTATTTTTGTGCCAGATGTCTCGTATTGAAATTTATTTTATGTTTCTGGATAGAAAATGCATGCAGTGGTGGTACCTGTGGGCAATATGACCGCTGCAAATTTAAAGCAATATTTGCTATCTGAACTTGAAAGGCACTTTGGTAGCATTGAAAAAAATAGGAACATGGCGGTCGCAACGATTCTTGACCCCCGTTTCAAGAAGCATTATTTTCGAAGTGCTCAGTGCATCGCAGATGTGCTCACTTAAATTTCTGATGAAGTAATGTTTATCGCTTTGGTTGAAGGCTATATTTTTGCTTATACTGCAGCTTTTTTCTATTAATATAGTGTTTTTTTTCTATTGATACAGCTGTTACTTTATAAATAATGAGAATATTTTTTTTCTTTCCATTAGACAAAAAAAATTATGAAAACAGCAGCAGCTACCAGTGCTGCAGCTCGGCAAGAGAGAGAATTCGAGGCTGGTCATGAGGAGACTCCTGATGATCTCTGGGGCGATCACGAAGAGGTTGTACGCCAGAGTGAGATGGCGGTTGGAGATGACTTCCCTGGTGGCTATCCTGTTGAACTGCGACAGTACCTCAACAAGCCTCTCCACAGTGTGCGAGCGAACCCTTTTGAAGTGTGGCAGTCTTTGCAGGGAGAGTACCCGAATTTATATCCCATTGCCTGTCGGTTTCTCTCCATGATGGCTACGTCTTGCCCAATTGAAAGACTCTTCTCTGGCGCCGGTTTAATTATAACGGAGAACCGAACCCGCACGACTGCCAACCACCTCCACCAAGAAACTTTCTTGGCGGCAACATCTCTTGCAGTGTGGAAAACAGCTTCAAAGATTCGATAATTTTTCGACTTTCTTATCAGTTCTAAAAGTTAAACATGTGCTCTTAATTTATTTCTTAATTTTATTTCGCTTGATTGCTCTGATTTTTAACTACCTTTAAGCTTCGATTTTGTACAAGCATTTTATGCGTCAAACATCTTGCATGCCGTAAATTCTTCTTCTTTAACTTTAATTTGAAAGAATCGAGTCGATGTTTTTCATGTGACATATCGATACCACGATACCTTCCTTTTCAGGCAGACTCGATACTGAGGAATCAATTCCTTCGTTGGTATCGGCCATCCCTAATCAAACATGCCACACTACGCCATCCAAAGAGAACTCTGCCTGGAACATATGGAACTGGATGTCATACGAAAATCACTCAGACTATACCTGAAGCTAATCTTGATCGCAGATAACAGAACTCTCAAACAATGCCTGATGCTACATAAAAACGAACGCGACAGTGGAAAGTACAACAACTGGCTTGGCAGAATTAAAGAGCACAAATTTTAGGATAATCTTGAAAGACATTGGGTGGATCCTTTTAAATACAAGGACAACACATGGAACCTAATTATTTACTCTCACCACACCCTCTACATGAAAAAGAAACAGAACGAATTCAAAATTCCCACTCCCTCACCATAAATACAGCGATAGCAAATAACACCACTTTCCATGCAACCTCTGGCTCGTTGAACGTCATATTTTTGTGCTACCTCATAATTTAATCTTTTTATCTCTTTAAACCAAATTAAACTTTTTAAACGTAATTTCCGGCTATGAAGTGCTTTTAAGACATTCTGGGTGCTCGTGTTTTGCCCTGCATAGTACGTTTTTAAGTGCTAAAACATTGAAGTATTTTTATCTTCCTTGCTTCATTTGTTTAAACAGCAATTCGAAATATAGTTTAACCCTACGAGTCTGAAATATTTAACTTTTACGAATTTTGGAAAGTAATATCAATTAATTAATTCAAAATTTAAAAATTAATTGAATTAAATCATTAGAAATTCAATAAAGGTAATAACTATAATTAAATAAAGACATTGATCAAAAACTAAGTAAAGTCAATAATCAAAAGTCATTGTAAACTGTAAACTAAAAATTCGCAGTATGTTGTGCAGTGCCGTTAAATGCATTGATTCAATCAATAAAACCCCTTTGGTCCTTTGCTTTGGCGATTGTGAGCTTTCACACCATTCGGCATGTATTAACCTTAAAGGTTCTGCCGCCGACCTGCTTAATAAGGCTGGTAGCGGAGTGTACTGGTACTGTGATTATTGTAGGAGATATTCTTTGAAAGCGTATGTTTCTAGTCTGCAATTAGCTGAAAAAATAATCAGATCGCTAGCAGAAGAGCTTAAACAGCTTCAAGCTAAGTGCTCAAATGCATGTCTGGAATTTGAGACCCTGTCCAGATTTACAGAAAACTCTGGCTTCAGTGAATATCGCTGATGAAAATAACCAGACGCAATTATTTACGCCGACAGCACAGCAGGAATGTATCAGGGGCTCAAATACGCCTGTACAAACACCTTACATCCTAACTCGAAGTAAATCGCTGGCAAAGTTATCGGCTCTCAAAACCCCGAATCATGCTGCTTGTTCTAGGACTACTACGTCGTGTTCAAGTTCTCCCAGCACCAATAAAGTCACAACACATTCATATCTGGAAAAAGTACCTTTGCTCTCTCTTTCATGTCGCTTAAAAAACAATACAATCCCAAACACAAATAGTCTTAAGATACTAGATCATAAAGATAGTCTTGTGGAAGCGGAGGATCGAGCGATAGTGCTGATGGAAAGTGAATCTGAGAAGTCAAATTAGACAAAGAAAGAAAGTGAGTTCCGTGTAGCAGTGCGGACATAAAAAACTTAATAGTCAAAGTGAATGTAGCACGAAACCGTGAGAAGCAAGAAGAGGGGACCTCTGAAGACGACTAGTGGAAAGTGTGAGAGCCGAAAAGAACTGATGCGTTCCAAACATATATTTCTGGGTGATTTAATTTTCAAAATAGTACAACTAGTGACGAACGATATTGACTAAGTATTAATTATGGTTTCAATATTTATAAGAAATACTTAGAAACTCAAAATTCCCACACTACATATATTTTTTCGTAATCTTGGTATCCAACCTTTGATGTTTCTGCTAAGGGATGGATGAAAAGGATCGACAGATGGCACTTTTGATTGTAAGTGAGATTCAAAAGCAATTGAAGGAAGTTCTCACTGAGCTGAGGCAAACACACAATGGCTCAGAAAGACTCAAAATGAGTTGAAAGAGCAACTTCAGAAAAATGACGAGCTTATGGCTAAGCTTTTGGTGCATAGTTGTGATTCACTAAAACCAAAATCCTCCAGAAAGAGGAAAACTATAGGCTCACCAGCCCTCAGAACTGGATCATCTTCGAAAGAAGCTACAGAGTTTGGATATGGTGGAGTCAAACGAAAATTTGCAAGATTTTTCGGCTCTGGCACCTCCAAAACGCACCGTTTATTTCCCAAAAACAGCAATCAAAAAAGCCTAACATATTTTCCTCCCTATAACATCGAAATCGATCTCAACTACCAAACAGAGTGAACCAAAAATATAATTGGATGTTCCCTAAAACTGTCCCCATTATCCTCCGCAAACCGGAGAAATAGACAAAGCTGGCGGTGCTTATATATCAAGTACGACTCTGCCAAACGCGTTTATCTGGGCATCCAGATTATACCTCAATGTTCCCCAGATCACAGAAAAATAACTAAGTTATCAACTGAGCATAAATGACAGTATCACGAGTAATTCCACCCTAAAGATAAAAAAACTGACCGTGATAATTCGCGGTCTTCGTGGACTATCAGTGGAAGAAATTAAAGAAGATTTTCAGCAGCTAGGCTTCCATTCTATTGAAGTCTACAATATCAGACCTATCTGCCAAGTCGAATCAATGAAACCACGTAGCGGGCAGGCTATGTGTCATAACTGCCAACGATTTGGCCACTTATCGAGCAACTTTCACGCTCAAGCTCACTGTGTAAAGTGCGACAGCTTTCATCACTTCACACACTGCAAAAAAAAATTACGGAAAAACCCAAATGCATCAAGTGTGGAGGAGAACACCCCGCCGACTACGGGGGACGTTCCAAAAATCCGAAAAATGTCAGGAAAACATTTGCGCGAATCGCCACCCAAAACAAGCAACAACCCAGTGTGAACTTCCCGAAACCAAATACCAACAGAACCCCTACAGCTCCGTCCCAGCCACAATCCACATTCACTCCACCAACTATGGAGCGCTTTTTCATCAAAATTTAGTCACAGATGCAACTAACGATGCAAAAAATGATGGCCACAATGTTGCAGGGCTTATTTGCGCCAAAAAACGTTATTAAAAACACCCAATGACTTCCCCATGAATCACATTTCAATACTCACGTGGAATGCAAACTCCCTGAAAGAAAGGACTGATGAGTTTAAGCAGTTTAAAGTGCACCAAAAATTTGACACTATACGCATCCAGGAAACCTTTTTAAAGCCGGGAATGCACATCCCATTCCTTAACTATTATTTGCACAGAAATGATAGATTAACAGGAAGGGGAAGTGGAATGGCCATTCTTGTGAGAAGAAATGTAAGTCACTATCTGATTCAAACCCCACAGCTACAACGCGTAGAGGCGACAGTAATAAAAATAAAAACAAGCTTGGATGAATTTTTGGTCATGTGACTGTACAACCCCCTCAAAGTGAGACTTTCTATCAAGATCCAAGCTCCTTCTTCGAGCTGAAAGGCCCACTTTTGGTAATAGGTGAATTCCACGCCTATCATAATTCCTAGGGTGTTGTGAAAAGCAATTGAGCTGGGGTGGGTAGAGCTCAACAGATTCATTACAGCCGTAGACGGAAGACTACATATGCCAAGTGAACCAACGTACTATGGCTGAGCTTCAGGTATTATCCTGGACTTTGGAATCACACGAGATTTTCACCACAATATCCGTACAATGGTAATTGATGATCTCTCTTCTGACTACAAACCAGTGCACTTTTTGATAGAGAAAATCTTCATAGATGAACCTCTAAAAGTAAAGAGTATTACAAATCGGCAAGCTTTCACATATATTCTGACCGCAGAAAGCCTCACCCAGCTGTTAAATTCAGCCAGTGATGTCGATGAAAGCATAGAACAACTTACCAGCAAAATCGTACCTACCAAGAAAATAATGCAGCCCAAACTCCGGTAAGGGAACGCAACCTCTATGAACTTCCTCAAAATATTCGGCTCCTGATAAGAAAGAGGAATCAACTACGGAGACGAGCTAGGAACACGGGCAATCCTAGGTTAAAAAACAAAGCCAACCGGTTAACCAACAAAATACGTAATCAGATTCACGAATTTCGCAGCGCCGTTTGAGAAGGATTTTTGCAAAGCCTCGAGCCTGGTGATAACAACTTTTGGTATCTCTCAAAATATTTTACGTTAAAAAATAAACTAATTATCCCCTCCATTCACGAATCAAATGGCCTTAAATACAACAGCATGGGAAAAGCCGAGGCCTTTGCAGACACTTTAGAGCTGCAATTTCATGAGAATAGTTGCCCTGAGAAGAGCCCTGAATCTGAAGATGAAATTGCGTTCTCGGAGCAAAGACTGCTAGCTTCTCCGACAACAGGCACTAACAACATTCGCCCTCTAGACATACCGGAATTATAAGACATGATAAGCACACTAGCAAAGAAAAAGCTCCATGCCCTGATTCTTTGACGAACACTATGCTGAAATGGCTACCAGACAACATCCTACAAGCCCTGATGGACATCATCAACACCATCTTTCGCCTACCCAGATTCCCCAAGTCGTGAAAAACCATACCAAAACCAGATAAGAATTTTACTTTCCCCCAAAACGGGCGACCAATTAGTCTACTGTCTTCACTCTCTAAGCTCACAGAAAAGGCACTTTCAACTCGGTTGACCGACTATATTGAGAACAATGAAATCATACCAGATGAACAATATAGCTTTCGAGCTGGACACTTCACCAAATTCCAGCTAGCAAAGGTAGTCCAACATAATGGAAATGGGTTGAATCGCAGAAAGTCAACAGGTCTGGTTATATTCGATATAGTAAAAGCCTTTGACAAAGTGTCGCATACAAGGCTAATCTTTAAAATGCACTAATTTTCCATTCCACTACCTTTGATAAAAATTATCAATTTTTTCCTACAGGGTAGATCTTTACGCGTAATAATTGATAACATACTATCCAACATGCGACCGATTCAAGCTGGGATTCCTTCCCTGTACACCGTATACATTGCAGTCCTTCCACGCAGAGGCAGATTTGCAAATTTTCAAGATGTAGGCTATATAGTTTTTGCCACCCTTGCCTCTACAATTGTCATCTCCTCCATTATTTCTACAATTCAAAAATTTCGTTGAAATTACACGTAAAATAATTTTCGGGTATATTTTTGAGCTAATCAAAGCTCAGTCATGTACGAGCGGGGTAATATGTGCTACTTACACAATAATGGACGATACTTATGTTTCGTAAATTTGGGTTCGCATTCTATTTTGTGTGGAGTCATCCACACAAAATAGAACAGAAAACGTCTCGAATCGCAACACAGTGTTTTTTGCAAGAGTAAAACTCGTGTTCCGATGTTTTTTTCGTTCTTCGCCTCGGTTTGTTCGGGTAATCCGGGCAACCGGGGTAACACAAACGGTTATTGGATATTGAAATATGGAAAATGGGCCTCGCTACGTGCACGTGCAACATTGACGTCATAGATAACATTGTAGCGTTAAAAAAATACCGCATTCGGGGAAAAAATATTTTTTTGACAAGACTATTCTGACTTTCTCACTATCAGTGTTCAAGGTTTATTGTTTTTTTAGAATTCCAATCGAATTTATTAAAGTTATTGCATGTTAAACACATAATAGTCGATACGTAAGATTGAAATCGGTAAAATTATTCACTAAATTATTTACTACACTTAAATTAAAATCACAAAATTATATACAAACCATTCAGTTCGCAGCCTCCAACCAATAGTAGGACTGGCATGTATGGGTTGGCAGTGGGAAGTGGGAAAAATATAATTTCGCTCTTTTCACTCATACAAAGTGTGGGCAGAGAGTGCAGAGGCCGATTGCTGGTTGAGGGGCACCCGGGCGGTGAACTAGCTGTTTTACAGAATATGGAAGTTTGCTACTCTCGGAATGTGCAATGACAAATGAGAGAGGAAAGCCATCAGCAAAATTTGTTGCAGACTTCTATCTGTGAGACATCAGAAACTCATCATGCAAAAATCTTTTTAATTTCTAAAAGGTAGCAAAAAAATAAATTCGGTCCTCGAATTTGAAGCCCCAAAAGTCTGCCACCCTATGATCAAGCCTACTCAGCCTGCTGGTAAATCCGCCACTGCTTCCACATCTGCCTAGCAGCGTTAACATTTCCCTATGTGCCGACGAGACTTGCATATATTACACCTCGCGATAAGCAGAAGCCATATCTTTGAGTCTGCAACGATCTACCGAAATTTCTTTGGGATACTTTCAAAATTAACGTTGACAAGACACAAGCCACTTTCATCACAAGAAGAGGACGACAATAACCTCCTGGACTGCAAATCGACTCAAACTCAGTACCTTGGAAAAGAACAGCAAAACACCAAGGACTAAAATTTGACAATAGACTTACGAGTACATAGGCTGACCACAAACGTGACAAGCGACAATACTATTTAGGTATCATATCCTCCTTATACCCCATGTTAGGATCAGGAAAATTGAAAGTGAAAAATAAACTCCTCATTTATAAACAAGTTATAAGACCCTCTCTTCTCTAAAGCTGCATAGCCTTCTGTCAGACCTCAAAATCCAACAAAAAAGTACTTTAATCCCTGCAAAATAAGGCCCTTAGGAGAATCTTTAGAACCCCTGGTACATTAGGATCATTGACATTCACAAAGATCTCAAACTAGACACTATTGAAAAATATATACTAGACCGCGTACTAAAACTATTCGACAGGATAGATGAACATCATTAAAGTACCCTGAACCCCCTCAGATCAATTTATAACGAGCAGCAATTCACCTACCCTAGTCTCAGGTCAATAACATTGTTATATAGGACTGACAGAAACTAGTTGAATTATTTGCTATAGGTCAGTTGGGTACAAAAATATCCGCAGATGGAAATGGAGCAAAAGTGCTAAATCGAACTAGCTAAACGTAACCCCAGACCTCAAGGCAAGATATCAGGTTTGAAAACTACTAACAAATATTCCTGGCCAGAATACATAACTGAGTTGTGAGAATCTCTTGAAAAAAATTCAAATTTCATAAAATGTTTAAGTAGTCTTAAGTTAGAGGCTCACCCTAGCTGCATTATTCAGGCCATAAGATCCAAAGTGTTGTCTGGAATTGATCGCGCACTCTCAATTTATGGTAAGCAAGTAAAACAGAACTTAAAAAAAATAAAAATGGCACATCACTCAGCAGCAAGATTGTCTATCGGCGCATTTCAGACAACGCCCATAAGATTCATCTTAGCAGGAACCGGGCTACCAAAGCTGGAAGACCGAGACGTTTACAAGTTTCAGGAAGACCCACACCAAAACTTATTGTATGCAAAAACTCAATTTACTCAACTTATTGTATCCAAAAACTCAACTCAAACTCAAAACTCAAGAAAAATAGAACCAAAGCACCTCTCATCCGTTTGGCGTTCTTCGAATATTATAAAGAAGCTAGGGATTCTGAACATTCGTGTAGCACAAACAAAGATCATTATGTACTTTTTCAACCCATTGCATTCTAAAAGACCTAAAAGTCTTTGCTAAGAAGATAGCGAATCACTTACTTTTTTAACAAGGGTACCATGCAACTACTCAACCACTCAAAACTAAAGGATAGAAAATTATTTTGATAAATGGTTCAAAAACGAAGCAAAGTACATTCGCAAATACAGCTGAAGATGGAAAAATAATTGAATTAGCTTTCTTTAAAACGTACAACTCCATTTTCACCGCTGGATTGGAAGACCTTTGCGCTGCAACTCTACTTGTCACTACGAGTAAATAGGAAATCTGCATGGATAGTAAATCTTTTATTGATGTACTTCTCAATATAAACAATCCAAACCTTACCATCTGCAAAATAAGGAGCATGATTTGCCGTAAACCGAACAAATTAAAATTTACATCGATACCAAGTCACTCGTACATAGTAAGTAATGAACATGCTAATAATGCGGTGAAATACATACACAATGCTCCGATTTTTAGTACCCCTACCTTCAGCAAAAAAGATTTCTATAGAGCAATAGATGAGCATATAAATATCACCATTACAACAGAATGGAACCACTATAAACCAATAAATCCTCTTCTACCAAGCAGCACCTCTGCACAGTAACTAAGAAATTTCATCCAACTAAATCTAGTAGTCCACATTATGTAGTAGTTAGAGTGCTCGCTGTATAAGCCGAAGATCCCTGGTTCGAACCCCGTTGGTAACAACGAGAATTGTTCCGAGTCATTCTTGGACTGATTATAAGCTCGTGGTTTAAAATCCAAGCGTGGTATATCACCTTCTCGAGTGCCAATACATTCGATAAAGATAATGAGATACTCCAAGCGAAAGTCAAAAAGGCTTAAAGAAAAAGCACCCAGATTTATGTCCTTTCTGCAGCCACTCGCACATCTTCACGCAACATATTTTAACTGAATGCCAAGTAGTAAGATCATGTAAAACATCATTTAACTATTGTTCGTTTCTATAGAGTATAACGAAAATTAAACAACTTGCTGAGCTTTCATTTCCGGATGTTTTCATTTTTTGTTTTGCATTTGGAGTTTTTAGGTACCCAAATGCAAATTTGTAAATGTTTTTGAGCCCATGTCGGTAAACAAATAACTAATTGGTAATCTCAAGAATTTTAATTACACTCTAGGCTCGAACTGAAATTTCATGAAAATTTCAATTGTTCAAACATTTTTAATGCAAATTTATCACTCATTCATTATGTACAACATACCTCGCAAACAATACCTCAGTCAACTTACTACCTCATCTCTCTCTCCTACCTCCTTGATCAGAACAGAATTTTCATTTCATACCACCCGCTATGCAAACGAAATACGACTTATCACGAACAGCAGGAACACTAGAGCAACAACGGACAACGACGTGCCATGAAAAAAGAATGACCCCCTATTTAAGTAAACATTTCAACATACACTAATTAAATTCTACCCGTATCAGGTTTTGATTGATTGACAATTGAACATACTCGTACAGTTGTTGTTCAAACTCACTATGCTATACTACAATATTACCGTGTACTGTACGCGCGGATACTCTAAATATTCAGAAGTCATGCCAACTCTCAAGGCAATACAGTAGCAGTACGCGAACAGATAGTAAAATAAGTACGAGTGTAAATATCGTGTTGAGGGCATAGTATCTAGTTCGGAGTATCTTTGACCAAATATGTGGAAAAGTAACTTTGCTACAATAGGACAATGCTTGTACGTTATAAAAGGTAACATGCGATAATGTTTAAATGGATATTGGAAGAAAGATATTGTCTAAGTTTTACACTTTACAGTCTGGCACACGACATTGCATGTCAGTGGGAAGTGGTCGTGTCTAAATGCACAAGCAGTCTTGTCGCAAAATGAAAGTAATGATAAGCATCCAGAAACATGATGGACTTCGTGAGATATGACATTGAGTAAAAGTGATGAAAGGTTAATCCACCGCAGTTGGCTACATTATAAGAGTGATCTGATAATGGAAATGTCACTTTCAACAAGGACCTAATAAGTAAAGTTTTTGTGCGTGGTTTTATAGTAGATCATCAGATTTTTAGATTCAGGCTTGCTAACTTGCTTGAAGTTTTTTTTTTAATAATCTGAAATATGAAACAATGAAACATAAAATCGTTATTCAACCATCATAAGCCCTCAAATCTTTAAATTCATCAGCAAAAAGCAAGAATTCATAGACGAGAGACAATTTTTGCTGGAAGCCGAAGCTAGAGCTACAAATAAATTTAACAGGTAAAGTTGGAGCACTTCGCAAATCTAAGTCATCCACTAGAGTACATAGCACAAAGAATGCATATACTATTGGTGACAAAATCAACCATCACTGCTTTAGATGCTTGGATCGGTTGACAAATGGGACGATGGAGGCACATTACGTTCGGGCAGTCCTAAAAGATAAAAAGGGTTCATTTGAGGAGTCGGGGAAATTGGGGTTGGGAGATTACTTTTCTAGCAATCGCCCTTACTCTCTCCCCTTTCGGTTGAGGATGGATCCACCAACTTCAGGGAGCCATATGGTACAATATAACGAAGCTTAGCCCGAAGTAACGTGTAGAACCGTTCCAGACTAGGTTCTCAGATTGACAGGTTGATTAGGTTCTCAGGTTGGGAGCCCCACACTCAAAATGATAATAGACTTCACTTCCTAACCAAAAAATAAGGAGCTCTGGAACATACATAACTTTGACGATTTGAACTCTGACGCGGTTAATTTATTTTTGAGTGAAACTGGTACGCTAGGTATAGAAGTATAGCTGGTAGATGCACAAATTGATTGGGCTTTTTCAGATGCAGCGTTAAAAGTGAGCGCTAAACAGGTTATATGGGCAAGAAGAGTGAGAGGCATTGAGGGGACGTGATGGTAAAAACAAGCCAAAATTATTTAGGGTGAACGAGCGTAACGCACATACACAAACGCATTTTGTTGATCATTTAGTGGGGGAAATTTTATACAAACGCCGGTAATCATTCCGAATTGAACATTCGGTGAAGAAGGTAGTCGTCATGAAACGATTGCCTTTCTTTAATTTGCGTGCAAAATGGATGCGTGGACGCGAGAAGCTACGCGTTATTTAATAAATTTGTAAAAGCGGAGGCCATGTTCAATTTCAGGAAACAACACGACCAATATCACGATTTCAATAAAGATAAATTGCCTATTGTAAATCCATAGAAAAATTAACAGCTCGCACAATCTTCATAGAATCACATTATAATAAGCAAGTTTACAACACCTCAAGAAAAATATGCGACTAAAAAAGATATTCAAATTTGGAATTTATTTTCCAGAAAGCGGAAAAACACGGAGGATTCAAATAAATCCAATAGAAGTTTGAATCGACAAATTTTAACAATCATAAAATACATTTTTTATTCCAGTTTTTACTCCCTCGTGCACAATTCAAGGCTATAACATCAATTCTCAGTCGCTTATCACTCTGTCTTCGCTCTCATGTTGTCCGCACGATGTTTAACGATCAAATGATCCTTTTGACACATATACTCGCAAGACGTGTATCGTATACAAAAATAGGTTGGCTGAACTATGCAACGTGTAAACATAAGGATGCAAGCGCGAAACCTGATTGGATATGGGTTTTTACCATTCCCGTGTGAAAAAGCCCATTGAACTTAGTATAGAACAAAACTTAATTAACATTTCCCCACCTCGCTGGTGGTCGGTCAATTTGCACATTTCATGCGTTGAAGCCTCATGATCCTTTACTGCATTCGCAGATGAACCTTTCCATATAACTCAACGTAATAACAAAGTTTTTCTTCTCTTCTATGGTTCATTGAACAAAATATTCTTCTTAATATCTTGCGCGAGCGAATTTTCAAGACTACTTCTGAAAAAATTTTTGGATCCATGATTTGCTTCTATGCATTGATTTATTCTATCATACCAGCTTCCACTGTTAGATATAACACAAACAAACTTTAGCTCTTCGCATTATGTTAAGGGGACATTCGCAATTGAAATTGAAAAACACTTTTTAAAAATTTTGCTATGAAAAACTATTTTTGGACATTGTTAAACAGTTTCTAAAGAATATGAAAAAACATTTTTTTTCATTTTTAGTTTCTCTTGGCTGCTGTAGAGGGCGTCATCCAAAAGTTAATTTTCAAACGGTAGGACATATTGTGGACCTCCTGTGACAGATTTTTGAAAAATTCAAAATAGATTCTATTCTTGGAACTCAAAACTATACAAGAAGCCTCTAAAACTCATACATTTTCATATTTTGTAGTTTTTGTATGTATATTTCTGAAATATGTGAAATAACGGCATTTTTTTGGGGGTAAGTCGCCTCGGTAAAAAAGGGGGGTATTTTATTTAAACTTTTAGAGGCTTATTGTTTACTATTTTCAATAACTAATCGAATGCTCTTTAGTTTTTTAAAATTGGTCGAGTAGATTCGGAGAAAATGCCCTAACAGTTTGAATAAGGTAGTTTCGAGAAAAACGCATTTAACGTTTTTTCTACCCAAATTTTATTGAATTAAAGGTCGAAAACTTTTTTTTTTACCTTTAATCGGCCATTTCTGGTGAATACTGAGGACCCCCCTCGTTATCTAGTAATTGCTGTAAGTGGCTGGCCTAAGCTTTTTTATTCGTAATTCGACCTTCTTTTGACTGCTCACTGCTCCTCCTATTGGTTTGAGAGGCACGGTCCTCGTAAATTTTTTACGCAAAAGCCGTTGCAGTTTCACCAATTTTGATGCCCATGAGATCCATAATAGCTAGGTAAGTTCTCGGGCCTTCGTTGAAAATGGATGCTGCGACCCACGCTACAATTTCAGTCACATCTTTGCCAGAAAACTTGCTTTTCGGAGAAATGTTCCAAACAAAAATTGTTCTTACTTTCTTTACTATTTTGAGTATTTTTGCCAAAACATCTTTGCAGCAACTCATCAGTATTAAGTGACTCGTAAACTGGCAAAATGTAGCCACAAATGCTTGGATCTAGTGGTGGCTTATGAGTAAAAGGCTCATTTTTTCCTCGCTTTGCAAGAATTTACACCAATCCTTATTGCAATACTCGTGACGAGGTTCTGCATCTGTTGAAATTTTGTGATAATAGCCGACAAGAATTTCTTTTTTTATGTTCTTGATGGAATTGGGATATCTTTGAATTGCAAGACTATAAAACACAGACAATTCCCGAATCAATTTTAGAGTCAATTTGGCCGTTTTAGGTTTAGGGACGGTTTGTACAGGTGCGGAACTTATGATTTCAGTTTTTGATTTTCTACCCCATTTTCCTGGCTGTTTGGATATTTTCCTTCTTCTTCTTTTCTTTTTTTTTTCTTTCTTCTTCTTCTCTCTTATTTTTGTCTTTCTGTAAAATCGTTAAATTTTTTTTTACTTCTACTAAGCGACGGGCCATGCATTCGCGTACGTGAAGAACACACTCTAATTTATTTATGGGGATATTATCTCCATAAGGTTTGCTATCTACCACATTCGTGTAAGTTTTGCTGTCACCGTCGCTAATGTAGGGTTATCCATTTTACGCTTCGGAAAGTAAAGTTAAAGAAAACACATAAAATATTCAGATGGAAACAAAATTTTTTATTCAATATAAAGGTTGAACCTTGCCATTATACATGAAACACAACATCATTCAAATGTTCTCCACGGGATCTCTTACAGGCCTCAATCCTTTTGAGATGATTTCCAATGACTTTTCGGCACATTTCCGGCAATATCTCGTAAAACCCTAAATGTTGATACAGCAGAATCACCATTTTTAATAAAATTTAATAATTTTAACGCATTCTTTGACTGTTAAACCATCCATATTTCTAAATGGCAAACCTTCAACTAAAAAAAAAGGCACTTTGGATGACATTTAATTCTGACAGATGTCAAATGGCAGGGTTATACTTTCCTACCACGAAATGGATAACCCTGTATATCAACATAGGGTAGATTTTTATGTGGAGGATAAATAGAGCTTATTTCTAAAATTTCATGAAAATCAATGCATCTTCAAAGAAATCGGGGGCTTCTGTAACTCATTTTAACTTTGGTAGCCTGAACGACTAGTAAAATACTTATAAAAATCGCAATGTTTGATAACTTTTACTTCTGACTTGATCACATTATGTAGAACTTTCTACATGAATTTAGCTTTATCCATGAAAATTAATTGTCTAATATTGAATTTATTTATTTGCGTATAAAGTTTACCACTGAAAGTCAAACTGTCAGGAACATGCTTTGCCTTGACCACTTTGTTCTGTATTCTATGATTTAACTCAATATTCATTTCTGACGTATGACACCAATTCAAAAAGCAATGAGTTATCATAGACAATACATGTGAATTGGAAACTAAATTTGCAAGACCAATATGTAGAAAACTCTTGCGCCTAACAACCCTGACCCAAAATACAAATTAAGACTTTAAGCTATTTACTTACTGGATCCACGCGAACCTAACTGCAATAATAAAACCTAAGTACTTCATTTTTGAAACAATTTCTATATTTTCACGAAAAATATTAAGATTTAGAGCTATATTAACTTTATTTCCATGTGGAGCTTTCGGTACTCCATCGAGCGCGTCCTCAGGTAGCGGATAGAGGGTGCCCTAACCGGCTAGCTGATAAGTATGTGAGTATGTAAAATACCACTCTTGGACTAAAAACCGACTAATTCAAAGCGCTGACAACGCCCACTTAATATGTCATGGAACCAAGGCAACAGCCTCGGATCGGATAGGATAATTGGCAACAACTATCACAATGTATAAAGCGCTAGTCTTTCCGAACTTGTAAAGTTAAATAACTGAACAGCCCAGGGGCACTGTGACAACCTCTAGATGAAATTAAGAAATATCGAAGCAATATCCTCGCAGTGCAAACAAACAGATGGCACAATGATGACATATTTGACATGCAAACGCGCACTGAGTTTAAACGTAGAAAACTGCAAGGGACCTATGAGTTTGGAGTGGCTTTCATTGTTGACAACACATTTAAACAAAATATCTCTGGCTTTAAGCCCATTAACAAAAGGCTCTGTGTGATTCGTATCAAAAGGAAATCCTTAAATGTCTGGCTGGTCAACTGTCATGCGCCCACAGGAGACAAAGAAAACGTAAACAAGGACAATTTTTACAGCATCCTAAAACGCACTTTCGATTCATTGCCGTCAAATGACTATAAAATTGTTCTAGGTGACTTCAAAGAAAATCAGCCAAAAAATGACACGTAGAGAAAATAGCCTCCATGCAGATACCAGCGGCAATGGACAACACTTGATAGACTTTGCTACTAATAGAAGCTTCACAGTAGGCTCCACACGCTTTCCGTATCGAGACGTCCATCAGAGAACGTGGGCATCCCCAGACAGTAACACATTCAACCAGATCAACCATGTTCTCATACTAAAATGAGCGGCCACCTGCATTCTCGATACACGAGAGTTCTGTGGTACCGTCTGTGATTCGGACCCCTCACTCTCTTATAAAGGTTAAGTTCTGATGCCGCATTCCCAAGAACTATAAACAAGGAACATCATTTACCCGAAGGTACTAGCTACACAAGCTAAATGATACAGCTCAGAAACGTCCACATATATGTCAGCGGTTGAAAATCGCATCAACATATCCCAGCAGGCAGGAAAAGGTAATGATGACAACAAAACCATGTGAAATACAAACCGATGCGATAACAGAAGCAGCCAAAGAGATCTTGAGCCAAGGAAAGACAATATAAAACATTTCGACGTTAAACTTAAAACAAGTTGGGTAGACAGACCTATGCTTATGTCAGAAGCGTTTTGTACTCAACTTACAAAATGCAGTAACCAGAACGAATAAAATCAAGAAACACGTCATGTTCGAGGATCATACTATTATTAACAAAGTTGAAAGAATTTTGACTTCTGAGGTATTTGTTAAAGTTATACCCATAAATATCTCGCTTGATAATTTTTCAGATTTTTTAGATCACGGGTGTCCATTCGCGAGGGAGGAAACACATTTTTCATGTATTGCCCCCCCCCCCCTGTGCCCCCACTGAAGCAAAAAACTCTCAGTTTAAGAACTGTTTTGAAAAGCTCTCAAAGGGAAGTTTCATTTGATACTCATATCGGCTACCTTTCATGAAATTTTTTTCAGAGGCCACTCCTCTGTACTGTAATAAACGATTCATGGCCACACCTCTGTACTGTAATAAATGATTCATGCTAGGAGCTCTCTCCTGCCTCTTCGACTTGTTTCAATTGTATGCACTCATTTTCATGATATCGATCATTCCTGAAATTTTCATGCAAATCCTAGCAAACCTGTAGTGTCTAAGTCGGTAAAAAGCGCATATGGCTCCATAGCCATATGTTTCCATAGTAATACAGGGCACATTGTTCCATAGTAATATAGGAAAATTCAAATCGCTATAACTTCGTTAAATACTATTCGATCTTTATGAAACTTCCAGAAAAGATTAATCTTATAAATGATCATCTGTTTGCTAAATTTATTGAATTTGAGGCTACCGTTTAGATTTCATTCAAGAAAACATAAAATCGATAAATTATACTATTACTAACAAAGTTGAGTGAATTTCGACTTCTCATGTATTTTTTGTTGTTGTACTCGTTAAGGCCTACATTCATGATTTTTTTCAGATTTTTCGGATGAAAGGTGTCCAATCGCGAGGGGGGGTACGCGAAAAGCTCGTACATTTCCCCTTCCCATGCCCCCCTCGGTCAAGATACAAAAAATAACTGAAAACAGGATCACACATGAAGTCGGATCAGTGTTTGCCTCTATTAAACAACTAAGAGACGGCTTCAATCAACAAACAAGTCATAGGCAACTCAGTCAAAATTAAAAACAGACGGCTGCAATATTTCGAGAAGCGTTTCACAACATCCCCAACAACCACTGAAGTTGTCAACATTCCGGGAGCAGACCAAGAGGTCCCGGGCTACCACTGACCAGAGACGAAGTTTAAGCAGCAATATGGAACCTCAGTAAAAATAAGGCTCCTGGAATAGATGAAACACCAGCAGAACTGCTCCCGAGCGGGGTCCCCATCTAAATAACATTCTTTATCGACTAATATGCAGAATATGGTCAGGGGAGCAGTTAGGTCCAGCAGAAAAGTATAATATGTCTTGAGCACAAAATAATGGGGACAAGTTAAGGTGTTGAAATTAGGGAGGAATTGCACTACTGTGTACATCTTATAAAGTGGTCTCCAAAGCCATAGGAAAAAAATACAAGCCTCACGATGAACGTATGGGGAGAGTATCAGGGAGGCTTCCAAGTGGATGAACTAGAGAAAACTAAATATTCTCAGTAAAACAGATGCTCAAAAAGTGAGGGGGACATAAAATTGATGTGCACCAACTATTTGTCGACTTCAAGCAAGCATACAACAGTGTCGATGGATGTGAGCCGTACAAAATAATGCTTGTCATTAGCGTCCCAACAAAACCAGCCCGCATGGTGAAGGTCACGGTGCTAAACACTGAGTGCTAGGTCAAAGTAAACGGTGGGCTAACGGACATGTTCATCATGAAATCAGGCTTAAAACAAGGGGATGAAATTGCCCCAATGCTCTTTGATATTGCACTGGAACATGTCATCAGGAAGGCATCAGCTGAAATCTTGGGTACACTAATGTTCAAGTCCACACAATTGGTAGCATATGTTGATGACGTAAATATGATGGCATGTTCAATCTTAGATGCCAAACGAGCAATTCTGAGCCAAAAATCTGAAGCAAACCGAATTGGCCTGCAAATTAATGCAACTTAAACTAAATTCATGTCTCAAACGAGGCAAAAAAACTCCAGCTCGACAAAAGCTGAACGTGAGCGACTATAACCTTAAAAGTGTGGATACTTTTATTCATCTTGGAACCAACCTGAATATAATTTTTTTATCTGTGATTGGGAGGTGAATATCATTTACGCACTGAGTGTGAGACTCCTATACTCGCAAGCGACTGAACTTCCCACTAAACACCTCCCGTGTCAACCCGAGAACCCATGCCGTGAAGTGCCTTCAAGCTGGGGAATCCCTCTTCCAGTGGGAAGGGAGAGGAGAAGCGAAACTGCCAGACAAGCGATCCTCGAGCCCCGACATCTCTGGCTGCAGTGAGTCCCTTTTATCTTTTAGAACTGCTCGAACATAATGTTCCACCTGGTTCCATTCCATTCCATTCCCTCCGTTTTTTTCGGGTAGGGTTTCAACGCATGCTTGCTGATGACATGTTCCAGGAACTTGACTTCCAATTTTTCGAATTGGCACTTAGGAGTGTTGACTATCAGACCGAATCTGGTTAGTCGATCCAACGCTTCCTTCACGTGCTCCAGATGTTCCAGTTGGTTGGGCTAGCAGATCAAAATGTCATCGTGATAGACGATTACGTTGTCCTAGCCTCGCAGCACCGCGTGCATGCATGTCTGGCCTGCGTTGCACAGTCCAAATGTCATGTACATAAATTCGTACAGTAACCATCTCCCTCACATTTTCGTTTCTGTGCGGGTAAATAGCGCGGCAATCTTTAGCAAGGAGGACGACAGGTATAACGCTTGCAATAACTCTAACCGCTGACTGACTGTCCGATACGATAATGCAATCCTCAGTGCTCCTCTTCTGTGTACCTGCGCCAACAGTTTTCGGTATATCTCCTTATTCAGAGCGTCGCCCCATACTTCTGCTCCTTACAGTAGCACTGAGCCTACAGGACTCATCAAGAGGCGTCCATAATCCGACTCCGAGCCGATACTCCCGAAGCAGCCTTTTCAGCCGTCGCCCTGATTTGCTCAGAGAAACTCATCTTCGACTGGACCAGTAGCCCCATGTACTTCACCGGCGATCATCCTTACTCTAGAGATTTTCTTTTTTGTCAAGATGACCACTTCGGTTTTCTCCAGTTCTAAACTGAATCCGCGAGCAGTCAACCAAACCCTCACTCGGCGCATTAACATACCAAGACTGAGTTGCGCTTGTTAAACGGTGCGTTCACCGACTGGAGCCAAAACATCATCCGCATAGCCGATCAAGAGCGACTCATCTGGCATCTCCAGTCTAAGTAGCCCGTTGTAAGACACGTTCCACAGATCCGAGCCAGGAATAGATCCCTGGGTAACACCCCATGTAATTTCCATTCTTCGTTGGCTCTGTATCGTGTCGTAGCGCAGGCTTTGGTCCTTTAGGTAGTTCCTCAAAAGGCGCATTAGATATTCTGGAACTTGAAAAGGGTTTTCTAGCGTATCCAGAATATCCACGCATCTAGCGGAGTTAAAGGCGTTCCTGACGTCGAGTGTCACCAACAGGACGATCCGTCATGTTATCTTTGACAACAGACTAAAGTTTGATCTTCACATAATGACGACCGTTTCAAAGGCATCACGCCTTACTGGCTTTATCCTTAGATCCTCTAATAATTTTCGCATTCATTCTGCTTCCATCTATCTCTTCGTTTTCTTAGTTCGTAGTGTATTAGAATATTGATCGCCAGTGTGGAATCCGCACCTCAAATATCTTATTGAATCTATTGAATGTATCCAACGTAGATTCACACGTGATTTATTTTACAGATGCCGGTTGGACTACAAACCCTACATAGATCGCCTACAAGCTTTACATATTCCTTCCATAGAATCGCGAAGATTATTTTTCGATGAATGCTTACTTTTTTGGTTGCACCATCCTTTGCTCCCGGATAATCTTTGCTCACTTATCTCTCTTCATAGCTCAGTCAGGTCAAGTCACTCTCACGACATTTTTCACGTCCTTTTTGCACGAACAAACTTTTACTTTTGCTCTTCACTTGTGCGGCTACCACGTATACATAATAGCATGCGTGTTGGTCCTCTTCCTAATTCTTTTCATATTTTTAAACCTAATCTCAAACATTTGCTCTCTAATCATTCTTTTGATATTGTTTGATAATTTTTACTTATTTTATATTGCCTTAAAATTTATTATTTGTGTTTGATTATTTCTTCTAATCTGTAAATGGATTAATTATCTGTTGATTGTTAAGGTAAATAAATAAATAAAATGAAGATGCGGTAGCGTGAGCAAGCTACAGGGTTTTCCAATAAGAGGTGTTATTTTGATATCAAAAGAAAAATGCCATTTTTTAATATAAATGATCGGATATTTATTTCATTATCAAGAAGAAGGTATGCCATTAATAGTGAAAAATAACATCAGGCAAATGACTACCATGACCAAGCTTACAGGACGATATCCTTTTCATGAAATTTTCCATAAAGCAAAGTGGTTGCCCTATGTCCTCGATAGCCTCACGAATTCCATCTTTGATGTCTTGAATCGACGCTTGGCTATTGACGTAGACCTTCTCTTACACGTGGTCCCAAAGGAAGAACTCACAAGGTGTTAAATCACAAGATCTCGGTGGCCAATTGTGATCAACTCTTCGAGAGATAACACGGTCCGAAAACTTTTCCCGTAAAAGATCAATGATTCCGTTGCTTGTGTGGCACGTAGCGCCGTCTTGTTGAAAGTAAACGTTATGCAGATCAATACCATCCAATTCCGGCCATGCTTCAGCTTCATGTTCGAAAAAGTAAGGTCCAATGACTCCGTCGGACCACAAACCGCATCAAACAGTCACATGTTGAGGATAGAGAGGCTTTTCAACAATAACTTCTGGGTTTTTCAAGCTCCAGATGCGACAATTTTGCTTGTTGACGAAGCCACCGAGGTGAAAATGGGCCTCATCACTCAAAATGATTTTTCGATGGAATTCCTGATCATTTTCATGCATTTCAAGGACCCGATCAGCAAAGACACGACGTTGTTAATGATCGACCGGCTTGAGTTCTTGTGTCAACTGAACTTTATAAGCCTTAAGACCCAAATCTTTATGAAAAATACGGCGTAATGACGTTTGTGGAATGCTTAATTCCAAAGAAGACGAGGAATGGACAAACCTGGGTTTTCTTCAACACTTTCGGCTAGAGAGGCAATATTCTCGGCTGTTCTTGACTAACATTCTTACTTCCGACAATGCCTTCCTACATCATCGCTCAATGAATACATTGGCCGAACAGCACAGCCATCATCAACCTGTATTGACTACATTTTCTGACGTTATTTTAGTGGATTCTGGACCTCATGATGTCCCAGCCACCTTGTTTCAAACTGGATCGATTTGGCAGAGTCTAGCAAAATCGGAGGTACAGGTACTAGGTGCCATTTGTGTTCCATCGATTGCAATACTTGATCAATCGCCAATGCCTCTAACCAAATCACTATCATCGATTTCTGAGTCTCAGTGTTATCTTTCGCCGCTCGATATTATCGCTCCACCGACTCAAATTTTTAACTCGCGTTGGAACTATCATACAAAGCCAGAATTGATCAGGAGTTACATCGTGGCAAAGTTAGGATATGAACCTGCTTTGTTGATAGTCAAGAAGCTAACTCCAGAAAATCTCGAATCGCAAACGATTGCTTCATTCCGCATCACCACCAGTTCGGATATTAAAGCCCCGCTTAAATCTAATTTCTGGCCTCATGGTGTTTTTTAAGGAGTTTGTAAGTCAACCGCGGAAAAATTTTCGGTCGGGTGTTCGTCGGAGAGACAGAATATGAGTAATTCTCTTAACTTATATTATCAAAATGTTTGCGGTCTAAGAACCAAGACCAATGAATTTCGACTTTCTTCTATTGTTTCTCTTGATGACATCGTTTATTTATCGGAATTATGGCTGACCGAGGATATATTGGATGTTGAAGTTCTTCCTTCTCATTTAGTGTTTCGTAAAGATCGTAACCGTTTAAACTCTGGCAAGTCTGACGGAGGCGGTGTGTTGATAGGAACTCGTAAAGAGACTTTAATAGCTTCCGTATGCAATTTCAAGGCGTCACCTCCAGTAGAATGTATTGCTGTGTCTGTTACCTTGTCCTCAGTTACAACCTAACTGATTTTGTCTGTATATATTTCCTGTGGAAGTTCCGTTCTTGTTTATGAAACATTCTTTTCAGAAATTTCTTCATACATTTTTAGCAGCTTTCCCTCTTCATTGCTGTTAATTTGTGGGGATTTCAACTTACCCCATGTTGTTTAGAATAGTACATTTTCCGAAATTCTATCTTTTGACAATTACTCTGTTACCCTTTCCTCCTTCCTTTCTTTTTGTTCACTTTCACCATTAATTGATATCTCAAACGTTAACAGTAAAGCTCTGGATTTCGTTCTGTCTAATATACCGAAATCTTGTGTCTCCCTGCAGGCTGCCCTTACCCCCTACGTAAAATCTGATCCTCATCATCCTCCGCTTCATTTGCTGATTGTTCTGGCTCGTGATCTTGTCCAAAAAAAGTTATCCCTTCTAGCTTTAATTTTCTAATAGCCAAATATTCTGATATGGAGTTGAATTAAATTCTGTTAATTGGTTTTCTTTTTTTCGAAACTTAAGTGTTGATGCAGTGCGTCAAAATTTTTATATTAGTTTTATACGTAGAAGGTTAAAAGATGCACCTTGGTTTAATAACAACATCGCTTCAGTCTTAAATGCCAAGGACGCTGCCCGCAGGAAATATCACTTGACGGGTTCTGAGGTGCACCTACGTTGTTATAAAGGTCAAAGAACTGAAGCCAATAGTTTAATTAAAAGTGCTAAAAGCCATTATATAGATCACGTGGAGGGCTCCATTAGGTCGAGTGCTAAAAAGCCTTTCTGGGCCTATATAAATTCGTTTAAAAAGTCCCGCGATATGCCCTACTCAATGAATTCTGAGGGTATCACGTCTTCTAATAATGGGGAAATTTGTGAACTCTTTGCGCAACATTTTTCTTCTTTTTATAGTAAGACAAGTGCTGCAGCATCTTCATTCATCGATGGTCCAACCATGAATTTGCCATTTGCATTAGTGAACCCTGTTGAAGTTGAATGCCTATTACATGGTCTGAATGGCAGTATTGGTTGTGGCTCGGATGGGATTCCCAATATATTTGCTAAATCTTTGTCGTCTTCGCTGTGTGTTCCTTTGTCCATCTTATTTAACCAAAGTCTCGCAGATGTTTGTTTTCCTGCACGCTGGAAAAGAGCTAATGTCTTTCCCATTTTCAAATCTGGAGATAAAGCAAGCGTGTCCAATTACCGCCCCATTTCACTTCTTCCCTGTTTTAGCAAAGTTCTGGAAAGAATTGTATACAAACAAGTTTATCCTTTGTTGCTTCCGTTTTTTGCCAATGAACAGCATGTGTTCATCAAAGGTAGATCAACTCTTACCAACCTTTTATCTTTAACAAATAAGATTGCTGCTGAGTTTGATAAGGTGAACCAAGTAGACGTTATCTACACAGACTTCTCTAAGGCCGTTGATTCAGTTGATCACCTGTTTCTTATCCAAAAATTGAGTAATTTCGGCATAGGCAGTTCTATTGTACATTGGTTATGTTCTTATGTTGCTGATCGGAGTTGTGTTGTGACCATTAATGCCCATAAATGCTCTCCATTTTATCCCTGTTCTGAAGTTACACAAGGCTCCATTCTTGGTCCTCTGTTGTTTCTCGTATTTATCAATGATATTCCTTCCCTACTCAATTCCCGCGCACTCATGTATGCAGATGATTTGAAAATATTCAGGGTGATCGAATCTGTCAATGATTGTATTATTCTGCAGAAAGTCCTGGATATACTAGCTGGCTGAAGTGCAACTAATCGGCTGAAGTTAAATGTAAACAAATGTTTCAAGATGACTTACTCCCTTAAAAAGTTTTCTTTTGATTATAACTATGCGATTGCTAATGTTTCTTTGAGAGCTGTGGTGTCCCACAAGGACTTGGGAGTATTTTTTGATACTACTTCATTTTGGACAGCATAAAACTCATCTAGTATCTAAAGCATCTCGTATGTCAGGTTTTGTCCTCAGATCCACAAAAGATTTTAAAGATATTTCATCGTATGTTTGTTTATTCTTTTCTCTTGTTCGAAGCATATTAGAGTATTGTTCGCAAATATGGAGTCCGCATCAACGTTACCTAAGAGATGCTATTGAAGCTGTGCAACGTAGGTTTACTCGGTTCCTTTTTTTGAATTCCGTATCCCGTATTGCGCCTATAGTGATCGCCTGTCTTTCCTGCGCATTCCTTCATTAGTCTCTCGCAGAGTTTTTCTCGATCAATGCCTTCTTTTCAAGCTTTATCATAATTTGCTTCCTCTAGGCCTTGGCATTGAAATTTCCTCCTTCAATACCGGACGTCCAACTAGATCCTCGGTAGTCTTCAATGTTCCCTTTGCTCGCGCTGATATTTTATTTTTTTTCGTCTGCTGTACGACCCCCACGTAATCATAACGCGCTTGGTCTTGGTTTGATACCGCTGTCTTTTGCTAAATTCAAAAAAAAACTTAAGGAATCGGTTCTTCTGTTTAACTTCGAAGAATAATTTTTCTATTTCTAATTAATTTATTGTATTTTGTACGTAGCTTCCTTTTTCATTCAATTTTTTATTATCCTTTTTGGATATATTGATTGTATGTATAAAGTTTGTTTTATTTTTTGTTTGTGTATAATGTAATTGGATTATATCTTTTTTATAGATTAAATAAATAAATAAATAAAGTGCACCGGTTTTATTCTTCACATCAATAAGTTGTCCCAACAGCTCGAATTTTTCCACCAATTTCTGTATTGCGGTCCAACAAGGTGCTTAACGACGACCCAAAAGTTTTACGAACCGTCTCCGCCAAATTTTCACCATTTTTATAGTGAATTTTAATAATTTTGATGCGTTGTTGAAGCGTGTATTGCTCCATTTTCATCAATGACGTAGGTTTTACTTGTCAAATGTAAAAAAATGACAGCTTTAAAAGTGACATCTACCGAAATAGCGGGCTATTCAAAATAACACCTCTTATTGGAAACCCTTTATTTTATGCGTGTCATATGTATGTACAAATTTTGTTCCATGATTCTGCTGCATGCGAATGTCCTAAGATTGAAGAAGAGTCCGAGGTTTCGAGGCTTTGGACTATCGAGTACGCACTGTATAGTAACATACTCGTAGTTGCAAAACTTTTAAATAATTTTTTTCAAATCGAAACGTTGATGAAGTGGTCACTTCTTATCTTTAACTTGTCCATCGGAGATTCCACAGTTTCTAAGAAAAAACTGCTATTAACGAAAGGAAGGACAAATATCTCGTTTGCAAATTAACTATTGAAATTTAGTATTTTCCCTTCAGTATGAAACTCAGTCGTATCAAATTTAAGCTATCTTCAAAAGGATTTCGAAATGCAGATGGTTAAAACTGCCTGATGCAACGTATATTTCTACAATGTGTAGATACAACAACCATAAATTTAACGAAATGTTGAACAAAAAATTTATTCACGTCATAAACAAGGTACGTATCCTAAAAAAGTAATTAATCATAAACGAAAGCCAAATCATTTGATCTCACCACCAAAGTGCAGCAAGTTCATTATAAATTTAGGCTTCGTTATCGCAATATTAAGTTCAACTTGAACAAAAAACATCAAGAAAATTCGCCGAAAATGCGGTGCATACGTGCTCTGTTGGCCGTCAGCTATGCACCCCTTCGCTAGACCAGAATCACTCGCTTGTATATTAATGGAAACTATTTACCCAATGCGAGTACTAGAATATTTGCGTCAGTCAGCTGGTTCGTATATGAATGAACTGCTGGAAATTCTGATCGGCAGTTCGATTGAGATGCAACCCGACTATGTGGGGCACTGCCGGCAAGAAAATGAACTTTTCTATTACTAGCAATAAATTAAATCAAGCATGATTAAATATTCATTCCGAATTACTCCTACTCACCTATAAACATTCTGAAGCAGTAGTTTACGTATTGTAACGATTAATCCAAACTGTTCAACTAGCGCACAAGCACACTCAATTTAGTAAGGCTCACAATGAATAGATTAGAACTTGCTCCTTTTCACTTTTAATATATTTTCGCGATACAACTGAGCTTGATAACGGTGAATAAAAACTTAGTACTGCACTACCGCATTAAAAATAACCACTTAATTTTTTTCTTTGTCCGCAAATAGTAGTTCTCACCAAAAATAGCGAGTAAACTTCGCTGAATCCCCGCGAAAGAAAAATCACAATGAAAATTCACCAAAACCGATCGTTCGGAAAATCTTCTGCACTTGCCTTCACACGTACGCGAAAGTCACCCCGAAAATTCCCAAATTTCAATATCCAATTTAACTCCTGCTTTTCTTTTTATGTTCTTGACCGAACCTCTGTATCTTTCGTCGAGGATTTGATGCTTAAGCAAATTGTCTTTGCCAAGTTCAAAATTTCTCCTTAGCCGTGACCGGAACGAGAACGGGACCGTACGCAAGATACTCGGAACGACACTGTTGCTCGCTATAGTTATAGTAAAAATTCTTACACGCCAACAGTTCACCAGATCACGATCGGGCGAGGATGCAAATTTGCCCTGGCCAACGGTTGGATTTTAATTGAAAGAAAAATTCGTGATCGTGATCGCGATCTTACGCGAGATCAAATAAATAAACTCCAACAGCAATAACAATACTACAATAAAAAATTATCTGCTTCAGCGGCCGGTTTTTACTATATAGTAGTAGTAAACGTAGTAAAAAAAGCAGCAACCATGTAGCCACGGCGACGACATGGATGCGTACCGATAGTAAATTGGGTGGCGTGGTAGTGGTTGGAGCCGCGGCTCAGCTGTATCTTAATGGGGAGCGCGAGAACGGTAGTGGCGCGTATCCGAATACCGTGTACAGATACAGTGTGCTTATTGTAAAGTGCAGCATATACGTACGAGCAATCTGTTCAGACATTCTAGCCGGGTGTTAGTGAGATAGCGAGCTTTTCTCAGCCAGAACAAGATTCACTGAGTACAACCAACCCACACACGAAGCTCCCCTTACTCAGCTGGCTCCGAAACCAGAAAAAGCTCTTCTTCGGCTAATTACTATCTAGCGACAACTCATCTACAACTCGTGTGTAGAGATACAGTTGCATTCATCGCTTTCATTGTAATTCATTAAATAATTTTACTTTTTATAAAAGTGGTACTCATTCCAACAAAAGAGAACATTCAATTCAAAATGTCCTTTTTTGAATTTAGACAAATTACAGCTGAATGGAAAGCCTAAGGACAATTCATCTCTTATTAAACTCATTTTAAACGAAGCCAGGACAGGGACCAGTGCGTTCCATCAATCTAAAGCTACAGTAACATGCAACTTGGTTGATCACTCGACTGTTGAAAAGTATTCAGTATATAACTAATTACGAGTATAAAGTACGTGCAATATTTTACCTACACACATGGGATGCATTTCTTTTAAATTTTCACTTCAAAGGTGTTACGCAGGCAGTAGGTATGCATCACCAATTCCAAATAAAGTTTACCCCCTCCCTTGCATTCATCATCGCTAAAGTGCGTCAATAAATAATTTCCAAAAATCCTTTTGCATCTAAGAAAGCCACCAATAACCAAGAAGAAAAACTTTCTGTTAGCACTACCAGCCGGAAAAGAAAATGTTCGTACATTTCCCCTTCAAAGCAAAACTTGTTGATTTAAGATCTGTTTGGAAAAGTTCTCTTTAAGACCTTTCATATGATATCCATATTACCTTCATGCGATTAATATTTTTTTTCGGGGCCTACTCCCCTATATGGGGAGACCCCCTATATGGAGAGACCCCCCTTAAAGATCTTATAAATTTCTTTTCGCGGTGAAACTTTGAAGAGTGCGTCACTTTGCACCTACTTACCAAATCTTATGTTTCTAACTTATGTAGTTTGCGACAAAAAGTGGTGTGACACACGGACGGACAGACAGGACGCGATTTTAGTAGGATATTGTAAAATGATGTTACAATACCCTAAAAAAATTCATAAGTTGCTTAAGGGGAGTCTTCCCATTGTCACAGAAACCGGCACTCTTTTCATGCGGTCGTTAAAATACCGCCCGAGCCAAGGTTAAAAAGGTTAAAATAAAAATGTTAAATTAAAAACGTTAAAGTAAAAATGTTAAAATGAAAATGTTAAAGTTAAAAATAAACAAAGCATAAAAGAAAATCTTTAAATCTTTTAAACGCGAGGAAGAAGAAGGATTTTGACAAATTGATCCCGATGCTGACGATTATGATTATGACAAGTATGACGATGCTGACACATCCGTAGCCGACGTTCCAGCTGAAACCACCCACGCCCACAGATATCATCGCGGGTTGTCACAGCCAAACTATCTAGATAGTAATAGTAAGAAACTAACCGATTCAACACAAAACAAACCAATCGATACGAATGCTCTAGACTCAAAAATGAAACATAAAAAGAATGAATTTAAACCAGTGCCAAATTCAAAGGACAGTGACTTGTACAGTGCGAATCGAATCGGTTAGAAGAAGCTCGATCCTGTTCGTTGAAGAGGGAATTTTGTGAAAAAGGAATTAAACAGCAAAACCGGAGAGAGAAAACAAAGCAAAACAACAGAGAGGAAGTGCGGAGGAGTTTTCCTGTTTTCGACCTTCTTTCGAAACTATGCCACCAAGCCGTCTCGATGCTATCTACAGCCACTTGCTTACCACAAAGTTCTTTGAAAAAGACTGGGGTAAACCTGGAAACCTTCGAAGACTCTTTGAATTCCGTAAAATCGTCACCAATCGTGAATTGTGCTACAACTTGGTCCCACGCGATTATCCTGTTGAAATAACTAAAGAGGAAAAGACATTAGAATGCACAATTGTAGAAGGGAAATTCATGATATCTTTGGAAATGCACTTGCGTGGTTTGTTTCCAAAAGCGGTGCAACAAGCTCAATTTCAAATGCTCCTGCCGAATAAATGGCGAAAACCGAATCATAAACCTGTTTGTTTTCATTTAGCTTGAACTGGGGATCATTACTATTGGCAAAGACGGAACTTTATTGCCAAGCCATTGTTACGGGAGCAATAATGTTGAAAAATCCATTCTATAGTGTAAGGAAGCCTGAAGATCAAGTGCGATCAAACTTACATAGTGTGTCTGATATATTATTACTATTATAGTGTTATAAACGAAATGGTTTAGGACCCTTAGGAATCATAGGCTTATCAATGCGTGGACATATGGCCTCATTAGCAGCAACAAATTGTCCAAAGCCATTAGTATTAGTGCCATGTTTTTCGTGGTCAACCGCAGTGGCTGTGTTCACAACGGGTGTTATGAGTCAATCAATAAATTGGGATATGCTTGAAACACAATATTTTGCCAATAGACAATATCACGAAAGATTAGCGAAAATGCTAACAGTGATAGATGAAGCATTTATGGCTGGTCAGCAGTGGTGGGAACGTGAAGCGTTTCAGTTAATGCGTGGAATGATGGATGAATGTATGCATTTGAAGAATTCCTCGGTGCCATTCGATACGTCACTGATCATCGCTGCTTGTGCAAAGGATGATGCATATGTACCCCAAGACGGATGCATGAGCTTAGAAGAGATTTGGCCAGGAGCAGAAGTTCGTTATTTGGACGCAGGTCACGTTAGCGCTTATGTCTTGCACCAGAAACTATTCAGATCATGCATTATCGAAGTTTTCGAATGAACTAGAACTAGACATCAACGCCTATGAATCCATCTCAAGCAGCTCACTCTCATACGATGATTTGCAACACAGATATCAAGATCAAATTGAGTACTGCATTTAAAATTGATTACTTCTAAGTTAAATCGGTCACTCTGACACGTACACCTGATGGGTGAATGTACTAGATGAAGGGAAATTTTGGACATCAATTGCCTGATAAATAAGGGTTGGGGGATCGCAATTGAAAGTTGAATCGCCTAGAAGTAAAATTAACGGCTCGCCAGTTGAAACCGAGCCCATGAAAAACCTAGACACAAAAAACGGGTCTTTTCTGTTTTCTGGCGGACATGGATCGAGAACGGAGGATCAAGTGTCACGAGCAACAAGAATTTTTTTCTGGAATTCATTGAGGGCAGGAATTTACAAGTGCAATAGCGGAATAATTAGCGATCAATATAAGGGAGATTGGCGATAGAAGATCATCAAGAAGCGCGCTGGCAGAAGAACTTCGCGATGCAAATTAGTTCGGGTGCCCCCCAAATAGGTAGACGTACGAGTAAGTTAAGTTTTGCATTTTGTTTAACTGAAGCTCATTTTTAAAATTATTGCTCATCATCATTGAATAAATAATTAAATAGTTAATCATATTTTTCGTCATTAGAAAATATTGTTACGGAGGTAATTGTACACCTGGCTTGGGTGTGTTCGGGAATAAAGTTCGAGTGTGGTTTGTGATTTTTAGCGCGGGTGTGTTCTGGTTTTCGCTCGGTGCGAGTTACGTCCGGTAATCAAAACCCGGCAAGGTTGTGCAAAGTGGTCGCCCCGGTTGAGACTAATCCTCCCCTGTTAGAGCGAAATAGGGCGTATTATTTCTAGCTGTGTGAGAGGTGTTCGGCAGCTGCGTTTCTCGCTTGGCGGCTATTTACGACCAAGGAATAAGCAAGTAGGGCCTCCTACGACCGCCTCTGACGGCAAGCCGGGTCCGAGGTCCTTAGCCGGAGGAGCACTCACGCAAAGGGTAACACAATATAGTGGAGTGGCCCTCGAAAAAACATTCATCAAAGACAGCCGATAAAGGTATCAAATGAAAGGTTTTGATGAAATCTTTTTAACACAGGTCTTCAACTGACACTTTTCGCTTCGAAGGTGCACAGTGAAGGGAAATATAGGTAAAATGTGTGTCCCCCTCCTCTCACGATTGGATATCTGTGATCCGAATAACATTATGGAGGCAGGTATTTATGAGTACAACAACAACAAATACCTTAGAATTCAAAATTTGCTCAACTTTCTGAATAATAGTATAATCTGCGAATTCAACACTTTCCCCAATAAAATTTTCTGAATACCCTTAAACTCAACGAAAGTTGGTATTTAAGTATGTTAGTCTTATATAAGGTTCTAATACTCTGTAAGCTTGATAAAAATCGAGTCATAGTCACGACTATTATAGCCATTTGAAATTTCTTCAATTACAACAATCACACACGATTTTAGTATTTTATGGACTTTCCATCGGATAAAACACTCCAGTTTTGATTTGATCTTCTTTTTAAAATTTTCAAATGAATTGGGTACAAAACCCTTCTGACATGAGCGTAGATCTGTCTGCCCTACTTCTTTCTACATTAAATAGCGCTAAAACTTAAACATGTTGAGTGGACAAGAGTATGCTCCTGTCAGAAGGGTACTCAATTTTGATGTACAGAACTTTCGTTACGGAACTAATGAAAAAATTCAAGAAACTTTAAAATTTGGGAAATTTGAAGATATCGGTGGAGTCTACTCTTCATTCATATATTCATTTCAACCGACTTACAGGCTAAAGTCCAATTACAAGATTGGTTCAGACAATATAAATGGAAAAGCACAATAAAATATATCTACTAGGCTGGGTATTTAAAATTAAATTCTTAAGTCTAACATATGCTTGTAGATTTAAAGATGGAGGATACGTACCAAAGTCCATAGCATTGTTTTTTCTTGTTAGACGCAGCAGAGGTGTATGATAAAATATTTCGTTCTTGCAAATGGAATTTGGTATCATCCCATATTTCTAGAGGGATAATTAGACGTCGGCATTATCAGTAACTCTCTTATACTTGTATTTGAATGCAACTGATGGTGGTGAAGCTTATATAGGAGACGCTCATCCATAAAGTGTAGTAATCGAGCAGTCACACAAGCAAACTGCTCGGAAACCATCTTAACCCTTATCCGAAATTTTATGTGTAGATTTAGAAAAAAATTTCATTACTTCGATTCATAGTTGTAATTCTTAAAATATTTTTTTTCCTATTATCATTATTAAACGTTATTTTATATCAATTTTCCAATATATTAATTTTAAACGTTTACCTTAAATTATATTCTTCATAAAATTTAACTTTTATTACAATTTACAATCTTTTCCATTTTTCTTTACTTCAGTTAATTCTGTGAAAAATTTTAAATCTGCAAATTAAAATTTCGGACATGGGAACACTGATTTAGTGCATCCCGTCCGCGTGTTCCATGGCTGAATGCAATCTATCTCGGCTGAGAGAGCAGCTATATTGGAGGTACCGCTGCGACAGAGAAAAATAAGGAAAAGACTTGGACGGATCGGAGAGTCCACGGAAGATTGCAAAACGGCAAACACGGCGAACCGGTTGTGAGCAATCATTTTCCATGGATTTTATAGCGCTTGTCTTGTCGAGTCTTTCATTAAAGCATATGAAAATTAGTTTTGGTGTCTCAATTCGATCATTATGGGTACGACTTCATAGCAGAGTGCGGGCACTTGAAAAAAATAAGTATCACCTCTAGAGTGACCGATTCGTGACGGAAGTTTCGTCGAGAGAATCGCGAATTGAAAGATCGAAAACCCCGGTTTTGCGTTATTCGAGCTCAAGGTTGTCTCCAATCCAATGAAAACCATCCCAGCTCGACACCAGACCGCCCTTTCGCATTTCACTTGCTTGGAAAACGTGAAAAGAAAGTACAGAGCATCCCAAAATAAAATAAATAAATATCATCTCCCAAAACGCAAATCCGCGACTACCCACCATACAGTCCGTGGAACGTGACCCGATCGAAAAATCGATGCCAAATCAAGGAGTGAGGAGTCGCGCAAAACTTCACGGTTGACCTAAATCCTAACCACCTCAAGTTGTTGCAAATCGCATTTGGGGCGCAATAGGCAACGACGAGTTCAAGTTCCAAGAGTCGTCGTCCATCTCCCAATCATGAGAGCGTGATTCAGTTATAGTAGTCGTTCTCAGTTTTAGTAGTGGATGGGCATATCCGTCGCATTTTTTGTTGTTGTTTTCAAATATTTGCTTTCTCAAAGTTGTCCAGCCTGATCGTGGAAAACAAATTTATCGTTAAACTGCTGCGAGAAGGAGAACGTCTCGTTCTGACGCACACAAACTTATGTTTGGATGGCTTTCAATCGAGAGCTAAGAAGGAGCTTGAACAGTATTGCTCATGAGTATATTTAGGCATGATGGATATGAAACGGGCCACTTATTTATTGAGTGAATTATATTCACAACATGTGTGTGACCTAGATTTTTCAGCAGCTCGTATCTAGTTCCCGGCCACAGATTGAGTTCCTCCTCCATTGATTTGCATTTGGAACGATTTGTGTGTGCAACGAGAAAAATCTCCGGTATGAATAACGCTCTACGAGTCGAACAGCAATTTCCCAAAAGGCAAAAAGAAAAACACGTTAGAAGTTTTGTGCTCGCCTGCCCGTGCTTAGTTTCCCATTAGCAAATTTGAGAAGGATGGGAATAATTGGTTCCGAGAAGGATGGGAATCATTAATTGATTTCGCGTATTGTGTATGATCAAATATTTGGATGCAAGGTAGAGTTCTGAACATAAAGATTCTGGCGGTGAGAATAATGGAAGCACGACGAGTACGTCGTTTACTGTGTTTGGTGACGGATTACATCTGAGCAAAGCGTATTATCGTTCGTACGTGCTGTATTTGCTCAAAAATTCAGTTACAAGTGATCACTATTGTTTTTGGCGACGATTAATTGTAAGAATAACATAAAATTTGTGCAATTGTGGGATTTGCTAGGACGTGAGTTGCCCCGAACCACCACTGCCATCAAGAGTGCTCGCGCTTGATCGGAAGATATTGTAACACTCCGCTTGTTGCGGTTCAGATTTGGGCAGTCAACAAATCTGCAGCAGCAATTAAACTTTGTAGGCGAATCGTGTTCTGCCACGGGGCAAAATCAATAAGGAATCACGAAGAAAAATTTGTTTAGTATTGAATTCTCAACGCGAGCGGAGGGGAGTAACTGGGAATCGGAAAAGATATGAAATTGGAAAGTGGATTGACAGCTGAACCCGCGAACGCTTGAAAATGTGCGAACAGAGTCGCCTTCCTCATCATTATCCATCTTCATTGTCGTCTTCGTAATAATAAATCATTGACAAAATAAGTATTTACTTTCGAACGCGTAACAATCGTGCAAAATGTGTGTGAAGGTTTCCGGAATTTCACCAAACCCTATGTGAGGGTTCCAGTTTTCCGTTTCGCACGAATGTTTTTCGATTCTTCAGCAGTCGCAGTCGTTTCTTATTAATCAGTCTGTACTGATTTCGGTATTTTCACCGAAAAGTCTGAGCCAACAACGAGAATTACCGTGCCCCATTCATATCACGAGTTCGCAATTGGTGGTGATTTGGGTGGAGAAGAAAAACGTTATCCCCGTACTTTACCCTACGTCTGTTTTGTGCATTCCCAAGCTATCGCTAATCTATTGCGATCTGTAGACTTTTGCGGCCTGAACAATTACCAGTGAGGATTAACTGGACGACGCACACAGTCATCTGACTGTACATTTCGCGTGAAAATCACCAAAGGTCTGCATGGCCTAGGACTTTCAATATCAGGCAGAGCCGATTCGAACTCACCATTCCCAGAACTTATACGAATTAAGCGCCTATTTCCACATCAGACTGCATGGTCAATGGGACAGCTGCAACCAGGCGGTATCATATTACAAGTAAATGGGAAACATTATAAAATCCAAGTGTTTTGGTTAACATTTTCAAATTATTATATGACATTCTCAAATCAACCGTCGCAGTAATCCCCAATTTTAGCCAGTGCTTGCGCCAGACATGGTTTTGGTTCGGTTTAAACTTTCTTCATTTTGAGTGTATCCGTTATTTTCGTGATTTCTGCTTTATTTTATATAACAGTTGTGGACTTGTATACAAAAAAAACACGAAGATAAATTTCTTATAATGCACGATTTGCATGTAGTAGGAGTAGTAAGAGAAAATAAAGTGAAGAACCTAATTTTAATGAGCAGGATAAAATTTCGCGTATCCGTTATTCTGACGGCGATATCAGAGTCTCAGGCAAATTCACAGGCCTCAATACCTTCAATAATATTGATTCAATAAAGCTGCAAGCCATGTTAATAGGACTAAACTTTTACCTCGAAGTGAATTGATCGGGCAGTAACTCTATTCAAATTTAATTTAAGACAATTGCCTTCTGTGATATGTATTATAACTATATGCTTTGGGTCTTGATGCGTGACCAAACTTAACCTGTGCACAAGAGAAGTTTTGTCATATTGATCTTAGGAAGAAAGCTGTTTAATTGCTTCGTACTTATTTTCTTTAGCTAAACATTCGCGTTTTTTTTTTTGATTAATGTTAAATTTGGATTATATATGTATAACGTAGTCTATTTTGAATTGAAGGATAATAAAATAATGTGGAATCAATGTTAACAGAAACTCGGTCGTTCCATTTCGTTCTACCTGACCGGGTATAGGACCCGCGTCGATGGCAGGCTCCTCCTCCTCCTTGGATCTTGATTTATCGCTACGGATGTAGATATTTTTGGGCAATAAGTCTCGTCGGTAACGACAAAGTCATCTTAAGTTCATCTATATTCCCCAGGCCCAGTTTGCCTTCTGAGTCAGCAATATTCTTTGACCCTTAGTAGGTTACCTCCTTCTCGACTTCGGTCAATATTCCTTTGACCCCGGAATTCATGGATCCGAAATTTTTTTGTAGTGGGTCCTGGTGCTGGGAAAAAGAACCTGCACCACGACAACGCAACGCTAGCCTGCCAGTGCATTCACGCGTCCCTAGACAAGGCCAATCTCGGCGGATCTCAACATCCTCTTCCGCTGAGGCAGCAGACCATCGCAGCAGTCCTGTACGGACAATTATCCATACCTATTTTACTACAAAGGTGCCTATAGGATGAAAGCGAAGGGAATTGTGGAAAATAAAGTTCTCTTCATAAGATTGGTACGAGACTTTAAATTTAAAGAATAATATCTGGGTGAGTTTCTGTTGTACAGATTCCAGTAGTAAGTCTAAGTATCGACCTGGCCATGTTGAGCAAGAAAAAAACAGGAATGTATAAGTTCATATATGTGATTTTAAACTAAACGTTTTAGGATCTTCGGGAAACACGATAGAAATGAGGTTGGACGATAGTTGGAGACACACAAAAGGGAACTAGATTTATGAATTGGGAAGATGTTGGCTGTCTTCCAGAAGTGAGGAAAAATTCTGGAGGACAAGCTGGCATTAAAGATAAAACTGAGGCGAACACTTAATGAAGAAGACAGAGATTAGACAAACACATTTGGAATTCCGTCTGGTCCAGAACCAATGCTTGCGTCGAGAGTATTAATTATGGACTCAATATCTGCAGAGCTATCTGCAGGAGCATTATCAGTCAAAGAAAAATAAAGAGGGAAAATAAAAAGAATAATCGGATGCCGAAGAGAAAGTTATAGTGAAAAAGAACTCCGCGAACAAGTTGGGAATGGATTCCAGTGTTAAAATTTGTTTATCATTCCAATACATGCTTCTAGGAAAGTGCGGTTAGGACTTGAGATGGTAAACATATGACCAGAATGGCTTTGACTGGTTTGAATGAAGTGACTGCTCTACTCGTATGTGCGTAAAGCAATTTTTTCTTGAACTGTTAATTGATAATTTCGCGGACCAACGGGGTCTAGAGTAGTCACTATAAGAATTAGAGTCTCCCGTCAATCGATGGTAAAGTTTGTTCTTAATCTTTGGAGCTTCAAAGATGTCACGGTTGAGCCAAGGTGGCTCAGAGCTCTTTTCGGACCTACATAGTGGTTTAAATTGACGGATAAATGAGTCAAGGTGGGAATAAAATTTAGTAAGACTTTCTTCGCAATCAAGGCAGGCAAAAAAGGAGAGGGGGAGGGACACGATTTTTCATATTTTTCCGCTTCCTCTGCGTACCCCGTTGTTATCGCAGTTTTAACAACCATATTGCAGTTTTAAAAACGGATATTAAAAGATATCAGCAATATTTTCCATTTATTGTAATGCACTATACGATTATGGTCTGGGAAAAAATTATTAAGGGATCACATCCTTATATGGGGAAACATCCTTAAAATCCTTTGAAAAAATTTCGACTAAGAAACGTTCATTAACCAGAAACGTCTGAGCTGCTCACAAGATTTGATGAATGTGCCTTCTCTAGATCCCGAGAAAACTTCTTGTGACGCACCGAGGGAAAGAAAGACGGACGGACAGATTCGTTTTTTTATCGAAACCCTTAAAAATAGGTAAGCTAAACAAAATTAATTACATTTAGTGATTGATTCACAGTGGGTTAGATAATACATTTCAATATTTTTTTTATGTTTTTGTGAGTTATTTCTTAAGGGTTTTGTAAAAAAATTTTACAAAACCCTACTAAAATTGCGACCTATCTGTCCGTCCGTGTGTCACAGCAATTTTTCTCGCAAACGATACAAGCTACAAACATCAAATTTTGTATGAAGGTGCAAAGCGGTGCCTTCTTCAAAGTTCAATCACAAAAAAAATTTTATAGGTTATTTAAGGAGAGTCTCCCCATATAGAGGAGTGGCCCCTGAAAAAAGTCCATCAAAGACATTCGATATGGATATCAACTGAAAGATGTTGATGAGAACTTTTCAAAACAGGTCTTAAGTTGACGCTTTTTGCTTTGAGGGGTGCACAGGGAAAATTTGTGCCCCCAAGCGATTGGACACCTGTGATCAGATGTATCTGAAAAAATATGGAGGCAGATATTTATGAGTACATAAACAACAAATACCTTAGAAGTCAAAATTTGCTCAACCGTGTTAATAATAGTAACAAATTCGAATTGAACATTTCCCCATAAAATCGTATGGATACCCTAAACTCAACGAAAGTTGATGTTTAAGTAGTCTTATATAGGGTTGTAATACTCTGTTAGGTTGATGAAAATCCAATTATATTCGCGGAAGCCATTTGAAATTTCTCCAGTTAGTACAACAATTACAGACGATTTTAGTATTTTATGGACTTTCCATTGAATCATACACTGCAGTTTTGATTTGAATATTTTTAGGAAATCATAATTTGAGCGATTTTTATTCGTTTGCAACCAAATGGTGACCATTGAAAGTGGAGAAACAACAGATTTTCTTTTAAACATGCACATCTCTTTGACATGTTTCTTGACTTTATTCGTTGTTGGTGACTGCATTTCGTAAGGTGGGTACAAAGCTCTTCTGACAAGAGTGTAGGTCTATCTACCCAACTTGCTTTTCATACTTTTTATGTTTAGGAAGTGTGTGTTGTTCTTTGGCATTCAATTGGTTCTATTCAGCCAATTTGCGTGACCAAAAAAAGAACTATTCTTCTTAAAGCACTCTTCTTTTGTTTGTATAAGTAAACACTCGTGCTAGGATAAAGGACAAATTTTCATTTCTCAACAAGCTTCCCCATATACTTCCTTTTCCAATTAGGTCTCGTTCCATATGTAAGGTGGCCCAGCACGGGCAGAGGGTACCCCAGATAGATCCATGACGCATCTGAGTGCTAGCTGGCTTCAACATGCCACACCGGATCAAGCATTCCTTCACCGATTTCTAATGCCTGCGACTGTGAGGCATACCGCGGACCGTATTGACCTTAAAATTGACATCCATATATGTGAGCTTTTCCGAAATTTTTTTTTGTAGTATTTTCTGGATGGAGTCTTCCTAAAAACTTTATAGTTTATTTTCTCATCAAAAAAGACGGACGGATAGGTAACGATTTTGTAGTCCTTTTTGAAAACCCCTTAAAGCAGTCAACGGACTATAATTTCTCATTGCTAAAATGGCCAAATTGTAAACTTAATACCGAATGCGTCCTCATTTCCTCTTGGTATTTGGTCTGGAAAATTCATTTAAGCTGACTAGACGTTAAAATTATTCCAAAGTGGCATTTATACTAATTTCCACATATGAATAAATATCTGATATTTTTTACTTACGCATATTCACCGACCATATGTTAACTTACTCATCCGACGTCGGTGACGAAGATAGCGAACGCGATTCGCTAGTATTGGAGAAAATACTATAATTAAGTGAATACTTAGCGAAGGTCATCGGTTCGATGCCCCTCACGCGTTTGCCACAGTCAACTAGATATTGTACACAATCATAGTAATTAGACGCGAAAAAACAGCTAGCTAACGCCAGCAAGCCTGCTGGCTAACAAGCTGTCACAAAAGTGGCAAAAGTAACAAAGTGTACCGAGCACTTCGTATGAGGCGGCACAAGAGGAGCAAACGCATCAGTTCTAAACATCTTAAGAACTCGAAACAGCTTTCTTTAAGACATGGAGAAAGAACCGAACCATCTCTCAATTCTAAAGCTCACATGTGGTTAGGGGTAGGCGCGCGGTCGTCCAACCAGGTGAGACAGAATATGAAGGAGCCGATGATATGTGGTCATGTGGTTATATCAAAAACGGGGCCGGGGAGGTTACTCACTGGCTACAAATTTTGTCAAGACATGAATGTGCCGGTTTGGATTGCGCTTTGCGTACGTACGTAGCTTTTACAACCGCAGAACTACACACATGTGTGTTGAATTTCTTACGACGGCGACGACTTGAACCACATATGAAAGGAAAGGAGTCAAAGAAAAGAAAACGAAAACGTATACAACCGGCTAGGCGGCAGCACGTCGCGCTAACGATCACACATTCATCATTGCCAGCTGGTTTCGAGTAGAACCGATCGTACACATTTATTACTCAAGGCTATGATGTAATTTCATTATCAAAAGCTCTCAATTTTATTAAACGTGTGTAAAATGTGTAGCGTCGAATGATTTGCCACGATTGATATGTCCGTACTTGTAAATTTTCTTACCTACATGTCTACATATATTAGATTGTACCATTGAAACGAATGTGGTAGTTTTTTTGCCTAAATATTTTTATTGCTTGTTAAGTACGTTCTATTTCTGAAATTGAGTTAATCTGATTTGAGAATTAATTAA
The DNA here is from genome assembly GCA_963969285.1 of Odontomyia ornata. Lineage (NCBI taxonomy): Eukaryota > Metazoa > Arthropoda > Insecta > Diptera > Stratiomyidae > Odontomyia > Odontomyia ornata. The sequence continues at coordinate 13,015,420 of OZ017740.1, forward strand.
ATTCATTCGAATTTTTTTTTATTTGAAGGAAATCTTAACACAAAGGACGTTTTGGAAATGAGGTTATAGAAGGCTCCCTTCAGAGCAAGAAATGTTCTCTCCTTTCTAAAGCGATACCTTACCCGGTACCCGATATTACTCTAAGCCTGTTCTATGTAGCAACGCGTGCTTATAATTTTCTTCCTTCTTGACCTGGTGAGAAATTTTTCTTCCGAAACGCACAAACTATCGTGGGATCCTAACATAGAGTAATCCCAAAAAAAAACCCGATTTGCGATTCAGAAATACAAAAAAAACCATACAAATAAAGATACTTGTATTATAACTGTCCAAAACGACGAAAATATTTTCATAGGACCAGTGCAAACTTTCCACCAAGTTGAATAGACAAAAATCGATTTTATTAATAAAAATATTAAAATTATATCTACAATGCAGCAATTCACTGCACAAGATAAATTTTGTATATTTAGACAGCATGGCAACGAACAATGAAGTAAAAATGATTTCCCAGGCTTCGAAAACAAGCCCCTGACTGCGATAGAATCACCTATTCAATTGAATATCTTATCAAAAATGCTCATAAATTTTGACTGTTCAATCAAAGATTAATAATAATATCGAAATGCATTGCCTTGCATTTATTCAAACGAAACACGAACCCCTCGTTCTTACTCTCAAATTTCAGGTACAAGGGAAAAGAGTATGAAAATGTTTATCGTTTTGTATTGATCGCAATAAATTATTTATTAAAGCCTAGAAACTAATTTCTCTGTTTTATTTTTACATGGTAAATAATGTTATCGAAATCTGTCTGCTACTTATCTGTCATTAATCGTCCTGTGGTGGTTACTACTATATTTGTAGTACATATGAAATCCATTAACTTACCTGAAAAGAAAAAAAGAGAAACAATAAATATCAATTTATTACATTAACCTTGCAGTTGGAAGTAAATGATGAGTATTACAAGAGAAAAGGCTAAATTAATTTAGTACTCTTTTTCACTGTGAAATTTTCCATACTTTCTTAATTAAATAAATACAAAGCGTAGCGTCAAAATTTTCAACACATAGCCTGAAATAATACGACCCTCGTCTTCGGCAGTTTAACAAAGTTAAGACCATATTGATTTTCATTATTGATGCCCTCGGGAAAATGGATAATTACATTTGGACACAGGACAGTTTCCATATTTGAAGTCAAATTTATTTTAAACAAGTGTCTGCATATGACTAAAAGAAAATACTCTCCAGTAACATCGATAGGGTGCTCCTTTCTTGACAAACATTTTGCTGTTAGACTCCTACTGCGAATCACAGCATTGTGCTTTTAAGATTCGTTCAAAGATAATCTTAGGAGTTTTGAATTGACTTCAATATTAGATGTAAAAGAGAAACAATGACAGCAATATCGACAAGATTGAGGTCTCTAATTCCTTTTTGTAGCTTTTTTCTTGAAAGACAAGAGAAGATTAAGATTTACACATTGTATTTAAATGAATATTTGCTATAAATTAAATTGTTAGTCAGCCTTGTTTGACTACTGTACAAATCTTAGTTTGCGATGTGTGTATTGTCAACAGTCAGGGTTTAAACTAAAACGCGAACACCAAGTTCTTCGATTATACATCTTACTTTATTCAAGGACCGACATCGACTCCCTAACAGTGGAGTTTGAGTCGAGCGGTCGTCGAGGCAGCATGGATCAAGCAGCAAGAGCAGGAGTTTTTTTTTTAGCAAGAGTTTTTCGGAGGGAAAGACCAATGATAGAGTTTGAGTCGAGCAGTCGTCAAGGCAGCACTAATAAAGCAGCAATAGTTTTTGGAAGTTTTTCGGGTGTTTTTGGAGAATTTATGGAGGTTTTATACAAATACTGAATTTTGGAGGGGAGTGGAAATTTCAAGAGTTGCGGATTTTTGGAGAAATTTCAGAGGAAAAATTTGTTTGGAGTTTGTGGAAAAGAGTTTAAGCGCCTGGGCAAGTACAAGTGGAGGAAAGGATAAGGAGCTGAATTTGGAGTTGGAAACAAAGAAAACATTATTATTTAGGCTTTTTTGTTTTAAGCGGTACTGTTTTTCTTTATAATATAATTCTTTTGCTTTTTAAGTCTTTCAATTACTGGATAATAAGGAACTCAGTTTCTACTTTCTTTTTCCAGCGACAGTATTTCAAGTTCAAAGTCAAAATCAAAGTCAAAAGCGCTTTATTTAATACTAATCGTTATAAATTTTAAAAGAATATAAAGCAAAATCCAAACAATAACAATAAAAAACTTAATGGCCATAATGGCTCTCTAAATTTGTACGTTATCATTAAACACATTTAAAAAAAAACTATAGCAAATTCAAATCAATGAAGATTTTACATATTTTTTAAATTTAATTGGAAAAAGGAGAAAAAACCAACCAACACTATTCTAAAATTATTTATCATCTTAACACTACAGTGAACTTTGATCATACACCTAATATGTTTTAACTTAATTCTAATAAATGCAATCAAAAACATTATCTTATACTTAAAAAAAATCTATAACAATGTTCTTAACCTAAGCGTTTTACCTTATCTCTAACCGAATATAATAAACATAATATAAACCTAACCTAATTTGAGTTCACGAGACCAACGATTTCAATGGAGATACTCATTTGCTAGATTCGTTGAAGCTGATCGAGTTGAGACGGGGCAATCTAGGTATTGGTGGCTGAATGACAATGTCTAAATTATTCGTGTTTATTTTCAGTTTTGGTGTTCTTCGTTATTTAGTTTTTGAGTTTCAGCTCATTATTGCTACATTTAGTGTTGTTGTTTATTTTTGTTAAAAATTAGGTATAGGTTAGGTATATGTAATGTTTACTATATTCCGTTAGAGATAAGATTGAACACTTAGGTTAGGAACATTGTTATTGATTTCTTTAGTATAAGTAAAAGTTTTTGATTGTATTTTATTAGAAATATGTTACAACATATTAGGTGTACGATCAAAGTTTCACTGTTGTGTTTTGATTATAAATAATTTTAGGATAGTGTTGGTTGGTTTTTTCTCCTTTTTCCAATTAAATTTTAAAAATATGTAATAATCGTAATTAATTGAATTTGCTATAGTTTTTTTTGTTGATGATATGAGTTAACGATAACGTACAAATTTAGAGAGCCATTTGGGCCATTAAGTTTTTTGATTGTTATTGTTTGGAATTTGCTTTATATTCTTTTAAAATTTATAACGATTAGTATTAAATAAAGCGCTTTTGACTTTGACTTTGACCTATACCTAATTTTTAACAAAAACAAACAACAACACTAAATGTAGCAATAATGAGCTGAAACTCAAAAACTAAATAACGAAAAACACCAAAACTGAAAATACACACGAATAGTTTAGACATTGTTATTCAGCCACCAATACCTAGATTGTCCCGTCCCAACTCGAGCAGCCTCAACGAATCTAGCAAATGAGTATCTCCATTGGAACTGTTGGTCTCGTGAACTCAAATTCGGAGGATATTTTATCTTCTTATCGGTGGCCCGTCGATATATGTGATATATGACTGGGACGCCGTCAGAATCAAAAACATATCGATTCATGTCCAAATACACGAATGCTTCTGGATGAATGAAGCCAGTAGCGAGGCAAGTCGCTATATACCCGTCTGTAGGGTGGAACGGCTGTGAAATCCAAGGGTTTTCACTCACAGTCACAGATCTTGCGATATGATTCCGAAGAAGTTTCAATATGAAGATATCGACCCTCGTCACTTCAGCAGTTTGATAAATTCTTCTATTCGATATATAATGTTTCCAATCCGTCTCAGGCTTTCTGTACAAACCAGTACATGCACGAAGACATTTCTTTTCGAAAACTCTTAATTTTTCCATAGTACTAGCACTCTGGTTGTACCAGATCTGACATCCATATGTCAAAACTGGTCTAACCAGTGTCTTGTAACAGATAATTTTGACCTTTTGATCAATGTATCTGGAATGAAAGAGCTTTCGAAGGGCCATGACTACTTTAAGTGCCTTACTGAGCATGATTTTCACATGTTCAGTATAGTACAGATACTGATCGAGATAAACACTGACGTATCGAACACAGGATTTATGTGGAACCCGTTCAAGACTACCCTCACCAGCCATGATGTGAAAATCTTTCCAATTACGTTTCAGATCTTGACTGACCCCCTTCAGCGTTGTCCGAAACAAGATTGTTTCACACTTTTGCGCATTGATTTTCATTCGCAAATTGTCAGTGTACAGCTGTACATCATTGAACATTTTTTGGAGATTGCTCTGAACTATTGTAGCTTTTCGGTCTGCCGTATAGATGATCAGATCATCAGCAAACGCTACCAATGATCGCGTTGGCGAGACATTAAAATCAAAGCTGTTCAATAGCTTGCGAATGAATATTGAGAAAAGCAGGGGCGCAGTAACGGATCCCTGCTGTAGAACATTCAAGACCTTGAATTCGCGCATTGTTGTCAGATTTCCATCAGTTACAACAAACGATTTCCCGTATAACATATTACACATCATGGCGACAATGTGTCTGGGGAAGTTTTCCTGAAGGAGTTTAAAAACTAGTCTATCTAGCCACACCGTATCGAAGGCTTTCTCCATATCAATGAGACATGCTCCAACACATTGTCTATCATTTAGATTCCAACAGATGTCTGAGGTTACTCTCGTTATTGCATGTGTGGTCGAATGCCTGGCACGAAAACCAAATTGGCAATTCGGCATCAACTCATTTTCCTCAATGTGGGCGTTTAATGCTCTGTTGAGTCTCACTTCAGACACCTTGCTGATGTTAGGCAGCAAGCTGATTGGGCGATAGCTTTTTGGGCATGAAGATTCTTTTCCTTTCTTCAAGATCGGAAATACCTTAGCCTTTTTCCACTCATTTGGGAAATATGAATTGCTCAACATGTTATTGAACAATACGCAAGAATTCCGAATAGCGACCTCCGGCAAATGTCGGAGAACTACATTTGGAATACCATCATTACCACATGATTTCTTGTTGTTTATACTGCGAAATATGAAACACAAGTCTTCATAGCTGACAAAATAATCAATAAGATTCAAGCTCGGTATGAGGTCAGATGTTAATGTTTCATTGAAATGAAGAATTGATTGGCCGTTTAGGCTTGATTTGCAGTCGGAAACTTTTGCTTCAACGACCTCTGAAAATATTTCATTCCGTCTCTCAGGGTTTGGTAGATGAACCAATTCAAAATGTGTTCCAATCAGGGCAAGTTTATGCAATCCTTCACATATAATCCTGTTTCCATTTGTATCTGGCGTCGTACTATCAATTACCAGCTCTATCGAGAAGATTTATCTCATCACTAGTTTTTTTTTTTTTTTTTTTTTTTTTTTTTTTTTTTTTTTTGTGGTAGGGAGGTGAAGGCATTTATGCCCGCCGAGTCTGGCAGTGTGGGACTCCCATGGAAGATACCTTTGGACTACCCACTAAACACCTCCCCTGTCAATCTGAGAACCTAGCCTGGAACCGTTTGACACATTACTTCGGGCCAGGTCTCGTTTTGTTACGCCGTGGGGCGCCTTCAAGCTGGGGAGTCCCTTTCCTAGCGGGAGGGGAGGGGGGAAGAGGAATTGCCAGAAGAGCGATCCCCCAGCCCCAGCGCCTCCGGCTGCTGTGAGTCCCTTTTATATTTTAGGACTGCCCGAGCATAATGTGCCACCTGGTTCCATTTGTCAACCGATTCGAGCATCACCGCAACTATATTATCCGGGGTGAGCTCTCCCGTCTCCCTGTAGAGTTCCCTTCGCAGCCTGGCCCATTTCGTACACGCAAAAAATGTGTGACAGGCATTGTCCTCCTCTCCTGGGCAAAACCGACAATCGGGAGACCGTGACTTGCCGATCTTGTGCAGGTAAGACTGAAAACACCCATGCCCGCTCAAAAGCTGGGTCAGATAGAAGTCAGTCTCACCATGCTTTCGATTTAGCCACGGTCTCACATCCGGGATGAGGCGCGCAGTCCACCTTCCCTTCGTGCAATTCCTCCAAGACTGCTGCCAATCGTTGAGCGAGCGTTGTCTCTCCTCGCGGACAACCATCTCCCTCGCATCCTCGTTTCGGCGCAGGTAAATAGCGCGGCGCTCTCTAGCAAGGAGGGCGACAGGTATCACGCCTGCAATCACTCTCACCGCCGAGTCGGAGACTGTTGGATACGAAGATGCAATTCTCAGTGCTCCTCTTCTCTGTACCTGTGCCAATCGTTTTCGGTATACCTCCTTGCTGAGAGCGTCGCCCCATACCTCTGCTCCGTACAGTAGCACTGACCCTACAGCACTCATCAAGAGGCGTCTTCTTGATGGGCTGGGTCCCCCCTACGTTGGCCATAAGTCGACTCAGGGCCGATATTCCCGAAGCAGCCTTCTCAGCCGTTGCCCTGATTTGCTCAGAGAAACTCATCTTCGAGTCGATCAGTAGCCCCAGGTACTTCACCGCTGGCTTCGATTCGATCTGTATATCTCCAATACTGATCATCCTTACTCTAGGGATTCTCTTTTTTGTCAAGATGACCACTTCGGTTTTCTCCAGTGCTAGACTGAGCCCGCGAGTAGTCATCCAGTCCCTCACTCGGCGCATTAGCATACCTAGCCTAAGTTGCGCTTGTTCAACGGTGCGTCCGGCGACCAGAGCCGCAACATCATCCGCATAGCCGACCAAGCGCGACTCATCTGGCATCTCAAGTCTCAGTAGCCCGTCGTAAGACACGTTCCACAGGTCCGGACCAAGGATAGATCCCTGGGCAACACCCGATGTAACCGCCATCCTTCGTTGGCCCTGTGTCGTGTCGTAGAGCAGGCTTCGGTCCTTTAGGTAGTTCCTCAAAAGCCGCATTAGATATTCTGGAACTTGAAAAGAGTTTTCCAGCGTATCCAGAATATCCACCCATCTAGCGGAGTTGAAGGCATTCCTGACGTCGAGTGTCACCAACAGGACGATCCGTCGCTTGGTGCGACTATATGCCTCTGCCTTTTGGACCGCGTTCACCACCTCTGCAATCGCATCAATGGTAGAACGTCCTGCTCTAAAGCCGTATTGCCGAGGAGATAGGTCCCCAGCAGCACGAATCGCGTCAGTGAGTCTTCCCTTGATGAGTTTCTCTAGCACTTTCCCAGCCGTGTCTAGCATGCATAACGGGCGGTATGCAGACGGCGATTCGGGATTTCCCTTCCCCTTGCTGACCAGCACGAGCCTCGCCACCTTCCATCATCTCATCACTAGTGACTTCAAGACTCGATACCTTCACTCGAGACTTCTTGCGGAATATGCTATTCACTTTCGCAAACACGCCGTCTGGCTCCTGTGGGCTAATACCCCTCAATTTTTCCGCCCATTGATTGCTGACCTCACTCCTGAAGTATGATCTTGGGAACTACTTTCTCAATCGTTTCCAACGTCAACTTCTCTAACTTCGACAAATAGAGATCTATTTCATCTATTTCATCTATTTCATCGTTAGTTAGATTCCTGTCATAAGGAACCATTGAGCAAGAGTTGCCACCATCAGAAGGGGGACATTGCTTCTGGTACTCGCGATTAAACTTCTTTTGAAACTTTCCCCAGTCTGTTTTTTTGAAATTCAACCGATGATTTTCATGTTGAACTGGAATGAGGAAGAAATCATCCCTGTGATGATTGATTTCCATTACGATTGCGTTATGGTCGCTATCATAAGGAAGCACCTGCAGTTTCCGTTGAGGACTATTAAAGCTGAATTCAAGTCTTGCGTCAGCAATGCAAAGGTCCAAATATGAATTTGTCCTAGGGTATGTTGGGAACTCCGACCCATACAGATTGCACCTGTATTCAATTTGGTTCTCTGTTATCCACGATTTCAGGAATACACCTCTTGGATTATTGGTGGCGTTCAGCCATGATGTATGCTTGGCGTTCAGGTCACCAGCAAGAATATAATAGCTATGCAACCTGTTCAATTAGAGTATTTCGAACAAGGAATTGAGCTCCTCCTTGAGCTTGAGAACAGTTCCACCAGTTGCATAGGCAGAGATAACGAAGAGGTTATCCCATCCTGGCAGTGAGATTTTGATAACGGACACTTCAAGAGATTTAAAGCTTTTGAATTCGACTTTTTCAATATTTTCGAAGACCCTCGAAACAATATCCCGGTGCCACCTACCCCATCACCTGTTACCCTATCTTGTCTTACGAACTCAAAATTCTTGAATCTCATGGAGTGCCATGAACTGAGGTGGGTGTGACTTTAACCTTTGCATCTTGATACCGGGGGCATCCTCGATATGATGCTGGATGACCAAAGGCACCGCAATTCACATAATATAGTTTTTCTTTTGGCTCCGCCTGAGCCAATTTGCACTCGCCGGGAGCATGAATGTCTTTGCATTTAACACACCTATATTTCATGGCGCAATTGGCAGCCAAATGCCCGAATCTTTGACACCTGTAGCACTGGTTGACCTCACTTTTCTGGAGGCGTTCCCACCTCACCACGCGGAAGTTCAAGTACCGTATTTTCTGCAGGGCACTCGAACTACTTTTGCTGGAAATCTGGACTAAGTAGTGAGGCAAGTTTTTGCGCTACACAATCGATCTTCTCGTTGCAAAGTTTTTGACTGTAATAAATTGTATTTCTGGTGCAGCTTCTTGGAGCACCTGAAGAAGATTGACTGTGTCCTCACCACAGTCCAGACCCTTCAATAAAAAGGTTTGGTTCTTTTTGCTTTTCGGGGTGTACGTGAAACGCGGAACATCTCCAGAATTTACGGCATTTTTTGTTGCCTGGAAATCAACCAGTGAATTAGTCCTTATTGTCAATTTATCGGCATTGACTCTTTTTATCTGAAAATCTTTTAGCTTATTTTCGGCTGCCAAAAGCCGAACCATATCTTTGCCCGTTTGCCCAAATACATTGATTGGTGGGACTTTTTCTTTTTTTTCATTAATCTTAACGGACGGAGCAGCAGACGGACCAGCAGACAAACCTTTTGGTTTTTTCTCCCGATTTTTAACTTTAAGGTATTCAATGAAATCATTATCTAACTTAGACGTTTTACCTGTATCCTCTACAATGTTCATCGTTTCTTCAAGACCAGCTAGCGCTGCATAATAATTTCTGCTGTCGTTTGCGCCTCCTGCGCTGAGGACATCCTCTTGATTAGCTTCTTCCTGTGGCTTTTTTGTTTTCTTGTCTTCAGATTGTCGGCTTTTCTTGATTTCTTTATCTTTGTTGAACGTTAACGTTCCAACAAGTGCTTCTCACGATTTAACTCGAAGCTTGAGTTCTTCATTTTCTTTTTCGATTTTTTCAGCTTTCTCTTTTGCTTGGATAAACTGCTTGATTTCGATAATCGATAGGATTGTCGGTTTTTCTGCTTTATTCTCGTAACTTCTTTTAAGCTTTTTTTCGCCCGTCATCATTCGCGATGGGCATGATCCTTCTGATTGATGGCTGAAGCCATCGGGCTCCTCCATCAGACCGGGACTTCCCTTGAACGTATTTCCACTTTTGATATTTTTTCAGGAAATGAATTTCAGGTATTCGATAAATGCTTGAATAATTCGACGGTGATGGTTTTCCCAATAAAATCAAAATTTGCTTTTGACTGGCTCGTAAAAAAATATTGCAATTGTTTGAAACTGACTTTTGCGAAAAATTAATTAATTTTTAAAATTAATGATAGGAACGATTAAAAACACGTCTACACGCAACGAGTGCTAGACGTAGAATCAGTATTTCAAGTTTTGTCTTGGAATCTGTGGGCATGGTGGAAAGTAATGAATATAGGGAGCTCCCCGCCGCTAAATCCAGCTTCACGCGGAAGGCGAGAAAAAACATGCCACGTTTCTGTGAGAAATCCGGGGGAGATAAAGGAGGAGTTCATTCTCGACTTGCTTGCTAGTTGCAATATGCAACTGCAAGTGCCAGAGGTCTCCAGTAACATGGAGATGGATGAGGGTGAAAGTTCCACAGACAGTGGCAACGAGGTGGAGGCTATCGTAAAGCCAGAAGCCAGAAAGAGGCCGATGGGGTCTCAAACGCAGAAGCCCACATCAAAGCTATCAAAGACCCTTGAAGTGGGCGAGCGGGATTTTCCCCAGCTCAAAAAGCTGGCGAAAAAAGCTTCCGCTAGTTTCTCGGGGACTATGCCCACGCAGGGTGGAAGGCCTGGGCTAGACGAAAATAAAGGGTAATCGAAGCCCCAGCAGCCAAGCGTGGCTGTTACCAAAAAGGAGAGGGTGGCTCCCATCGTAAGCTATAGACGACCTGAAGACTTTCAGGGATAGCGTCAAAAGGGCTTGTGCACGAAACTCTGAAAAGGAGCCAGAGTTCAACGTGACGGTGGACAACTGCTCACGAACTTCGCTCCACCCTAAAATGGCTGAGGATCATACCAGCCTTTTTAACTTTCTGAAGTGTGTGAAGGTGGCTTGCTACAGCTACGTCCTTCCAGGAGAGAGAAAACTGATTCTCCTTCTAAAGGGCGTGCACAGCTCATACGAAGAGAATGATGTCGTGGCTGAGCTGAAGGAACATCTCGGAGAAGATATCCTTTCAGCAAAAAGATTCTCCACTATAATCTGTAGGAGGAAAAATGGACGCTTTCATCCTTCTTATTCCAGTTTAAACCGGACTTTGAAGTGAAGAAAGCAATGGACCTAAAGTTTTTATTGTACCAGAAGATACAATGGGAGCGCCTGCAGAAAAATCGGACTTCTCAGTGCTTCACATGTAAAAGATTTGACCACGTCGCCTCTAACTGCGGACTCGAAGTTAGATGTGTAAAATGCGACAAGCTATAATTTTTTTGCTAAAATGTTTTTAATGATAACGTATAAATTTAGAGAGCCATTTGGGCCACTAAGTTTTTGTATTGTTATTGTTTGAAATTTGCTTTGTATTCTTAAAATTTATAACTGTTTCAGATCCGACTCGATACAACTTGATAACGGGACCATGTGCGAGTATGTCCTTAAGCTGTTGAAATGCTTTAGCCTGGTCTTCTCTGAATTCAAACTTTAATCCGTCCTATAACAGATTTGAGATAGGACGAGCCCAAAAACCCTTTGATAAACTTACGGAAATAGCTAGTCAGCCCTTAAAAAACTTTATACGTCCTGCGCTGTTATTTGTCATTTGAACTCTGTTACAGACATCGTGTTTTCCTTTCCTGGCATAATAATGCCGTCTTCGACTCTCCACTCCACTCTCTTTCCCAGGAGTATACACTTTCCCCAGTTAAACGTTACATTGTGTTCACTTGCGACTTTGAAAACTCTTTGTAGTTTCCCTAAACCATCTCGTTCATCTTTGGCCGGAATTATCAAATCATCTTAATAAGACAATACGGTTCCATCAATCAACAGGTCCCCAACCACTGCTCTGATTTGTCGTTGAAAAACTGTCGGTGAGTTGCAGATACCAAAAGGAACGCGCAAGAACTTGAACTGCCCATCCGGTGTAACGAACGCCGTATACTTTACGCTGTTCTTTTCAACTGGCACATGATAGAGTCCATTTTCTAAAACTAGAGTAGTGAATACGGTGGCGTCCTGCAATCTATCCAGCTGGTCCTCTATCAAAGACAACGAAAAAAAGGTCCCTTATTATATTTTTGTTTAGTAGACGATGGTCTACACGCATTCTAATCTTTCCATTTTTTTTTCGTTGCTAGTACTATTGGGAGGGAATATTCTGACAAGCTAAATCTCAACACGCCCTTTTTGATCAAATCATTGACTAGATTGCTCACGAAATCGCGCTGCTCCGATGACAAGCGTCTTGGATTTTGTTGCATTGGAATATTGTTCTTTAGGATACTTCTCAATTTCCACAATGGTATTCTTTGTCGGTCACGGTTTGTAGATTTCAATCAAATCTCTTAATGTACGGCCAATGGTTCGGTCTTTAATGTGTGGTAACTGCATACTGGGCCCTTCAACGACGTTTATGCGCATAATCTTCTTCACTGCGTCTTGGAAGTTGTTCTTTGCTTCGAGCTTATCCGTATGAGATTCAGCGTTGAGCTCTACCAATATAGCATTGCCATTTCTTAGACGCACTTTAACGGAGTTTGTCAGCCCTGCTCCGAGCAAAATATCGCATCCCACATAATCGTCCGGAACAATGTGCATCTGCAAAACAAAATTAAATCCATCCACACACAACGGTGCAGTGAAGCTACGAAGCATTCTCAAAACAACTGAACATTTGGCGTCGAAGAATACTGTCAACGCCTTCATAGCAGGTGCATCCAGACTTTCGTAGGTGCTACTCGTCACTGAGTGAAGATCACTGCCAGAGTCGAACATCGCTTTAATATCCTTTCCGCACCCCTTCACTATTTTGTACACTTTCCTGCCCGTTGTATTTAATGCATTACAGTGTTTTCTATCTGCCTCCCATTCAATTCCTTGTTGTGCTCCTTGGCATTGTGCTTTAGTATGTCCAAACTTGTTGCACCGAAAACTCTTCAATCTCTTCAACTTATCCGGGCACTCACGGCTCAAGTGTGTTTTATCCCCGCAGTTGTAACATCGCTTCAACACTATACCACTTGGACGTTTTCCACCACCAGCATTTTCGTTCGATTTCGTTGAGCCTTTCCGGTCTTGCAAGGATATTTCCTGAAACGCAAGTGGTAAAGCGGGCATTTACCTAAAACCCTGTGGACGAGACACGTCACGCAATTGTAAATCCGGAATACCGTCAATGGCGTAACTTACAATTTCCTCTTCGTCTAGGCCAAGGTGATTCGCGAGAATCGTCTTTTCATGTATGTAGTCACAGAACGTCTCATTTCTCTTCCAAATCCAATCTTCGAATTGTCGTCGCATTATAATTTAATTTGTTTGGCGATAGAACACCATCTTTATTTCCCGTAAAAGTTCATCAGGGGGCAACGAAATATACTCCGGCTTGGAGTGAAACCGCTCCATTGCTTTCCCCTTTAGCCGTGGTCCTATCAATATTTTCATCGTATCATCGTCGAGCTAATACGCCCGTCATAAAAACAAAACCTACTTCTCCCATGTTTCGTAGATATCCGTCTTTCTATCGAAAACATTGAGAAAGTCTGCTAGCGTAACAACATTTATCTTGGGTGTAGTGTGCACCACCGAACTCGAGCGCACTACCCGCGAATGTTCTATGTCAGCATGCACGTCTGCATTGCTCTCAGTACGACTCTCTATTTCGCGAAGCGCTAAGGTGAGTTCCCGTTCGGCTAACTCTTTCTCGCGCTTATATAAAACGAGTTCTCGCTCACGGACAGTCCCCGCCACTTCACTGAATTGTTTTCCGTTATTTCTCAAAATCTCGCCATCCACTGTCCCAACCGATTCGCTGTGGCAATGCGTTTCACTAATTTGGCTTTATTTCCCAACAGACTAAGGACTTTTGCTTTTAATATTTCTTTTAACTGCGGCACGCATTCTCTTCCACTTCGCTCATATTCGGTGATTGTTCAACACAGTAAGCGTCACTGTTTTTTTCTGGCCGTGTCGAACACCTGTTAGTTTTCACATAAAACTTCTCAATATCCTGGACGAGCCCCCACGTAGGAAAATAAGCTTATGGAAAAATGAAAAGGGCACTAGTAAATTAAAACACTTAGTTACGCCTTAGTTGTATACCTTATTTCTGTTTATTGTAACCAAGCGCACCGACGGCCAGATCGAGACTGTCCCGATTCCCGTGTTGTGGTCAACCGAGTCATATCTATATCTCTTTTTTTCCTAAAGAAGCAAAACTAACAAGACTACAAATAAATGAGAATAAAACAAATGTAATGACGCAGTCGAGGAAAAACATCTCAGATACACAAAATATCACACTCTGCGAAGTATCAAAATTGTGAGTAAATAATGAAAAATAATGAGAGCCAGCAATGAAAGGGACGAAATATGCCGAAGAATACAGCTCGCAAATAGAATATTTCATTCAGTTTTAACAATCTTGAAGACCAGCTGCATACACAGGAAAACAAAGCTCCAAACAAACAAATCTGTGGTAAGACCTGTGTTATGCCAAGAGTGAGAAACATTGACCCTAACCCAAGCTTCCGAAAATATATTGAACACATTGAAGCGACGGGTTCTGAGGCGAATAATTAGAGGCCAAGGGCGATGCAATTATGAGCTGTATGAAATTTTTGATGAGCCTGAGGTCTCAACGATTGTAAGAAAAAAAGGTTTTTGTTTGAAGAACCGAATGCCGGAGAATAGTCAGGAAACCGTGGAAACGCTGATTTGACTCCGTTGACGAGAGCAGTTCATTGCTGCTCAAATTTCAACATTGGAGAACGCGTTCAATGGACCGAGACAGTTTGAGGCGCTTCTTGCAGGAAGTGAAGACCCGAGAGGGGCTATAATGCTAAGAAGAAGAGGAGGTCTCAACAATTGTAAGACTATGGAAGCTGCAGTGGGCTGGCCACATGAATCGTATGAACGATGAACGGTTACCTAAAAAGGTATTCGTTTGGAGAACTGAAGGCCGGAAACCAGTGAGAAAACCGAGGAAACGCTGATCTGACTGTGGAAACTGCAGTGAGTTGGCTACATAAATCGTATGGACGAACAACGGGTACCTAAAAAGGTAGTTGTTTGGAGAACTGAAGGCTGGAGACCAGTGAGGAAACCGAGGAAACGCTGATTTGACTCGGTTGACGAAGACAGTTCATTGCTGCTCGGAGGCACTTGTTGCAGGAATCAAGGGCACGAGAGGCGCTATACCACTACGAAGAAAAGCTTGAAAATGCCTGTATGAATTCATTAGGAATAATATGAAATTTATCAAACCTTTTATTCTTAACAAATCCGAATGATTTGACTGGTAAGGTATTTATTATTATTGTAGTCATAAATACCTGCCTCTACGATTTATTAAAATTGTTCAAATGACATGTGTCTAAATGGAAGTAGAAGGGACAAATTTTTGCAATCCACAAAGCTGATAACACTGTTTGAAGACATCTTTTGATAAACTCTCATCAACACTCATCAGTTGATACCCACACGACTACCTCGGGAAAAAAATGTTTAATAGTCCCCTTCCAAAATGGGAGGACCTTCTTAAAAACCTTTGAAAGAACTGAACTAAAGATTACTTCAAAGACTGAAAACACGTTATCAATCAAAAAAAATCAAAGCTTTTAAGAAAAATTTGATTCCTAAATTTGCGGAGTTCATCACTTTTGATCTGGTGCACGGACAAACAGACAGACGGACCGACAAACCCAATTTTAATAGGGCTGAGTACTAGTACTACTGACCTTAAAAATGGAATCAAAAAGAACCTTAGGAATGTTCATCACAGGTAGATCGATGCTTGGGACTTCATTGGGTGTCAAAAAAATGACTGAATGTGCACTTAATATTTTTGAATTCTAAAATTTCCATATCATTTACAAAATGTTCCTGAAAATACTGCTGAATCATATTAACTTAGTAACAAAGAGATAGTAGAGGTCAAACTGGTGTAGGTTGAATTAATATCAAAAATAATTACCATATCACAAAAACTGTCTTAAGAGTGTTAAAAAAATATTCGAAGTATTTGCATGATTTGACTCAATCCAGTTCTACATAATCAATGACTTAAGCTACTAGATACTCGTATAATTAAACGTTAACCTTGACACCGATGCAGACATTACCTAAAAACTAGCAAAAAAGCATGATAGAAATCATAGATAAGAAAGCTTAAATAATTTGAAAACGTTGATAAGAAATATGTAGAGCATCATCGTACCAGGTTAAAATAATTTTTGTTAACTAGGACTGTTAATTCTCCCCTAAATATAGGACTTTTTTGAAAACTTATGGTTTGTATCTTAACGTCAATTTGCTGCTCGTGTACTCTTTCAACTCAAAACTCTCTAAAACATTTTCTCATCCAGTTATGGAAAAATTCCACTAAACCAAAAATCTAAGACCTTCACAGATTAAAGTTCATCCGACCAATCCGTAAAAGGATGCTTCTTTTTAATTAAATGTGCAATACATGGCCAAATCCACCGACACAAAAGAATCAATTGAAACTTAGAGGTTGCAATGATTTTTCCATATCTCGGGGCATCGTTTGTGTTTGAATGCAATCTGAATATTACTACCATGTAAAAGATATCCTGTCTGGTATTGCGATTTGATATTGTACATGTAAATGCAATAAATTTTCATTGGAAACACACGAGCTTCTTTTTTTTAAATTTCAAACAATCTGCAATAGAGGGACTGAGCCAAATTCCATTTATGCATTCATAAATGAAAAATGCTATCCGTTTTCTATTGGCTTTTTTTGCGATGGATAGTGTTCAAGGATAGTAATGAATAGTTACAAAATTTAAGGGTTTCAATCCTTGTTAGCATATAATAGTTTTTGTGGATAAAATGTCGATTTGACTGAAAGAAAATTATCGAAATTGTAATATTCAAATAATAACCCAACTATACCAATCATACATAGATAATAATACAGTTTAGATATTTCCGAAATTTCTTGGTTGAATCCTTCAAGTGATTGAATTCCTAAAATAAACTTTGCCAACGTCCATCAACTCAATTGAAGCAAAATGAAACGTGTTGGTTACATGATTTCCAACAGCTTCACTAGCAAACACGAATTGTTGAGTCAATAGCGTGTCAAGCCATCGATATCCTTGTACGTATGGCGTACCTAAAGAGGTATCATATGCCTACGTTAACGTGCCGTAAATAACTTTTCGCTTATCACTCTTGGATTTTAATATTCAATTGTCACGAGAGAATCCAATAAAGATCGTGCACGGTCTTAAGTAAGGACAAGAATACGAGTACAACCTTGTTCCAGAGATTATTGGAAAAAAATATATCTTGAAATTTATTTTGATCCATATGGTTGTCAAATTTATATTGCCATATTTTTAAGAGACCACTTAAAATATATACATAGAAGTTAAAAATATTCAAGAGAAATATTTATAGCGATTTTTTTTCTTGTATTATTGCAAATTCTGAATTGCCAATACATACTTAATATCACTCTCTATAGGCTGTGACAGATTTCCAGTAAAAAAGGCTTCAACAAATACTTATCAAAGGCAAAAAAGTTTTTCAGAATAGTAATCATTAGCAGATAGCCTAGTTTTTTAAGGTAATCAAAGGAGAAAAATACAAAACAGTTAGTCAAATTTTGGTAAACTGAATTATCCTTATAAAAAACCGATCAATTATTCATTCCATCACGCCCCTGTAAATAAACTCTTTTAATAGCTACAAAACAGCCTTCTTTATGAGGTCGAAAAGGAATAAAATTGCTTCCAACTACTTTTATTATCTTTCCGTTTATTCGCGATATATGATAGCCATGATAGGTTTGGTCGGTACTTAAAATCCATAAGACAAAAATGAAAACAGCTTAAGGACCGCGACTCGCCTTAGCCTTAACCAGCATTTCACTCCTCGATTTCTTCTTTGCATCAGTTCGGCTCGCGTCCTTGTATCAGTAACAGCAGTAAGAATTTAAGGATAGAACTGGCTAATATCAAAGCCATTTCCAGTCATTTATATGCGTGTAGCTATCATTAATTTTTTCCCATAAAACTTTGACACAACATTTTTACTTTTATTATTTGTTAGGGTGGATTTGAAAAGTTTTCTTCGCGTTTCCTGGTTTCATGGTTCTATTTTTTGCATTCCAATTTCATTTTATCGCAGTCTTTAGGAGGAGAGTTTTGTCTTTTCAAGGATAATGCTGAGTACATTCGTACATATGGTTTAATATCTTGATGGAGATATTTTTTTTTATTTTTATGCTCGGGCCAATCCTACAAGGGACTTCTTTGATTGCCAAATATACATGCATGATTTCATCTTTGTGAGTAAGCTGTCTGTAATTTACTATTTGTGGAGCAATTTTAATAAAAATGTTGTTTTGGTGCTAGTAAGCGGATTATATTCTGTTTGTTTGATCTGACAGGGATTTGGTTAAAATCCTTTTTATATCCTTGTTTTGTTTATTTGGCTGATTAAATGTGTTCCGCGACGAGATAAGAATAAACAAAAGAATGCTAAGTAAACAATATAAGTAGGGAAACTATTGTACAGTATTTACTACAGGCAATATTTGATAAGCAAAATTCATTGACAGGTCACAAGAGCTTGAACTATTCATATAATATGCAGGATGAACTTTTATTTGAATGCATTCCTTGATTTTTCACATCAGTGGCAAAGGTAAGCCAATTCTGTACAACATTCGATGTAATTTTACATGGCATATTCACTACTTCCTATAATCTTTCTTCAAAGAATATGCGGATCATTGCTAAGATATGGGTTAGGGGTCAGAACTCCCCCTCCCCTTTTTTTAGATTTATTGTTAGGTAAGTATCGTGTTGTGTAAATTAATATGTGGCTTTCCATATGGTCCATAACATCGAGATTCACCTATTCTATAATAGATCGCAAAGTGCAAACCATAAAAAGATCGTTAAAAGTTCATTGATAAGGAAAACGTCACTTAAATAATGCTGATCTTTCTATTTTTACCCGTTCACACCTGCGTCAACTGAGAAAAGTTTCCATCCTATGTCATTTACACGAAATCTAATATAACTAGTATCGGTTTCCAAACAAGTTTTAAAATTTTATTTTTTTTATTTGTCGTCCTCGAAATTGTACTGACTACAATTTAACTGCCAAAAAATCATTGCACTATTTTTAGTCGCCAGAATATTAAAAATCAAGTGACAAAGTCGTGTGGATATTTAAATTGAATACCTTCGAAGGACATATCATCAACTTTCTGTTACTCTCGCTCGTTAGACCCACCAATTTAATTAGTTATATGATTTTTTTGTCGTTGGGAGGTGAATTCCATTTACACACAGAGTGTGGGACCCCCATTCTCGCAAGCAACTGTCAACCCGAGAGCCCAGCCTAGAACTGTTTGACACATTTCTTCGGCGCCTTCAAGCTGGGCCTCTAGCAGGAGGGGAGAGTGGAAAAGGAGTTGCCTGACATACGATTCCCTAGCCCCAATGACCTAGGCTGCGATAAGTCCCTTTTATCTTTTAGTACTGCCCGAAAAAAATGTTCATCTTAGTTTCATTTATCAACCAATCCAAGCATGACCGCAACTTTACAATCTGGGGGGAGCACTCCCGTGCAAAGAATGGGGCAGGTCGTCCAATTATTTTCATAAAAAATGCATGGCAGGCATCGTCTTTGTCTCCTGGGGAAAACTGACCGGCGGAACGTGACTTACCGATCTTGTGCAGGTAAGACTGAAAAGACCCATGCCCACTCAAAAGCTCGCTCAGATAAAAGTCAGTCTCACCATGCCTTCAATTCAGCCACGGTCTCACATCGGGGAGACCGTCATGTAATTCACTCAATACTGCTGCCAATCGTTGAGAGAGCGCAGTTGCTCCTCGCAGGTAACTGTCTCCCTCGCATCAACGCTCCAACGCAAGTAAATAGTACGGTGCTCTCTAGCAAGGAGGGCAACAAGTATGATGCCTGCAATTCTCACCACTGAATCAGAGACTGTTGGATATGAAGATGCAATCCTCAGTGTCCTCTTGTCTGTACTTATGGTAAGCGTTTTCCGTACACCTCCTTACTGAGAGTGTCAGCTTATATCTATGGTCCGTACCCTAGAGCACTCATCAAGAAGCGTCTTCTCGATGGTTTGCGTCCCCCGTCGATGGACCTAAGTCGACTCAAAGCTGATACTCCCGAAGCAGGCTTCTCAGCTGTTGCCCGAGTTTGTTCAGAGAAACTCATCTATGAGTTGGTCAGTAGCCCCAGTGTTCAGTAGTCAATGTCTATTCACTCGGTCATTCCTCTTTTCAATACAATTGACCCACTTTCAGCCGCGAATTCGCCTACCTGAGCTTGTAAGCAAAAATGTTTGCACTCTGAATGGACATTAACTACAGCATAAAACGTTTTTGAATAGTATGCATTTTCATTTATGTTTTATTGACTTCAATTATTGGGATACGAAAAGTATTATTGTCTAGAATGCAATTTTCTTTTAATGGACATTGATTTCGATTATTGTAAGCATTTTTAGTCATCAAATATATTTTTTTTGTATTTAAGTTCATGTGTATATAATAATAAATGCATTCCTTCGTACGCCAACAAAGTGAACGCTTTTTTTTATCTGTGTTAGTTTTGCACTAAGTAAAAGCAAATCAACAACGGCTGGTGAGGCCGTTCTTGAATATAATTACAATTTACACCCAGATACTTGACCGCTGTGTTCGATTCGATTAGTGTATCTCCAATACTGATCATCCTTACTCTATGGATTTTCTTTTTTGTCAAGATGACAACTTCAGTTTTCTTCAGTGCTCAACTGCACCCACGAACAGTCATCCAGTGTCGCACTCAGCACATTAGCATATGTAGCCTAAGTTGCGCTTGCTCAACGACTAGCATAGCTGATCAAGCGCGACTGATCTGATAGCTCCAGTCCCAGTAGCCCCTTGCTAGACACGTTCCACCGGTCTGGACTAAGGATAGATCCCTGAGCCACACCCAAAGTTACTTCCATCCTTCGTTAGCCCAGTGTTATGTTGTAAAGTAGGCTTCGGTCCTTCAGGTAGCCCCACAGAAACTGCATCAGATATTCCGAAACTTGAAAAAGGTTTCCAGCATATCCGGCATACTCACCCATCTAGTAGAGTTGGAGGCGTTCCTAACATTGAGTGTCACCAACAGGATAATCTGTCGCTTGGTGCGACTACATGCCTCCACCGTTTTTGCCGCACTCACAACATCTGCAATCGTATCAATGGTAGAACGTCCTGCTCCAAAGCCATACAGCCCCGGAGATACGTTCCCAGCAGCACGAATCGTGTCAATGAGTTTTCCCTTGATGAGTTTCTCTAGGACTTTCACAGCCGTGTCTAGTATGCATAACAGATGGTACGCAGACTGCGATCCAGGATTTCCTTTCCCCTTGCCGATCAGCGCAAGCCTCATCACCTTCCAGAGTACGGGGAAAACCCCGTCCCTTAGGCAAGCGTTGAATGTGCTGAGCAGCAAGGGAGGGCAATGGTGATAGACAAGCTGCACCACCTCAGCTGAAACACCATCTGGACCTGAAGCCTTCCTCGCTTTCAATGAAGGGACTGCTTTTTCTGATTCCGGCTGTGTGAGGGAGGGTGCTCGATTGCTATCTCACTGCGGACAGCATCAATACGGACGGAATGAGCGGGAAAGAGTGCCCGCACTACCTCGTCCATTTTGCCGCATCATATATGCAAGGTGTCAGTAGGGCACCAACTAGCATGTAGCCAAGGCCCCACGGATCCTTATTCACATTGTCAGCAGCAAGCATTGCTATTGTTAATCAATTTGGGAAGTTATTTCCTGGCTGACTGTTATTCTGCTACCTGGTTGCATGTCTCGTCTTAGCTCCGCACCCGTTGAACCTCATGCCGAGGCTTCTCACACACCCTTCGCTTTACAGTGATTTTGGTCGACCACCAGGTTTTCCGTGCCGAATTTTTTGACGGGACATCGAAGCGTTGCAGGCAGGCTGTTCATGCTCATAGTTGAGTTCACCACATCTTGAGCTGCTAGTACTTCTATCCCCCTTCAAATCACCCTGTAGCAGAGCACCTGCTATAAGCTCTTGGACAAACCTCACGACGTCCATCCTTCTGATGTTCCATCCAATTGTAGAAGGTCGAGAGCACGGACATCACGAGACAACATTACGAATCTCAAGCGAAATGCACTGAGGATCACTGGCCGAGTAGTCCTCTAACACTCACCAATCGTGTGTCATCCATAATGAGGACTTGGACTAAGGTCTAGCTGCAAGATGCGGATTATCGAAGCTCTGATTTTGCCTTTGCTAGGGCTTCCTAGGAACCCCGACATTTTTCTGATACTTAAACGTGCCCAAGATCCGGTCTTGGATCAACATCCTTGCATAGCATACAGTGTACCTCCTTGGTGCACTCTTTTCTTTTATTTCACCACATTTGTAGCATAGGGAGCTCCAGTTGAATTCTTTGCATGCTTGTGCGGTGTAGCCATAGCCAAGACATTATTAAAATTGAAGGGGCACTACTCTTTGCCGCATCCTGCAGACAACTCGCCCTATTTTTACTTTACCTTACCCAAAAATTGTTCGACGTCCTTTTCGGTCAAGTCAAAGATAGCTGTGCGTTGTCCCCTATGATTTTCTGGTGTCAGCCGCACTTTAATCCTTTCCACGCTAAGGAACTCCCTTTCAATGGCCTCTTCTACTTTTGCCAGGTCCGTGACGCAGTCAATGTCTCTTCTTTCGATTATGTTAGTGTCATCAGCTTGAGGGAGGCTATACTCGTAAATGCACTTTTGCCGAAGATTTTCTCTACTGGGCCGCAGAGTGCTTCTTTATTATCAGCTTCTGCCTCGAATTCGACCAGTATGTGGCCCAACCGAATTGGTCGTACTGCTTTTATAGCCATGTTGGCGTCTTGGGGCCTTACGTTTCCCCTAATACCCCGCAGCACTTCTGCGTAGGATCGGCTGTCTTACGGTTTTACGAGCAGTGCCAACTGCCGGGGTCTTAATCGGGGCTTTTTTCCCTCCTACTTCGCAAAAGGCTTTTTTTGTTGGGCGTCCGTGTGAATTTATTTTCTGCCACTTTTTATGGGTTTCTTTGCGGTTTTCTTTGCTCCTTTTGTTAGTGCTATCTCGAACCTCTGATCTGGCGTTATATCTCGATCAAGTGTCTCTTTCTTCCTTCTTTTATCCTGATCTCCTTTGGTTGGGCTAGACGCTATAATTTAATTGATGTTTGATGGTATCGCTTTCTATGCATGTTCCTTGGGCTTAGCCCCCAGTACTTCCTTAATCTTCTGCTCTTCTTCGGCCTTCCAGTCCTCTTCGGGCTTTAACCAGCTCCTTCAGTAATACACTATGTGTGATCCGTAGTGATATTCTGAGGGCATCATTTGCTGGTGAGGCGTGCAATTCTTCCTGAAATGTGGTGCGCAGGCCCAACAAGATCGCCAAAAGTGTTTATAGCGAAGGTTTTTCGGAAACGCTCTTTGAGGCACTCTTGAGAATGTGGTGCATCCGTCACACCATGCCATTGGACTGTGCATGGTATAGTGTGGTATGGACGTGGTTGCCCCCTAGGAGATAACCGAGTTGGTTTTAATCACAAACTGATGGCCAAATCCGAGCTGATCTCAAGTGGCGTGGCAAATATGGCGATTCAGTAGTCAAACAACACCCTGGCAATGGTGCTGGCCTTGATGTTGTAGCAGCGCATCTAATGGTTGATAATAATGAGGCAGTTCTTATAGCCCTCATATTGCAGAAGCTTAATAAGGTCGATGTGGATGTGGTTGAAACGCCCGTTGGGTGTCTTAAAACTACCAAACTCAGCGCAGTTGCGCGATGGACCTTTGACAGCGGACACGTTACATACTGCTTCGCATACTTAGCCAAAAGAATTTCAGGGCTGCGCGCTTTACTGTGACCCACCCGATGGAGTGCAAAAACTGATGGATAGTGCCTAAGCTTGGTAGCAGAGCGCAACTGCTAAATAGGGCTTCATAGCACCGTTGGACTCGATATAGTACGCGGAGAAGCCACCACACATCAATTGATGCAGTTTGAGGTGGAAGCTCTACAGAAAGTGCGGCAACTGATCATTTGTGGCTTGAGCCTAGCTGATGGCCCGATCAGTAAGTGTAGTGTGAACTGCAACCACCTCTACGCATCAAAACGTGCCGGTGATGATATTATCTGTGCCTTTGCCTTTGCAATTGTCTGTTTTGGCAAGGCAAGGCTTTGACCGAGCGTGACGTCAGAACATAGGTGAGGGGCCGATAGTCATTGTAGACCAGAATGTTCTGAAAAATTTGATAGCGTCGAAGATAGCTAGAAGCTTGCGATCTCAGGTGGAGTAGCACTGCTCGGTTTTGGATAGATATTATTCTGGTAGGTGTGGTTGAAATCCAATTTCCTCAGCAGATGTTTGAGCGTTTGCTGCATCGTTTCGGCTACGTTGCATCGACCAATGGGTATCTCCACAAATTCAAAGAGCCAAAAGTGCATAGTGACTGCCATTTTGCAAGTCATTGAAAATAACTGGGATTTGATAAAAGGCTGCGGGTTGATGACTGCAAATACCAAACCGCTGACCTCCTCGAACAGACCCTCGATAACGGCTAATGGACATCGGTCCAGGTGGGTGTGAGGATTGACTTCGTGATAATTTTCAGTAGGCCACAAAGGCTGCCGTCCTTGAGCATCATATGCGGAAGGCTAGCCCTCTGATTTGACAAAAGTCAATTGACCCCTCTTTCCAATAGGAAATTGAACTCATTTTTCACCGCAGTGAGGCGTTTTCTCGCGAGCCAAAGAGATCTTGTAAAGACCATGGTGACCGGGTAGGTCGGTGGTCGGAGCCAACTCACCGGGTCATAGAGCTGTCTGACAATCTAGTGGTGGACGGGTAGATCGGTGATCGAAGCCAACTCATCGGATTGTAGAATTGTTTTTGCATACTTAACGATGACCAGCTTGTACAGATCTTGGACGGTGCCCTTCAAGGTCAATGGCTTAACTACAGCGCTAAAACTAATGCTTTGCACTGAAGAAATTGAACCAAGAACACTGGCCGTAGAGACGTTGATGCAATCATCCAAGAGGCGTCGGTTACGTAAATCAACGAGCAAGTCGCGGTAATTCAATGCGTCGGCTCCCAGGATAACTGTCTGAATGCTTGATTTGACAAACGGCTGGTGAAAGGGGTGGCGCAATCTGAAGTCCATGACTAGTAAGAAGCAATAAAGGACGAGTTTTACAACACCATGAAACGTGCTGTCAGTGAATTGCCGTGAAAAAATATTAACATTATTCTGGGTGACTCCAATGCATAACTCGGGCGGGAAACGGCACATAAAGGAAAATCTGGTTGGCAAAGTCTCCATGCAGAAACTTTGCTATCAGCACAGGCTTTGCAGTAAGCTTCACTCACTTCCCGCATCGAAACATCCATACAAGAACGTGGGCATCCACAGACGGTCACACATTCAACTAAATCGACCATGTTCTCATACAAAAATGAGCGGCCACCAGCATTCTCGAGCGTGCTCATTTTACAACGCTGTATGTGATCCAGACTACTACCTTATCAGGGTCAAGTTCCGATGCCAAATCTCCAAGAGCTGTAAACAAAGAACATCATTTGCCCGAAGGTACCAGATACACAAACTAAATGATAGCTCAATAACGTCCACATACATGTCAGCGATGGAAAATCAAATCAACATATCCCCGCAGGCAAGGGAATGTAATGATGACAACAAATCCAGGTGGAAGACAGTAAGAAAGGCGGTGACAGAAGCAGCCAAAGAGGTCTATGCACACCAGCCAAAGAAAAGTAGGAACGACTGGTACAACGAAGAATACAAGGAAGCGGTTAAAAAAAGGAACCAATTGAGCAAAGAAGACATCCACCAACCAAGCCAGGCCAAGAAGAAAAATAAAAAATAATTCGACGTCAAGCTAAAAAATGCGCCGGAGAAAAAAAATGATTGAATGTCAACACCAAGATTCAATAGATGAACGAAAATATAACCCTAAATGAAGTGAGATCAGCGTATGCCTCTATTGAACAGCTAAGAAATGGCTTCAATCTAAGTTTGCAAGACCAATGACAGGTAACCCGGTTGAAATTAAAAACAGATGGCCGCAATATTTCCAAAAGCTGTTCCCAATATCTACAACAACTACTGAAGCTGCGAACATTGCAGAAGCAGATCAAGAGGTCCCAGTCTTATCACAAAGCAGAGGCAAAGTACAGGCAGCAGTACGGGATCTCAGAAAAAAACGAAGCTCCTGGAATAGATGGAATACTCCAGAGCGGATCAGAGGTACATTTACCGAGGACTTGTGAAAAAGTATATGTCCTGCATACAAAAGAGGAGAATAAGTTAAGCTGTGAAAATTATACAGGCATCACTTTACTGTGTATGTCTCATAAAGTGTACTCCAAGATCATAGAAATGAAATTCAAGCCGAACTATGAAAGCACCGTAGGGAATATCAGAGAGACTTTTGAATGCGATGGTCGACGATAGACCGAATGCTCTCAGTTAAACAGGTGCTCAAAAAAGCTGGGAATATAGCAATATTGTGCATCAAATCTTTGTAAACTTCAAGCAAGCATACAACAGTGTCAACAGAAATGCGCTGTACAAAATAATGCTTAACTTTGCCGTCCCAACAAAACTAGTCAGCATGATCAAAGTCACGATGCTAAACACAGAGTCCTAAGTCAAAGTAAACGTACAATTTCATAACAGAATCAGGCTTAAAATAAGGGGATGAAATTGCTCCAATGCTCTTTAATATTGCGCTGGAACACGTCATCGGGAAGACATCAGCTGAAACCTCGGGTACACGAGTGTTCAATTCAACACAATCGGTAGCATATGCTGATGATGTTGATATTATGGCAGAATCAATCTCAATGTGAAATAAGCATTTCTGTGCTTACAACCGGAACGAACTGAATTTGACCACGAGTTCATGAAACTAAAACTAAATTCATGACTCAAACGAGAAAAAACACTTCAGCTCAACAAAATCTGACCTTAGGAGGCTATAGCCTTCAAATTGTGGATAACTTTGTTTATCTTGGAGCCAAAGTGTCTAGAAGAGACACCAAAAAGTACAAGATTGGGCGCCATCCCATTCTAAGTTCCAGAGTTATACACAGACAAAATAAAGTTCGCATGTACAAAATCACTAGTCAAACCAGTGCTGCTGTATGGTAGTGAAACAAGGAATCTGACGAGCGAAGCCGAAAAAGACAGTAGACATACTCGTATTTGAACGCAAAGGGCTCCGAAAAATATACGGTCCACTGAAACAAGGAACAGAGTGGAGACTACGTTACAACGATGAGTTGTATAAATTATTTGACGATCAACCTGTATTAGCTTACATGAAGCTATGCAAATTGGCAATGTAGAAAGAATGAAAGAAAACTAGCTACCCAAAAGAATATTTAGGGTACAGCACAAGGTAGACGTGCATTGGGAAGACCGAGAACACGGTTGGAAGATACGATAGAAGCTGACAGCAGGTCTTTGCTGGACGTGATCAACTGGTGGACGAAGTCACAGAACCGTGATGATTGGAGGAGTTAAGTCTGGAGGCCAACGCCCGGCTTGGGTTGTCGTGTCATACATAATGATGACATTGGGGACCAGGAAACGCACGAATCGAGGATAACGAAGATGCTAGGAACGAAACAGCAATGGTACTCGTTGGTTCAAAGCCCTTCCGTGAGACTGAAATGAGCTTCATGCACAGAAGTTCATAGGAAACGGAGGAAAAGGAGCTAGGGAGGCTTTGAACCCAGAGCTTCAAGCCTCAAAGCTGTTCCTTGATGGCTATGGTGACAAAATTTCAGGACTTGAATCAGGTTAGACAAGAAGTAACTTAGGTTGCCAAAGGGCATTGCACGCTTCTTAGACCTCTCAAAAAGATGAGTCTGAGGGAAAACGTGTAACGCCCTAAAAGACACGACAAACAGAAGGAACTTCTAAAGCTACCATGTAGATAAATGCCTAAGCATTTATCAAAAGTTCCTCTGTCACCGCCTTCCGCAAAATATCACCTCAAGTCTAATTGAGGTGAGTACGCCACAATTCTAAATATCAATAACATTTTAAAAAGCCTTCATCGGTCTATTTTAACATTTTGAGTGACCCCTAAACTATTTATCTAACATTCATTCAACATATACGCCAACATTAAGGGGAACGTCGGGGGGATGGACGTCGAGAGGTTCATCGAGGTTCTCACAGCAGTAGTACCGCTGCAGGGGGCTTCAGAGGGGACGGAAGAACTGGCAGCTCAAGACGTCGTGAACTCAACTATGAGCATCATCACGACTGCTTCCAAAGCTTCTATGCCCCGTCGAAAACCCCGGCACGGCAAGCCCCCAGTGTACTGGTGGTCAACTAAAATCGCTGAAAAGCGAAGGGAGTGTCACAAGCTTCGGCGTGAGGCTCAACGGGCACGGAGCTGGGACGAGGCAAGCACACGCCCAGCAGCATATACTATAAGTCGGCCTGGAAATGCCTTCGCAAATTGATCAACAACAAAAAGGCTCGCTGCTGGCAAGATCTAGTGGACAATGTGAACGAGGATCAGTGGAGCCTGGACTACAAGCTAGTTATGCGGAAGCTTAGTGCCCTACGGAAACCTTGAATACATGATGCGGAAAAGATGGACGAGATAGTGCGTACACTCTTCCCCACCCATCCCATCCATATCGACGCCATCCATGGTGAAACAGCAGTCGAGTATCCACTCTTCACACAGCCGGAACTGGAAGAGGCAGTCCTTTCGTTGAAAGCGAGGAAGGCTCCAGGTCCAGATGATGTTCTGGCTGAGGTGTTGCGGCTTTTCTATCACCATTGTCCTGACTTGCTGCTCAGCACATTCAACGCTTGCCTTCGGGATGGGGTTTTCCCGATACGATGAAAGGTAGCGAGGCTCGTGCTGATCAGCAAGGGCAAGGAAAATCCCAAATTGCCGTCTGCATACCGCCCGTTATGCATGCTAGCCACGGCTGGGAAAGTGCTGGAGAAACTCATCAAGGGAAGACTCACTGACAAGATTCGTGCTGCTGGGGACCTATCACCTTGGCAGTACGGCTTTTTGATGTGATTGCAGAGGAGGTGAGCGCGGTACAAAAGGCAGAGGCATATAGTCGCACCAAGTGACGAATCGTCCTGTTGGTGACACTCGACGTCAGGAACGCCTAACGGATCGAAGCCTGCTCTACGACATGACACAGGGCCAACGAAGGATGGAAATAACATTGGGCGTTGCCTAAAGATCTATACTTGGTCTGGACGTATGGAACGTGTCTTACGATGGGCTACTGAGACTTGAGAAGCCAGATGAGTTGCACTTGGTCGGCTATGCGGATGAACAGGCACAACTTAGACTAGGTACGCTAATGCGTCGAAAGAGGGACTGGATGACTGCGAACGGACTCAGTTTAGCACTGGAGAAAACCGAAGTGGTCATCTTGACAAAAAAGAGAATCCTGAGAGTAAGTAATCGAAGCCATCAGTGAAGTACCTGGGGCTACTAATCGACTTGAAGATGAGTTTCTCTGAGCAAATCAGGACAACGGCTGAGAAGGCTGCTTCAGGAGTATCAGCTCTGAGTCGACTTATGGCCAACGTAGGGGGACCCAGCCCATCAAGAAAATGCCTCTTGATGAGTGCTGTAGGGTCAGTGCTACTGTACGGAGCAGAAGTATGGGGCGACGCACTCAGCAAGGAGGAATACCGAAAACGTTTGGCACAGTAACAGAAAAGTGGAACACTGTTGATTGCATCTTCGTATCCAACAGTCTCTGATTTGGCGGTGGGAGTTATTGCAGGCGTGATACATGTTGCCCTCCTTGCTAATGAGTGCCGCGCTATTTACCTGCGCCGAAACGAGAGACAGCGCTCGCTCGACGATTAGCAACAGTCTTGGGTGAATTGCATGAAGAGATGGTGGACTGCGCGCCTCATCCCGGATGTGAGATCGTGGCGAGAATTCCTGCCACACATTTTTTGCGTGCAAAAAATGGGCCAGGCTGCGAAGTGACCTCTACAGGGAGACGCGAAAGGTCACCCCGAATAATATAGTTGCGGTGATGCTCGAATCAGTTGGCAAATGGAACCAGATGGCACGTTATGCTCGGGCAGTCCTACAATTGCTTGTCTCTCCCTCTCCCCTCCCGCTAGGAAAGTGATCCCCCAGCTTGAAGGCGTCTCGCGGCGTAACAAAACGATACCTGGCCCGACGTAATGTGTCAAACAGTTCCAGGCTGGGTTCTCAGGTTGACAGGGGAGGTGTTTAGCGGGTAGTCCAGCCCCCTTCTTGCGAGCATGGGAGTCCCACACTCTGTGTGTAAATGGCATTCACCTCCCTACCACAAAAAAACAAGGGGGATTCCAACTCAAATTACACTCGGCCGAACTAAAGCAAAAGCATTGGCGCGTGCCACTATGTACAGATGCACACATTTTGCTACTGTTTTGGTTGAACTTGTTAATGAAACAAGCGGCCAGAGACTCTTTTTGCACGATGAGTGATGGGATACTTGAGGCGTTTCGTCGTTTTGTTCCTAATGTATTTTGCCCTTTAAGAAACTTGCATATGAACTCTAATAGAGAATCACGGTGAAGAAGATGTTGACAGACAAATGAACTGTTATGAAAAATGTCAGGTTGAACTTGGACTTGCATATGAATTTTCTTAGAGAATTACGGAAATGAAAATTCTTCACATGGTTTTTCAGGAAAAGTTTTTTAGGGAAGTCATATTTTGAATGGATTTAGATTATTATGCAAACGTAAGCAAGAAAATTAGTATAAATAGTAAGGTAGTTGTAAGAAAAGTGGCAATTCTTTGCTGGGTACTCTGGTGGATACGTCACTAACATTGATCTGTCTATTCCAGCATTAACCGCCTACCCCACATGCGGACCTAGCTGCTCTACAATCAATCCTAGGTAACCCTCCAACATTTTATTCCAGCGTCAACCGCCTAACTTATATGTGGACCTAGCCACTTTAAAATTAATTCTAAGACCTCGAACTAAAAACTGTTCCAGCGTTACCCACCTAAATAATATGCGGGTCTAGCCACTCTATGATTAAACTAGACAAACCCTAACAAACTATTAATTTTATAATGAAAGATTTTTACCCCCCGAGAAATGGACAGTTTCAAGGAGATGTGGAAGACTCTCAAGCCTAGGACCACCCCACCCAAAGCAAACGTGCCCGGTCCCGCTGCCGCCAGCGTTTCGGAATATAGAGCAGCAAGACAACACGACGAGACAAAAATTAATACCGAAGCTAAACCCCAATATCTACCTGGACCACGTGCGCTAACAGTAGCGGAGTATCAGCGTCGGCAACGGAAGCGGCCCCGCATTCCGACACCTCAGACTACACCACCGTATAAACAGCGTGGAGGAAAGGCTTTTAAACGGCACCAGGCCCTAGCCATACGTTACCAGGAGTACCACACAACTGGCGACGTTCAACGAAAGAAGGAGCTTCGGGACCAGATTTCGAAATTGAAGGAAGACGGTAAAATTATCTACACCATCCGGAAGCCATGATACACTTTATATAAAATGTCATTTTTAAAATATATACCTATATTTCATAAATAACTAAATTCTTAACTCTCCAAGTTCTTTTTACTGGAGTTAAGGGAAAGGTAGAGGCACAGAATATAGGTAAGTGTAAGGACGATACAAGTTATTGCATACAACCCATGCATACGGTTAAAACACCAGTACATCTTCTAACACATGGTGAGATACTATATGGCAGGAGAAGAAACAATCTGGGAGCATACTACTTGGTGGAATTAGAGTATCTGAAGCCAAAGGAAATCATCAACTTTCTAAAAGAAAAACAAAGCTTTTGGCGCTCCTCTTGACACATCGTAATACGGAGACGCAATAAACCCTATACTCCACATGGTGTAGTCTTCGTAATCTTCTTCCTCTGAGCACTACAGCCCCTCTCGAGCCTTCGCTTCCTGCAAATAGCGCCTCCGACTATCTCGGTCCATTGACCGCGTCCTCCATTTTCGAGATCCGAGCAACGATGAACTGTCTTCGTCGACCGAGGCAGACCAGCGTTTCCTCAGTTTCCCCACTGGCCGCCGGCCTTCAGTTCTCCCAACGAATACCTTTTTGGGTATCCATTGTTCCTCCATACGATTCATGTAGCCAGCCCATTGCAGCTTCCGCAGTCTTACAATCGTTTAGACCTCTGGTTCGTGAAAAATATCATACAACTTATGGTTGTATTGAATTCGCTATTGGTCCCGTCTAGCTTCGCTCCGATTATTCGCCTCAGGACTCGTTGCTTAAAGGTCCATGTTTCACACCCATAGCATAACACAGGTCTTATCACAGATTTTCTATACTTGAAGCTTTGTTTTCCAATGTATGCAGCTGGCCTTCAATATCGTCAAAAATGAACATAATATTTTATTTGCGAGCTGTATTCTTCGGCGTATTTCGTCTCTTTTATTACTCTTGTTTACCTCATAAGCCGAAGGTCCCTGGTTCGAACCCCATTGGATATAATGAGATTTGTTTTGAGTGACTCTTCGGACGGGCTATAAGGCTACTCAGTTGTGTTATCTACTGGTTCAAAATCAGAACGTATTACAGCTGAGTGGAAGGCCACATGGCCAAAGCGTGATACTGACAATATCACCTTCTCAAATGCCAACACATACGATCAAGACAATAAGATACATTAATTGTCTCAAAGCGAAGGCCTTAAAAGGGTTTCAGTGCTACAGCAACAACAATAAACTTGCAAACATTGAAGCACACAACACCCGGATACAACAATTGATGTAGAATCCACAAATAAAGGCCAAACATGGCTTAATTTATAAACGATGGATCCAAAGAGGGTCTAAAAAAGCCCAAGCTATGATGGGTTGGTGTAAATATGTTCCAAGCAGCGTGCAAGCATGTTCAAAACAAGGCCTAAATAAAACTCAAACAATAAATAATTCCTTTGAAAACAAGTTGTAAATAGAAGGAGCCTTGAGTTGCTGACTGGGAAGTTGCAAAATTTGATAGAAGAGTAAAATTGTTGGAAAATTCTGAAATTAATACGAAAAGAGCTTCTTCTTCTTTTTTGTTCTTGTTTTTAGTTACTAACGTCACATATCCTCTAATTGGTTATATGTGTGTGCTATCCTACAATCCAATAGTTAGATTATGTGTCGTGATCATTATTAATAATAATATTAAAAAAAAAATTAACAATTAATTTGAATATTTGTGTTGTGAGTGTGGTTATGGTACCAATCCATATCCTTTCTCCTTTCGGAATATGATGTAAGAGGATATGAAAAAGATGAAATGAATAAGTGTATCACTGGTTCTTTCTGAAGAAGCTCAGTATCCAATCTGATTCCACTGTCCACTGAATTTATGCAAGTTGCTTAGTTAAAAAACTGTACAATTCATAGCAGATCACTTCTAACCAACTTTTATTAAGCTAGATGCACTACTTTATCAACACCTTCAAATTTTTTAACAATGAACTTTTCTTTGCAAAAACGAACACTTCTGATGGATAACAATGATTACCCTTTGAAATTAAAGTTGATTATGTTCACATGCAGCTCATATTTTTGGATCATACTTGAATTGCTTTTGGACCGAATTCTTGCCAACTTTATGTTTGAATCAAGTTTTTGAGCCATATTGGACCTTCAAAAGCGTGTAGTAGCCTATAGAAGCTCTAATTGTACCATGTTTGGGCCGTGATCATTTCAACTCAGGTCTTTATCACAATCAAATATTTATAAACTGTATCTGGTTCAACTGTACCTATTCCAGCGACAGAAAACTGCAAATGCTTTCCCCATCAAAATCAAACTAATCTCTTCTAAATGATCCCAATAAGACAAGCACCAAGTAAAAGTCTATAATTGAAAATTGATGTTCTTTTTCACTTGTCTTCTATTCCCGAATATCTTGTTATGCGCATACAAAGAAAACTTCCCGGACTTATGAATGAATTCCCGAGCAAAATGAAAAACTACCCCTCTGTAGCATCTACCTACGAGCACAGCACGTACAACCTCCATATTCTCGTATAGTTTTAAATGCGTCCACTTTACGCTGCGCCGCTTTCCCGTCGCACATTCTAGCGTACAAGTACGTACTGTAAATCCGCTGGCTCTCGTAACGATTGTAAAGTTCAAGAAGGATACGTACTTGATCGTTCGAAGCAATTTATTTCTATCCTTTTTGAAATATGTAACACCTCACTCTATCAAGCTTAAATAAATTTCACAATGGATTTTCCATCGAAATGAATTTATCATCGACATCTTCGTTGGATCTCTGGCTCGCACTCGGTCTCGGTATCATCTTCTGCTTCTTCGTACGTCGTCTTCCTTTTCCTGGAGAAAATTTCACATTCAGCAAAGTCACTGTCTTCGGCGAACGGAGAAACAAGTGCAAAGGCAGGCAGCCAGCACGACGGAAAATTGCGTCTACTACGAATTCGCACATAGTACGCTCTGTGAAATTGTAAATGTCGCCTTGGGGGTGTGTTCGGTTAAATTTGTAACGGCGGGGGTAATTCGGCATTTGTGAATGAGGGAGGCGGGGGCATGAGGAGGTCGGGGAGAAGTGATAGGATGTGAAATGAAAAGCGACACCGGAGGGCACTAATCGGAACATGAGTCCTGTATTCCTGTTTTGCTCTGAGAATTTTCTTATTATTAGCCAAATTACCACAGCCACCTACCTATTCCGTTCCAACAGTTTCCTTCCATTTAACCGAATTGCTTACGAATGAATGCCTTAATTGCACCTTTGAAGCGAGTTTTCTCGTCGCCCGGTCCCAGGGAAATTAGGAAATTGAAAAAAACAACTGGAAATCGAGAGGAGCAAACACACACGAATTCGGCTGCGAAAAGAACGAGCAGGAAGTAATCGTTGCTCCTCAAAATTGCCGGAGCCGATTGTGAAGCACGAATTCAATTTCCGCGACAACTTATTTTAAATATTCTGCACATACAAATCACCGCTGGAAAGGAAAACTGTGAAAAGCATTGAAGACGTCATCTAGGCACACGATTTTCCTTTGCAGTACAAGCGGAGCAAACTACACTTTTCACACTTTTTCCACGACCAATATCCTCCGCTATTTGCTACCGAAGCCGAAACTAGATAGAGCGAAAAACCTTTTGTCGAGGCGGAAGGACGAATAGAACTGAAGTGAAAGTTTCGGCACGAAAAACGAATAACACTTTGTAGATGCGTGGAAAAGGCTGGAATTCCTTTCAAGAAAAACTGAAAGGAACACTCAGGAGTTGTACGGTACGAACAATGTGATAACGAAAGGAGGATTGTACGGAGCTGAACTATTGTCGATGAAGGACTAACAGAAGTATGCTCGACGAGATCCAAGCCTGAGCCGTTCTCGGCTCGGTGTCTCGTAAATTTTACAACTACGCTACAAAAGCCACCCCCGAAATCCGAAATCGTCACCGTACAGAATACTCACTCGGTTGCCTGCTCGCTGCTACACTAGACACTCATAGTATGCATAGTATGTGCTGGGAGAATGTCGTCCTTCAAAAATACCCAACCGACAATAAAGTGGCCTCGCGCCCCCGTGCGCCCTTAGGCCTGCTTGCCAGCACTGGCGTGGCCACCGTGATTCACTTGACTCGACCCGAACATTGTGGCCATCATCTACACTTGCTTCCCATGGAACTTTGAAGTAGTCGAGGACGGGGTGAGAATGCCTTCAAGCCCCAGCTAGTAAAGCGCGTAGTAGAATTTAGTGTAGTAAGTTGGAAAATGTTGTTATTCCGGGAGGGTGGCTTGTACAGACTCGATTTTTCGTCAACTGCAGGCAATCGAATTGTGCAAGGGATGGGTGGTGAATATTCGCCAAAGATACTCGTACGCGATGGGAGAATGAACGGTGGTGTAATATGTTTCATGGAGAGGTTTGTACTAAATATTTAGCGAAGATATTGTACCAAAGTTTTGATGAACATTTAATGTTTTGTTGAGTATTTTCTAAGTTTTAAATTATTTGGAAAATAACACATAGCCGTCATGTAAAGTAAGGTAAAAAACATAAAACTCATTTGGCTAGAATTTTAATTTCCAGATGAAAATTAGTTTTGTTACGAATTCCGGCGTACCGACATTCTCCCATTCGCAACTTCAAATTGCCGCCGTAACATCTCCACCTTCCTTTGGACATTTATACCTTTTCCCCTGTATATGTATTTAATTTTATTAAAATTTTACCAATTTCCCTATTATTTTAATATCTACATCATCACAATCTTACCCTTTTCCCTTATTTTCAATTACAAAAAAACTAGTAATATAATAATAATTTTAATTTTCCCACTAACAACACTCCATACATTAATTCCCATTAACAAAATTTCATTCTATTACTTTTTCCTAACATAACCTAATTCTTTCCTTCATACTAACCAATTATATTCATTAGTTCCCACTAACAAATTTTATTTTTCATACTAACAAAAAATTTATTCACGTTTCCCTATTAACAAATTTCAATTTCATGCCCATCAAGAAAGAGTTGAAGTTGCTAATTTGATGGATGGGAAATCAATAGAATGTGGCCCCATTGGTAGCGTCGTAGATTCTCGACCGGGAGTCCGCTGGGACCCTGGGTTCAAGTTCCCCGAGCGCAGGGAAGCACACCTTTTGGAGTATCGGCAAAAACAATTGTTTCCGTATGTTTATGATAATTTGTATCTAATCAAATGCTTATTTGATTATGCAAATTGCCATATATTCAAAATGGTAATTATTGCGTTTGTCAGCACGATAAAGATGTGTGGGTAGCGGAATCGAGGTGTAATGAACTTTGATTACGTTACCCAGATGCGGCAGCGGTAATGAAAAATGAAAGGATTGCGGGATCGGATCGCTGGAGGTGAAATGTGGGATTGGGTTCTTGAATTGAGGGTAGTGAGTATTTGGCTTGTGAAGGAAAGTGAAATTCGTTTGCGGTTTCGAGGAAAGTTTTTGGAGTGGAATTTGTGCGAAAAAACCTTGGTTATAAGATTCGGGAAGTGAATTTTCAATTCGGGAAAAGAAGTTTTTTGATTTCGGAGTTTGGGATAGAGTTTTTTCTTGTTTTTCGGTCAATTTTTGGCTGTGAGAGAAGTGGTGGTTAACGTTAGTGGAGGGTGGAAACAAAGAGCTTTTATGACGGGATGAAGAAAAGTGTGAAGACGATGAAATATAGGGAATTAGCGAAAGATAATGAAAATTGAATTTTAAACGAATGAAGTGGGGAAGGGAATAGTGTGTTTTGAGGAACTAGTGATTCTGGCATTAATTGAAATATGTAATAAAGAGTCCATTAACAGTTGTGCTCGTGCTAAAGAAACCCATTCTTTGCTTTTTATCAGAAGTAGAAGTGGCCAGACGAATCGTTTCTTTGTGAATTATTTTTTTTCCATTTAAAAAAAAGAAGGAAAGTGACAGTAATTGATTTTTATACAAAAACTATTTTCATTGGATTATACGACAATTTCAAGAAGCTGACACGCGGATTGATGGCCGTTTGTTTTTTTTATTTATTGTTTCATTATTTTTGCAGAAGAAAATTTAATTTGGTTTTCATAAGTTTTATCAGTCCCCCCTTCCAGTTGCAGAGTGCTCCGCAGCTTCAAAAAAAGGGTGAGTAATTATTTTTTTCTGATTTATCGCTGAGAAATTTTATTTTGTTTTCTCTTTTGGCGATTTTTATAATTTGTTTTTAACTAAATTACTTTGAACTAATTTTACCAAAGAGGGGGTTTGAATTAATTGACAAA
Source organism: Odontomyia ornata (assembly GCA_963969285.1). Lineage (NCBI taxonomy): Eukaryota > Metazoa > Arthropoda > Insecta > Diptera > Stratiomyidae > Odontomyia > Odontomyia ornata. Next base: position 13,052,859 of record OZ017740.1, read on the forward strand.
ATTTGATGTATGTTCATTAATAATTATTATTATTATTGAAGTGATATTGTTAGAGCACAATTAAAATTTTTAAATAAAAAACGGCCATGAAACACTAATAATATTAGATTTTCATTTTTTAAAATGACCTCCCCCTTTCCCGTTCTTTCCTTTCGTGTTAGTTATTGTATGTAAGACGGCTCAGCACAAACAGAGGGTGTCCCGGAAGTCCCACGACATGACTGAGCGCTAGCCGGCCTCAGTATGCCACCCCAAGCTATACATCCCTCTGCTGAAACATAATGTCTGTAACTGCGGTGAATTCCGCGGTAGCAACAGTTTACCGAAATATTTGAATTGATGAAAAAAGTATATGACAATGATGATTGTCTATCTCGTGCCAGAGTTCATGAGTGGCTTACACGTTTCAGAGATGGTCATGTGGACATAAATGACGATGAACATACGGGCCGCCCAAAATCAGTGATCAACGAAAACTCCATCGAAATTGTCCTACAACGATTGCACAAACTAATAATACAATAAAAAGAAAAACTATTCAAGATCAAATGAAGAATTTAACAATTGGTGAATTAGGAAATGATGGTGGTGGTTGCCCGATTGTTACTACCGGGTCTGATTCCGATCCAGACGGCAATGCATTGGTCACGGCTCGAGATCAACAGTATCGATTAAGTCCAGTAGGATCTGTGAATGATTTAACTAGCTCAAGATGTTTGACGGGAGCTGTGAGCAACCGCATTATTTGCATCGAAAGTCGGCCTTTTGTCAATAAATGGGATTGCAATAGATATACTTATGAGAACTGGCCCAGGAGCTTCAAATGCTCGATGTGTGAGCTATGTGCACTGTCGTTTGGTGAAAATAAAGTAGAGTTTCGGAAGCGAATTTTCTTGTTTTGGGATCATATTTTGGGAAATCGCGAGTGATACCACGATTATAATCAGCATTAGATTTGCGAATCGATTTGGTCGGGGATTCACAGTCAACGTAGGATTTGTTGGTTTTGTGGAGCTTGTTGATCGCGCTCGTTCATTATCGGATTCAGTGGTTGTCCAGGAAAATGTCAGTCGTCAGAGGTCGAAATTGAGAAATGAAAAAAATGGCATTTGAAATAAGTCGCGACCACAATTTTTATTTTCTAAACAAAAAACAGTAAATTGATTCGCGAAGCTAGCAAGATGTACTTTGAAAATTTTGTTGGTCTTGGATGTGCCAGGAGCTGGCCAAATGAGTTTTTATAGTGCTGACCTGATTCTAACGGGATTAAGGTTGATGTCAAGAAACAAGCATAAATTATAGCTAGGGAAAAGCGGCCCGAACGTGAATTTCATATATTTTGTGATGTTTGCCGAAAAGCTGAAAGGATAACCTACAAAATTTACAAACACAACAAATCAACCGACCAGCCAGATTATTGTAGCCAAACCGACTTCCATAGCCTCCAGACTGATCAACTCACCCCACGAGGCGACACCAGCGGTTTCCCTCAAAAATAAATATTTGATTTTCTCTTCACTTGAACAGGATACAATTTTTTCATTTTGATTAATATTAGAAAGTGTGCAAGTCGGACCTTGGTTTCGAGGGGCAGTTGTTTCCGTACCCAGTACTAATCAAGAAAATAGCTTTCAGACATTTCGCTCGAATCCAAAACAAAAACACAATACCGACAGAGTGTCAGTCACTTTGACATTTACACCTGATGGGCGAATGTACTAGATGAAGGAAAATGAATGAACACCAGTTGGGGGACCGCAATTGAATGTTGAAGCGCCCAGAAGTAAAATTAACGGCTCGCCGGTTGAAACCGAGCCGATGAAAAACCTGGAAACAAAGAACGGGTCTCCTCTCTTTTCTCGCGGACAAGCATCGACAACGGAGCATCGATTGTGACAAGCAATAAGAAATTTTTCCTGGAATTCCTCGTGGGCAGATATTTACAAAAGTGACAGCGGAATGGTTGCGACTGAGATAAGGGAGACTAGTGATAGAAGATCTTCAAGAAGCGTGCTGGCAGAAGAACTTCGCGACGCAAATTACTTCAGGGGCCCCCCAAATAGATAGACTTGAGTTTTGCATTTTGTTTAAATTAACTAAAAACACTGTTTTTCCTTGAAACCATAGAATTTTGTTTATTTTGCATATACCGATATTTCGGAAGTCAGTTGCTTCCTTCTTCAGTGCTAACTAATTCTTAAAATAATCAAACAACAGTACTTATACCTACTTTAGTTAACAAAAAAAGATCTAATATCTACCTAAACTAATTAACAACTAATTATAAATGGCTGATTGACAAAAAGAAATTATGCCCTAATTGATCCGCTCGTTAATGATCTTATCTTATCTTGTTGTAACCATTTGAAGAGTGATGAATGTGCTTTGCCTTGATCCTGGTTCATCCTATTTAGTTTGGGTATTTTGAATATTTCAATGCTTTCGATGACATCCAGTTTTTGGAATTGCTTTACCTGTTTTACCACCTGTAAATCTTCCGTTGTAATTTTGTGTTTCGTTTCAACTATATGTCTTGCCACTGTCGATTTGATGTCCTGTATTTTCCTATGTTTTTTAATAGAATTATCTGCTTCACTGAGGTGTTCTTTCCAGCGTGTTAATACTGGGCGTCGCGTTTGTCCTATGTAACATTTGTTACATTCTGGGCAGGAAATTTTGTACACACCGCTTTGTTCCTCTTTATTTAACGGGTCCTTGACAGACTTGAGACGGTTTTTTAGTTGTAGTTTTCTGCTCGTTGGAATTAACTCAATTTGTGCTTCTTTTAGTAGCTGTTTGAGCGCTCCCGTAGCTGGAGTGTGTCTGATAGCGGCCCTTCTTATATTCTCATTCGATTTATTTTGTTTAAACAGCGTCGTCCAATTGTTGCGCTTAAATTTTCCTTCTTTTTTGTCGATGATGCTTTTGATGGTTTAACTAAAGTTCATTTTATTAAATTATTGCACATCATCATTAAATAAATAATTAAATAGTTAATCATATTTTTCGTCATTAAAAAATATTGTTACGGAGGTAAATTGTTCACGTGGCTCGGGTGTGTTCGGGAATATCGTTCCAGTTTGGTTTGTGATTTTCAGCGCGGGTATATTCAGGTTTTCGCTCGGTGCGAGTTACGTCGGGTAATCTGAACCTGACAAAGCTGTGCAAGGGTGTCGCCCCGGTTGAGACTAATTCTCCTCTGTTAGAGGAAAATAAGATGTGTTATTTCTAGCTGTCTGAGGGGTGTTCGGCGCCCGCATATCTTGCTTGGCGGCTATGTAGGGACCAAGAAATAAGCGAACGGCGCCTCCTACGACTGTCTCTGATAGCAAACCGGGTCCGAAGTCCTTAGCCGGAGGAACACTCACGCAGAGGATAACACCACTCTTGTGACTGATTTTTTGGCTAGGAATTGCATTTTAACCATCAATCACTCACCGTATTCGCCTGGTATGGCTCCCTGTGACTTTTTCCTATTCAAAAAATTGCATTTAGCCATAAAAGAAAAACGCTTTGCGTCCTTAGAGGGCATCCAAAAGGCTTGTACCGACATCCTGAGGGACATTCCGGTCAATGACCTGAATCACTCTTTCGAAAAGCTTTTGGATCGCGCAAAACAGTGTATCGAAGCTTGAGGAGACTATTTTAAATGAATAAACTCGAATTTATCAGAACAAAGCTCCTGTCGTTTCTATTTTAGCTCAGTCTCGTTTATTTTGGAACGCATCTCGTATGTTGTTGGTGCCTGGAAGAATTGAAGCGAACGTGCCCAGTATTGAAGGTGCTAGTCGAGTCGAAGATATTTTCTACCAAATGAAAAGTTTGGCGGTGGCTGCAATTCAAGCAGAAGTAACGGGGCCCGTTAATAGTGTAGAGAGTAAAGTGAGTTAATTATCACATATTTAAATCAGTTTGTTTTTAATATATAAACTAACCTCAAGAGACTGGATTTGAATTTCTCTGCGTATAATTCAACAAATATTCGATTTATAGGTTGTGAAGTGTGCAGCTCGGGAAAAAATTCTTCAGGCTTTTCTTCAGGCTATAAGAACCTTAAATTGTGCAAAACAAGGGGTAGTGCTCTGTAGCATAGTACGTTCACATAAAATCCACAAATTCCATTCATCCTGTGTTGCACACTTTCTGAATTTTCTCAGGGGCCGGTCAGCTGAATTGAGGCCGGTTAGCTGAGCCAAGGCCTCCCATATTAAACAACAAAATAAAAAGCAAATAAAATTTGCCAGATACTAATAAAAAACAAAAAGATTGCATAAAACAAATTTGTTTTTCTGCAAAATTATTAATTTTTGAGATCTGGTAATCCTGAAATCTCGCATCAAAGCACATGTTTATATTCGCGTCAATCCTCGCATCAGCATTTAACCCACCTACCTGCTGCCGAAGATTTATGTTTCACTCTTCGGGTTGTGTTCTCTTTTTCCCGGAAGCTATGTTGAGTGTGGATACTAACATATGTGAATGTACTATGTTCGGTAGTATGTACTCGCATGCTAAATAATTTTCCCTGGTTAGTTGCCTGACAAAAGAAGAGAAAGCGGTAGCATTTTACGAATCATTGTCAGACAGGTGTATTGTGATGACAAAAGTATGGAGGTTTGTTGTACGGGCCTACGATTAGCGTAAAAGGGTAATGAAAGGTTTGAGAGTGGCCCCATTTTAGATTTTCCGGAATAGATTTGATGATAAATAAATTCTGTCAACCGCATTCTTGTTTGAAAGCTCGATGAGGCAAAAGTGTGGTGACCATGCTCGTTCCCGGATGAGTCAGTCGGAACCAGAGGGCCTAAATCAGAATAGCCCAAAGGGAAAAGTAGTGGTACTGAGAGTCAGTTACACCGAATTTTGATTTAATGCTATCAATGAAGTAAAGTTCTCTCGGGCAACCACATTATATATGAGTATATATTGATAGTGTCTGTACCTCAATGTTCACGTGCTCGAAAAATTCTATTACCGGTCAATTTTAGTAAAATTCGAGATCTCTGTGCTTCTAATCATTCTATATGGCTACGAAAATTTTGGCTAGTAGCTTCGACAAACTAGCCACTGACTTATCAAAGAGCGATAAGAACATATTTAAAGCTCTTGAGATTTTCGATAATTGGTTGATCTCTATGAAGGAGCAAATTGCAACCATCGTGCAGAGAAGACTACCGTAAACAAGATTACCATAGAGAAATGTTGAGTGATGTGTTAACAAACATCACCAAAAAACTATTCGACAAGAAAGATTCATTGCAACAATCGGAAATGTTAACAAAACTAGCAGATATTGAGAAAGAGTGTGATTCGCTAGAAAATAAATTACAGCAGCAGCGCGAAGTACACCACACATTTCCAGCGGAGAGTGATGCAAATGGTCTAAATTCAAGATGTCCAGAATCTAAAGCATCAATTCAAGCTTCAAAAGTCGTAAAACGCATATTCAAGCTAGGCACGTTTTGGTCAGTGGATGAATGGAATGTAAGGCTCCAAAAGTCAGAAGCAGTTAACGCCAAAATAGCGACTGAAGCAAATCATGAATCATACGTCCTACAAAAAGCACTAAAAAATATTAGCGCCGCTGGAGTTCGAAAGTTTTTGGAGAATAGTCCCATGCTCAAAGGTTGCAGAGTTGAGGACGTATCAACGGGGAATAAGCGTAAGCGTTTGATCAAGGCTTCCATCCCACATAAGTATGCCTGGCTTTTTCCAACCATCAATCTGAAAACGGTACTGTCAACAGGGATGGAATGATCTTCAAAAAGTGGAAATCACATAAGCCTGTTTACAACAAGGATCAACCAAGTAAATCTATGAATAGTATAATAATAGCTCCCACTAAGGATAAAAATACCAATACTAACATGACTTACAAAATCCACTCAAAGATTACTAATAAAACTGTAAATCCTTCAGATCTTTCACATGGTAGTAACCCACCGGGAGGTAGTGTTGATTCTTCACATGAGCATTCTATTTCCACTCCTGAACTGAAGACTATGAAGCCGCACCCCAAATATCCCAATTTCGTAAGTGGTGGTCTACAAATATCACAAGGATCAATTCAGTTACCATGCACATCAAATAACTCGTTAGCCAAGAAGGAGTCCTTTTTAGACCCTCTCTTATCTCCAGCTGTAAAAGCAACAATTAACTCTAGTAACTATCTTGTCAGTAGGTATCTCTTATCAAGACTGCGAGAGCATAAAATATATGAGCTTGTTCGACTCTACCTCGCCTACATGCACAAAGCGCCAGATACAACATGCATTGATTTTAAAACGAAGACCAATCTTAAAGTATTGATACAAAGAGAAGGTCTTCCTATAGAATGAGATGCTCTTCGCAAATTATATTTTAAATATCACGAGCAACTAGGTATCATTGCAGGGCAAGCACAAAAAGACCTCAAGACCTACGTTTCACATGTAAGCTCAAATCATATATCTTCACTTCAAAGGACACTAGAACAGCATCACGAATTTGTTCGGCCGCTGTACACAACTCTATATTGAGTGACCTTGTCACTACGACTACATACAAACACTTCGAGCATACAATAACATAGTTCGAATCAAACTTATTTTATATTCCTCCAAAGTCCTATGAGGTCATTTACAATGATGCATGTGGAGTTATTTCTTCACTTGTTGGCCTTTCTAATGAAGAAGATAAAATTATTATACTTGGAGACTTTAATAGGCCCAATTTAACGCTTATAGTCGACGATCTTGATAGTCGTCCCCTTCCCGTCAATCTTCTGGACGACGGTGATTACAGCCTTATTTCTACATTTTATGGCAATGATTTACAGTAAGTAGCTCTGACACCCAATTGCAATGGTAATTGGCTAGATCTTATCTTTACCAATGCTTATGACGATGTGGTGGTTAATCCAACCAGTGAGGTGGGGAATCTTTTCTCAAACACCCTCCATCATTCCACACTTTCGATTGAATTTTCAACTGCTGAAGCTACAAACACTCTTTCGTACAATAACTTGATTGTATTTGATTTTCGCAATGCTGATTACGAGAGCATTCGAAAGCATATTTCTAATATAGACTGGACTGCCATGCGTTCAACGTTTGATATAAATGATACAGTAAATTCATTCTGCAGCACATCCTTGCCGCCATTGAAAGACATGTTCCTAAAATCAAGAAAAAGGACAAATTATCAGAGCCCTGGCTGGATGGTGATCTTCGATTTTTAAGGAACAGAAGAAATAAACTGTATAAAATTATTCAAAGCAGATCTGATGCGAATGACGAAATTAAAAGAGAGCATGATGAACTGTCAAAAGAATTTCAATTGAAGTCGTGCGAGGCCTTTGAAGTATATGTTAATTTATAGGTGAAAAAATCATCAAAGACCTCAAGAAATTTTTGAATTTGTGAACGCCAAGCGCAAAGCTCATGACTATCCTTAAGTGGCTATTTTGCAGACCATTTTCAATCAGCTTGCTGTTCAGCAAACAATTTCCATAATCTTTTACCACTAGGCACAGAATGTGGACCTGTACTGCAGGAAATTTCAGTTTCAGACGGTGACATATTCGACGCAATCAAACTCTCGATTTTAATCATGGACCTGGCCCTGATTTACTTCCTCCATATTTTTATTTTAATGTCGAGAACGATTAGTTTTAACTCTTTGCATAATTTTTAACAAATCACTTTCAAGCAGTGTGTTCCCAGCACACTGGAAATCCTCCTACTTAACTCCACTCCATAAAAACAAAAGCAAAGGATCCGTTGAAAATTATAGAGGGATTGCCGTTCCATCCACTACCCCAAAGTTATTTGAAAAAATAGTATGTTCCAAAATATCACCTTTTATTGAACAGCGTCTCAATGACCAACAGCATGGGTTCAGAAAAAATCGAGCCACAACCACCAACTCAACAGTTTTGGTCCCTTACATCCTTTGTGCAATGGTAAATGGACACTAGGTCGACGCAATTTATACTGACTTCGGTAAGGCTTTCGACCGTGTCAATCATACGATTTTGTCTCATAAATTTAATAAAATTGGAATCACTGGCTCCCTAGATCAGCAGCTGGACTCGTCTCTCAAAAATCGGACTCAAACCGTTAAATTTCAGGGATATGTGTCAAACGGAGTTCATGTCTATTCCAGTGTTCCTCAAGGCAGTCACCTCGGACGCCTTCTCCTCAACATTCTTATAGCGGACCTTTCTGAAGTGTTATCCGATATACCACACTTATTTTATGCGGATGACCTCAATTATATGATGTGATAGCATCCCAAAGTGATTCTTTGTTCCTCCAGGACAAAATAAATACTCTATTAGTGTGAACAAAAAAAATCTTCTGTATTTGAATTTCGAGAAATGCCAGGTGATAAGTTTTTCCCGGAAAAGTACAATTTTATTATCTAATTATCACCTTAATGATATAAAGCTTTCCAGAGTTGATAGTGGATAAGAAACTCCGCTTTAATTTGCACTACGGTGAGGTTCTCTGCAAAGCGAATATGCTTTAAGGTTTCATCAAACAACGCGCGAAAGAATTTAAGAACTTGTGGGTAACGAAAACTTTATACACATGATTAGTGTGCACAATTCTGGAGTACGCTTGTGTCGTTTAGAATCCACTCTTTGATGTTCACTCTGAGAGGTTTGAGTCCATTCAGAAACAATTCCTACTGTTTACTCTGAGATCCCTCTATGATCCAAAAAATTTCCATTATTTGCCATCATACGATAACCGGCTATCCCTTCTCAATATGACACCAACTGCCTCCCGTAGAACCACATGACGCTCTTGCTTCGCATTTGATGTCCTTAGAGGAACCGTTAAAGTCCAATATCTAATCGTAAAAATAACCTTAAACGAGCCAGTAAGATTTACGAGACATTCACCGTTGCTCGTAGAAAGTAAACATCATAACCACCATACCATTTACTATCTATGATGATAATGAGCCGATAAATAGGTGTGTCAAAATTTTCAACAAGATGAGCCATCTTTATTCCCCAACCATATCCAGATCCCAATTTATCGAAGCTCCTCGGTTCCTAATCCTTCACTGCAAATGAAAATTTATATTGTAAAAAAAAATAAAAATAAAAAAACGGTGATATGTATTTTGGTCAAATAATTAAATAAAAAAAAAAACTCATTTGAAAATTTCACTGAGCTGAAAAAATCGTCCAAATTCCTAGATTTGATCAAAAACCATAAAGATAGGAGGCGCACTAAAGGATCTTATTGACAAGGCTTATTCATAAGCAACTGATGATGAGTAACCCTGTAAACATATTTAATCATCTTAAATGTCATTTAAATTTCTTTCGAAAAGGCAACACTTTAACTCAGAATTCTACTCGCCATACTTCGATCAAATTAATAAACTTCCCGTAAAAAGCTTAAATTTTGGTACAATTCACTAGAATATATTTACAAATTGTACTGAACAAATAAAAATCACAATTCACTTTGCGCGCATGGCACAATTAATCTGATTGTGACTATCAATTGCGAGGGGTGAAGTAAGGATCACATGGTTTCCAAACCACGGGTGCCCGGAATCCAAAAATTTTCAGGCAGTAATTCACCACCCTTCCTTCCGTGCGCGCACTCAAGGCCACTGGGAGAGAATACTTTGCAACCGTTCTCCTAGTAATGTTGCTGCAGTAAGGACACGATACTGGAGAAGGCTCCATTCCCACTTTGATCCACCAGTTATCATCGAGCGTGCCAAGGGTGCAACACCCCAACAAAACCAGTGAATGAATGTCGTGTCCTTTTACATTGCCCCGCTGCCACTCTCCACGACCCTCGCTCGGTCCTCGTATCCATACCAAGTTGTAAAAGAGTACTCGCGTGAAGTGAGTTTCGACTATCGTCATCCGTGTGTAGGCGGTTGCGCGCATGACCATTTCCGCGGGAACCAAATACGAGTGACTCCTTCGCCTCACGGCAGAACCTGATAGAACATGCAGGAACACGACAATGGCGTAGTACTCCACGAGAGTAGAGTGTAGTACTTTGCTCGTATTGTGGCGTCCTCGTTGGCCATAAAACCAACGTACACACAAAATCAACCGACACGGACCGACCGACGACGTCATCATCAAAATAGGATCCGATATCGTAGGGCTCGAAGCCAGGACGAGGTTGAGTTAAGCCGAAATGCATAGTAGAGACGGCAGAAGAAGAACATTCTAAGGCTGGGTGCCGTTTATCAATTTCCCTGGAATACATCCAGCTCTTCCTATAGCTACGAGTACAAACACGACGAGCACAGCGAGGACGACGATGACGGCACGATACAATATAATATAGTGTACACCACAGGCTACACCATCTGGAGCCTGCTCCTGGATTTGGAGGACATCCTGATGTGAATGCCGTTAACGCTTGTGCTATTGTTATCGTAGCTGGTGTTGTATGCATTGGTCTGGTGGATGTTTTATTGTTGTTACTCCGAGTTCTTGTGAAGAGTGCAAGTACGAGCTTATGTACGACTTGGAGTCCTGGTTGTATTATTTACACCCACCTTGCCGGCATTCCTACAATGATTGTACAGTACATAGTAATGTGTGAAAGTTTGTAGAAGGTGCAATGAAATATAGATCAGTTAGGAGCTTCGTGGTGTATTTGTAAAGGAGCAGCTCCTGCTCAGGATGCAACTGTAACATTCTCTAGGCAATAATCTTACATTGATCCTTATGCAAGAGCTCCGGTAACTTGATTGATAAAAATGTTGTAGCTAGAGGCAAATTATGTGCATTTTCATATAGAAAAGAGAACGAATTTCATATAAAATTCGACATGATTACATTTTAAGTGAAAAATTGAATTTGTCTGCAATTTGAAATTTCATGTGGAACGCATTTTCAGACCAAAATAAAATATTTAATACCACTATGCTGATTAGCCTGCATTTAACTACATATATTGTATGAGCGTTCAAGCCTTGTGTTAATTTTAATAACTATCTTTCCTGAATTTTAGATACATTCTATGCAGGGAATGATTTATAGAGTTTGTTCTTATAGATCAAGTCTACTAATAAATTAAATAACTTTCGTGGGCAGGAAAAATTTATCTCAGATCCCTTTATCAGTTTCGTGACTGCTATATACATGTTAAGTAAGAAAGCACTCGAAAACTAAACCAAGGAATGTGTGGAGCTTGCATTATGCTCTTGATGTCTGAAGAAAAATTCTTCATTTTTAATGTTAAGCGAAAATTCGTGGTACTGCTTGAAATACATGTAGAAAATTCGGTCGTAACTTCGTTCCCCTACTTTCAACAATTTTCAAATAAGCCTCCTCGATTGGTCAAAATCTGTAGCTTTGTTGGCTTATTTGAAATTCCAAGCAAAAATCTGCAGTCAGAATCTAAGTCACTTTAACCAAGTCTAAATTTGTACCCATTTGCATTGTCGTAACAAAAACAGGACACTTGCTACTGAGGGCGCCTGTAATCCAGAGGTTAAACTCATTTTTGGTGCTTATCCCATTCCCTCCTTTACATACATTTATTACTTGCTTATCAACGCTTGAAATTGTCATGAGTCTTACTACTGCCATATGAACCCAGATTCGGATCTCTGACAGCAGATCCTATCAAGCTCTCTTGTTGATGTCTGCTCCAGAGAGCATTAACTACATACAGTGGCTCACTGCTGACTGAATGAAATCTCATAGATATTTCTGTTGCTCTTTTCTTCCTCGAAAAACACAAAAACTGAAAACAAACACGAGTAATTTAGACATTGTCATTCAGCCACCAATACCTAGATTGCTCCGGCCCAGCTCGACCAGCTTCAACGAATCTAGCAAATGAGTATCTCCATTGGAATTGTTGGTCTCGTGAACTCAAATTTTCAGGATATTTTATCTTCTTAACGATGTCCCGTCTGTATATGTGATATATGATTGGGACACCGTCAGAATCAAAAACATATTGATTCATGTCCAAATATACGAATGCCTCTGGAGGAGTGAAGCCAGTAGCGAGGCAAGTCGCAATATACCCGTCTGTAGCGTAGAACGGCTTGAAATCCAAGGGTTTTCACGCACAATTACAGATCTTGCGATATGATTCTGAAGAAGGTTCAATATGAAGATATGGACTCTTGTCACTTGTGCAGTTTGATAACTTTTTGTATTCGATATATAATGCTTCCAACTCGTCTCAGGCTTTCTGTACAAACCAGTACATGCATGAAGACATTTCTTTTCAATAGTACTAGCACTCTGGTTGTACCAGATCTGACATCCATATGTCAAAACTTGTCTAATCAGGGTTTTGTAACAGCTAATTTGAACCTTTTAATCAATCAATGTTTGACCTTTTGATCAATGTATCTGGAATGTAATAGTCCTCGTAGGGCCATGACTACTTTAAGTGCCTTACCGAGCATGATTCTGACATGCTCAGTGTAGTACAGGTACCGATCGACATGGACACCGACGTATCAAACACAGGATTTATGTGGAACCCATTCTGAACCACACTCGCCAGCCGTGATGTGGAAATTCTTCCAACTACGTTTCAAGTCTTGACTGACCCCTTGCAGCATTGTCCGAAACAAAATGGTATCACACTTCTGCGTATTGACTTTCATTCGCCAATTGTCAGTGTACAACTGCACATCATCGTAAGACACGTTCCACAGGTTTGGACCAAGGATCGATCCCTGGGCAACACCCGATGTAATTCCCAGCCTTTGTTGGCCCTGTTGCATGTCGTAGAGCAGCCTTCGGTCCTTTAAGTAGTTCCTCAAAAGCCGGATTAGATATTTTGGAACCAGTGTATCCAGAATATCCAACCATCTAGCGGCGCCGAAGGCGTTCCTGACGTCAAGTGTCACCAACAGGACGTACCGTCACTTGGTGCGACTATATGCCTCTGCGTTTTGGATCTGTAGACCATCCAAAACCTTGAATTCACGCATTGTTGCCAGATTTCTATCAGTAACAACAAATGATTTCCCATATAACATATTGCACATCATGGCAACAACGTGCCTGGGGAACTATTCCTGAAATAGTTTAAAAACTAGTCCATCTAATCACACCGTATCGAAGGCTTTCTCCACATCAATGAGACACGCTCCAACACATTCTATGTTGTTTAGTTTCCAACAGATGTCTGAGGTTACTCTCGTTATTGCATGTGTGGTCGAATGCCTGGCACGAAAACCAAATTGGCAATTCAGCATTAACTCATATTCCTTAATGTGGGCGTTGATTAATCCGTCGACTATCACTTTAAACACCTTGCTGATGTTAGGCAGCAAGCTGATTGGGCGATAGCTTTGAGGGTATGAAGATTCTTTTCTTTTCATCAAGATTGGAAATACCTTTGCTTTTTTCCACTCATTTGGGAAATATGAATCGCTCAACATGTTATTGAACAATATGCAATAATTATTAATAGCAACCTCAGGTAAATGACGGAGAACTACATTTGGAATACCATCAGTACCACATGATTTCTTGTTGTTTATACTGCGAAATATGAAACACAAGTCTTCATAGCTGACAAAATAATCAATAATATTTAAGCTCGGTATGAGGTCAGATGTTAATGTTTCATTGAAATGAAGAATTGATTGGCCGTTCAGGCTTGATTTGAAGTCGGAAACTTTTGCTTCAACGATCTCTGAAACTATTTCATTCCCTCTCTCAGGGTTTGGCAGATGAACCAATTCAAAATGTGTTCCAATCTGGGCAAGTTTATCCAATCCTTCACATATAATCCTGTTTCCTTTTCTATCCGGAGTCTTACTATCAATTTCGATACCAGCCCTATCGAGAAGATTTATCTCATCACTAGTGACTTCAAGATTCGATACCTGCACTCGCGACTTCTTACGGAATATGCTCATAACTTTCACAAAAACGCCGTCTGGGTCCTGTGGGCTAATACCCCTCAGTTTTTCCGCCCATTGATTGCTGAGCTCACTCCTGAAGTATAAACGGATTAAGTTCCAGACATTCTTCAGATGTAATTTCAATGAAGCTAGCGAGGGATGGTTGTAGTCCAAAAATCGCCGATAAATATTGTTTACGCGAGTGAGAAGAAGGCTTTTCAACCTTTTCAACCTTGCGATGGTTGGTTTTTCATATCCTGCCATATTGTTTCGATGTTTAATCTTAGGAACTACTTTTTCAATCGTTTCTAACGTCAGCTTCTCAAACTTCGACAAATAGAGATCAATTTCATCATTAGTTAGATTCCTGTCATTATGAACCATTGAGCAAGCATTGCCATCATCAGAAGGAGGACACTGCTTCTGGTCCTCTCGATTAAACTTCTTTTGAAGCTCTCCCCAGTCTGTTTTTTGAAATTCAACCGATGATTTTCATGTTGAACTGGAATGAGGAAGAGATCATCCCTTTGACGATTGATTTCCATTACGATCGCGTTATTGCCGTTATCATAAGGATGCACCTGCAGTTTCCGTTGAGGAGTATCAAAGCTGAATTCAAGTCTTGCGTCAGCGATGCTGAGGTCCAAATATAAATTTGCCCTAGGGTATGTTGGGAACTCCAACCCATATAGATAGCACCTGTATTCAATTTGGTTCTCTGTTATCCACGATTTCAGGCATACACCTCTTGGATTATTGGTAACGTTCAGCCATGATGTATGCTTAGCGTTCAGGTCACCAGCAAGAATATAATAACCATGCAGCCTGTTCAATTTGAGTATTCCAAACAAGGAATTGAGCTCCTGCTTGAGCTTGAGAACAGTTCCACCTGTTGCATAGGCAGAGATAACGAAGAGGTTATCCCCAACTGGCAGTGAGATTTTGATAACGGACACTGCAAGGGATTCAAAGCTTTTGAATTCAAATTTTCAATATTTCGGAAACAATAGGGTTTTCTCACCAATATCCCGGTGCCACCTCCCCCACCTCCTATTACCCTATCGTTTCTTACGAATTCATAATATCTGAATGTCATGGAGTGCCATGAATCGTGGTGGATTTCAGTAGGAAGCATGATGTCAGGCTTTTGCTAGACAAGGTATTCCAAGAGATAGTCACGTCGATGTAGACTCACAATGGAGTTGACGTTGATCGAGATGAGATGAATCCTTTCCATAGGAATGGAACTGGATTACAACTTATTTTGAGGCATTTGAAAGCCCTAAACCTTGAAAAACAAAGTTAATTTTAGAACCCTGTTTATCGATTCTCTCCGATAAAGAATTCAATTGCTGAAAAATTTTCATAATCAGCTCATTATTCCCACTTACATTATTTATGTTATTTACATTGTCTGAAGGTCCTCTTGCAGCAAATGCAAATGGCACCCCGGGCTTCACGAAGTTAGTAGGTATCACACCGCGGTATACTTGACTTTGTTTTGGATTAAATTTCACCTTTGTATGTTGATACCGGGGACATCCTCGATATGGTGCTAGATGATCAAAGACACCGCACTTCGCACAATATAATTTTTCTTTTGGCTCCGACTGAGTCAACTTGCACTCGCCGGGAGCATGCACAACTTTACACTTTATTTCATGGCGCAATTGGCGGCCGAACACCCGAGTCCTTGGCACCTGAAGCACTGGTTGATCTCGTTATTTTGAAGGCGTTCCCACCTCACCACCCGGAAGTTCAAGTACCTTATTTTTTGCAGGGTACTTGAACTGCTTTCGCTCGAAACCTGGACTAAGTAATAAGGCAAGTTTTTACGCTCGACAATTGATCTCCTTGTTGCAAAGTCTTTAACGAAAATAAATTCTATTTCTGGTGCAACTTCTTGAAGCACCTGAAGAAGATCAACTGTGTCTTTCCTGCAGACTAGACCCTTCAATAAAAAGGTCTAATTTTTTTCGCTTTTGGGGGTGTATGTACAATGCGGGCCATCTTCAGGACTCAACGCACTTTTGCTGCTTGAAAATCAACCAATGACTGAGTTATAATTGTCAGTTTATTGGCATTGACTCCCTTGATCTCAAAATCATTTAGCTTATTTTTGGTTGTTCAAATCCGCAACATATCTTTGCCGGTTTTCCGAAGTAAAGGATTTTCCAACAAGGGGTGTTATTTTGAATATCCCGCTATTTCGGTAGATGTCACTTTTGAAGCTGTCATTTTTGACATTTGACAAGTAAAAACGTCATTAATAAAAAACAACAAAAATGCACTAAAATTATTAAAATGCACTATAACAATAGTGAAAAGTTGGCAGAGACGGTTCGTAAAACTCGAACATTTTTGGGTCATCGTGAAGCACCTTGTCGGATCGCAATACGGAAATTGGTGGAAAAATTCGAGCTTTTGGGACAATTTACTGATGTGAAGAATAAAATCCGTGCACGTCACTCAAGAACAGCCGAGAATATTGCTGCTGTAGCCGAAAGTGTTGAAGAAAACCCAGGTTTGTCCATTCCTCGTCGTTCTTTGGAATAGGGCATTCCACAAACGTCATTACACCGTATTTTACATAAAGATTTGGGTCTTAAGGCTTATAAAGTTCAGTTAACACAAGAACTCAAGCCGGTCGATCATCAACAACGTCGTGTTTTGCTGATTGGGTCCTTGAAATGCATGAAAATTACCCGGAATTCCATCGAAAATAATCTTGAGGTATGAGGCCCATTTCCACCTTGGTGGCTACGTCAACAAGCTATATTGTCACATCTGGGGCTCGGAAAACCCAAGAATTATTGTTGAAAAGCCTCTCTATTCTCAGCGTGTGACTGTTTGGTGCGGTTTACGGTCCAGCGGAGTCACTGGACCTTTCTTTTTCGAAAATGAGGCTGGAGTAACTATCCAGAGATGATTAATGATTTTTTATGGCCGGAGTTGGATGATATTGATCTGGACAGCGTTTAATTTCAACGAGACGGCGCTACGTGCCCCACAAGCAACGAAACCATTGATCTTTTACGGGAAAAGTTTCCGGACCGTGTTATCTCCCGAAGAGGTTATCACAATTGGCCACCAAGATCTGGTGATTTAACACCTTGCGACTTCTTTTTTGGTGCCACATGAAAGAAAAGGTCTACGTCAATAGCCTAGCGTCAATTCAAGTCCTCAAAGATGGAATTTGTGAGGCTATCGAGGACATAGGGCAGTCTCTTTGCGATTTGGTTATGGGAAATTTCATGAAAAGGATATGGTTCTGTAAACGTGGTCGTGGTGGTCATTTGCCTGATGTTGTTTTTAACTATTAACGACATGCCTTCTTCTTTGTAATGAAATAAACAATTGAGGATTTATATAAAAAAAATGGCATTTTTCTTTTAATATCAAAATAACACCTCTTATTGGAAACCCCTATACACCCTTGGTGAGACTTTTTCTTTCTTTTGATTTACCTTGACAAACGGACCTGCAGTGATTTTTGGTTTTTTCTCCCTACATTTAATATTTAAATGCTCGATAAATCTTCTTTTTCTTTATTTTTGCTTTGTTGAACGTCATTTTTCCAACTAATGCTTCTAGTGATTGGATCCGGAGTTTGAGCTCTTCGTTTTCTCTCTCAACCTTCTCAGCTTTCTCGTTAGCTTTGATTAACTGCTCGATCTTGATGACTGATAAAATTTTCAGTTTTTCTTTGTTGTTATAGAATCTTCGTTTTAGCAAAGGACACGATCGTTCTGGTTGATGGCTGAAGCCATCGGGCTCCTCCATCTTGTTGCTTTTGCAGCGAGACTAGAGGAAATGTTCTTAAACCGAGACTTCTCTTGAATGTATTTCCGCTTTTTGATACTTCAGGAAAGAAATATCAAATATTCGATGAATAATCGAATAATTCGACGGTGAGTTTCAATTAAAAAAGTTAGTTTCAACTGACTTTTGTGAAAAATAAATTAATTTTTAAAATTAATAACAGGAGCGATTAAAAACACGTCCACACGCAACGAGTGCTAGACATAGTTAATTTTGAGCTCTGAACTTTGCTGTCGGCATGCGTACATTTTTTATCTTAGTCAAATATATTAAATTTGGATTCGTCAGCCAAATCTTTCTTCTTCCAAAACTCCAAATCCTTTGAAATATGCTCTATAGCAACGTTCAGGTAACTTTGTCGATTTTCCTTATTGATAAACAGATTTTCCCGTGCATTTTGTTCATCAAAATTATGATTTCTTTGTACACAATATATGGTTTCGGCGCAGAATTTTTTACCAATCTCACTAGATACTTAAACTGACAATTAAGGCACCGATAACTTAAGATTTTCTGCAATTTACCTAACCTTCCATCGTTCATCAAAATCATTAAAGATTTTGATTGGTCCATTTCAACTCTTCTTTTCTAATATTTTTTCATTGGAACACCTTTTAGTTATATGTTGGACTGTTGATGAACTTAACTTAATGATTTCATTTATTTTGCGCTAATATCCGCGAGTTTTAAAATGATGAACTACTAATTCTTGCTGCTCAAGTGGTCTGCTGCAGCCCAATATAAGTATAACACAATTTATCTACTTTCAGCTATCGCGATCAAATAATATTTCAAAGAATAAAATTAAAGACAGACAAAAATCAATATACCGAAAAAATTCCGCTGTTTAGCGTGCACTTTTGACTGGGATTGTTGACTATAATGTCTACTACTGACATTCCATGGTTTTCAGAACTTGTTGTGGCCTGTTAACAATCCTACTTTGATGCCCATGCCATTTTTGTTCTTTTCTAGGAGTTTTTGTCCTTGTTTCTCGGTTGAGACAAATTAATTGAGCTTATCCTGCAGTCATTCGTATCTTTTTAAGCCGTGTTTATCTTTGATCCCCTTTTAATTCTTGCTAGTGTAACTTTAATTGTAACCAATCTTTCTTCATTCTACATTCTAAGAACTGGTTGACTTGCGTATTTTTGGAAGCTAGCATTCTTTGAGGAGTGCGTTTCTCACGTACCGAAGGAAATGAAGGTTCTCGTAAGGTTCCTCCGTAGATTACGATCTGGCAGCGATTTTTGGACTATGAATATTACTCGAATTTGAACTGACACTTTGGGCTGATCGATAGAATATTTTGAAGCTAGTTGCATAGTATGGTACCACTGAGCTGACATCATACTGTCCCCGGCCCAATGAAAAATTTGCAGTCCTCGGTGGACGTTCAAACTTTGCAACGTTAAATTGGTGAAATATTTCCGGATTAGCGCTAGTCTTGCTTTGAGCATCTGTTGGCTGATGCCAACTCTCGCATGGCCTCCTTGCTCTGATACCCATGATACCGAAATAGTGACTACACAAACGAACGTAGACAGTGGCTCCGAGGGGGACTCAATATTGTCAGGATGATCAGAGGGGGATAAGAGCTACCAAACAAGTTAACATCAATTAAACGATTTCTTTACGTTTAGTTATTACTTTTATTGATTATAAACGATCTTAACATGACGACGGACTACGACCAACTCCCGACTCCGAACAAAACGTCTCCCTTCTAATTCATAATGGTACACACATATTGTTTGGTACTAGTATTGGTGCGGCTCACTCGGCTAATCGTGACATGAGCTCGACCCCAGCTCTGTGTCGTCATCTTTCGTCTCATCCAGTTCAGGGTTTGTGTTGCACTATGGCCTTAACTTGTCGTTTAAATAAACCAATGAGAACCTCGACGGTTGATCACCCTTCGGAAATGCTTCCACCACATACCGATCAAACCGTAAGGCCGTCTTGACCCGGTAGGTCCACGGTACCTCGGCTTCAATTTTCGATAAATATTAAATCAGCATGCTGGTATGTCCGTGGTGATTTGTGTCGTTCATCAAATCGAATTTTCCTTTTGTTTCGCTCGGTCATGATATTCGGTGCGGCTTTGGTTCGTTTTTGTTCGATTGGCATCGAGTTGATTGATTCCTCACGCTGAATCGATGAGTCGTCGTTGGGAACCAGGAACAGTTGATTGTGGAGCACGTTCCTCAAAGGAAAGTCGAAGACGATATCGTTCGGACTGAACTTTGGGGTCTTTTCATCCATTGGTCCCATTTGTGTCGATCGGTCGTTGATGTTCGGACGAAGTTGAGTATATTGCGGCTGACTCACTCAACTTGACCGTTCGCGCATGGTGTACGGACGGCAACCTTCACATGTTCAATGTGGTTGTTATTGCAATTCAATTTGAATTCCTTTGATGTATAGGCAGTCCTACGATCGGTGACGATCCGGCTGGGTAGTCCCACGAATGATGTCAATTCGTGCAGTATTTTGATTACTGGTGTCGACTTGGTCGATCAAACGGCCATCAGCACGACGTACTTACTGGAAGGATCGGAGGCTTCGATGATATATGTTTTTTGCTTTGTGCTGCGCGGGAATGGCCCAAGATGGTCCAGATGCAGCACGTGCAAAGGACGTCGTTCACATGGCGTTGTCCTACAGCTTTTCCAGCAGCGGTTTTGTTAAAGCAACACTGCAAACACGAACTGATATAGGATTTTCAGTAGGTTCACATCCTCACAAACCAGAGGTGCTGTTGTATGCGTTGTAGGGTCTTTTCCACTCCAAGGTGGCCCATATCATTGTGGTAGAGCTTCACGATGCACCAATGGATAGCACGCGGTATGAGGAACTTTCTGTTGTCTCCTTTGATGCGATAGAGGCGCCCTGCTTTCAATCGGTTCTCGGTGGTCACATGTTTTTGTTGCGGTGATCATCTGATGCTGTGCAGTATGGCAACAATTTGCTTCAAATCATGATCGGCGATTTGCTTCGCGGCAACCCAGTCATAGGTTGACACATCGATTAGCATGGTGCCGCTAACGGCAACATTTTCAGTTACGTGCTGGTCAGCATCGGCGTTTCGTGTGTTCGGTTTGCCGGCTTCGGGTGCTTCGGATTGCTTGGCGTCGGTTGTCTGGTGCCTGTCATTGCAGTTATCGTGGCAAGTATGCTCGGATTGGATTCTAATGATGGTTTCAGTGATATCAGTGGCACACGACGCATTCTGGCAGGGTGCTCGCCTAAGTGCATCTGCTTGTGGCAAAGCATTGCCTGGACGATGCACAATCTCGTAATCGTACTCTTGTAGTTGCAATAGCTGTCTAGCTATTCGCGGCTTCAGCGGCCTTGAAGGTGCCTACAGCTGAACTGTCGGTAACTATGCGGAGTTGTTTTCCCAACAAATACATTCGAACATGATCGAAAGCTTCGACGATGGCCCAGTGTCTCTAGCTCATAGCTGTGATACTTCTGTTCGGTGTCGTTGCAGATTCAACCGAAGAAGGATGTCGGCTTCCAGGTTCCGGTCTCGATTTCCTGCATGAGGATTGCGACGAGTCCCTTGGAGCTTGCATCAGTGTGCAGCCCGTGGTTTCGGTTGGGATCGTATAACGTGAGTACCGGTTCTTCGTATGATAAGCGCTTTAGATGACAGAAAGCGTTTTCTTGCTCGGTGCTCCAGGAGAAAGTCGTATTTCCCTTCGTTATCAGGAGATTTGATAGTAGTCGAGCAACCATAGCGTAGTGCTGTATAAACTTGCCGAAAAGCCCTCCAGACCGAGAAATTTTCGGACATCGCTCACGTTGATTGGTGTCGCGTATGAATCGATGGCGGATGTTTTCTCGAGTCCGGGTTTCATGATGTCTCCAACGATTCGAGGACCTATGAACGATGTTTTTTAGGCAAAGACGATGCATTACGATAATCGTGGTGTCATTTTGACTTCTTGAAGTTATTCGATAAAGGTGCATAGTCGTGTCATACCTTCTCCGACTGTACGACTTGGAATGATCACCTCGTCTACGTATGTAACTGCTTCGCCGGGCGTCAATCTTTTCATTATTTACGACACAGCACTATGAAACACGGATGGCGCCTTGATGAGACCAAAGCGCATCACGTTAAATTCATATAAACTGTCATGGGTGATGAGCACGTTGTATTTATTCGAGGATTCTTCCAGCGAAACTTGCTAGTATCTGGCCATTAGGTTTAATGTTGTAAAAAAATGGTCGTCGACGGAATGCGTTGGGAACGGTTGCTTGACGGTGATTGCATTCAATACTTGGTAGTCGACGCAAAGTCGATCTTCTCCGTTGGACTTTTTCACCAATACGTTGGGTGACAAATACTCTGAATTTCTCGGTTGGATGATTCCATTTTTGAGTAGGTCACTTGTTACATCGCTAACAATTTGCCGTTTCACGATCGGAATCTTGTACGGTTTTAGGTTAACCTTCACCTCTGGTCTAACCTCTACCTTCATTTTGTTGCTTAGGCATCGTCCTAGTTTGAGTATTTGATTTGCAAAACAATCGGGGAATTAATCGAAAATGCGGTATAATTCCCTCTGATCTCTCCAGATCGGCTGCGAGGGATCCCCGTGACGTATGTGGTTGTGGGTGGCTGTTGAACCATACTCTAGCTGTGTTCCTCAATTTGGACGGCACGGCAAGAAGAATCGTGTAGCATGGCTCATTTCACGAATTGTTAGTGTGCGTCCACTGTTGCGAGTCGATGTTGACGCTGAATGGTCGGCTGTATGAGGAGTTAGTACGGTATCTAATAGTGTCGTGTTGTCGTGTGCGGCGGCGCAGTATGTTATTTCGGTTGACTGCGCTTTCGGACTCGGTGGCGTCCTGGCAACGGACGGGTGTAACTGCGGCGTATCCATGTCTTTTGATGCACCCAATGGTGGCAACGATTGTCGGTTCAGTTGCATCACGCTGATTTCCTGCATATGACGACGGCAGCGAGAGTGGACCGATGGCTCGGTGGTTATCGACCAATACGTTGGTGTGCGTGTGCCGCGGCGGCGTTAGGCACTGCTGCGACGAATCCTTTTAGTAACGATGCAATTTCGTTTTTAAGTTCGTTAAATTCACTGCGCGATACTGGTGGCATTAAATCGGTTGGAATATAGTTATGGTGTTGCTATCGGTTATATAATGGTCGGCAGTTCCTCCTAGACTCGAAAAGAAGTAAAATTAAACCCAAAAAATAATGCTTTTATTTTCTTTTAACTTAGAATAAATATGAAGTGATATTTAATGCTTAAAGGTTAACTCCTCTATTTTTATCGATATATCCTCTACCCTATCAAAAGCTGAATAATTATTATCTATTTTATTGAATTTTCCAACATAAATTTGTTGAAGCTTTCAATTCTCCGTTCTTTATACATTTTCTTAACGCTCTAAGCTATATCTTTCCTATAAACGTTTCCCAATCTGCCACCGTTGCCTGTCAATCGATCAATACGTACATCCTGTAAAATATACCCATAGAGCCTTTGCTACAAGGATGATTCAAGCAAGATCCTGCCGTACGTGCTTCCTAGCCCAAACTTACATGACTCGACAAGCAAACACTTTACACTCGGTGCACTCTACACTTGTATGCATTGACTGTCTCTTGCATCCATCCATATCCTTCGTGCATAAGATAAATCGTTTCTCGTCTCAAGTGAAAGCTTAAGCTGCCAGGACCTCCACTGCTCGCTCATTCACTCTTTACCTCCATCACAAACAATGTACACATACCTACTCGTAATGCTAGTTCGCTGTTGATAGATTACCCGATTTTTATTAGCAAAGATATTAACTGAGCCAAGTCTAAGAATAGACACTTCCGAGTCCTTGAATTACTATATAAGTGCAACGAACCGTGCAGATTAATTTCCGTCTTACATGTGACGATGGTGTGGCTGCTGTTGATGATGGGGATGCCAAAGGCGGCTGCTGTTATAGCTGAGTCGTAGCAATGAAGACGGCAAATGGATAGGTGGGCAAGGATGAGAATAAGAAGGTTTTCCTTGCATCATCCAAAGTGGCGCTAACAATGCCTGGAACATGGTTCTAAGTAATTAACTTTCTATATGTGATAAAAATGAAAAGGAGAATTTTTCTTGCTTTACGAATCAGTAATGCAGGTGTTGTTCCTGCTCGATGCAGTGAAAATATGTGATTAGCAACATGCCAAGCAGACCAAGAGTCCATGAGAATGGATTAGTGGAAAAATACTTTAAAAAATCGTTTCAGTCATTTTGATGAATATTCCTGGAAGATGACGGAGTTATTAACTAGTCTGAAAATTATGTAGGGTTTTTATTTCAGTAAAAACATTAAATTCTATCGCAAAAGTACTAGCAGTCTTATAGATGTTACGGAAGACATATTTAAAAACGTTGACTTAAAATTAAGTTTCAGCCCTACGACGAATGCAGACAGAAAGAAAAGCTCGAATAAATTTGCGCAAATAACTCTGAGACCTTGAGAAACCCGAGCTCTGGCATGGTGATGCGTAAGATTTTTTACAGACGAAACCTAAGAAAGCAATATAAATGAATTGAGTTCGAGTACAACACTTTCTATGCCTTGGATTGGCCATAATGACCCGTTTCTTGGATTAGAGGTAAGTAGGCGAATTCGATACAACCATGAGCTGTATGAAATTTTTGACGAACCGAAGGTCTCAACGATTGTAAGGCCGTGGAAGCTGTAATGAGCTGGATACATGAATCGTATGGATGAACAACGGATGCCCAAAAAGGTATTCGTTGGGGGAACTGAAGGTCGACAACCGGTGGGGAAACCGAGAAAACGCTTGTCTGACTCGGTCAGTGAAGACAGTTCATCACTACCCAGATTTGAAAATTGGAGGACGCGGTCAGTGGACCAAGACAGTTGGAGCCGCATTTTACAAGAAGCGAAGGCCTGAGAGTGCTAAGAATCAGAAGGACCCTCCGTGTATGAACAACCAATCCTCCTTCATATCTCTCGAATACTTTAAATGCGATTTCCTAAGGCACAATTTTGGCAATATTGCGAATATTATAAATTTTAATAACATGCCTATTATGTATAGTCTTTTAATAACATTCCTTCCTTAGACAGTGCTCCAAACTTTGTAGATGTCCAGACTCGAGGCACTTCATCCCAAATCAGTGTCTATACGGCGCAATCAATATGCCAAAGACAAATCTCTTTGTCACAACTAGCCTCCTAAGATTTTTGGAAAAGTCCCTAACCTCAACCAACCATCTCTGCCGAAATCATCAAGAATTGCGATCACCCTGAACTATTTCCCCAACACCTACGATATCTGCCCAACGAAGGGCGAGTCTTTGACCCCGGTCGTGGGTACAACACCATAATGGGAAACACTTATTCCTTCTCCCACACACAATATCGCAAAAATTAGTTACACCTAGCCCTCCCCATACAATCAGTTGGTTCTTAAATACCTTTTCCTCACCTTTCGCTACTCTCAACCAGCTATTCTGTCCCAACTACTAACACAAAAAAACTAACAATTTATTTTCAGAAATATCACCATGGACTAGGGCATCCTCATTGGGACACCATTAATTAATTAAGTTATAGCTACTAAGTTATGTAAGTTATCATATTATTGAGTTACTTGAGATAAGGAATATTGCCGGTTAAAGTAAGATTAATCTAAGAGTAATTGTTAATATCTACGGAATTCAATAAAAAAAAATTTAAATTGTAATTATAATTGCAGTTGAGTAAATTATTTTATGATTTACATTTAAAGGACATCACTTGGGTAAGATTACTTGGAAATTTGGATATGAAGTTTATATGGAAACCTCTTTGTAGAGTGTTGGCAAGAAGCAATCGCATTGTGCATAGCATTTCTGCTGAAAAAACTCTACAATGGCCTTCATTTGAACATTTTCTTAAACTAATTTACCAATATTTATCCTAAATATTGGTAAATTGTTCATTTTGCACATATATCTAGGGTAAGAATCGAGAACCCAGCTCAAGCATGCAAAGCCTTGATGACTGAGAAAAGGTTTGAAATTCATATCGGAAAGCCACATGGTTGAATTTGAAGTAACGGAAAGATTACCTTTTGGGCAAACCTATTTTGTGAAAGTTACTAATCCTCCCCTAATGTCACTGTCTCTATTAGAATCATACTCGAGCAAAAGCAGCTTTTTCAATTCTGTCATAAGGACTTTTGGTTCCTGTAGGAAGTAACTACGGTCAAAATATAGATAGAGTTTATCACCAGATGGCAGTTGACAGTTGAAGACAACTTTTTGAGATGAAGGAAAAAAATATAACATTCTGAAGTTCGCTACCTGTTTCATTGCATTCAAATATACTAAGAAAACTTGCAATGTACGGTATAACCTGCCCAAACTTAGGGAACTGCCATAGGAAAACGAGCACGCACTAAGTTCGGTTTTCGAATATACCCGATGTCAAGGAACGACTGGTAGCGGTTCACACTGATAAAAAATCACAGCTCTTCTCAATTTGACTTCTGTGCCAGCAAAATTGGCTCTGCAATCTCTGTATATATGCTTGCATTTTCCACGTTAGCTGACAAAACGTCCCAGTGCTAGCAAAATGTCTTCTGGCGTGAGATTTTTTATCAATTCGTCTTGATATTTAGGCAAATGAAGATTGCCACGTAACTTTTCTGTGTTGAAGCCCCTCGTCTTTTCTTGACCTTGACATAGAACGGCCTACAATAGTTAACACTGGTTTTAGTGAGTGACTGAGACAGCGTGACTCAAGATGCGGGCAGTTAGCCCATATGCTGTGTTCTGGCTTCGGCCTTAGTTTGAAAATAAGCTATGCATTTATGTATAGAGTATTTCACCACATTTCTCCCTTTCCAGGCGAAAGGTTGATGCAAGGTTGCTGACATTAGCTTTGTTTCACTTTGATATGCAATCTGCGGATTCAGTCCAACAATTTTCGGCTATACGGCCATACTTTGATATTATTATGGGATGTTTCCTGGAAAACGATAGGTTCAATCTTGATAGTCAGTCCCCAAAACGTAAGATTTCGTTCACGTCTATAAATGGATTTGAGTTTAAAAATTTCCTCTCATTCGACAGAGTCTTCATTGCCATCAAATCGGAGATATCGTGAAAGAATTTCAGTTGTTGAGCAAATTTCATCTGGAACAATTTCACTTTGTTTATCCAGCAGGATTGGATATAGAACGTGACTGCTAACGATGACATTTTTCCAAGCCTCTCTTATGGTGATAATCTCGTCTTCCTATTTTGACCATTCCATAGTCCAAAATCGGGGCGGTGCCATTCACCAAAGTGAATAGTCCACGGTTACTGATGATAAAAGACCTCGCATTGCCAGATCAGTCAGATTATTTTCCAAGGAGATACGATTCCATGGAGTGTTATTGATAAATTTGTAGACCTTCTCCTTCTTATTCTTCGTAGCACTACATCCCCTCTCGCGCCTTCGCTACCTGCAAATAGCGCCTCGAACTAACTCGGTTCGCTGAATGTGCCCACCAATTCTGCAATCCGAGCAGCGATGAACTGTCTTCGTCGACCGAGTCAGACCAGCATTTCCCCAGCTTCCCAAATGGTCTTCAGCCTTCAGTTCTCCCAACGAATACCTTTTTGGGTATCCGTTGTTCATCCATTCTATTCATGTGGCCATCCCATTGCAGCTTACGCAGTTTTACAATCCTTGAGACCTCAATGTCGTCAAAAGTTTCATACAGCTCATAGTTGTATCGAATTCACCATTGGTCCCCGTCTAGCTTCGCTCCAATTATTTACCTCAGGACCCGTCGCTCAAAAGCGTTCAATATATTGTATTTGCGGATACTTGGGTTAGTGTCCATGTTTCACACCCATAGCATAACACAGGCCTTGCCATAGATTTGAAGACTTGCAGGTTTGTTTTTCTGTATTTGCAGCTGGTCTTTATGATTGTAAAAATTGAAAATAATATTTTACTTACTAGCTGTATTCTTTGTCGTATTTCGTCTTTTTTATTGCTGTTTCTCGTCTCGCCTTAATACACAAATCCGCTCACAATTTCAATATTGCATTCGCCAAGTGTGATATTTTGATTGCTAGAGGTAGTTTTTCCGGGACTGCGTCATGAGCTTTGTTTTGTTCTCATTGATTTGTAGCCCTACTAGTTTCGCTTTGCTGCGAAGAGTTCTTTAGCAGTTGTTAATAACCGCAACAAAACGTTGATGTCAACCATATAGGCTCTGCTGGGCTCGGGTTGTATAGTAATGTATCTCGCTTATCGGCAGTCAGCAGAGCCAAATTGAATAGCAATGGGGCCAGTCCATCTCCCTGCTTTAGTCCGATATTTGTGTCAAAAGCATCGGTGAGTTGGTTATTGATGCGGACTTGGGAAGCTATCAAAGTCATTGTCATTTTGGTAAGACGGACTGATTTGGCTGGGATACCCTACAAAGCATTATTTGGTACAGTACGTTGAGATCAATACTGTCGTATACTTGTTTGAAGTCGACGAAAATCATGGAACAAACTTCGTCCAGAGTTGGTAAGCCAATGGAAGCTCTCCGCAAACATCTATAGGCTCCGATGTTCTGGAGCTGTGTGGAGGATTAAGGAGGTTCGTGAAATATGATGCCCATTTTGCCTCAATCTTGGTTTGATCATCAATGATATTGCCGATGTCATCGCGACAGAGCGTCGTTTTGGGCTGATAACCACGTATCAGGCTTTTCATTACTTTGTATGCATGTCTTGTGTGGTTGATCGCTAGGCTTACATCGATGCTTCTCAATTGGTCGTCAAAGTATTTTCTTTTCTTAGTTCTAATTATTTTATTCGCTGCTTTTCTGAGATTTTCAAATGAGTCTCTCTTTGTCCTGGTTTTCCTACCAACATATACCTTGTATGCCTGATTCCTTTTATCTAACGCATTCTGACACTCATCATCTAACGAATCATTTCTCTTGCGCCAGGCTTGATGTCTGATCATCTGTTTTGCTACGGTCTTAAGAGCCGCTTTCACTTCCATTCAGAGCTCGTTGCTTGTCTTTAACGATGCGTCTGAAAGCCATCTAGGATTATTTTTGTGCCATTTGTAGGCAATGAGCCGACTAGTCCTTCCAGATGATTGTAGAACGTTTTCTTTGTTTCTTTTTCCTTTTCTTCGGTCGAGGCGTGAACATTTATCAGCCAGATTTTGCATTTGCATGGATCGCACACAACCTTTCATTGACTGCCTTAAAACCAATAACGTGCGATTTGAACTCCCTATCCACAATAAAGACCAGTCCGGATTCTCGTCTTCCAGTAGGTTCCTACTTTTGAATTTTGTGTTTGATTTCATGTCTTGAATATCATTTGCAGGCCAGCTCGTTTCCTGGATTGCCAGTATTTTGAATTTATATTGACTGGCCTGTTGTAAGTTTGCAGACCTACGTTGTTTAATTAGCTACAAAAATTGACCATCGTGATGGGCAGCCTTATAGCCAAGCTTAAACGATTTGCTAATTACCCTACAATCAAATGATTGTGTGAGTTCATGGGCTGTTAATTTTGATTTTCTGAATTAGTTTCGCAAGTATAACTCGTCGCAGAGTTCTAGTCGCAATAAAGGCATTGGATGTATTGGAGCAACCTTGGACTTGGCTGCTATAAACAGGGAGTAGCATATTTTTTGGGGACGACTTAAAGTATAAACTGCTGCTATATACGAGTGTACTTTTTGAGAAGCGCCGCTAAAATTGTTTGGTTCAACTGTTCAAACATTTGTAGATGGTATCAACTTGGTCTTATAATTTTTGTGAGACCTGCAAGTTAGCTTTGTAGTTAGGAGGAGCTACGTAATCTCAGCTTTCATGCTTCTGCCACAAACTTTGCATTAACAATTTTGTGGGGGAAATGCTTGCAGCTAATAACCATAGTGGGTCGTAGAGACGGGCAATTTCCGACAGGATGGACCTCTCTGTAATGATGGAGCAGTGCTTCAAATGATTTAACTAAAACGACAGGCAATGGGTTTGCAGGTAATACAATATTTCTAGAGATACAATTTTCTGTGCCATGCAAAGTTACGCACAAAAATGAATCATTTCAATTTCTTACCAAATACTGCATAACACCAATTCGAGCTGTCGCCACCAGTAGCAGCCGCCGTGAGTAGCAGTCTACTTAAAGCATCGCAATTCTGCCATAAAAAATGGTATATACCTCCATTTGAACTCAGTAGCACATATTCTTAAAGGAATATATGTAGAATTGAAATTGAGTCCCTAAAAACCAAGTTCAGTTCCATCTTCAATTTTGCACTCCTTTATGACAACATTTCAAGGATTTTATGCAGACTTTTTGGTCTCGAAGTGAGCTTTCACATGAGGTATACAAAAGCTGCAGTTTTGAAACTTCCACACTAAATGCTTCTGATTCTACGTCAAGCAGTTGTTGCGTATGGATGTGCTTTTAATCGCTCCTGTCATTAATTTTAAAAATTAATTAATTTTTCACAAAAGTCAGTTGAAACTTATTTTATAATTGAAAACCGCCACCGCCAAATTATTCGAACATTTATTGAATACCTGCAATTTCTTCCTGAAGAAGTATCAAAAAGCGCAAATACATTCAAGGAAAGTCCCGGTTTATGAACATTCGCTCTAGCCTCGCTGCAAAGCAACGATATGGAGGAGCCCGATGGCTTCAGCCATCAACCAGAACGATCGTGTTCATCTCCAACGACGAAGAGCGAAAAAAACTAACACGAAGAATCGATAATAACGAAGTTAAACCAAAAATTTTATCAGTCATCGAGATCGAGCAATTAATGAAAGCTAACGAAAAAGCTGAGAAGATTGAAAGAGGAAACGGAGAGCTCAGACTTCGGATCCAATCACTAAAAGAACTAGTTGGAAAATTGGCGTTCAACAAAGCATAAGAAACCAGCAAGAAAGAAAAAGAAGTAAATTCTAACAAACCGCAACAAGAACCTGATCAAGAGGATGTCTTCAGCGCAGGCGGAGCAAACGTCAGCAAGAACTATTATGCAGCGCTAGCAGGACTAGACGATAACATGAGCATTGAAGAGGATACAGGCAACAAAAATTCTGAAAATTGTTTATTAGACCTGATAATGAATTTATCGAATATTTAAAAATTAAAAATAGAGCGAAACAAGTTGAAGTAGCAGGAGAGTGCTCCTGCCAGAAGGGTATTGTAAAACAATTAGTAAATCAAACAATATATTCTGCATATCAAAACTTGACTAATATACAGATTCCATAAATTGAGTTCGAAGAATTATTATGGTTTTTATAATTTTATATTCGCCGCAATTTTGTTTCAAGTGTTTTGACCCGTTGTTTAGTTATTCATGATAACACATCAACGTTACAAACCATTTCTAAAATTTTTAATCAAAATCCCTACATATTTATAGTGGCTAGGGCCATTGCAAATGTGTTTCTCCCTAGTATCACGTGCTAATGTCGTTGTAATTGTTAAATATTAAATCGGCTATAACTTAGCTGTTTATTGTTCGATTATTGTGAAACTTTCCGAACACATACAAATGCTTTCAAAAAATATAAATTTTAGTTTTTGGGAAATTTTAGGGTTCCATTTTGATTTTATAGGCAAAAGCGTAAAATTTATAAAATGTACTATTATTAACAAAGTTGATCGAATTTTGACTTCTAAAGTATTTGTTGCCCTTGTGCTCTTAAAGTCTCACCTCTATGATTTTTTTCAGATTTTCCCGGTCAAAGGAGTCCAATCGCGAGGGGGGGACACAAAATTTTCGTACATTTCCCCTTCCTCTACACCCCTCAAAGCAAACTTCGTCTGTTTTAAAAAGTTATCGTCAAGATTCTTCATTTGATACCAATATTTCCTATATGGGGAGAACCCCCCTTGAGCACCTTATAAATTTTTTTCTGTGATGAAACTTTGAAGATAGCATCACTTTACACTTACTTACAAAATCGTATATTTCTAGCTTATGTAGTTTGCGAGAAAAAGTGATGTGACACACGGACGGACGGACGGACGGACGGACGGACAGACAGGACGCGATTTTAGTAGGGTATTGTAAAATGATTTTACAATGTCCTAAAAACCAAAAGTTTTGTCTGCTGGTTCGTCTGCCAAGGTCAATCAAAAGAAAGAAAAAGTCCCACCAATCAATGTATTTAGGCAAACTGGCAAAGAAATGGTTCGACTTTTGGCAGCCAAAAATAAATTAAACGATTTTGAGATCAAAAGAGTGAATGCCGATAAACTGACTATTAGAACTAAGTCTTTGGTTGATTTTTAATCAACAAAAAGTGCGTTGCATTCTAGAGATGTGCCGCATTTTACATACTCCCCCAAAAGCGAAAAAACCAGACATTTTGATTGAAGGGTCTAGACTGCGGAGAGGGCACAGTCGATCTTCTTCAGGTGCTTCAAGAAGTTCTACAAGAAATATAATTTATTACAGCTAAAGTCTTTACAACAAGGAGATCGATTATTGAGCGTAAAAACTTGCCTTATTACTTAGTCCAGATCTCTACCAAAAGCAGTTCAAGTGCCCTACAAAAAAACAGGTACTTGAACTACCGTGTGGTGAGGTGGGAATGCCTCCAGCAAAGCGAGGTCAACCAGTGCTACAGGTGCCAAAGATTCGGTTATTCGGCTGCCAATTGCACCATGTTCCCGACGAGTGCAAATTGGCTCAGGCGGAACAAAAAAAATTATATTGTGTAAACTGCGGTGTCTTTGGTCATCCAGCTTCATATCGCGGATGCCCCCCAGTATCAAGATGCAAAGGTAAAATTTACTCCAAAACAAAATCAAGTACGGAGCACTGTGATACCTAGCAACTTCGTCAAGCCCGGGGTGTCATTTGCACTTGCTGCTAGTGGATCAGCAGGCAATATAGATAAAATAAATAATGTAAATGGCAATAATAAGCCGCTTCTTAAAATTTATCAGCAATTAAATTCATTATCGGTGAGAATTGATAAACTGAATTCTAGAATTAACTTTGTTTATCAGCGTTGAGGGGTTTCAAATGCCTCAAAATAAGTTGTCATCCAGTCACATTCCCATAGATAGGATTCGTGTAATCTCGATCATCGTCAACTCCATTGTGAGTCTACATCGACGTGACTGTCTCTTGGGATCCCTTGTCAAGCAAAAGCTTGACATCAAGCTTCTCACTGAAACGCACCTCCATTCATGGCACTATGACATTGAAGGATTTCGAATTCATAAGGAAAAATAGGGTCATAGGTGCTTGGGGAGGTGGCAGCGGGATATTGGCAAGGAAACCCTATTGTGCGAAACAATTTTGTTTTACACAACGCTGCAGGGGTCAGATTTCCACATCACGGCTGGCCAGGTAGTTCTTTGATACCTCGGTGTTCATCTCGATCAGTATCTGAACTATACTGAACATGTCAAAACCATGCTCAGTAAAGCACTAAAAGTAGTCATTGCGCTACGAAACCTATTTCGTTCCAGATATATTGATCATAAGGTCAAAATTATCTGCTTCTAGATCCTGGTTAGACCAGTTTTGACATATGGATGTCAGATCTGGTACTACCAGAGTGCTAGTACTATGGAAAAATTAAGAGTTTTCGAAAGGAAATGTCTTTGTGTATGCATTGGTTTGTACAGAAAACCTGAGACGGTTTAGAAGCATTATGTATCGAATAAAAGAATTTATCAAACTGCTAAAGTGACGAAAGTCGATATCTTCATATTGAAACTTCCTCGGAATCATATCTCAAGATCTGTACCTGTGAGTGAAAACCCTTGGATTTCACAGCCGTTCCACCCTACAGGCGGATATATTGCGACTTTCCTGGCTACTGACTTCGTTCCTCCAGAAGCATTCGTGTATTTGGACATGAATCAATATGTTTTTGATACTGATGGCGTCCGAATCATGTATCACATGCAGACGGGCACCAGTGTTGGCAAAAATTCAATCCGGTTGGCGATTAAAAATTAACGATTAAAAAGTTAATCGAGATTGATGATTAAAAATTAATACTTTCAATCGTTAATCGTCGATTAACGATTAATTTAATCAAATCGTTAATTGTTAATCATGATTACGATTATGTCACTGGTTGTCTTCGTTGACAGTATTATTTAGTTTAAAAAAGCTAAGTTGGCTTATTTTTAAATAATTTCAAGAAAGTGGAGGTTAGGTCTCATCTCAATTCGAATGATTGATTTTTTTTGCATATTTTATCAAAGAAGATTTGGTGCGATTCTAAGAGTAAAGAATATGTTCATAATTTGTTTGTAAATCATTTATTAAATCACCATAAACGGTACTTCAAATATTCCGGTCATTGAACAAAAATTAAACATTTTCAAAAAAAAAAAATAACAAAACAAGGAAAGTATTTTCCAATAGAACAAGTGTGGGATTCCACTAGAATTTACACAATCAATAATGCTATCTTCGATATCGATGTTGGCTTCAACGTCTATATCCATTTTTAGGGTTTTGTAAAATAATTTTACAAAACCCTACTAGTTTCGCGACCAGTCTGTCCGTCCGTCCGTCCGTCCGTGTGTCACAGCAGTTTTTCTCGGAAACTACTTTAGCTAGATACATCAAATTTTGTGTGTAGGTGTAAAGTGGTGATCTCTTCAAAGTTCAACTACGAAAATTTTTTTAAGGTATTTAAGGGGGGCCTCCCCATATAGGAAAGTGACCCCCCGAAACAAAAATTTCATTGAAGGTAGTCGATGTGGGTATCAAATGAAAGGTCTTGATGAGAACTTTTCAAAACAGGTCTTAGTTTGGCAAAATTTGCTTCGAGGGGTGCACAGGGAGGGGAAATACACGAAAAATTTGTGTCGCCCCCCCTCGCGATTGGACACCTGTGATCCGAAAAATCTGAAAAAAATCAGGAATGTAGGCCTTGGTGAGTACAACAACAACAAATACGTGAGAAGTCGCAATTCACTCAACTTTGTTAGTAATAGTATGATTTATCGATTTTATGTTTTCTTGAATAAAATCTTAACGGTACCCTTAAACTGTTTATAAGGTAAATCTATTCTGAAAGTTTCATAAAGACTGAATCATATTGAGCGAAGTTATAGCGGTTTGAATTTTCCTGTATTACTATAGAACAATATGCGCTGCATTTATTAGTATGGCAACATATAGCCATGGAACAACATGCTCTTTTTACCGACTCAGACACTACAGTTTTGCTAGGATTTGCGTGAAAATTTCAGGAATGATAGGCGTGATGTCTATCTTTGAGAATCGGTTCAGCTAGTGGTATCAGTAATCGTAAAACATAATAGTGGCTGTTTTAAATGCGGAGATTGAATAAATTTGAGTTATTTTTTCCCAACTTCAACGTTTAAGGTGCATGCTTTGAACACTTGATTCAATTTAATGAATGACTGAAGATGAGTACCTACAATCAATGCTCGTAAGTGAACTAAGTCAAGGAGGTGGGAGAGAGCTCCTAGCAAAAGGGTTTTGTAACCATTCTAGGATTCGAAAAATTTGCCATTTATCGATGATAACAGTACAGGAGAGTGGCCTCTGAAAAAAAAATCATCAAACGTTGCCGATATGAGTATGAAATGAAAGTTTTCATGGGAGCTTTTCAAAACAGTTCTTAAACTGTCAGTTTTTGCTTCAGTGGGGGCACAGGGGAGCAATACATGAAAAATGTGTTTCCTCCGTCGCGGATGGACACCTGAAATAATTATCAAGGCAGATATTTATGAGTATAACAATACCAAAAACCTCAGAAGTCGAAATCCGTTCAACTTTGTTAATAATAGTATGATCTTCGTATTTCATATTTTTTCCAATAAAATCGTCTTTGACATGTTTCTTGATTTGATTCGATCTGGTGACTGCATTTTGTAAATTGAATACAAAACCCTTCTGACATGAGCGTAGGTCTGTTTACCCAACTTGTAAATACCGTAGGAACGTTTACTTGACGGAAAATAATCACTCTGACGTGCGCATTAAAAAGATATATTTTTTTTACTAAACGCTCAGTGTACCAAATAACACTACATACACATCAATGCAAAATGCACGTAGATCCAAAGCCTTCGTATACCCACCAAAAAGAACGGTTCTTCCTATTGTTTACGTAAAGCCCAGTCCAAACTCTATGCCTTGCACATCCTACCAACTTCTTTGGGCAGTTCACGGATAATGAAGCCCTTCCAGCTCAAATATCACTGCAACTGCACAGTTCTATGCGCAGTTTTAAAACGTTGCATTTTTTCCCGTCTACACGAAACATTTTGCCTGCAACGTTTTGGTTTGCGCAGGCAAAATGTTATGAAAGACGTAGCGTCTGGACCAGGCTTAACTTTCAAACCAAAAGATAAGCGCATTTAGTGATTGGTTTGTGAGTAAATGACATAAAACATTTCATGGAATTGTTTGCAGCTACATATAAATGAGTTGCATATTCTGAATAATAATTTTTCTGAAAAATTATTAGAGAAGAAAAATGCTAGAAGAAGGTGGTTTCGACGTGTGCACTAATTCTCCTTAGGACATCACTCTTAGATACACACCGATGATGGCGACCACCATTCTCAGAGGTGAGGGAGTTAATTTGTCGTATAGATTCACATTAAGTTGATGTGAAAAGGGTGAAATGATCCAATTAAAAAGTTTAGCTAATAAAACATTTCATCAATGTAAACAAATTAATAACGAATGCCTGGAAGTTTTATATAATTGTCATCGGCAAATTTAATTACTCCGCTCTCTGCATGACGTTTTCATCGTTTGTTCAATTATTCAAGATGATAAAAAATTCTCTGACGAATAAGGAACAAAGTTATCATCAATATATATATAACTACCTACTCAAATTTAACATGTGTATGCATTGATCATAAGAATGTTCCTTTTTCATCAACTTCAATAAATGAATAATCGATGATAATGTCATGCAGAAATAAGAATTATTACGTTTGTAGATGAAAAAAGAATAAGGTTGTCATCAACACATGCAAATAGTCCACTTCCTGCATTGCCTTATAATAAGGGAATGAAATAGCCCTATGATGATTTGTTTATTGTCTCGGGGTTAGAGCACTAGTCGTATAAGCCGCAGATCCCAGGTTCGAGTCTCTAACTGTAAATCAATGACTTTAAAAAGTTACCAACTCAACAGTAAATAGGAGATAAAAACCCCATTTGTCCGGAAGTGACGACAACGGAAGGGTTTCCCTCTAAAAATTCACTAAGAAATAATCTAGAAATCCGTCTTTCAAAGTCCAGCTGAGTTTGTAGTATTGCAGTTGCAGTATGCAGGTAAAAAATAACACCTTACATTTTTAGTAATACTCTTACAAACTCAGGAATCCTAGATAAATTTAATCTGCCTTTTAATTAACGTTAATTTACACGAACATCTTATTTTATAATACTATAAATATAACATAGTGGGTCCCATAAAACCATCGTTAGTCAAATTAACGATTGATGATTATTAAAATTAATCACGATTATGATTAACTATCCTAATCTTGATTAATTTAATCGGGATTAAATTAATAGACTAAGTTTTCAATCGATTGATTAATCGATTAATGGCAAGTCTGGATTCGGTGCTAGCTAGATTCGTTGAAGCTGATCGAGCTGAGACGGAGCAATCTAGGTATTGGTGGCTGAATAACAATGTCTAAATTATTCGTGTTTATTTTCAGTTTTTGTGTCTTTTGTTAATTATTTTTTGCGTTTCAGCTCATTATTGCTACATTTAGTGTTGTTGTTTATTTGTGTTAGAATTAGGGATAAGTTTGGTACATGTTATGTTTATTTCATAAGCTTTAGAGGTAAGGTTAAACGCTTACGTTAGGAACATTGTGATAGTAGTTTTTAATATAAGATAAAGTTTATGATTGAATTTCATTACAATTAGGTTGTAACATATTAGGCGTGGGATGAAAGTTCACTGTTGTGTTAAAATCGTAAATGATTTTGGAATAGTGTTGGTTGGTTTTTCTCCTTTTTCTAATCGAATCTTAAAATATGTAATCGTCTTAATTAATTTGAATTTGCTGTGGTTTTTTTGATAAAATGTGTGTAATTGATAACGTATAAATTTAGATAGCCATTTGGGCCATTAAGTTCTCATATTATTATTGCTTGGAATTTGCTTTACATTCTTTTAAAATTTATAACGATTAGCATTGAATAAAGTGCTTTTGACGCTGACACTTTGACTCTTAAATATTATTCGCCTTTTCAATGGTAGCTAGTTTGAGATCAATCTAGTTCTTTTTTCAGTATTCCAAATCAAAAAAAGAGTTTAAAATCAAGCTGGTTATATACATTTTGCTAAGTAGTATGAAACTGTCTTTGTTGATCTTTCAAATTTATTATTTTCAAGCGATTTCCGGTGCACTTTTATGCAATAGAGGCTACAAAAACTGCCATTGGTTCATAGAAAGTGTTGTCTAATGAATGTAGCTCGACAGCAATTGCTATACTTACTTTGTAGGAGCACAAGCATGAGCGGATATATAACTTACCTGGAACAAAGAAAAAAATTATTAGTAAATATACACCTTAAATCATAATTAAGCAACGTAGATTCAAGAAAAAATCCCAATAATACTGTATCCTTTCAGCTTTCTATGAACAAGCACAACAACAACAAAATTTATTTTAAAACAAATCATCTATGCAATTTCCTCCAAAAAATTACAAAAAACCACTTAGAGCTTACTACCGGCTCTATACACCATTGCAAATTATCTACATACGTACAATATTGTATTACATTGTACGATCGCAAGTTGAAGTACACAATTTGACACAACACTCCCAGGAGTCGCACTACGAAATTACACATCCAGGATATCCTTCTGTTTGAAACGCATGAGTACTAGAACATGCGCGAGCACCAAACAATTTAGTATTCGACCCCCTTCAATTCTCTCTAGTCCCTTTCTTTCTCTCTCTGTCTTCAATCAAACACCCATCATCCCCCCATCATTCTCACTCACCACCGTCATTGTCGTCATCTGGCGAGTGGAGCTGCTGGCTGGCACCTATATCAAATATATTGCCACTTACCACCCTTCCGATCCATTCTGCACACTTTCATCTCATTCAAAAATTTTCCAAGGTCCTTTCCGTACTACATTTATTTTTGCTAGACTAAAGCTTGCTCCTTGCATACATACTCGTACATACTTGTATAACACACCCAGCCAGCCAGGACTCATATGAACGTGCAAGGAATTGATATAGTGTGGTGTGTCGGTTGGTTGGACGACGATGATGATGATGACGACGACAACGAAGGCGATGAAGACTACGGGACAACGGTGAGGATGTAAAAACCTAGGACACTAGGAAACACATATATCATGTACACATGCAATTTTCGCTTTTTCTTAACGGAAAATTCTAGTTAAAGAATGTGCAAAGTAGGACTTTTTGATGAAAAGTTTTTGGGGAAAGAAAGTAAGTAGATAATAGCTGCAATTTAGTAATTGTACGTTTGACTATAAAGTTCGCAGAACATTCGTTTCGGTGATTTTTTACTTACCGAAGGAAAACTTTCCAATGAGGGAGAATTTGGCACAGTTATGTTAATTATAGTTGGTGATGCTTGATGTAGTGTTATGCTATTTATCAAAGTCCTGGAAGTTATGTTTGAATTAAAAATTTTATGGCAGATTTCATCTTACGAGCTTTAATCAAATTTCTTGCTGTTCTAATTTTAAAGAGGTTTTTAGGGGTTTGTATTAAAATACAAAATCCTGTTGAAATCACAACCTGGGTATGTCTGCCCGGCCGTCCGCCTGTATGTCAAAGCAGTTTTTCTCCAAAACTATAAATGTTACGGCCATGAAACTTTGTGGAAAGGTCAGAAGTGGTGACTTCTTGAAATTTTCGGGGTGAACATTTTTGTCAGAAAATTTTAAAGAGGGCCTCCCCAGATAAGGAAGTGATCCTTCTAAATTATTTTTCATTATTGAAAGTCGAATAGGGTGGCATTAAAAAGGTCTTCATGAGATCTTTTCAAAACAGCCCTTAAAATTCCAGTACCATAACCGAGGAAGCAGGGGAAGGGGAAGCGTACGAAATTTTCGCGTACCCCCTCGCAATTGGACTCCTTTCATCTGAAAAATCTGAAAAAAAATTTTAAATGTAGGCTTTTATGAGTGCAACTACAACAAATACGTCAAAAGTCGAAATTCGATCAAGTTTGTCAGGAATAGTATGATTTACCAATTTTACATTTTACAGAATAAACCCGTATAAAATTTGATATGCAAACGGTTATTTACAGCATCAACCTGTCCCAAAAGTTTCCAAAAGATCGAATAGTCTTTAACGAAATTATAGCGGTTTGAATTTTCCTCCATTAATATGCAACAATATGCGCTGTATTACTATAGAATCATACGGCTATGGAACAATATAAGCTTTTTACCGACTCAGGCATTACAAGTTTGCTAGGATATGTATGTGTGTATGTATGTTTTAGGAATGATAGATATCATGAATATCTTTGAGGATTTGTTCAATTAGTGCCATCAGTAATCATAAGACGAAATGGCGGCTGTTTTAAATGAGAAGGCTGAATAAATTTGAGTTTTTTTGCCATACTTCAACATTTAAGGTACATGCTATTAACGCTTGATTGAAGTTATTAATGAATGGTTGAAGATGAACAACTTATAAAATTTTTTGGGTGATGAAACTTTGAAGAGGGCATCACTTTACACCTACTTACAAAATCTTTTGTTTCTAGCTAGAAGACCACACCACTTTTTCTCGCAAACTACATTAGCTTATGTAGTTTGCGAGAAAAAGTGGTGTGACACACGGACGGACGGACGGACGGACAGACAGGACGCGATTTTAGTAGGGTATTGTAAAACGATTTTACAATATCCTAAAAAGACATTTCCCACGCATTTGCATCTATTCCGCCGGATCTGGGAAACAGTGCAAACCTTCCAAAAAAATAATAAAATGCCAGACGCATTGTCAGCAAAATTAAAATCGCGGAATACGAATTTCTCGCCCAGTTGCGCGTTTAATTCCAACATACAAGCATCGATGTAACATATGAATTAATTCCGACACTTAATAAACTGTTAAATTTTAATTGCCTGTGCATGTTACTTCTTCCCGGTGGATTTTGGGATTTTATTTTTTGCCCTCCGCTCGCTCCTCACTACATATTTAGCGCAGTGGGTAAACACGAATTAGGAAGGAAAACAGGCGATCAAGTGTTCGAAAGTTAAATGAAAACCTGCTCGTCAAATCAATGAAACAAAGCTTAAAAGAATATTTTAAAACCAACAATTAACAACCGCGAGTGTCGGCAAGAACAGCATATCTTGTCTCATAATAAATACTCAGTGGTCAGTTTAATTGTGGATACAAGGAAGGAGAAGTGACATGCTCTTCGTCTGAACTTCAAGACGAAAACAATGGAGGCCAGAATCATCAAATTGGAAGAAGAGTTGAACCAAAAGGAAGCAGATTACGCACAACTTGCAGCAGCTAATAAGTAACCAGATCAGGGATGACCGAATTGGCCGCCTAGCAGAAGCTGTTCATCAATTAAGCCTACATAACAATGTGGACCCATCACAAAAAATTTTAAGGGAAATTCAGCAAATGGCAACATTCACAGGGACAGGAGATGTGTCATTCAACGGAGTAGCGAATTGTTACTCGCCATATCTACTTCGAGAAAAACAAGAAGCCCCAAAGGATGCCATGATCAATCTTCGAGGTCCAGGCGATTGGGAATCAATCAAGAAAGCGCTACAGCTACCCTTCAAACCCGAGCTGTACCAGATATATCGATGGATCAGCAATCTGAGAAGCAACACCGTAAGTGATTTAGCATTCAGCCTAAAGGAAATTAAATGTAACAAAGATGAACTAAGTATTTTCTATTAAATCTTAGCAATGTTGACGCAATTCTAGTCAACACTGCCAAAGAAATGACACAGGGAATTCTTCTAGAAAAGATAATTGACATACAAGATACAAATGATATCATTGATAAAATGAGAAGTCGGAGATTCGAAAACGAATGCATTAGGCGCCAACCCAAGTTTGAGAAATTAAAAAATCCGAGTGCTAAGAGAATGGCAAGTGACCAACAAAAACCCAATACGTTTAATAGGAATTCCGGTTATGATCCAATACATGTGAATAACTCGGGACAATTCAGACATAAATAAGACGACAACAGAGAACAGCATAACGATATAAATCGAACTACCAATATAAATCAATTTAATAATCATGTCAATAATAATTCCAGTCAATTCCGAGCGAATAATATCCAAAATAACAATTTCTGATATTCAAAACCCCAATAGAATAAAAATTCCGGTCAACGTCGCCAATCAGGCCAAAATAGATTCGATAGAAGTGAAAACGTTGCCTTGCATAGGCCTGAACCTATGGAAATCGACAATCAGGAAAGAAGCCAATCGAAAAACTCATCTCGAAATTCCACTAATAATTATCTACGAGAAAATTATAATCCTTTGTGCGGTGATGTTATCCTGACTCTTCGGAAATAAATAATACAGACAAAGAGGCCATAATTTTTCAAAACAAGCCTCGATGTATTGCCAATGATTACAATAACAATAAATAATAAAACGTATGTCGCTCTAGTAGACACAGGATCATCATTTTCTATAATAGATGAATCTCTCGATTGTTTCAAAAAGGTGGCAATCAACCCTATTATATTTAGTACAATCACCAATAAAGACATGATTGAACACGAAGTTCATACTGTTGCTCCAAAGGAATTTAAATTACCTTCGGCGGCAAGAATCAGATGGAAGGTGAAGTCCCTACTAAGGAGAAAATACCCATTTATTATTGGTATGGATCTCCTCAATAAATTTGATATCCTTATCGACATTGAAGATAAAAAAATCTCACTAAATGGGCAAGTGGTAAAGTTTGCTAGCATCCCAAGTAAATTTGACGAAATTTGCTCATTAGAAAGCGTTGAGCATGATTTTATAAAAAGGTTAAAATAAGATCACCTGAACGAGGAAGAATACTCGGAAATTAAAAAAGTGATCAAAAAATTTAATAAAATCTTTTACAAAGAAGGAGATAAACTAACAAGTACCCCGTCCGTTCAACATGAAATCAAAACAATAACGGAAGCTCAAATATACTCTAAATTATACAGGTATCATAGAAAACACGATCAGGAAGTACCCTGACAAATTGCCGAGTTTGAATCTCAAGGTATAATACGGAAAAGTAAATCAAAGTATTCAAGTCCTTTGATTATCGTTCCGAAAAAATGCGACAATTCCAGAATTCAAAAGTTTCGACTTTTAATCGACTATCGTAAACTTAATGAAAGTACAATAGACGATAAGTACCCATTACCTAGCATTGATTCCCTATTGAATAAGCTGGGCAGAGCTCAGTACTTTTCCACAATCGATTTAGCTAAAGGTTATCATCAGATTTTGCTAAAAGAAAAAAATCGACACAAGACCACATTCGTGACACCCCACGGTCCTTACGAGTTCGCGAGAATGCCTTTCGATTTAAAAAATTCACCAGCGACATTCCAGAGACTCATGAATGATGTGTTGAGGGAATTTATCAACGTATTTTGTACCGTTTACCTAGACGATATTTTAATATTCAGTACATCGCTACAAGACCACTTTACGTCAATAACAAAAATCTTTAAAGTCTAAGAGGACAACCATTCAAAAGCTCAAATTGATAAATGCAACTTCATGCAAAGGGAGACGGTTTTTTTAGGCCATATAATTACCCAAGAAGGGCTAAAACCATAGATATAGAGAGTACTTGATCCGCAACCGGTCGTGAGAAACGAAGCAATTGGCAACCTTCGCTAAAGTTTTGTGAAGTTGAGGTGTGAAGTGATATGCTTTTGTTTTAGCACTCTATTCACGGCGAAACACGGTCACATTTAAAGAGTTTTTAATTTTAAAGATCGCGCGTACGTAATCGGAATTTTAATTCACTGTTTTAATTAAAAATTTACGAAACTTCCATCCGCTTTGACACATGAGTTTTCCCGCGTGTTTCGCGCTCTTTTCGATTTTCTTTTGCTTTGACGTTCGAGTTTTCCGTGAGAGTCGTTTGTTTTTTGTACTCAAACTCTTTTCCGAATGATAACGAAGGCGCGATCGTGTGCACGTGAAATGAAATTTTGTTGGTGTGCGCGGGTGTCAGTGGGGGAAGCGATTCTTCTGAAGAGAGAAAAGAAAAACCTGTCTGGAAAAATGGGGAAGGAGAAGCAGAGGGAATCATATAGTTTCGAGAGCGTAAGTCATTTATAACTTGTTTATGTGGCAAATTTGCTTCTCACATGGACGAGTACACAGATTCTCGTTGCTCGTCCATTTGTTTATATGTCTTTGGCTAAAACCGAACCCGGAAAAAATAGCAGTCATCCAAGATATTAAACCACCACGAACGGAGAAACAGATTGAAAGCTTTTTAGGTCTCACAGGATTCTATCATAAAATCATACGAGACTACGCAAAAGTAGCGCAGCCCCTTACCGAATTGCTGAAAAAAGGGCTGTAAAATTAACACAAAAGATCCCACATATATCGCAGCCTTCGAAAAATTGAAAAAACTTCTCAGTACTCCTCATATTCTACGTTTCTCTAATTTTAGCAAACCATTCCAGCTCACTACGGATGCGTCAAACTACACGATAGGCGCCATTCTTTCTCAAGAAGGCCATCCTGTTTGCTTTGCATCCAGGACACTTAGCCATCAAGTGGTCGGTGGGATGTTTCAGACCATATTTCTATGGAAATAAGATTAAAATTTTCACAGACCATCAGCCCATCAAATATCTACATGCTAAATATCGAGGGAAGGACCTCTCACTAAGACACCAAAAATCGCTTCTAAAACTAGACAAATACCAATTTGACATCGAGTACATTAAAGGCAAGGAAAATAGGGTCAAGTTTATAAAGTGCTCCTTTCGAGTACAAGAAGTCAAAACAGAAGTAAAAGCTGATCGACAAATTTTACTTTATCATGTTCAAGAAAGCTTACACTCAGTAATCTAAG
Organism: Odontomyia ornata; assembly: GCA_963969285.1. Lineage (NCBI taxonomy): Eukaryota > Metazoa > Arthropoda > Insecta > Diptera > Stratiomyidae > Odontomyia > Odontomyia ornata. Next base: position 13,097,640 of record OZ017740.1, read on the forward strand.
AAACATTTAACAAAATTAAATTTAAACTATACTATCCAAAACTGTTGGGCTTAATTTATGTCATAATAAATCAATGCGAAGTGTGTCAAGCGGTAAGATGTGATGGAAAGCCCATTAAGACCAAATTAAAATTTTCAGAGACACCAAATAACATTTGGTGTTCTGGTTTTCAGCCAGAAGAATAATGCAACAATCCGTTAGAGACTATAACGAAAGCTGTCATTCCACTATTAAGTGTGCACCAAATGACGTCGAACTCCACAAAATAAGCTTTGAAAAAATCACAAAAAAATCTGAGTACAGCTAAAGAGAAATGGATTAATAAAGCAAACAAAAAACGCGAAGAGTATGAAGAAAATAGAACAACGGGATTCATCAAAAATTACAAAGCTGTAAGACTTAAAGATCGACCGAGATTTTTAAAAAGCAAACTAGAAAATATCCACCCAAGTAATACAGGGTCTTCCAATAAGAGGTATAATTTTGATATGGAAGAAAAATGCCATTTTTTAATATAAATGATCGGATGTTTATTTCATTATTAAGAAAAAGATATGCCGTTAATAGTAAAAATAACATCAAGCAAATTACCACCACGACCACGCTTACAGGACCATATCCTTTTCATGAAATTTTCCATAACCAAATCGCAAAGTGGGTACCCTATGTCTTCGATAGCCTCACGAACTCCATCTTTGAGGTCCTGAATCGACACTGGGCTATTGATGTAGACCTTCTTTTTCACGTGGCTCCAAAGGAAGAAGTCGCAAGGTGTTAAATCACAAGATCTCGGTGGCCAATTGTGATCACCTCTACGAGAGATAACGGTCCGAAAACTTTTCCCGTAAAAGATCAACGGTTTCGTTGCTTGTGTGGCACATAGCGCCGTTTTATTGAAAGCAAACATTGTCCAGATCAATACCATTAAATTCCGGCCATAAAAAATCATTAATCATCTCTCAATAGCACCAGCCATTCACCGTAACTGTTGCTCCAGCCTCATTTTCGAAAAAGCAAGGTCCAATGACTTCACCGGAACATAAACTGCACCAACCAGTCACACGTTGTGGATAGAGAGGCTTTCCAATAATATTTCTTGGGTTTTCCGAGCCCCAGATGCGACAATTTTGCTTGTTGACGAAGCCACTGAGGTGGAAATGGGCCTCTTCACCCAAGATGATTTTCGATGGAATTCGGGATCATTTTCATGCATTTCAAGGCCCCAATCAGCAAAGACACGACGTTGTTGATGGTCAACTGGCTTGAGTTCTTGTGTTAACTGAACTTTATAAGCCTTAAGACCCAAATCTTTATGCAAAATACGGTGTAATGACGTTTGTGGAATACCCTATTCCAAAGAACGACGAGGAATGGACAAACCTGGGTTTTCTTCAAAACTTTCGGCTACAGCAGCAATATTCTCGGCTGTTCTTGAGTGACGTGCACGGGTTTTATTCTTAATATCACTAAATTGTCCTAACAGCTCCAATTTTTCAACCAATTTCTGTATTGCGGTCCGACAAGGTGCTTAACGACGACCCAAAAATGTTCGATTTTTACGAACCGTCTCGGCCAAATTTTCACCATTTTTATACTGAATTTTAATAATTTCGATGCGTTGTTGAAGCGTGTATTGCTCTATTCTTATCAATGGCGTAGTTTCTACTTGTCAAATGTCAAAAAATGACAGTTTCAAAAGTGACATCTACCGAAATAGCGGGCTATACAAAATAACACCTCTTATTGGAAACCCCTTTATTAAAAAGCCGCTGAAGTACTACTTATTCCCCAACAAAGAAGTACCATTGGACAATATGTCAGAATTTACAATATTAACAGAGGAACAACTAGAAATTATAAATACTGCAATAAATGAAGGCTCAGATGACGACATTTTAACAACCAAATTCTGCCTAAATATTACTCGACGGGATATGAAAACATCAAGAGCAGAAAATTGGCTCAATGATAAAATTATCGAGTTCTACCTGAAACAAATAGTCGATCGTAGCGAAAAAGATAATTCGCAGAAGATTCCTAAAATATACGCGATGAGCACTTTCTTCACAACACGCCTTCTAAATTCAGGGTACCAGGCCGTTAAAAGATGAGCTCGAAATGTCAACATTTTCGAACTAGATATTTTATTGATACCAAATCACATCAACGAAAACCATTGGACCATTAGCATTAATGATTTCAAACAGAAAATCATCAAGTATTATGACTCATTAGGAGTACCAAACCCCGTAATAGTAAATACATTAGCAGACTTCTTAAAAGAAGAATCTTTGGATAAGCGCGGAATATATATATATATATATATATATATATATATATATATATATATATATATATATATATATATATATAATATATATATATATATATATATATATATATATATATATATATATATTGATTTATCGGATTTCACGAAAATAGATCTAGAAAACACTCCTCAACAAGCAAACGGAAGTGACTGTGGAAATTCTGCTGTATATCAGTTAGACAAATGTGAAAAGCATTTGATATTAGCTGCACTTAGGAATTACTATGATTGCCCAGGGAATCCCTTATCAATGTGGCAGGAGTCCTGATGAGGCACTGCCAAATGTGCAGGTGTGTGATGTATATGAGCATCCCCTACAATGGCTTTTGCTAGAATTTCAAATTTGAGGAGCAAAACGAAACTATCCTTCATTTCGTGTACGAGTGTTCGGCGCCCACTAGAAAAAGAGTGGACTGTTTTAACTCTTATTTTTTCTCTAGCCCAACTGACTTGCGTACAATGGACGTGTAGAAAATATATCAGTTTACCTAAATTTCTTAATTAGGGGAAAAAAGTAAATTTTTACTACAGTAGCCCTGCCCTTTTGCGATAGAGCATGCAAATGTCAATGAATACCCCGCTTAACTTGAAAAAAAAGAGAAGAAGCCATATCGTATTTATCATCACTTCAAAGCGCTTGAGCCATACTTCTGCTCAGAGCTTTTAGAGAGGTGCTATGATGTTTAGCCAACAGAGTCTACAGTAAAATTCCAGAGTGTGATTGCAAGATACAGTGAACAGGGAAGGAATGCTTTTTCTGCTAGCACAGTAAGGAAATGTGGTCAGAGATTTAAATCTGCTGTTGATGCTAATGACCAAAAACTTGCTCTACTAAAAAACTGAGGGAAGGTAGCCAAAAATCATTTATCAGTGTTTAAACAAAGCAGCATCGGTCTATTCTACTGTCAAAAAGAGGAGCTGCCTGTATCAATATAAAAAAGTGCCTTACTGTGGCTCGTGGCCAGATTCGAAAAGGTGAAGTCTATCATCAAAGTGAGTATACTCGCTAATATATTCATCATTACTTATCACATAGCACCAATTCAGACCATTGCCTTCAGTAGTGGTCGCCTTCAATCGTCGCGGCTCTGCGACCTCAGTCACCAATTCGAAATCCCAAGCAGGGTCTGCTGCAAGCATCGATTGGATCGTGTTACCGTTTCTTCAATTTTCCAATAGAACAATTCCTTTGCATTCTACCCTTCAACGTTCTTCTGGATAGCCTATGCTTTTCCCTTCTATACAAATGGCCTGTCTATTGCAGTTTCTGGAGTTTTAGCGCATGCGGATATAGGTGGGTTATCATAAATACTATACAACTCATCCTTGTAACGAACTCTCCATACTACTCTATGCTTCACAAGGCCATACATTCTCGTTAGCACTTTGCATTCGAGTACGCTAAGTACATTTTCAGAAATATTTGTCAGAGGCCACATTTTACAATTGAATATCTTATTTTTCCTGTGAACATCACTAGATTTTAGCAAAGGCAGTACTGAAAAGTAGGTTTTGTTTGCTGCATTTATCCATTCCTATATTTCATTCAGATATATTTGATATGTGAACGCACACCATGTTTAAAATCAGAAAATTGCAAGCAAGCTATGAGTTTGGAGTGGCTTTCATTGTTGATAGCACATTTAAACAAATTATCGTCGACTTTATGCACGTTAACGAAAGGCTCTTTGCAATTCGTATCAAGACAAAATTTCTTAATGACTAGCTGGTTAACTGTCACGCAGCTACAAAAGACAAAATAGAGGCAATTTAGGATAAATTTAACGCACTGTCAATGCATTGTCATCAAACACCATTAAAATTGTTCTGGGTGACTTCAATGCATAAATCGGCCAAGAAATAGCTCATAGACTCTATGAGCTGACATAGAGGATACAGCCACCATACGGAGACCAGCAACAACAGACTATGCCTGACAGACTTCGCAACTAGTAGAGGCTTCACAGTAAGTGCCACACACTTTCCACATCAAGCAATCCATAAGAGAACATGGGCATTCCCAGATGGTTGTAGATTCAACCGGATCGACCATGTTCTCATACAGAATGAACCGCCATCAGCATTTTCAACACGCGCTCGTTCCGCGGTGCTATCTATGATTTGGACCACTACCTTATCAGGGTCAAGTTCCAATGCCACATTTCCATGAGCTGTAAACAAGGAGCATCAGTTAATTCAAGGCACCAGACACACAAATTGGATGATGGCTCAGTAACGTCCACATACATATATGTCAGCGCTGAAAAGTCGCATCAGCATATCCTCGCAGGCGGGAGAAAGTAATGATGACATCAAAACCCTGTGGAAGGCAGTTGGAATGACTGGTAGGACGGAGAGTGCAAGGAAGTGATTAGGAAAAGGAACCAGGTGCACAAAGAATACATCCAGCGACCATCTCGGGCTGCAGAAAAACAATATGAAAGCCTTCGACATCTGCTAAAATAATGTGTCCAAAAAAGAAACAGCTGACCATCAACACCAAGATCCAACAGATAAATGAATACATGAAGTAAGATCGGTGTATACCTCTATCAAACAATTACGAGATGGCTTTAACCCATAAACAAGTCTTTGCAAAAGTGTACAAGGAAGAATCAAAGGCAAACCAGTCGAAATTAAAAACAGATGGCTGCATTATTTTCAGAAGCTATTTGCAGCGTCCCCAACAACGACTGAAGCTGTAAACATTCCAGAAGTGTAGCAAAAGGTCTCAGTCTCAGAATAGATGAAATACCAGTAGGACTTCTCCAGAGGAAGATTCCGATCTAAAAAACCTTCTGCATCTACTAATATGGTCAGAGCAGCAGTTACCAAAGTGCTGGCGGAAAAGTATAATATGTCCTGTACAAAAGAAGGGAGACAAATTAAGATATGACAATTATAGAGGCATTGCTCTCCTGCGAACGTCCTATAAAGTGCTCTAAAAAAGAAAGAAAATAAAAAAATCCCCGTTGGCAGCACCAGCCGGAAAGGTAAATTTCTCGTATGTAGCGAAAGGTTTCGAAAAAGAATTTGGCTTGCCTACTGCTGGACTTCTTACTGCAATTTTAGTAGCACTACATGGGTATTTATTAACAAAAAGAATCTTCCACCGTTTGTTTTTGTAGACCCTTCAAAGAGGCCCAAATATTTTTTTAATTAAATTGAGTTGCACACGTATGGATCACATATTGAAAATCGGCGGGTAATAAATTTTTATAAACATATTTATACTCGTGTCGCCCTTCTCACATTTGCTGTTTATACATTTCACTGTGGTTACCACACAAAGGTGATAACTTTTTGGCTTAAATAGCTCAAATAGTTAATTTCAAAAGATTTCCATAAAAGTTTAATCAGCACTTGCATTGCCATTAATATATACATTTTCGATTCTTTTCTGAACCATCAGGGGCCGTCATTTTGAATTTTTATTGAAAATGGCTGTTAAAAATATTAAGCTTTAAATTTTCGAATTTTTTATTTGTCATCCGATTTGCATAATTAAATTAAATTAACTTGCCTTAATAACTTATAATTTCAAGGTTTATCGGAATCTGTTGAGAAACTTGGCTGCTAGAGGGCTACAGAAATAAAAAAATGTTTATGTCAACCGGCCCCCCCCCCCCTATATGGGGAGACTCCCTTAAACACTTTAAAATATTTTCTTACGCTGCAAACTTCAAGAGGCACCACTTTTGACATACGTAGAAAATTTCCTCATTCTAGCTTATGTGGTTTGCGAGAAAACTTGTGACGCACGAACAAACGGACGGACGGACGCGATTTGATAATTTTTTAGGATATTGTTAAAAATATTTTACAATATTTAAAAAAAACGTCTGATTTATAAATACTTTCAAGTTAAGTCATTTAAAACGTTTCCATGAAAAAAATTCATTATTTCAGTTGCTACTAAAAAAGCGAATTGTGCTTGCCTTCTGACCTTTGGGAGCCACCATTTTGAATGCATGCATTTGATTATGGACTATTTTAAATCTTTGTGGGCTAGGACCTCATCAATCAATGTGCCAAATCTCGTTCAAATCAGAGTTTCAATCTAGACAGGGCAAAAGTATTCAATTTTTAGTGAAAATGGCAGCTAAGAATATTGGGTTTTAAATTTTCGACTTTTTTATTTTTCATTCAATGTTAATAATTTTCTGCAAAATACAAGAACATAGTACAGAGATCCATAATCTCAAGTTTCATCAAAATCCGCTGGAAAATGTGACCGCTAGAGGGCCACAAAAACCTTAAAAAAACGCATATTTAAACCGCCGCCATTTTGAAATTTGCATATGTATAATGACCAAAATATCAAAGTCTGTAAATCAGAGTAATGTCTATATGTCGGATCAAAATTGCGACTTTTAGAAGCCTTTAAAGTTTTGAGTTTCAACTGGCCGCCATTTTGTTTTTTGTGACCTGACCTCCAGTTTTTTCACGTAATTCTTTAAATACTTATAATTTCTGTCCAACTGCCGAATTGAAAATCTGTTGAAAGCTTTGAATACTATTACAACAACAAAATTTTGCACGTTTTTCGACCTTTGAGCGGCCGCCATTTTGTTTCTGCCGTACCGACTTTGGATTTTTTATTGTGAGGTTCATCACATACATCAGTGAACTCTTATACCAAATTTCACCCAAATCAGAGCTAAACTTTGGTCAGAACAGAAATCACGATCTTTCGTCTAAAATGGCCACCATTTTGTTTTTGCCTGGCCGATATAGCTGGTTCACGAAATTAACCGAGAAAGAAACCTCGGGTACACTAATATTCAATCCACACAATTTGTAGCACAGGCTGATGACGTCAATATTATAGCACGTTCAATCTTAGATCCTAACAGAGTGTTTCTGAGAAAAAAAACACCAGTTCGAAAAATTGGGAAATATGTGACAACAATCTTGAAAGTATGCATAATTTTTTCTACCTTAGAGCTGACGTGAATGGAAGAGGCTTGAGAAAGAACGAGATCGGACAACACATAAACGCTGCAAATAAAGTCTATGACTCCGTACTTCCCATTCTGAAGGCCAGAGCTGTGCCAGGCAAAATAAGCTCCGCGTTTACAAAACACTAGTCAAACCTGTGCTGGTGGGCTCGGAAAAAATCGACGGCCCAGTGAAACAAGGAACAGAGTTGAAACTTCGTTAGAACGATGAGTTGTATGAACTATTTGACGATCCACCTATTTCCTCTTGCGCAAAGTTACGCAAATTGCAATGAGCGGACCATGTAGAAAGAATGGAAGATAACCGGCTACCAGAAAGAACATTGACGGGTAGAGCTCAAGATAGACGTCCAGTGGAAAGACCGAGGACTCGATGGGAAGACATGATAGAAGCTGACAGCAGATCCTTGTTGAGAGTAAACGGCTAGCAAACAAGATCACGGAACCATGGTGATGGTGGAGATTAGTCGCGCTACAGACGATGATGATATTTCATTCTTTTATGTGCCCTCTCCATCAAGTTGAACTCTTGAGAATCGGAAACTATCGTAACTTTCCAGGTTTTAGTTGCCTAAGGTAAGATCTCGTTGTACATGCATGTTTTTCCTTGTTTGGGTTTTGAATCTTGTTTTAGTTTCATTTATCTGGAGCCCGACGTTTGTCGTGTTGACTCCAGACATATGAACGCTTCGTTCTCGTCTAGAATTGATCTGGACATAATGTTAACGTCATCAGCATACTCTACTAACTACATGATCTTGTAGAACTGCGTGCCCGTAGTGTCTGCTGGCGTTTTCCTGACCACTTGTTTTGGAGGAATATTGAATTGCATTGCTGTTAGCCTATCCCTTGTTTTAAGTCTGAGTTCATTGGAAAACTTTCAGTCAAATCTGCGTTGACTTTAACCGGAGACTCGGTGGTTAGCATTGTAACCTTGGTCATGCGAACGAGTTTGAGTGGAATGCCAAAGTCAAGCACTATCGTGTACTGGACAAAGTCTGCAATGTGCTAATATAGTATTGGTATGGATGATCTTCACATTGGTTTCATAATGGGCCCTAAGTATCTATAAGAGACATTAACCGAATATCCTTGACGGGCTACTATGTAGAGTAATTAACCAACAGACTTGAATGCCTGGCTTAATCACCGGCAAATAACGAAGGGCAACCCTAAAAGGTTTAAAAGGTATTCCATTTAATCAGATCACAATTTTGAACGTGACAATTTTCGAATGGGTTCATTCCAAATTATTGAACTACTCAGCGCTATTTAGGAAGATGAAGAAAAAAGTCGAAAACATATATTTCCATATTGGTGCCCATTTGGATAGCTATACTATCACTTGCAATGGTCAATTTTTTATACCAGAAATTAAGGTGAATCCTTTGTATGTTTTAGCTAAGGTAGGACTTTCAACCACTTTGAAAATAATGAACAATAAAATGGCTGAACTCAAACACAAAAACTTTAAACCTTTCAAAAAACTCTTCAGCAATCAACCTCTTTACGTAACAAGAATTAAAAGCACCTGCACATAACTTCATACCCTCTTACTCCGGATATCCTTATTTTTCAAACAAGACACCCACAACCATTCCAAACTTGAACATATAATCCGTCATGAAAAGCCTTAATCGAGTTTTCAACAACAGCTATGCAACCATTGTCAAAATATCCTTCTAATTAAACTTCTTACTAACTCAGGGAAGACTCAAAAACACATCAACACCCCCACTTCTTGCCGCCAGTTCCATCGTGCTGTTAAATCCTTTTGCTTATCCGGCACATACGAGTACATGTAATAACAAACAGTCGACAAGAAATTTGTACGGTTACATTGTTTTGCTGGTGGTTGGCTGGCTTTCTCTTGAAATTAATACACACCTTGTTAGTTAGAGGCTGTGAAATATTTCACAGGTTCACAACCAAATTCACTTTAGCGCTTCATTTCAGAGAGTGAAGTACACTCACTCTTTTCTTATCCCCAACTTCTTTGCCAGAATGGAAAGATAGAGAGAGAGAACTCTCGTTGATTTGGATCCTCTAGTTGGAATATGGCATAAACCTTTCACAGTGATGTGAACTATTTGCTTAAGGCTTTACTTAGCAGCTTATGTTTTGTCATTATGTTCGTATAATGCAAGCAAAAGGATTTTCGGGAATGGGAACAACCACTAAGCAACCAAACAAACGACGATTCCTAGAGCGGTTTGTGGAAACCAGTGCTAACGGCGGAAATCATAGTTGCATGTGTAGGTGAAAAAATGACACTCGTATGCCATGATAAATTTGGTTGCTAGTTTAAGACTCTTTTCGCGTTTTTTAAGTAGAGAAATACTTTTCTCTACTATTTCTATAATACCTAAGGGCAAGTTTGTGGCTTTCGTGTTTTTTCCGTTGGTTTTGCGTTACTTCTAAGGAAATATGCAGTAGATGAATTGGCATATGTTTTGAAGTCTTCCAGTTGGAACTCAATATCTACGTTCTGAATATTAAAACAATTACTGAGTAACAATCTAGGTTTAGTTTTTTAAAGAATCATTTACATACTTTATTCTCGAATGGCAGTCTATCATATATATTATATTACCAACATTCAGCTCATTACCTTCATTAGCACATTCCTCTTTTGAAATTTATTTTATTTGAATTGCTTTACTATAGATTAGTAAGCTTGCCTGCTAAGGGATATTATGTTGATGTTTAGAGTGTGGAATGGTACACGCTGTTGGTATTTGCATGATTAGAACGCTTGTCTTCCATTCATGAGGTCTAGAGTTTGATTTCTGGTTCCGGTCAAATTTTTTTTTTTTTTTTGAGCTAGAGAGGAAGAGGCATCGTCAATAAAAGTTAAATCAAAAGTTTTATTTGTAAAACGTATGGGATAGTGAGTTGATGGAAATTCTTCTATTTGTCGCGGCACTTCATTAACATAAAAAATAGTTCTGAATCGATATGATAAGATTGTTTAGAAAAAACTGAGGGAAGGAGGAAAAAAGTATTAGAAGCTGCAGTTTCTTAAGTCATATGCAAAATTTTGATCACTTTATCTTAAAACTGTAATAAGTTCAGGCTTAAAGAAATTTTGTCGCTTAAAAATATCGATAAAATACTTCGGGGGCATTCAGCAAAGTAGCCTTTACCATTTAACATCTCAACAAAAGTTTGATAGGGTTGAACAAATTTTAATTCAGTTCTTCGGTGCCAAAATAATAAAAATATCAAGAATAGTTGCGACAGGTGCATTTTCAACCCTGACTTCAAAGTGCACTGCTGCCTGGATATTATCAACCTTTTATTGCTGACTGAGGGTTTCCAAAATTTTTAACTGGTATTAAGATTTTTGTTTCATACTAAAACTCTGTGAAATGAGCTATTTCTTTCCTGTTTTTGTGTATGTGTCTGTATTTACCAATTTTAAATCATCCGCTAATTGCAGATAGTTATGCCAACCTGCTATTCTTACTAAATCTGTGTTCAAATTTCTACTTGATACAACCAATAAGCAATTTGAGTAGGTAGGAGAGTGCTCCTACCAGAAGGGCATCCAAGGGTTCAACACAACTTTTCTGATAACATGAATCAATGACTTGAAGTATGAATCCCTTCAACATACAATAAATCATTAAATTGTATTCGAAAGATTAAGAGTTTCTTCCATAAACACAAAACAGTCGCCCTTTTCCCATCTTAAATTAATGTTCTGACACATTGGCCCGACAAGCCTATTCAAATAAAATACTATTCTTGAGTTTTTCATAGAAATCCGAATGAAATCGTTGTGTCTACGTCAATTTGAAATATACACGTAACAAATCACCACATGTTGCTTTTCTGTAATATATTCATATCATAGAAATGGCTATACATCTTCTTCTCCTTCTTAGCACTACAGCCCCTCTCCAAATCCGAGCAGCGATTAACTGTCTTCGTCGACCGAGTCAGACCAGCGTTTCATCGGTTTCCCCACTGGATTCCGGCCTTCAGTTCTCCCAACGAATAACTTTTTGGGTATACGTTGTTCGTCCATACGATTCATGAGGCCAGACCATTGCAGCTTCCGCAGTCTTACAATCGTTGAGAGCTGTGGATCGTCAAAAATTTCATACAGCTCATGGTTGTATCGATTTCGCCATTGGTCCGCGTCTAGCTTCGCTCCGATTATTCGCCTCAGGACCCATCGCTCAAAGGCGTTCAATATATTTGCGGATGCTTAGGTTAGGGTCCATGTTTCACACCCATAGCATAACACAGGTCTTATCACTGATTTGTATACTTCGAGCTTTGTTTTTCTGTGCATGCAGCTGGTCTTCAAGATCATCGAATATTTTATTTGCGAGCTGTATTCTACGGCGTATTTCGTCTCTTTCATTGCCTGTTTTATGGCTATACATCATGTGATCATAATTTGATTCCAATTAAATTTTGAAGGCACTAGAGCTTTATGTTAGTTTTGATGGAGTTTGAAGGAGCTTAAAGCTACCATTTCGATTTTATGGGGCAAAATATAACATTAAAAAATCAAAATATTGCTAACAAAGTTGAGTCACGATGGGGTATTTAATTTTTTCGGATGTTTTACCTCCCCTGAACTACGTGATGTACTAATTCAATTTTTGGTTTCAGATACTTAGAGTTCTTATCTAGACCCATCATTCGTTACCCCACGTGACTACCTTTGATGAAAAAAGGTTAGAAATTCTCCAATCTCAGGGGAGACACAAATTTTCGTGTTCCTCCGCTTCCCCTTCTTAGCAGGATGGGGCCTCGATAATCTGAACCCCTACTTATCCGAACGCCTCTATAATCCAAACGATTAAATGAATTCGCAGTGCTGTGACATTCACTTTAGGTGCTACACGTCGATTTTTCCTGCGTCACGCATCGTTTTGCTGTTTTGTTTATCTCCCACTATACCACGTCATTTTTATACCATTTTTTGTTTGTTTTGAATCATGGCTTCAACACAAAAAAAAACACGTATTACATTGACAAAAACAGAAAAATGAGAGATTTTAGATAAGATTAAAGAAGATGTTTCCTCAATAGTTCTTGCGCAGTAATATAACGTTGGAAAGTCGACTTTCTTTGATATCAAGAGAGGAAAAAATACGGTCATTTGTAACAAACACAGAAAGGGTCCAGGAGCTAGAAAAAAATGAAACCGAAAATTGAAAATAATTCTCTCATCTCTAAGCCTGGTGGTTACAATCACCCGTAGGTATCTAACAAGATTGATGAGCTAAACTTTAATTGGATCATTTCACCCTTTTCACATCAATTTAATGTAAATCTATACGACAAATTTGCTCTACATTGAAGCTTTTCATTACGTCGCGCGGATATCGATCACTCTTTCGGATGGCTCCGATAGCTTTTTAAATTACTCATGGAATTGTTTGCAGCTACATGAATGAGTTGAATAATAATTTTTCTGAAAAATTATTAGAGAAGAAAAACTTAAGAAGAAGGTGGTTTCGACGTGTGTACTAATTCTCCTCACGCCATCACTCTTAGATACACACCGGTGATTGCGACCACCATGCTTAGAGGTAAGAGAGTTAATTTTAATTTTTCTACTCATACGAACTCAATACGTTTTTGTAACTGCAAGTTATGTTCAAGTTAAATTTCTCTTTTAAGTACTTGTATTAGCTAAACTTTAATTGGATTATTTCACCCTTTCCACATCAATTTAATGTAAATCTATACGACAAATTTACTCTACATTGATTGATGAGCTGAGGAGAAAGAGTACACACGTCAAAACCACCTTCTTGAAACATATTTCCCCTCTAATAATATTTCAGAAAAATTATTAATGCGACCCAATTATGTAGCTAAACACAAAGAATTTTCATAAGAATCATTGGAATGTATGAGCAATCTTCGGTTTCAGATGAATTACTCAATGGGAGTTGGAGTTCTTGGACTCAGTAGGATTGGAGGGCAAAGAGTCTGATCTTCAGACTTAGGTGAGTTGCTGGTATAGGATATGTTCTCTTTAGGCTCGACGAATTTGATGAGGATTGCCGTCTGCAGACTCGGGTAATCTGATCAAAAAGTTTGCTTTAATAATCAAATAAATTTAGTTAAATGTTATCCAGGTCCAAGGGTCTCCAATCGCCGTACCATAACCATAGAAGATAACATACTTTTATCCTTCATTTTGAATTTTTTGCTTCATTTTACGATGTTATAATGCAGTCAAAGAGACATCGTGCAACTGGTATAGTTATATTTTTAGAATTGTGACTTCTCAGTAGTAATGTAACGAGTAAAATACGTGGCGAACCATATGAAATACCCAAATTGGTGTCCAATCCAGTTCCTCGACCATGACAGCGTAGCCGCATATGGAAAAACAATCGGAAACGTATAATAATTCTTAAGAACATCGAATACATGTTCACGTCCCGTCATTGCTCTCTGTGTACCTGGAATAGCAACGTATGCAAAAAGCTGCGAACTGTAAACAAACCGAAGGTGGGCGCAGCCATTGTATCATGTATTAACAGAAGTGGGTCTGTACCCATACTCGTATTAACAATTAAAACATACACACAAGACTTTCCTATCGACCGTACCGCCTCAGTACAACGAATTGGCTACATGCATGCGTAATTAGGCAAATCGAGTGTTTGTGGTTGCACCAGTCACAGAGAGATGGCGGTAAAAAAGACATCTTGCAGCGACAAGACAATCACAGTTGGGGTGTCGTACAGAATTTCACCGCTTCCATTAACGAAGCGCTATAATCGTTTCAAGAAAAAAGCTATAACTTTCTTTTCCTCTCGTACACGAACGCTCAACGTCCTTCCTTCTACTGGCCCCCATATTGTGCGCGTGGCTTATTATAATTATAAAATAAAGATTATGTATTTATTGACTTTGGGATTCTTTTTATCATTGAGTGGTGTCAGAATCCCCAAAGTGATGAATTTCCGACGTGATATTGAATATTTTCGAGTATTGACCCAAACGAAATTCTCAGTGGTGCCACTAATTGTCGAAAATGGCTACCGGACCAAGTGATACCGTAGAAACCCCGAAAACTTTAATTTGACGCCCATCGCGCCCAGACCTTCGCCACGTGCGAATCTTTTTGTAGAAGCATCGCGAATACCGAAATTCCCGACATTTTTTAAACTGGACCCCGAGTTTTGGTTCGAACAAGTGGAAGCCACATTCCACAGGCATGGCATCACGCAGGATGAAACGAAATTCAAGTACGTGATACATTACGCCGAGCCAAAAATATTACCATATATCATTCCCATCGCAAGAAACCTAGCGTTGGAAAACAAATATAATGCCGTTAAGGAGTGTATATTAACAGCATTTGCAGAGTCCGACGACTCGAAGCTGAGACGTTTATTTCAAGAACAAAATCTGGACGGAAGGAAGCCATCACAATCCCTGCAATATCTTCGAAACACTAGAGAACAAAAGGTGACAAACGTCATGTTACGATCGCTTCTTTTAGAGCAGCTACCAGAAAATATTCGGGTTGAGTTAGCTATTTCAGTCGAGCCCGACATTGACAAACTCGCAAAGATTGTCGACCTGATGATGGGATTGCAGCAGCCACCCACTATTGAATCTATACAAAGGCCAGACAACGTAAGCAGCGAAATGCTAGAAGAAATATTGAGTCTTATTGACCGCCTGGAGCTCCGGACGCGATCTCGATCAAAATCAACGTCTCGCAGAACAAGGGAGCGATCAATGTCTAGATCGGATGACCGATACTGCTTTTACCATAAACTCTTCGGCCAACGCGCCAGAAATAGTCGACAACCGTGTCAGTGGACAGTCGAAGAAAAAGCCAAAGCGGGAAACTCATTTCATCGTCCCGAATTGTGGCGAGCGAGGACGACCAACCACATAATAATCGCCGACTTATAATTCACGAGCAACAAAGTGGAAACCGATTCGTTATTGACATTGGAGCTGACGTATCAGTCCTTCCACGAGACAAAAATCTGAATATTCACACGAAGTTCCAACTGTATGCTGCAAACAATACACTAATCAAAGCCTACGGCCACAGGATTATTTCTTTAAATTTCGGATTACGACGACCATTTATATGGAAATTTTTGGTTGGAAACGTACGGCAATCAGTAATCGAACTTGATTTCCTCCAACATTTTGGTTTAATAGTCGACCCACGCAGGAAAAAATTAATGGACCATGAAACCAATCTGGTCACGACAATACACGTGCATGTTTCTCGACTATAAATAAAAACGTAAATTATCAAGACATCCTTCAAGAGTTCGTCGATGTCACAATTGTCTCTGATACCCAAAAGATTGTTGCACATGGGATTTACCACCTTTGAGCAGTCCGTGGGCAAACCCATTATATATGGTGCGTAAAACATCTGGACAATGGAGACCTTGCGGGGACTATCGCCGCCTAAATGCTATTACTATCTCGGACCGATACCCTATAGGTCACATTAGTTATTTCGCTTACCACCTTCACGAAGGCACCGTGTTTTCAACCTTGGGCTTCATGAGAGCATACAACCAAATTCCAGTAGCACCGGAAGATATTCCCAAAACAGCAGTGATAGATAGCACCGTTCGGACTGTACGTGTTTAATGTTATGACGTTTGGACTTCGCAACGCCACGCAGACATTCCAACGATACATTAATAATGCTTTACGTAGTCTAAATTTTGGTTATGCATGTATCGACGACATCCTCATCGCGTACAAGTCAAACCATGAACACCTTGGACATTTCAAACTTGTGTTGAACAGATTTAAGGAATATGGATTGTCGATCAACATAAGCAAATGCACATTTGACGTTTGAACTGTACGATTTCTGGGTTATCTTATCGATAAAAACGGTATAAAACCTCTTCCTGACGATGTTAAACTTTAAAAAGCCATCAACCATGTCGGAGCTCAGAAGATTCCTAGGAGCAATCAATTTTCACAGAAAATCACTTAAAAAATGCAGCATCTGTTCAAGCACCTCTACATGAATATCTGATTGGAGCAACAACAAAAGGAAAATAACCAATAGTATGGAATCCACAAGTGGAATCGGCTTTTGAGGAATGTAAACGGTAAATTACTCATGCAACATTATTGTGCCATCCCATCGAAAACGCTACTCTTGTGATCAAATCCCATCCATCCGATACGGACATGAGAGCACTCCTTGAGCAATTAAACGATGATTCTTGGGAACCACTCGGATTCTTCTCAAAAAAGTTCAGCAAAATGCAATGTAAAAATAGCACTTATGACTGTGAACTGCAAGCGATTTATAGTGCAGTAAAATGTTTTCCCCATATGATCGAGGGACGCGCGACTATCATCAAAACAGACCACAAGCCGATCACTTACGCGTTCAACCAGAAGTCTGACAATGCATCTCCACATCAACTAAGACGGTTAAATTTCATTGGTCAGTTTTCCACAAACATCGTCAGCGGATGCACTATCTCGAATTGATGGTATCTCCATGCCAGTAATGATCACCATTGGGGATTTGGCAAAAGCTCAGGGGCATGATGAAGAAATAAAATGTCTACTCCAGGCTAACTCAAGCATCAACTTTCGGAAAATAAGATTGACCGGCGGTGATACATCGATCTTTTGTGATGCTTCAACGAACGAGACTCGACCATACTTTCCAACAACAAGGGTCAGCAAGCTATTTTATGACCGCAAATGCGTGCTTGCTGTTTACGGGATTATATAGGTACGTTCTTGTTGCGGGACGCAGGTACACTACAAAATATTTATCACTCTACGTTACCAGACATCCCGAAGAATACCTATTATTCTTGAAATTTTCTTTTACTAGAGGAGTCAGTCTACAAAAATATAGGGTTTTCCAATAAGAGATGTTATTATGATATTAAAAGAAAAATGCCATTTTTTAATATAAATGATCGGATGCTTATTTCATTATAAAGAAAGAGGTATGTTGTTAATAGTGGAAAATAACATCAGACAAATGACCACCACGACCACGCTTACAGGACCATATCCTTTTCATGAAATTTTCCATAACCAAATCGCAAAGTGGCTGCCCTATGTCCTCGATAGCCTCACGAATTCCATCTTTGAGGTCTTGAACCGACACTGGGCTGTTGGCGAAGACCTTTTCTTTTACGTGGCCTCAAAGGAAGAAGTTGCAAGGTGTTAAATCACAAGATCTCGGTGACCAATTGTGATCACCTCTTCGAGAGATAACACGGTCCGGAAACTTTACCCGTAAAAGATCAATGGTTTCGTTACTTCTGTGGCACATAGCACCATCTTGTTGAAAACAAACGTTGTCTGGATAAATACCATCTAATTCTGGCCATACAAAATCATTAATCATGTCTCGATAGCGCAATCCATTCACCGTAACTGTTGCTCCAGCCTCACTTTCAAAAAAGTAAGGTCCAGTGACTCCGCCGGACCAAACAGTCGCACCAAACAGTCACACGTTGAAGATAGAGAGGCTTTTCAACAATAACTCTTGGGTTTTCCGAGCCCCAGATGCGACAATTTTGCTTGTTGACGAAGCCACTGAGGTGGAAATGGGCCTCTTCACCCAAGATGATTTTTCGACGGAATTCCGGATCATTTTCATGCATTTCAAGGACCCAATCAGCAAAACACGACGTTGGTGATGACCGACCGGCTTGAGTTCTTGGGTTAACTGAACTTTATGAGCCTTAAGACCCAAATCTTTATGCAAAATACGGTGTAATAACGTTTGTGGAATGCCTTATTCCAAAAAAAGGCGAGGAATGGACGAACCTGGGTTTTCTTCAACACCTTCGGCTACAGCAGCAATATTCTCGGCTGTTCTTGAGTGTTGTGCACGGGTTTTATTCTTCACATCAGTAAGTTGTCCCAACCACCAATTTCTGTATTGCGGTCCAACAAGGTGTTTCACGACGACCCAAAAATGTTCGAGTTTTACGAACCGTCTCTGCCAAATTTTCACCATTTTTATAGTGAATTTGAATAATTTCAATCCGTTGTTGAACCATGTATCGCTCCATTTTTATGTATGGCGTAGTTTTTAACTTGCGAAATGTTAAAAAATGACAGCTTCAAAAGTGATGTCTACCGAAATAGCGGGCTATTCAAAATAACACATCTTATTGGAAAATTCTTTACTAAGGAGGAAGGTATTTGAGCTAACGCATAACCTTTCTCATCTCAGCGAACCCTCAACGACGAAAACAGAGATTCTGTCATGTCTACATGGACATCGTTGGAACTTTCAAAAGGATATTCATATGTTTTGACAATGATTGATCGCTTCACAAGGCGGTTCCGTTAAAGACAATAACTGCTGATGACATTGCCGCTGCTTTCTACTGCAACTGGATTGCCCACTTTGAAGCACCTACTTTGCTAAAATCAGACCAGTGATCACAGTTCGAATCCTTCATTCTCAATTACTGACTTATTCATTGGGCTGTAAAAAAGTTCAAACAACTGCATATCATCCTGCAGCAAACGGCATGGTGGAGCATTTGTACTGATCACTTCAAGCTGCCATTTTGTGGCATTATAACCACGAATAGTTGGACGTTTTACCAACAGCCTTACTGAGGATTTGCTCCAGCATTAAAGATGACATCGGAGCAATATCTGCAGGATACCCGGGGAATACTTTTTCGACGAAGATATGCAACCGGACCAAAAACTGTATGTTCAAAAGTTCAGTGAGCATATGAAGGCAGCCCGCGCAATACCTGCATTGTGCCACGACAAGCGGAAAATATTTGTACACCAAGATCTCGCAACATGTTCACATGTATTTTTGCGTGTAGACCGCGTGAGAAAACCTTTGGAGCCTCCATATGACGGACTTTATCAAGTTCTGGAAAGAACACAGAAAGCACTTAAATTGGCAATCAACGGGGAAGAAATTAATGCCAGCGTTGAACGTATTAAACCCGCATATTTTGAATGCACTGCTAATTCAGCGACACAGCTGCCTATTCAACAAAGTCAACCTCCGAGAACGTATACCGGACCGAAAGCTTAAAACAGAACAAGCAAACTGACATTCGACATGAAATATTTCATGACAGTTTCATATTGATATTTATAAACGTCAAAGCCATTCAGGAGGGAGTACCGTAGCGACAAGACAATCACAGCTGAGGTGTCGTACAGAATTTCACCGCTACCGTAACGAAGCGCTATAATCGTTTTAAGAAAAAAGTGATACGTTTCGTTTTCACTCGTACACGTACGCTCAACGTCCTTCCTTCTACCAGCCCCCATATTGTGCACGTCACTTATTAGAATTATAAAATAAACTTTATATATTTATTGACTTTGGGATTCTTTTTATTATTGAGTAGTGTCAGAACCCCCACAATCTGAACTTTGATCATGGACTTGTTTACATTGTCTTCATTATTCTGTTTGGTCAACAATTAAGTCAGCATAATAATGCTATAAAAGAAAATTATACAAGTAAGAAAATCGAGAAGTGTTTCTCCTTTTGCTGGCTCAAGGTGTGCACCCGAGCTTAATCTATTAAGGCGTCTGCTCGACTATTAGCGCCACAAGGCACTTACGCCCGGGGTCTGCAGTTGATCTACTAATTGGTTGATTTACCAATCTGACTGCATTCTCAAGGCGTCAGCTCGAGTATCATCGTCCCAAGTCTTTGGGCCCCGGGGCCAGCAGCTGGATTAATAATCAATTAATCAGACCGAGTATTAGTGCCTGGGGCCTGCAGTTATAACCTTAATTGATTGGTTTCTTCAAATCCCCATTTTCCTCTGGACAACTAACAAATATAATTAAAGTAGACATAATTTGTCAAAGTTAACTGCTCCATCAATACTCGAAATATATACATACATATGCAGGCATAAGTCTTCATTATCTTGCTCTGTTATAAATTGATTAGCTTCGAAGAATTCATTATTAAAGTATGGTGTTAATATTATATATCCAACTGAACGTGTAATTGTATAACATAACAAAAAACGAAATAAAACTTAAGTCATTAAACAAACGCATCTATTTACTGATCAGGTTGGCATATATGTAGTAGAAGGTAAGTGGTGTGCAGTGATATGCCTCTCTCCCCGGGAGCCTTGACGTGTATACAGGGTACACATGATATCAAGCTTCCAGTTTGTACCAGTATACATAGGGCTTGCTAGTATTCTAACACACGTGGAGCAACAAGACTGCAGAATTGACTAGGCTCAATAAAGGACCCCCTGCACAAGATGGGGAGAAGCGAAATTTACCGAGTTTCATGTGGGGATAGCGTCAGGTCTGCGGAACATGTACGCGAAGTACCAAATAGACAGAAAAGGAAATAAAACTCTAATTTTAGATCCAAGTTAGTAGAGCATATGGTATGAGAAAACCATGAAATTACAGCGGAACACGTCACAATAATCAACACTATCCAAAGCACCCGGAAATTAGACACGGCGGAGTCACTGGAAATTTATAAATCTAGGGGAAATTGTGACGCTGGTGATCGTAACATATGACTATTTAAACTCGTTAAGCAAATATCCTTTTAATGAATATATCTTTTTCTTTTTGGGATTAAAATGTAGTTTGATGATTGGCTTTGCAAAAAACGTTTGTGTATATAAAGATAGATTGTAGGTTTACAGAAATCAGTACTGAAGATTATATATATGTTAAATACAAATTATATAGTGTAAAAAAGGAAAAAAAAATTTTTAACATTTCCTTTTTCTTTAATTGTGTAGTTCTACCAAAAAAGCGCTTTCTCTGTAATAGTACAAGTCCTGGTTTTTTGAGGTTGGAAATGGAATGCCAATTACGCACTTAGTGTGGGGCTACCATCCTCGCGAGTGGCTGGACGACCCACTAAACACCTCATCTGTCAATTTAAGAACCGTGCCTGGAACCTTTTGATGGGGACAACTTCAATCTGTTGGATCCCTTCTCAACCGGGAGAAGAGGGAGGAAATGGAATTGCTGGATAGGTGATCCCCTAGCTCCGACGCAGGTGGATTAATTCCTATGTTGAAAACGGATTGAGAGTGTCCTGCTTTTTGGATCATTAGCAAATATCACGACTTTCATTTGTGGACCTAATGTGATAAAGCTGAATGTGATCAAGTTTTATATAGTCCTAAAATAACAATGAACCCAATGGCTTGCCAAATAGATAACACAACTGTGGGGTAACCCAGCAATACTTGCAAAGTTGCCTTTTTATTAAAAACGCGTCGTAAGCCTCTGCTCTTTCATAGCGAGCTTCAATTCATTTTTAAATCAAGGTATTTACTGCAAGTCCTTGGCTGAAATTTATTAAATCTAAGGCAGCGCAAGAAACATGAAAATGTAATTTTAGTCTTGATGAAGTTACTTTTTCCCTCGTCCTACATGCATAGCTCCAAATTCCATCAACCCAAAATAAAAAACCTTCAATTTTCATCACATAACTTCTTGCCACATGATAAACCATTTCCAACTGTTTACCAACTGAAAAATTTCATTCATTAAATCATTGAATAATAGGAAGAAACGAGTGGCACATTGTTTGGCAACGTTTCAAAATCATCTCTGTTCAGCATTCAATTGAGAAAATGTTCGCGACTAAACAAAAGAAAACAATATAGGACATAAGTCAAGTTGAAACAACGAAAAAAAACACCCAAATATTTTCCTTGCGCAAACATCGAACAAAATTTTCATTCATTTCCACTTGCGTTACTTTCAATTGTTTGTTTTTACGCCATTTGCAATTTTAATTGACAATGACATGTTACGCGCGGCTGCAATTCAACTCCAAAAATATCTTCCAAATGTGCAGACAAACGGAAGGATTGATTGTGTACATTTTACTGGATACGACAGTAAACTAAAAGTTGGTCCTACATGAAATTCTTGGACAAGTGAACAAAACGCAAAAAGATTCTTGCAAAACATGATGGATGCCATATCAGTATGTTTTGTTTGGATCAAGTCTTATGGAAGTGAATTTTCGAAACGCATAATAAAAATAAAATGAAAAATAAATGCCAGAAGAGAATACGTAATCCTTTGGATTGTTGCTATGGGCAGAGTAAACTCTTTTCTAAAAGGTGTGTTTGCATAAAACCGTTTTGTTTGCAAGAACGAGCAAAAGGTGCGATTTGACGAAACCACTAACGAAATTCTATCCAACGCTTTCCCTATCCTGGGATTAGAACTATCCACTCAAAATCCAATTATCCCAGCAAACGTATCACAAAGGGAACATTTAATTCTAAAATTGGATCATGAAGAAATGATTCAGCGTATCCTTTTCATTAACACGCATGATAAGAATTACATCGTCCTCGCGTTGAAACAAAATACTTCACTTTCACACGAACGAGGAGACCGTTACAGTTTTCCAACAGGATGAGGCATTTAAAAGGATCAAAAGCTCGACGATATGTCTATCCTTGGCGTACAGATATAGAAATTGTGTTGTGTTAATTACTTCGTTAATGAGTCTGCAGCATAATTCTTGAGCTACATCGTCTATTTAGCGAGCATACGTAACAGCATGCCCGGACGACTTTGCCAAGTACACCGCGAGTACTCAGACATCCTTTAAAAATTTCATCCTGTAATATCAGACGGACGACCCCGTTACATTCTGAATGATGACGATGCCTCATTTCACACAAGTCTACTTATCACTTCTTTCGGGTTGTTACTTTGTCTTTTGCATTTTCGTGATTGCAGTGTGGAACTATCTGTGCTGGATCACAGAAAGTAACTTTAGATTTGCGAGAAACATATTTTCTGCAAACTCACAGTGGATTGAGTACAAGGTGGATGCTAGTGCGAAAGGAAAATTGTGAGCTTTGATAGAGTGGCAGTACTGTTGGGAAGAGCGTTGTAGTGTAGAGTTTATTTCCTTTTGAAGGAGCCAGATCAAATTATGCATCTTCATGTAGCAAACACGTGTCAATTGGTGCATTAGTCTTAATTTAATCCAAGCAATTTTATTTTGTTTGAAAGCGCATGAGAAGTACACTCCACAAACTCACCTAATTGTCTTGAGACTGTGAAATGCGTATCGCCGCATTAATCACTTTCGAAATTCTCACCGTAAATCTAAATGTCTTCTTAAAAATATCCAAAATTGTTGATTTAAATTCTATTCCCGATTCGGGAGCACTTTTGGATGTCTAGATAAATAAGCCACGAAATTTGTTAGTGATTTACGTTAAAGACACTTCAAAATACCCAACCTTATTTCAAAATATCCAAGTGTTTTATGATAAGATGTTGTTGAGTTCCTGACACCCTTGAGCACCCATCACGGCCTGATCCAGCAACATCAACGCTTCAATCAACTTACATAGTTATTTTAGGTTAATTAGCACTGTAATAATTAGCCCGTTCTTAATTAATTGAATTTATTTGATTGATTTATCAATTGATCGATCATTTTAATTCAATTCACCAAATTCAAATTCAATTTTCCACAAAGCAAAAATACTTTATGTTTCGAATACCACATTTCACTTTTATCAATCGAGTAACCCATTTTTCATTCATTTTTTAATTTGACAAAACTTTGAAACAAAAGTTTATTCATTGTTCAATTGTTGGTTAGTCTGTATCATAGCTGTTGAACGTTTATTAAAAGATTTTTTACAAATTATTGATCCCGAAGCGTACGGTTTTAATGGGCAACAGCACACTCATTTGGAAGAGCTTACCCAAGATTGGGTCATACGTCCGGAATCGAAAATAGATGAACTCAGCACCACACTTGCCTCAGCGACTCTGCTTGTGACTCCTCTTACCATGCCTCTTCCGAAAATAAAACTCCCCATCTTCGATGGAAACTTTTTACATTGGCAACAATTCCACGACATGTTCCTGCAAATGGTGCATAGCCAACCGATGTCCAATAGCCAATAGCTATGGTACCTCAAGGCCGCTCTCACCGGAGAAGCGGAACTTTTGATTCGAAATTTTACTTTGTCGGATGACAACTACAAGGTGGCTTAGACACCCTTGAAGAAAAGGTACGACAACCGGCGACTATTGGTAGCGACGTTTATCAACAAATTGATGAGTCAACCATCTCGTGCTAATGAAAGGCCATCGCTGGCAGCAAAGAAGGCTCTACATGACACCACACAAGAGTGTCGAGAACCTTTAAGTGTCCACAAGGGACTGGGGTCCATTGCTGCTACATGTACTAATCCAAAAATTGGATCCAGCAACTCACGCATCATACGAACAATCGTTATTCAACCCGCGCGAGCTACCACTCTTGAAGAGTTTGTTGGACTTCATTGAAACGCGTTTTCAGGCTCTCAAGATACTCGGCCATAAAACAAAGGAACCGGAGATTAACCGTAGAAAAGCCACTAAGTCGACTGTGGCCGCCACGACAGCTTCTCAGTGTTTAATGTGTGAGAAGGATCACCCGCTTTACTACTGCCTGAATTTCCTTAGGATCACTACAACAAAGTGACTAAGTTTTGTGCGCGCTAACAAGCTGTGCATAAATTGTCTTCGCGGCTACGCGGCCAGAAGTTGCAAGCAGTGTTCCAAGAATCACAACACCCTGCTACATCTGCCTGGAGACACCAAGCCCAAACAGACCAAGACGATATCCTCGAGCACGACAACGCCGAAACAAGACTCGAAACCGCAAACAAATACAGAACCGCCATCGCTTGCTCTAACAATTCTGATGGAGCCCCGACCCCAAGGACATGTACTTCTGGGAACAGCCGTCATCAGGCTGGTCACCAGCAATGGGAAGATGATTGATTGTCAAGCTGTGCTGGATCCGGTCTCACAAATAAACCTAGCCATCGAAAGAATCATCAAAAAATTGGACACCACACCTTGCCCTCAGTAGCACTTCTGCCTAGGCAGTAGCACTTCCATACAAGGACTTCATGGAGGAGTATATTCAGCTTAGGCATATGGAGGAGGTAACGTCGCAGCAGCGGGAGGAATTATGATACTTCCTTCCACTTGATTGTGTCCTGAAGCCCGGCAACAGTATAACCAAACTGCGGGTGGTTTTCGATGCATCCAGTAAGGCGACCACAAACGCTTCGTTGAATGATGTCCTTCATACAGAGCCTACTGTCCAGGATGACCACTTTTCGATTCTCCTGCATTTCAGAATGCCTTGTTTCGTATTCACCACCAACATCGAGAAGATGTATCGGCAGATAATGCTCCATCCTGAAGACCGTCGGTATCATGGTTTAATTTGGAGAAATAGTTCAACGCAACCAGTGCGAAACTATCTGTTAAAAACAGTTACCTACGGCACAAAGTGTGCCTCGTATCTAGCTACAAAATGCTTAGAGGAGGCACTTCGCAAACAGGTGGAGCTATGCACCATACTCTCGAGCGCAGGTATGCATTATCGCAAATGGTGTGCAAACCATTCTCTATTGTTGAAGCAGATCAAACCTGAGAACCAACAGGTCCAGCTGGACTTCAGTAGCTTACACGAGGACTATATTAAGATGTCAGGAGTCATCTGGCGTCCGAAGGCTGACGAGTTCCAGATCCAAATCAACCTGGATTCAGCCAATGCGAAATTCTCCAAGCCAGAATGTTCGATCCTTTGAGCATTCTGGCTCCTGAGATAGTAGTAGCCTAGCTATTCCTGCAGGAATTATGGCGATTGGAATTGGACTGGGATGCAGCATTACCAGAGGGGATTTCCACAGTGGTCTGTCATCATTGCAGCAGGCCCGATTTTCTCTTCACGTCAGTACAGTCGAGAAACCCGCGCAAGTACAGTTGCACATCTTTTGTGATACCTCCAAGAAGGCATATGGTGCAGCGATACCCTGAGGAGCAGTCAAGTCATCGTCAGGTTGCTGTTCGCCAAGTCAAAAGTGGCCCTGATCAGGACACTTACGGTTCCGCGCCTGAAACTGTGTGCGGTGAAACTATGCGCTGAGCTCACAAGACGAGTTAAAACAGCGCTCAATCTGCAGAAGGTTTTTCAGATATTCTGGACCAATGCCGAGATTCTCTTGGCGTTTATCAACTTTACTGCGTGATCGTACAATACCTTTGTGGCGAACAGGGTCTCGGCCATACAAACCCTCTCAGAGCAGGACTGATGGCGACACGTAGCTTCTGAAGACAATACAGCTGACTTCCTGTCACGTGGGATGGCGCCGGCTGAATTGAGCCACTGTAGTATGTGGTTGCAAGGACCACCATTTTTATCCAGGGCAGAATCAATTTGGCCTTCCGAATATCGGAGTGGGGGCCCTTGCGGCGACTTGGCAACGAAACGGGCCGCTATGGTAGCGGCAGAGGCTCCTGAAACACACTATATTCCAACACGGTAGCTTCTTCAAGAGGCTGCAGCGCATAGTGGTGTACATGATGCGGTTGATCTCTGGTCTCAAGCCGACAGTCAAGCAATCTCAACTGACAAATCAAGTGCCCACGAGTGGCGAATTATCCACAGTCCTGGAGATTATTGTGAGGTATGTACAATCACAAACTTTTAACCGCGACTTTTGGATTTTCTTCTTTTTTGTAGCACTACAGCCCCTCTCGGGCCTTCGCTGAGTGATAGTTAGAGTATCTCATTTTCATGACCGTATTGATTTTTTCGGAAGTTGGTTTGGTCAGTACCATGCTCCCGTGTGCCTACTCAGCTATGATATGATCTGATTAAACCAGTACACATATCACCGCTGAGTGAACACTCAAAGTCTGTCCGAAAAATCCCCGGGACTAAATCACGCTGCTCCCAACGAGATTTGAACCTGGGACCTTCGGGTTATGGGTTCATGCTCTAACCACTAGACTACACAGACTACATCCCATTTTACTACCGTTCAAACATCCGTTCACCAGACTGCTGATGATGGACATCCATCGCGGCCACTGCCATCTCAGAACCTGTCACCGGAGTCTCCATGCCCGGTGGAAGTTAATCAATCACCTCAAGCTCGGATTCTGGAGACGATGATCGAACGAGTACTTGGCGCAGTTTCAGCATCGTTTTAAGTGGAGACAGTCACACCCCAATGCAATCCCGGGCACAGAGGTCAACATAAGTGAAGATAACAGCCCATCGATGAAGTGGCCACTGGGGCGAATTATCAAAACGTACGAAGGCGCCACTGGTTTCGTACGAGTCGCTGATGTCAAAACTGCCTCCGGAACTTTGAAGAGGTCAAAAGACAAACTGGCTTCGCTATCAGCAAGTTAGTTAGTAAGGGTACTTCTAGCGAAGAACCATTACAAGCAAGTTCCCCCACTTGACGAAGGAAGGGTCCCAGATCAACGGCGGCGACATCCCAAGGACAAGGTGGCGATCGATGTGAACTGGCAAGTCAATTGTGGCGCTCCTCCTGATGTGCCTGCTAGCTCCCATAGCGCACGCCTCTCCAACACAAGGCTCAACAACCAGACCCCATTCGGGTCTGTATTTTCAACCATTAGGTCGAGTCTACTTATCTTCCAACGAGTGGAAGTTGCTGATTTATTACGATTTCGGACCGTATTGGTGAGAACTGGCTATTCTACAAAACGGGACGAACCTTGTGGACTCTTTCAACAACTCCACTCATTTCACTGAGTCTGCATCTGAAATCGACGGACTGCGACGACAACTTCAAGCGCAAGATGTTTCATTGACCGATCAAGTGACCGACCACGGCATCCACCAGTACACCATCGGCTACCTGGGCATTCTCGGATTGGTTATACTGGTAATCAACCTCCACTGGCGTTCCTGCAAACAACAATCCAACCTGCATGTCCAACCACCAGTGCTGTTACCTAGACGCTACAGCCTACCGCACACCTTGGCAGAGTTTGAATGGACCGTTCAACGGGGGCCCGGATGTTGAGTTCCTGACACCCCTGAGCACCCATCACGGCCTGATCCAGCAACATCAATGCTTCAATCAACTTACATAGTTATTTAAGATTAATTAGCACTGTAATAATTAGCCCGTTCTTAATTAATTGAATTTATTTGATTGATTTCTCATTTGATCGATCATTTTAATTCAATTCACCAAAGTCAAATTCAATTTGCCACAAAGTGAAAATACTTTATGTTTTGAATTCCACATTTCACTGTTATCAATCGAGTAACCCATTTTTCATTCAGTTTTAAAGTTGACATAACTTTGAAACAAAAGTTTATTCATTGTTCAATTGTTGGTTGGTCTGTATCATAGCTGCTGAACGTTTATCAAAAGATTTTTAACAAATTGTTGAGCCTTTACTGAATGCGTTAAATAATAAAATCAAATTTCGGGTCAAAAGAGTCCCGGCGCAAACAGGTGTTATGTTGAAGTACCTATGGGAAAAGACCTCGCATACTGCACTCACCGTCTAGCTTAAATAAATACGATACTGTTTTGCGGAGACTCCGAACCAAGGCGTTATATTCATTTTGCATAAAATTTCAATGGTTAAGATCAATTAATATCTGGACGATAGTGTGGTAACTGTCGTCATGTAGCTAGTAAGCGTGGATAGGTTTAAGAAGCACAAAAACAGCCACAACTGACGAATCAAACTCCCAAAAGCAATATTAATATGAGCATTAGCCACTTCAGCATCAGAAGAATGGTACTCTCGTTGAAAAGATTCCGTCACCACGTTGAAAGGATTCCGTCACCGTCACGGTAGTCCCCGGGGACTACCATTCGGCATGCTGAACCAGCTACCACCTGAATGACGTCAAACGCTATGCATACGAGTACAGTTAATGGGGACGACAAACCACAAAGGTCAAGATAATCGCTGGAGGGTGGTTTTCCACAACCCTTGGTGCTGAACTGTGAAATTTTCACGACGTGCTTCAACAAAATCGAAATCTTTAGACAAGATGGAAATCAATCGAAATGTGAAAATCAAAAGATAAGTTGGTTTTTATGTTGATGAAGTGTCTAGTGAAAATTGTATAAACGATCGTGAATCGTCGTGTGAAAAGCGTCTAAATTATAATCAAAATGCTTCCGGACGAGCTTCTAAAACCAGAAAGTCGAACTTCACTACCAGCTAGATCATTTCTACAAAATAACTATCCTAAAGCCACATCTCATCTATCCACTTGACCAGAGAATAAATCAAATCAAATACTCGTTTTTCAAACCTCACCGGCTACTGGGTCCAAAATAAATTATTTATTTATTTAATTGTTTATAGCATCTACGTACGTTCCGTGCAATAGTGCCGTTTATATCTACGAAAAATTTTTCACCGAGTTGTCTTTATATGTAACCAATCTCAATTCTAAAATTTCATGTTGATTTGTGGCGATTTCAACCTTCCTAACATCTCCTGGGATCTGTTATGCACAGATGTCCTTCTCAATGATAACTTCTCGATTTTTCTTTCATCTTTGCTGTCACTTTGCTCCCTTACACAACTTAACTCCTCACCGAATGTAAACAATACAATCCTGGATCTTCTTTTCCAAAATCTTCCTGAACCCTCCATCTACTTTGACGCTGCCTTCTTGTCTTATGCTGCTCCCGACCCCCCATCACTTTCTCCTTCATTTTGTGTTACCTGTCGAGCTAGTATCCCATAAAGAGAGCCCAACTCCTATTCGATACAACTGCAACAAAGCTAACTATTTAGCTATGCATAACGAAATTTTCCCAATCAATTGGTTCTCTCTCTCTTGCGTAATCTGAATATTGAGGACACAGTACGCAAATTTTATCACTATCTAAACTATTTAATAGAAGTTTATACCCCCTACAGTCCATCTGAAAAGAAGCAAAGATGCGCCGTCTTTCAATAAGCAAATTGCTCCAAGTTTACAAGCCAAAGATAGGGCTTGCAAAACATTCCATATCAGTGGGCTCAGTTCAAGTTTCCAGACCTTCAGAGGTCTAAGAGCGGAAGTAAAAAGACTCGTTACTGTAGCCCAATTAGAGTATCTTAATTATATTGCACGTTCAATTCATCGGAGCCAGATGAAACCATTTTGGGCGTACATTAAGTCGGTAAGAAATATCAATACATTGCCAGGCTCTACGTACGTTGAAAGTACCTAAACATCAAATAATGAAGAGATTTGTCAACTGTTTGATCAATGTTTTTCTACCTTTTATGCTAAGCCAACTTCTCCTTCCTATCTCGAGTATGACCAACAACTTTCGCAAGCCACTTCCTTTTCTTATATTAGTCCAACTGAAGTGGAGCTGCTTTTGGTCAGATAGATATAAATTGCAAAAGCGGTCCTGATGTTACCCCAAATATCTTTGCTAAAGCTCTTTCCTCGTCTTTATGTGTCCCATTATCTAATTTGTTTAACAACAATCTAGCCTCAGGTACTTTTCCTTCTGTCTGGAAGAAATCGGTTGTTCCATCTGGAGCTATCGCCCAATAACCCTTCTTTCTGCTTTGATGACATATCGAAATTTAGCTTCCGACACCACATGAGAAATTTCAAACACCATTTCCACTTGAATGAATGTATGTGGATTTCAGATCGTGCGGGGCTTTCTCCTGTCCGTTTTGGTGTGTTAGGAGGCAAAGACATTATTAAGGTTTAAATCGTTTTTGTGGAAATATTGAAAATGGCGTCACTATTTGAGTTTGGCGTCACCATTTATGTTTGGCGTCCCTATGCACTTCCTAGTGTCACTATAGCTTATATTGCCTTTTTTCTTTTTCGCGCATTCAAGGTCACCACTGTGCGTTTTAACTTCATGGAGGTTACAATTCAAGTGATCGCTTAATTGACAGGAGTTGTGAAATTCATTATATCCACTGAACGATTGAAGTCGTTACATCTCACCAACAGATGCGCTGCGATCGCTCGAGTGTCGCCACGTATTTGTAGCCGCCTTGAATCCCGTGGATTAAGACGTGCACAATGCAATCGTTAAACTCACTTAATGAGGTAAATAACAATTTATTGCAAAAATCTAAACATATCACAGTTCGTTAAATGAAACTAAACTTGTCTGCTTCGCGACCAAAAGCCAAAGCGAACAGCTGATGAAAAGTCTTCTTGTTGCTAGCTGATTGGTTGCCACATGTGTAAAGTCAAACATCCTCGAGACGATTTCAGCGCCACTCTGTGGTGGAAATAGTTTTTATGGTCGCCACATATTCTCATCGTGTGCTGCCATCTATCAAACGACGGTAAAACAAATTTTAGACTGATTGATAGCTTAAAAAATGGCAGGAATGTTGAGAGAAGCGTATCTTTCTAAAAAGGGACTATTTTGAAATATGAAAAAAAAAAGAAAAAATGGTGTCCATTTCTAACACGGGTACTTTTTGAACCGCCCTTGTACATCACATTGAAGTGTTTCTTGAGTTTATTCATTATTGGTGTCTACATATCATACGTTGAGTACAAAATCTTACTAATAGGAGCGTAGTTCTGTCTACTCAACTTGTTAGAATAATAAATAATACTGTACTCATTTTGAATAACTTGGCAAGATATGCAATTAAATCTACTGAAAAGAAAAATGTAACCAACTTCCTGACTTTTCAAGTACGAAAACTAAATATTTTAAAACAAGACCAGCACGTAACTATTTACTAACTTTCTCTCATTGCTTTTTCTCAACGTTACCTTTCGATTCGTAACTTCCTCAAGCATTCATCCCAAAATCATCACTCTTCTCCCTTAAACAAAACGATTTGTGGCCATAAAGCTAATCTGTAATCATTAAAATAATTTGCAAGCACATTCCGCAGATACCACCGGATCCAGTAACATCACAATGACCTTAACATTGTTCACTCTTCTAATCTTTCGTCTGAAGTTACACACATCTTAAATTGCCAATCCTGGCTCTTCCTCTTATGCCATATCCATTGCAATAAATTCACTGAACATACAAACACACATCTCCCAAGTGTTTTCCATGAGAAAGTGATCTAATTAACAAGGTCAGGAGCGACACATAAATATCTTTAATGTTTTCTAGCGGAGAAATAAAATGTTCATTTGGATCGTCATAAATAAAAGATACTACTCCACTTATTTCCTCCACATACTGCCCCCGCCCCTGCTCGGACGTACTCGTATTGTTCGAAGGATACATACGTCGCGTGCATACCTACATATAAATACTGGCATGTAGTATTTATTTACATGTTTATGCTGCTACATAATGTATCTTTCTCAATGGCTGGACTATTCTGCCGGTCTATCTGTTCGAATTGTACTGGGGTATCTACTCGTATTGCATTGCAAACAAGCTGGAATACAAAGTGGATGGACGGGCAAGCGAGTGAGTGGAAAAATGAAGAAGGTACTCCATATGTCTCAATATGTGACTTGGATGGTGATCCCATACGAGTACGAGTATGTGGGCCGGGGAGTTGTGCTGACTGGATTCGAATGGCTACAACCACGCTAGACCTTTCATGACCATCACACATTCTCCAGCGCTCAGATGGAGCCCGCTCTGCGGACACCGTTTGCCTGTTCTCCATCATAGAACACAGTTTTCCTCTTTGTGTAATTTTTCCTTTCCAGCGGTTAGTGTTTGCATATGCTGTTGTAGTTGGGACTAATAGATAGGATCGGATTTCACTTTGCTATCTATTACACACCAACCAGCGGCCACGACGAACCGTGCTCCACTGCGGCCGGTTGGAGCTTGATGAAGGATATTTCTGTCTGAAGTTGTAATCCACAATGTTTACCGTTTTGTTGGGAACAATACTACTCGTACAAATGGAGGCGAAATGTTGCATCCTACAATTTACCTAGATAAAAGTTAACCTTCCGGGTGAAACGCCTAAACGCAGGTTTTCACCACTCACTTTGTCAAATGTACTCTGCTCTCCCATTCCCTTTTCGCTCTTTATGTGCGAGCCGATTTGAAAGGAAAAATTTCATCCTCGGGTCGCCTGGAGGACTCAATCTTTTCCCTTCTGAAAGTGACTACTCTACTGGACACATTTAGAATGGGCACTTATTTGCGAAAAAACGCTTTTTCCACTTTTCCATTTTTTCCCTATTGCCCGAACCTAGTTGTTGGCTATTCTTTTCTCATGTGTTTTTTTCCTCGGAGCATGTCCGAGCCTTCCATTAGTAGGCAAGTTCCTAAATATTTCATGATGGCATCAAGTGGAGTAAAGTGTGTTTGAAAGTCGAAAATAAACGAGTGCCTAATGATGGTGATTCCCATATGAATTGAGATATGTAACTAATGTGGCGAGTGAAGGATAAAGAAGGCGCGTGGAAGAAATTTCGAGAAATTGTAGGGTTTTATTTTGGTAGGCTACAGAGGATGGAAGAGATGAGTCGAATATTTCTATTAAAACATGAACGAGAATGCAAGAATGGGATAAAACTGGGCAAGTTTTGATTCATACAATCAGCACTTATGTACGTGAAATGATTTTAACCCTTAACCAGTATCGATATTTTTGGCTACGTTCCCGGCAGCGTGGGTTCCAATTCAAATAAATTATTTTCCATAATTCAATGAAGGTGAGAGTTTTTATGTTTGAAAATTATGAGCCTTTTTGAACATGCAAATCTGTATTTATCAACTTTTTAGCAAAGTTTACAATACATACTACTTGAATGGTTTTTGTTTAGGGAGTACTGGTGTCCTACGTGAAAGAACTAAATTATTCTTCACCCGAGCATTTTAGATATCAACTTACTTGTAATAGCACTTTGCGCTCGATGGACACCGGCTGATTCCGAGCTGCCCCAAGGTGACTAGCAGTTGTAGTAGTACTTTATTGAGACTTTTCTTTTGACATATTGTCGCGTGTTATTGGTTCGCGGCCTATAATTTTAACGTTCCGGGAAAGTGAAAACGCAATGTCTTTTAATTTAAGTTAAAAGAGTTTATTCAATTAAATAAAATGCACAATAATCAGTTAACACTTTCACTAATTTTAATTGTCACTATTAAAATTATCTAACACTTGTCCATAAATTTATTATCGCAATTGTCTTCTAAATTACTTAACTATTACGAAACACACTTTTCTACTACTCGAAGAATATCGCTTCCCACACACAATCGCAGTTCTTCTCGCGGTCGAATGAATGATGATCCCCCCATTCATTCAGCTCGCCTTTATATAGGGTCTCTACCTATTCACCCATTTCTCGTTTATTGGCGAATGTTCTACCGAGAGGTACCTGGTAGATTCGAGCAAATTCATGAATGGAGTGACGTCACTTGCAGATGTTGATCATGCTTGTTGGGTTCTCGTGGTTTCGAGTGAATTCGTGTTCTTCATTGTTGTGAAAACAGTTGCGACAGTAGCTCGCAGAATTATTTGTACATGTAACACTGCCCCCACCTCAGTTCTTTTCGCCCCGAAAAGATGTGTCGCCAGTTGTAGTCAATTCTCCCTGGATGTAATATGGAGCAAGACGGTCTAGATGCACGATTTTCATTTTGGCTCTCGGTTTACGGTGTTCCTGTATGCGATATACGACGTCGTTGATTCGCTTTGTGACTCGGTACGGTCCCTCCCAGTTATGTTGCAACTTTGGAGACCTACCCTTTCGC
Source organism: Odontomyia ornata (assembly GCA_963969285.1). NCBI lineage: Eukaryota > Metazoa > Arthropoda > Insecta > Diptera > Stratiomyidae > Odontomyia > Odontomyia ornata. The sequence goes on from OZ017740.1 coordinate 13,132,412, forward strand.
CGTTGCGGGTTATATAGCCAGACCAAGTCATCTTGCTGGAAGCCAGTAGAATTAGCCTTTAGATCATACCTGGTCTTCATGCGGTCAGTAGCCGATTCGAGGTGTTTTTGCACTGTCCGATGTATCTGGTTCAACCGTTGTCACTTGCGTACTCCGAGACCGTTTGGGGTTTCTCAGGGGGTGTTCCGAACTTTATATCGGCTGGCAAACGAATAGTCTTTCCAAAAATGACTTTGGCTGGGGCTTGGCCCGTCGATGCATGTTCGGCAGCTCTGTACGCCATCAAAAATAGTGGAATATGTCGGTCCCAGTCCCTTTGGTTCTCGTCAACCATCTTGGCCAGATGTTTATTGAGCGTGCCGTTGAACCGTTCGACCATTCCATCGGATTGGGGATGCAGTGGTGTTGTCCTCGTTTTCCGTATTCCCAGTAGTTCACACATTTCGCCAAAAACTAGTGACTCAAAGTTTCGGCCTTGATCTGAATGTAATTCGCAAGGTACGCCGTACCTACTGACCCAATTTAACACTAGCTGTTCAGCTACGGTAGTTGCTTCCTGGTTGGGAATGGGGTAGACCTCGGGCCACTTGCTGAAATAATCGGCTACAACCAGCGTATATCGATTTCCCCAATCGGATTCAGGAAAGGGTCCTGCAATGTCAACAGCAATCCTTTCGAATGGCACGCCTACGTTATAGGTTTGCATTTGTCCTCTCAGTCGTCGCTTTGGGCCTTTGACGGAAGCGCAAATTGTGCATCTGCGACACCAGTCCTCTACGTCTTCTCGAGCGTGGAGCCAGTAGAACCTTTCCCGCAATTTCGCTAAGGTCTTGTTAACACCAAGGTGGCCTCCCGAGGATCCTTCATGCATTTCCTTAACCACATCGTGGATTCGGCTTTTGGGAAGTATAGTTTGCATCCTATAGGAGCTACCATCCGCCGTTTCCCATTTTCGCTTGAGTACGCCACCCTCCACCTGAAGGGAGTTCCATTGTGCCCAATAGCTTTTCAGGGTTGCGCCATGCGTTGAAACGTCCTTACACTCAGGTCGCCCAGTCGTCTCCTTCCATACGAGCAATGGTCCGATGTCTTCATCGGCTAGCTGGGCATTTCGAATCTCCTCCGATGACCAACCTTCATCGAATTCCGCCGTTATCAATCGCAGATCAACGAGCGGTTCCTTTTCCTCAATCCGTCGGCAATGCTTGCAGTTAGCTGGACATGGACGGCGGGATAGGGCGTCAGCATTTCCATGAACTCCGCCCTTCCGATGAACAATTTCGTAGTCGTATGACTGCAATCTTTCGATCCATCTCGCAACTTGTCCCTCGGGGTTTTTGAAGTTGAGCAACCATCTCAGTGATGCATGGTCCGTTCGAAGAACAAATTTCTGGCCATATAGATACTTGTGGAACTGCTTGGTGGCCTCTATTATAGCCAATAGCTCCTTCCTGGTCACGGAGTAGTTCCTCTCACTTTTTGAGAGAACTCGACTGTAATAAGAGAGGACTCTTTCTTCGCCATTGATCTGCTGGGAGAGTACAGCTCCAATACCGCCGTTGCTTGCATCGGTGTCAACTACAAACATTTTTCCGGGTTTTGGATACGCCAGCACGGGTGATTCACACAGCTTTTACTTCAGGGTCTCAAAGGCTGTCTGACATTGTTCATTCCAGACCTATGGACGATTTTTCTCGGTTAGCTGATGGAGACACTTAGCTATTTTGGCAAAGTCTTTGACGAATCTTCGATAGTAGGTCGCCAGACCCAGAAAACTTCGTAGTTGGCGCTTGTTGTTTGGTGTTGGCCAGCTTTTCACGGCTTCAATTTTCTCAGGGTCTGTTTTGACCCCTTCTGTTGATACGACGTGTCCCAGGTATTTTACTTCATCTGCGAAAAGAGTACACTTCTCGGCAATAAGTTTCAAATTTGCCAGTCGTAATCGGGAGAAAACCTCTTCTAAGTTCCGCACATGCTCTTCGAACGTTCTACCGATGACGATGATGTCATCTAGGTATACCAAGCAGGTTTTCCAGGTTAGACCACGTAGCACATATTCCATCAAGCGTTCGAAAGTGGCTGGAGCATTGCAAAGCCCAAACGGCATCACAACAAATTGCCACAATCCGGTCCCAACTGAAAATGCGGTCTTCTCTCGGTCCTTCTTGTCAATTTCGACCTGCCAGTAGCCACTCTTGAGATCGAGTGTAGAAAACCATTTTGCGTCGGCTAAAGTGTCCATGATGTCATCGATGCGTGGGAGTGGGTAACTATCTTTCTTAGTGACGTCGTTAAGCTGCCTATAGTCGACACAAAAGCGAGTGCTACCATCCTTTTTCTTGACTAGAACTACAGGCGCGGCCCATGGACTGACAGAAGGTTCAATAACGCCTTGTTTTTCCATGTCCGAGATCAGCGCGCTCACTTCTCCTTGTTTGGCTATCGGGAAACATCTCGGTGCTTGTCGAATCGGCTTGGCTCCCTGTGTATCTATGACGTGAGTTACCATACTCGTTCGGCCTTGGTCATCCGGGCTTGTTGAGAAGATGTCACTGTACTTGGTGACCAGATGAGAGGCTCGTTTGAATAGCTGCACTGGCAATTTGACCTGCTTCAATATTGCAGACGTGGATTCCCGGGCTTTGCCTGTGTCTTGCCTCCTTTTCCAATGATGGTCGTGAGTAGCTTCCAAAGAGGTGATGGTGGAAACAGGCTGGCAGCTGCCGATGACTTCTCCCGCTTTGATGCTCGTGGTTGAGTCTGCGGTGTTAAGGACTCTAACCGGCACATATCCGTTCCTTAAAGATCTTACAAGGCTTCGTCTTACAATCAAACTGCGCAATGCGGACGTCTTCGTTGGCTCTATCAGATAAGATCGGTGGTCTCCAGAATCACCATCAAGCTTGGCCCATACAATGCTTTCGGAAGAATTCGACACATCAGTGTCAGTACATACCACTACATTCATCTTGGGAATTTGGACGCTGAGATCCTCCATCAGTACTTCTACATTCTGCCATTTCAATACACGTTTGCCCAAATCCAACGTGATTCCATGTGGTCGCAGAAAATCCATTCCGAGAATGCAGTCATCCATAATGTTCGCGACCAGAAAATTATGTCGGAACACAAGGTCTCCCAACTGTATCTGGAGGTTGACCTCTCCATGAACAGGTGCAGTTTCTCCCGTAGCTGTCCGTAGTGAGAAAATTCTGCCCTTGTGAAGTTGTTGCTGTCTAACTAGGTCTGGTCGGATAATCGATCGGGTTGCACCAGTGTCGATTGTTATGGTGCAGTGTTCTCCGTCAACTTGACCCGGAAGGCATAAGTCCGCTTCTCCACGATGTAGTCTTGACACGATGATGGTGGTGTTGGGGACGTCGATCCTCCTAGCCAACCTCTGCCCCACGAAGTTGGCTCTTACATGTTTCCCGACCCTTCTGTTTGAAGGGCTTCCATTCTGGGCTCCTGACTCGGTCTGGATCTCCTCCTAGCTGCACACCCTGGACAATAGCTCGGTTTTCTTCGCTTCTTGCAGTCTCTTTGCAGGTACCCCTTCTCTCCGCAATTCCAGCATCTAGGCGCACCATTTACATGCGGATCTCGCTCAATTTCCATGCGATCACACCTGCACTCGTCTGTCACTACCTCACGAACCCGGGCAGTGGTACGAGTCACATTTTTCGCTGCCTCAAAGTTCAGACTATAAGCCAGTGCGTCCTTAACCGTTTGCTTTTGAGCTAAACGCACGGGTTGTTGCAATTCCGGGTCCTTTAGTGCACTGATGAATGCTTCTGTCGCTGCATCATCTCGAAGTTCTGGGTCGTAGGCTGGATAAGCCAAAAGTGCCAGTCGCTCAATGTCTTGGGCTAGCTGCTGTAGGGTTTCACCAGACTTCTGCATTCGATGCCTTAGCTGTGACCGATAAATCTGCTTCAGATGATCGTCTCCATAACGCATGTTGAGCGCACTCATTATAGCATTCGAGTTTGAGTGCAATTCAACGGGGATCGTCTGCAGCAGCTCGGCAGCTGGGCCTCTTAGAGCAAGAATCAATGCAGTTGCTCGTTCCTGCTCATTCCAGTGATTTATGCGAGCGGCTGCTTCGAACTGGGTTTTGTAAATAGTCCAGACCGTTTGCCCATCGAATATTGATGCTTGCACATTTCTGGATGTGCTTTGCGCTGCGGTTATAAGCGGGGCTGGTGAAGTGGTTGCTACTGCCTTCGCAGCTTCCAATTCTTTTTTCACTTTTTCCATCTCATGGTTCATTCTTTCTTCGACCTGGCTGACCTTTTCCTCGACCTGGTAAACCTTTTCTTCGACCTGGTCAACCTTTTCCTCGACGCCTTTAATTTGCTTGTTAAGACTACTGAGCTCCGCTTTTATTTCGGTGGACTGTTTTTGAAAATCTGCCTTGATTTCGATCGCTTGTTGATCCAGCTTCACTGATTGTTCATTTAACTTCGCTGATTGCTCATCTAGCTTCGTGGTTAAATTGGACGACTGTTCATTGAGCTTCGCAGTTAAATTGGATGACTGTTCATTGAGCTTCGCAGTTAAATTGGATGACTGCTGTCGCTGCTCCTGCTGCATCAGCATTAACATTTGTAATATCGCATTTTCTGGCTCCTTTGATTTGGGTGTTTCTTCTTCTCCACCTTCTGCGCCTTGTTCCGCATCTGAGGGCTCACCCGCAACCAGATTCACGCCTTCCGACTCGATCGCATCACGCAAGCGTGCAATCAGTATGGCTTTTGTACCTTGTGTGGCCAGGTTTCGCTGTTCCAACTCCTCCTTGAGCTCCGATATGGTCAATTGATCAATTTTTAGATGTAAGTTTCCTGGCATTTTTATTGTTTCGGCTGTTTTTCTACCAGTTTCCACGTTAATTTTCACTATTGTGCACAAAAATGTTCAAAAGTTTTCACTTCCAAAATTTTTCTTTCGCACTTCTTGACACCACTGTCGCGTGTTATTGGTTCGCGGCCAATAATTTTAACGTTCCGGGAAAGTGAAAACGCAATGTCTTTTAATTTAAGTTAAAAGAGTTTATTCAATTAAATAAAATGCACAATAATCAGTTAACACTTTCACTAATTTTAATTGTCACTATTAAAATTATCTAACACTTGTCCATAAATTTATTATCGCAATTGTCTTCTAAATTACTTCACTATTACGAAACACACTTTTCTACTACTCGAAGAATATCGCTTCCCACACACAATCGCAGTTCTTCTCGCGGTCGAATGAATGATGATCCCCCCATTCATTCAGCTCGCCTTTATATAGGGTCTCTACCTATTCACCCATTTCTCGTTTATTGGCGAATGTTCTACCGAGAGGTACCTGGTAGATTCGAGCAAATTCATGAATGGAGTGACGTCACTTGCAGATGTTGATCATGCTTGTTGGGTTCTCGTGGTTTCGAGTGAATTCGTGTTCTTCATTGTTGTGAAAACAATTGCGACAGTAGCTCGCAGAATTACTTGTACATGTAACAATATGTTACTTAACCTACTTTTAATGTTCGATTCATTTGACAGTGACACTTTTGTCAAATGTCCTTAGTTTCTTTATACGACCTGAGTCTATAATTTACAGTTTTTGAAATGCTAATGTTAATTTTTTTATTCCGTTTGCTTTTATGGTTATTGTATTTAAGTTGCTTATTTACAGATTGAAACCTAAACTGAACTAACCTTACTTATTCTGTTCTTAGCCTAATTACGTTGTAACTTTTCTTTGTAGTTTTGGTTGGTGGTGTGTTCTCTTCAAGCGTTACATCCAAAATCGCGTTTCAGAAGAGGCACAGTTCTTACCGACCTGATCTTCAGGATATACGGAAGTTATTTTTTATTTACTTAATCGGTTTCTTAATTATTGTTTATTTGATTTTTATTTTTTCCCGATGGAAATCCAAGTTGCTTTAGCCCCTGTAGTTATTGGGGGACGGTATATAATAGAAAATGGGTTTTAGGGGTTCGGCGTTAATCTGGAAGTTTTGGAGAATTGTTATGGGAGAGAGATAATATGGGTTCTCAGAGGCCGGGGTACTATTGAAGAGGTCCGGGATTAGATTTGATTCATTTATCTGCCATTTATGTAGCTATTCACTTTCTGCTTGTTTCAAGCATGTATTGCAGGATGAGGGTCACTTTAGTTTCTTGGTAACGAACGCTGTTATTAAAGTATTTTTTTATTTGAACGTCGGTATTTCAATATACATTTTCAGAGTATACTCCACTCAAATATTTGCAATTTTTCGGCTACTGTTGGTGAAATTATCAGCCAGGCTGGGAAGGATGGGATGAATTAGAATTTTATACATGAGGAGTTTCACATTTGGGAAGACGGATCTCCTCATGTATGAAACCTGAATTTGCCCTATCCTTCCCAGCCTGGCAGACAATTTCACCAACAGTAGCCCAAGCATTGCAAATCTTTGAGAGGAGGATACACTGAAAATGTATATCGAAATACCGATGCCCCAATAAAAAAATACTATAATAACCGCCCTTATCAGTTTGCTTTGCTGAACAGCTAGTTTGTGCCCTTTACCACTCGTGTTACGGAAGCATATTATTTCCAATTTAACAGTCTTGAATTGGAGCCCTCGATCCTTTAAACAGCGTGGTATAATGTCAACTTCTCTTTGCACCATTTCCATGGCGGAAATGGGAAGAGTGTGACTGGCTAGAATTAGAATATCATCTGCGTACATGATCATGTTCGGGTTACTGGAGATGTTTTGGATTCTGTTTGCAGCGGCGGTATGTGAGATGTCGTGAAGGAAGAAGTTCAAAGGGTTTGGTGTCAATATGGATCCTTGTTGGACTCCAGACAGGATAGGTATAGGTGTTGAAGTTCGGTGGAATATTTCAGTTGTTAAACATCTATTTTGTTGGAAGCTGTCAAGGATACGCGTGAGGGCCAGGGGACAGTTGGAGTACATGAGTTTGAATTTTAGCCCATCGGTCCAAACGGAGTCAAATGCTTTTTGTAAGTCTAGCGCGCATACGACTGTGCATTGTTTTTTGCGCAAGTTTTTTACGACGGTGTCGTGCACAAGCATAATGGCATGTTCTGTGGATTTTTTGGGTTGGAATCCAAACTGAAACTCCGGAATTTGCTTCATTGAAAATGCTCTATAGCTTCGTAGTATGATTCTTTCCAAAATCTTACCAATATTGGAAAGTAAAGAGATTGGCCTGTAGTTTTATACGTCTCCGTCGCAATTTGGTTTAGGGATAAAGATAAGCTTGCTTCGTTTACATCTTTCGGGAAAGTAGCTATTGTTGATGCAATTGTTGAAGATGATTGTTAAGCTTTTGGCGACAATTACGCCGGATTTCCTAAGTACTTTATTGGGAATACCGTCTAGGCTCGAGGGGGTTTTATTATTAAGACCAGCTGGTATATCTTCGACTTCTGAGACATAAGCGAAAAATTCCGCGAATGTTACATCTTGGGGAGATATTGCCTTGTTAGTGTCAGAAAATATTTGTAAGGTATGACCCTTGGTAACCGATGTTTCTAGTTCTTACAGCCGATATAATTTCCTGTGCTCTTACATTCTTTGTGGCTCCTTCTCGGTACAGGTTTCCGTAGAATGAGAAGATAACTCGCACCTTTTCTTCAGGTGAAGAGAAGGCTAGCCCTCTCTGCTCGATAGGGTCCCTGTTGATGTTAAAATTATATGACCGTCGGCCCGTTAATATATTAATTTCTCGAAAGACGTCTGAAGATGGTTTGAGTAAACTCAATCTTCTTTTATAATCTTCATTCATCTCCCGTCTTATTTGCCACCTTATGCGGTTGTTTAGTTCTTTAAGAATGAGTTATTCCTGGCTTATACGATTATTGTGGCGGTGGAAGATCCATTTAAGCCTTTGAGTATTCCGTTTTTGTTCCTTTATCTGTGCTTTGGTGTCTTGCGTAAGGTATCTTTATACCCATTGTTTCGGTTTTTCTTCCAGCGCATGTACATCCATTCGTTTAAGTATAGACTAGGTTAGGTTCTGGATGTGGATATCAATTTCCTGGTTAGATAGGATTCGGTTTACAGTCTACAAAGGCATAGTAGCGAAATTTTGTCGGTATTTCTTCAATATGGTTTGGTTATTTAGCTGAAGGGTTAGTTTCAAACAATATTGATCGGATATCGATGGCAGGGTTGCACATTGGTAGGGAGTTGTGTTACCAGTTAGTAGGTCTTGTGATACTAGAAAGTTGTCTAAGAAGGAGCTGCTTCTTGGGTATGAATACCTGCGCTGACGATGGTGCATGTTAGAAATGCGCTCGACAGGAGCCATCGATATATTCTTTGGCCGTTTGTGTTCCGTGTGGAATCACCCTAATGCTCATGTCTCGCGTTGAGGTCTCTACCGAGGAGGATAGAGTCGTGATTAGCAGCTATTGTTAGTATTCTATTGAGGGTCTGTTCAATTGAAGGTCCCAGGTGTCCTGGGATGTAAATAGATCCAGTTAGTATTTTCCCATGACTGCCATTGTGTCTTCACATATTTAAAGTTGCTAGTGTGCAGGAAATGTCAGGATGGTTAAAATTTATCTGGTGGACAGAAAGGTCGTCTCGATAAAGAATGGTGTCGTTTCTAAGTACTTGGTAGTTTTCTATTCGGACCTTATGTGTTGGTTTTAAGACTGTTTCCTTAAGAAAAACTATGTCTGGTTGAATGTCAGGTTAGACACGAATATTCTTTTGTCATGGGAAACTAGAGAGTTTATGTGGAAACAGATAGTAATCAGATTATTTACTCCCATACAGGTTAAGGTATAGCTCAATGATCAAAACAGGCTTGTCCTGTGTTGGCATGCCATCGTATTTCGGCCAGAATTGGGCAACCTTTTTTAGGAGTTCTAATGGTGACGCTCCTAAAATTTGGACTGTTTCATAGTGGAGTCTTTGAAGGGGGTTCGCTTGTGGTACTGCGTTCCGGGGCATAAATGAATTTCTTTCACTCGTGACTTCCGAGTATAGAGTACTAATTGTGCTGATGTGGCTGTTGCTATTGGGGTTTGGATATATATGCGAAAGATGGGGTTGAAATGGAGATTTTTCTTTTATTTTTTAAAAACGCTATCTTGCCTACCAATCCTCTCCTTTCCCCAAGATGACTGCTTGTGGCAGCTCCTTCTGAGTAGAAATTCAATTTAGGCAGTAATTGGGCCCTAATTAGGCGTGCCTAAACGGGCATTAGGGCCAAATGCAAATTCGCCTTAGGCCTAAATACTGAACATAACCTGCCTAAATTAGGCAGTGATGGGGCTTGTGTTAACAGTTCCTAATTTAGGCTGTAATGGTGCTTGCCTAAGCAGTTTCTAATTTAGGCAGTGATGGGGCTTACCTAAATAGTTTCTAATTTAGGCGGTGATGAGGCTTGCCCAAATAATTCCTAAACACAAAAAACTTTGCCGGCAAAATTGACACAAAACATATAATTTTGTTCATAATACTTACTATTCTCTTTACTTTACAAAAAAAACGAGTTTTTAATCTTTCCAAGAAAATCTAAATTCCCGATAAACATATATATATATATATATATATATATATATATATATATATATATATATATATATATATATATATATATATATATTATAATCACCCTTTTTTTAAAAACTTTACAAACTCGCGGACAAATTAAAAACCTTAGCTCAGCCGTTGTATTTCGAATCCTCCTGTCAGTTTTGTCTCCGTCTCTTCTCCTTTCTATTACCTATCTCTGCACAATTCAATTCGTGTTACAGTAGTAGAATGGTTCATGCATTGACTAATAGTTCTTATAAAAGTATTAACTATGGATTTTTAAACAAACTAAATTTTCATTACAGCTAACCGGACTAGTTAATCGACCTCGACTTATTGTCAAAATACGAAAAGCAAATCTGAAGTGACAATTCGGGTTTCCTCTCTCTTTTCTAAGGTTAAAAAATGAAAAGCAAATTTAAAGTAACAATTCGGTTTCAAAAGGGCTTGTGTTGCTTTGTACTTCTGTGGTTTGTCGTCCAGATCCTTACGGAAGCCAACTATGTATTTGCGAGGATTCTACAATTCTATCATAAGGCAACTGAGTCAGTTAACAATTTTCGATGTCTTTAATAACGTATCGGTCATTTGGTAATATTTTTTGTATACGGTACAGTCCGCGATACTTAGGAATTAGTTTCTTATTCGTGCCAACGGCGATGTCAACGTTACAAATGAAGACATATTCTCCTACACTATAAGTTTGGGTCGGATTGCTGTGTTTCTGGAAGTACTGCAGGTTGTAGTCCTGTGACTTCTGAATGGTGGAGGCGGTGCGTGCCCTTAGATCATCAAGGTTGCGATCTGAGTTCTCATCTGTCTTCTCGCTTAAGTATTCAGGTAATTCGTCCACAATTTTACCTCTCCGCTCTATCCCGAACAGAAGTTTACTAGGATACTGTTTAGTGGTATTGTTAATGCCATGCTCAATCTGGGACAAAAGGTTAGACCAATGGGCATGATTAATGGGCTCACTAAGTTTGGCAAGCATAGGCTTTAAAACTCTATTTACCCTTTCCACTTGCCCGTTGGCTTGTGGAATGGCGACGCCAACTTTCATGTGATCGATGTCCTGTTAAGCCAAGTATGTGCTAAAATCCAAGGAGGTTACACATTTTACGCAGTTTCTTATGAATTTTGTGACTTTTCCTTTCAGGCTCGGAAACCAATAGTGTTTCTTCAGTTGCTCATAAGTTTTTTCTATTCCTAAGTGACCAATCTTTGCATGCACCAAACGAATCACACCATCCTCCATTTATAATGGTACGTACATTTGCGTTTGTGCGAATTCATTTCTTCTAAAGACAAGACCCGTCCAATAACTAGTAACCTTGGGACATAAGCTTACTTGTTTGCAAAGTTTTTGGATGCGTTCGTTCCGGTTTTGCGTGACTTGGATCAAAAAATCTAAGTCGTCACTGTCAACAGTGGCTAATACTTGATCAGTTACATTAGTTGTGCTTTCAGGTGGTGCATCTGCCGAAATCCTAGCATTCTCATTAGAGTCTTGTATATAATTATTGATTCTAAGAGCAGGATACAGTCGTCAGTGCTAGCATATGGGACTGCGGACATTAAGACAAGACAGTGAGGAGCACTAGTACTGGCTTTGGTTGATTCGGGGTAATGGTCTAAGGATAAGTCAAGTGGAGCGTGATTAAGAGCGTAAGGTCACACCGAGGATCCGTCATCTGTTTTGCATCACAAATAGTAGCTCTAGAATCAGTATCAGTTGTTGATTCGCCATTGGAAGAAGGGCAAGAAGTGTAGCACCAGCTCAATGCGTGTACATGACCCATGGATACTCCTCTTTGGTGCTGTATTGGCGATTCTTGGATTAACATATCTTTTGTTAAGAGTGAGCGTCAGGAATTACAATCTGTTATTATCTTAAAAACTATGCCTTCTAAATAAACTCGGAAGTGCCTCAGTGCATAGATAATGGCCAACGTCTCCAATTCAAAACTGTGATAAAGAGATTCAGTGGGTATGGTAGCTTTCGAAATAAATCATAAAGGGTGAAACTTATCATCGACTTGCCTTTGTAACAATATTGCTCCATAGTCAGACGAACTAGCATCGCAATGAAGTTTAGTTTCTCTTTTCGGATCATAAATTCCTAGCAATGGGGCAGCGGCTAACTTAGTGCGCAGTTCAATGAAGGCCGCGTTATATTCGTCAGTGGATTCGAAGGCTACACCCTCGCGGGTGAGGTATTGCAGCGGTTTGACTATTTTTGAGAATGATGGGATGAACTTGCAAAAATAGGAGAACAATCATAAGCAGGTTTGATGACTTTTATATAGGTCTAACTTGGATGCACTCCAGAGGCACTGACAGAGTACCCTAAATACTTGATCTCTTCAAATGCAAATCTATATTTGCCCAATTTTAACTCAAGGTTCTTTTCGGTAATACGTTTCAAGACTCGACCTAACAGTTCAATATGGTCTTCAAAGGATACGGTTGCGATCGGTGTATCGTCCATGTAGACGACAATGGATCCTGACTCGAGCATATCTCTAAATATTTCGCATATAAAGCGTTGGAATACAGCAGGAGCACTTTCAGTCCGAAGAGCATCCACAAGTATTCAAAGTGACCGTTAGGAGTTACGCATGCTTTGTATTTTACAGATTCAGGTGCCATTCTAGCTTGATGGAATCCATTATGCAGATCTAAAATTGAAAATAACTTTTTCCCTGCCAAATAATCGGTGCAGTCATCTATAAATAACAGCAGAAAATTGTTTGGGGCTCTATAGTTCACACGCATTCTCAATGCACTGCTTGTCTTCCTAACCAAGCCTATGGCAGAGGAGTATGGGGAATTACTGGGTCTAATTATCTCCTTCTTTTGTAGCTCTTCTGTGATTTTCTGAACTTCTGTTCGCTCGTGGTAAGACAATCTTCATAGCGTGCAGTGAAACGGAGTGGTATTATTTAGATTAACTTCCATCTGATACTGATAGGGCGTTACAATGAGATTCATCGGGTTCAAATAGTTAAATTAAGAAATGTTTAGGCATGGTCCACTTCTGCCTAAATTAGGAACTGTTTAGTCAAGCCCTTCACATCGCGAATGGGAACTTTATTCGTAAAGTGAAGAAAATGGTTCCCTATTTTTAGCAAACCGTCAAACGATCATAAAACTTTTCACTACTTTGTAGGCTTGTCTTGTAATGTTGCTCCCTAACATTTTCTTTTCTCACATCTAATTATCTTATTAGATAATCTTCTGAGATATAACAAAATAATCTCTCTTTGTCCTGGTTTTCCTAGAACCTGGTGTTGAGGGTCTCCGTTGGCAAACTGCACCGTTTGAAGCCTGTCATTGACGATTTTTTTTAGAGAACTGACCCTCGCCGAATACGTTTTATAAGAAAGAAATCGATAGTTGATTTGAGCCATTACTTGGTCCGAGTTGCAATTCGCTCCTCGCTATGTACGGATATCAAGTATGCTTGAGGCCCATCTTTATTGTATCGGAACATTATTGATCCGGTTTTGGATGCTGCAATTTGATGATATGCAGGTTAGTTTATGCATGCGTCTATATAGGAACTATATCAAATGTGATAATTGAGTATCAAACAACAAAGCTACAGCCGATTAAAAATGTTACAACTTCAACAACAACATATACTGAGGAGATACACATTTCTAACATACTTAGATGTAACATATATGCTAAGAAAAAACTATGCCACATATATCAAACATCGAATTTGAATGAAACGCACTTTATCAATCTTAAATGTACTTTATTTTATTCGCCTTCCAAGTGCTAGCTACACTTAACGCTCCCAATTTACAGACTGCACTTACTCGACTCACAAAACGTTGTATAGAAAAACCGGTGTTGCCACTACCGCTCGTTTCATTTGATGTTTATCCTAAACATTCTGCCCGGCTGGACCAGAGGGCTCAGGATCGACGACAATTAGCTTGTATACCTTTTGAACCGGTCGGTTGCGTGTGCTATGAGTATGTCTGATAGTAACAACCCTGATGAGGCCGTCGTCGCCGGGGTGAACAGCAATGATTCTGCCCATACACCATTGTGTGGGTGGTAAATTTTCATTCCGTATTACCACGATGTCATTTAACTCAAAATTACTTGATGCTTCATCCCGTTTGCTCCTAGTTCGCAATGAAACCAATTATTCATCATGCTAACGTTGCCAAAAATATTGATGCACCTGACAAATTTGTTGCCATTGCTTAAGTCGATAGGTTACTTTCTCCAAGGGATGTGAGGGCCTTCAGCACGGCAATTAACGATCGAACGATGAGGAGATCGGCCGGACTGAGTGCCCAATGATCACCATGTCCATCGTTCCAAGCCAATAATGGACGCGAATTAAGGCACGCCTCAATTCAAACAAGTAAAGCGCTAACCTAGTCGAAGAACATAGATTGGTTGCCAACAATGTGGAATAAATGCTTCTTCGCTGACTTGACCACAGCTTTCCAGAGATTGCCTTCGTGTAATGCTCCAGGATGGAAAAAATTCTATGTAGCGCTGTCATTCGCCAGTTGCTTCTGCGTATGAGTAGAATGCCATTCCACCAAATCCTGTTGCATAATTTTGTTAGCGCCAACGAATGCAGTCCCATTGTCACTGTATAGATGATGACAAGGGCCACACCGACTAATGAAGTAGTTAAAAACGTTCAAGAAGGCGTGCGAACATAATTCATCTGCCAATTCAATATGCACAGCCTTCGTAGTCATACAAACAAAGATAGCCACGTATGTCTTGATCACCGTCCGTGATCTTTTTGTGCATTGACGCGTGATTTTTGTAGCCATTTGCTGAGAAGACATAGCCATTTGCTGAGAAGACAATCTCGTCAACAGGTAATACAGCGGCAAATGCGCTGTTTTACGGCAAACTGGCCATGTACGCCTATAACATAAGTTGGATTCCACCGTGCAATGTAGTATGATGAGCTTGCTGGACCAGAAGCCGAGTAAGGGTACCCGATTTCACCAAAATGATTGGTTGACATTGATGGACGCTAGGTTTAGTATTTTTTGGGTCAACTTCCAGCCCAGAGGATGCCATGACCATCCAAGTATGGTGCAAGAGTGATGAGAGTGCTCGAAGATGCAATGTAAGGATGATGTTGGAGATGTTTAATTTCACTGCCAAAATATCTGCCTTGTTCACTGCGAATATACCATCGTAACGCCCCGTCGACCTCTTTGGGCATGATGGATGTACGATGCCAATAATGTCATTGAGTAGGTTGCCATCCTAATTAATAAACAGTAACTCAAAGCAACCTATCAATATTGCTGAACCTTTCGAGTAGGCTAATAAATGAGCTATAGGGTCTGAGGGTTTCAATTTTCATTGAACTAGTTGCCAGGGCCAAAGTTGTTTTGACTGGTTTTTCTTCTGCTCCCATCGCCAAAACCTCCTCCTTGGAAATGACCGGAAGTTCGGTTGCGGGTATGTCCTTTGTCAATAATGAAGCGGGACGATGCCACCATAAGTGATGTTCACTAAAATTCCTGGCTCTAACTCCATGACTGGCGCAATCTGCCGGATTATTCTGAGTGTTAATGTGGTGCCAGCTTTGTATGTCGCTGTGTTATTGAATGTAGCCAACATGATTTGCCCCGTAAGCAATTCCCGCTGGTTTCCAAACCCAACTTAGGACAATGCTGGAGTCCACCCACATGGTGTATTGTGCATCTTCTAAAGAAACGGCATTCCGCACGACTTTCATGGCTGTTGCTAGTAACTGTGCTGCACAGACCTTAAGCTTAGGAACCGTTGTTGTCTTTACTGGCACCACCTTAATTTTCGCTGTAATTAGTGGTGATGTTCGCTTGCCATTACGATTAATACTACCGAGACAAATGACTGCAGCATTTGCCTTTGCACTAGCATCACAAAAGCCAATCGTTGTTAAACCTCTGACCGTAAGCTATGCAAGCATGGTATGCAAATCACCTCAAGCAGTTTGAGATGATTCTGGAAAATAAGCCACTCTAACAATAGTGGTGCTGATAATGGAGTGTCCCATGCTAATCCTTCTCGCCACAATTTTTGTATGAAGATTTTCGCTACTTAAATCACTGGAACAAGCAAATTTGTAGGATCGTATAATTTCGCGGTGTGACTCGGCACCTGTTTTTTTGTATTCGCCGGTGAGTCATCCAATTTTAAGTACAAATCATCCGTACCTGGATTCCAATGTCATCCCAAAACTGTCGTTTCTGCTAACTTTAGCAACATGTCATTTATAGAGATCTGGTTAGTTGTGAGCCCTGCCAAGTTTGCAGAATCATTTGATTGCCATTTCTACAAAATGAAATGTCCTTGCCATAGAATCTGATCTACATCGCCTGCCAATTGAATTGCCTTCTCAGTAGATTAGCACTTGCCAAGTAGTCATCAACGTAGAAATTGTGCAAAATTTTCCGAGCAGCCTCTAACCGGGACCCATCTGCTATTTGCCCATGGTTGTCAGGTGCACATTGTTGTAATGCACGAATTCTAATATAAAGGCCACATGGCATATCATACGTAACAGTAGTTGCTGCCACAGAATGCTTTGCCAAGGCTGATGCCGCTCATTGACACACACATCCCGAAATATCTTCTCTATACCCGCTGATAAATAGTCTTCTCTATATCCGCTGATGAATAGTCAAAACCGAAGGATAATGTTCACTAATGATAGTTGTAGCATTAGTCCAACCAATTGAGTGTCATTCAATGAAATGCCATTCGAAAATTTTGCCAAGGCGTTGATTACCACAGTTCGTAATGACTGCATGATGAGGAATGTAGTATGCCTGTGATTCATCACCCAGCGTTTCCTCCATTGCACGCATGTGGCCAAGAGCAATGTACTCCGCCATAAATGCCACATATTTAGCCTTCAATTCTGAAACTGATGCCAATCTCTGCTCGAACTGATGGAATTACCAATGAATGGGATTCGCCCAATGCTGTAGCAGCTGGTCTAAGTGGGATCTGACAACAAAGCGACCATCACTGTCCCGTCGGTACGTTGCCAAAAACAGCTTCTCACAAATGTCCGCCTCCATCGTCATATCTGACACAGCTGTGGCCTCTTCGATCTCCCAAAAATTACGCAGAAGATCGTCGAGACGTTGATCACTACCGCCAGCCTGTATATGTAATGAACGGAAAGGTGCAAATTGTCCGAGTTAGTTGAAGCTGGACCGAACACTACCGAGCCAAGTAGCGTTGCCTGCGCAAAAGGTTCATCGAACGAACCGCGTACTATGCCATCTTGAATGAATGAGCCCCAAACATCAGCACCAATCGATGAGTCTATTCTGCCAGAAATTCCAAATGCTAGACCAGCCAATGGTAGTAAGCGCAAATGATTCCAACATGAATCCGCAATCTAAGCCACTAGTAAAGGTGATGTTATTGAGTTCAGAATGTATAATTCGACCTCCAATACGACCGCCTGTTGAGTGGGCGATCATAGTTGCAACATGAATCTGCCATGGATGGATGATGAGCCAACGCCATCCACTTGAATCTCGTCCCTTCTCTTACGGTCTACCAAGTTATTAAAGAATCGCGAAGCTATGAAGCTGACTTGAGATCCAGGATCACATGATAATCGACATCCGTGCCAATTGCCAAAGCCTTCAGTAAAGTATCCAAGTGTTGTTGCTGAAAGAACAATCTGGTTGCTGACGAGCATAAATGTTTTCACTGCGTCGGCCAGTCACGCAAAACGATTCTGTGGTGGGTTGCCAGAAACCGTCAGTGGGACCACATTATACAATGCCACTGGTTTTATTGGAACTGAGCCAGAGCCTGATGCCACTGACGAAGTTGAAGTCAACACAACAAAGTGTGATGTTTGCCATTGCGATCGCGATGGTTCCCTGATTGGCACATTTTTGTCGAATGACCTTGTCTCAAGCAATTAAAGCATAAATTTGAACCTTTGATACGCTGAAAACGTTCTGCCACTGGAAGCACTAGCAATTGAGAACACTTTCCAAATGAATGATTTGCATTATTGCAGTAGTCACATTTCCCATGTAATTTTGAAGCCAAATTGGTTTTAATCAACCTTTGAAAATGATTCGATGAAAACGAAGGTCGTCGAGTGCCTGCCTGTGGAATGCTGCTGGTGGCTGGCAGAAACAACACATCCACTGCCAAACTGTGTGCACGCTTCTCGATGAAGATCAACAATTCCTCCAAACTGGGTATATCATTCGAGGTTAGACTTATACCCCATGCCTGTTGAGTTGCCGGTGGGAGTTTCGATGTGCCGATCAGCACCGTTAACGCATCCGATTGATACACCGGAAGCTTCATAACCATTAATGCTCGCAAAGATTCTCAAGCCACGCCAACGATAGTCAGCACTTCGCCATAATCGCCTGTAAACATGCCGTCTACCAGTGATATTGCATCACCCTTGACCGCCGCACGTAACTTCGCCAATTTATACGCCTCTGGATAATTTGGTTCGTGGACCAGAGTCTCGAATGAGACTTTGAAAGTCAGCCAATTATGTAATGCCCCATCGGAAATGGTCACAGCCAGTCGCCTCAATCGCAAATCTACTACGTTTGACCGTACGGAGCTAGCTGCGCCCTCTAAAATCAGTGTCGCCATCATCCGACGCACTTGTACAACCGCCAAATTACACCTCACTTCGACGACTGCAAAGTGCTCATTATGGGCATCTATCTCCGCTTGGTCAGCACTCGCCACATGCCAACCAATTCTCGCTCAGGCTGATTATAGGTGTCAGCTCGTACCGCCAATGCTATCCGGTGAATAGCAGCCGTTGCCGCTGGACGCTTATTCAAGTCCACCACCTCTCTCTCTCTCCCTGAGTTATTTACCTCAAAAAAACAGAAAATGCTGCCTGCAACTTGATGCTAGCCAAAAAACGCCACTCAAGCCACACTCACACGATTCAAAGCATGTATAAGTATGTGAATACGAGTCACAAAAAACAATCGGAGTGCAAAAAATGTCACTAGGATATACAACGCCACCTTTTCGGCAAAAACCCACACACGCGCGCAAACAATATGTGTAAGTATGTCAATACGAGCCACAAAGAACAATCCAAATGCAAAAAATGTCGAGAGAATATGCGACGCCACAATCCAATAACTTGTCAAAGAATGCACAAACAGCAACATGAGGATGTTTCCATCGAGAGTTTGACAATGCTTCGCAGCAATAAAGCTGAGTTTTTGCATCGTATCATAAGCATGGACGAAACATGGGTCCATCATTTTACACCTGAGACCAAGGAGCAGTCAAAGCAGTGGACTGAAATGGGAGGACCAGCTCCAAAGAAAGCAAAGACAGCTCAGTCAGCTGGCAAGGTCATGGCATCCGTTTTCTGGGATGCGCGTGGAATAATATTTATTGATTATCTCGAAAAAGGAAAAACAATCAACGGCGCATACTATGCAGCCTTATTGCAACGTTTGGTGATGAAATCAAGAAAATCGGCCCTATCTGATGAAAAAGAAAGTGTTGTTTCATCACGACAACGCACCAGTCCACACGTGCGCCGTTGCAACGGCTAAAATCAATGATTTGACGTTCGAATTGCTTCCTTAGGCACCCTATTCGCAAGATCTGGCTCCCTCGGACCACTTTCTTGTTCCGAATTTGAAAAAATAGCTCGGCGGCAAAAGATTTGCCAATAATGGAGAGGTAGAGTCTGCGGTTAGTAGCTATTTTGAGGAGCTACTATAAAGCGGGTATCGAAGCTATTGAACATCGTTGGGAAAAGTGTATCGAGTTGAAAGGAGAATTTGTTGAAAAATAAAAAAGCATGTTTGCAATTTTTTTACTGTTTTTTTCTGTGGAGTTGGGTACTTTTCGGACCGCCTTCGTACCTTGGATCAATTCAAATGCACTTCAAGAAAAAGTGTTCATGGAAACGTATCAAGGCTACATTATTTAACGTGTATTAACATATATGGTGCTCAATCTGTGTTCAAAGCTTGCTTGACTTTGATGACCATGCGATAAGCGGATTGTTCGTCTTCCAAATATAAGGGTTTTGCATCAGGGACATAACAGTTTCGTGTTTCTATATGAACGCACCCTTAAACTTATTCAATGATCTATCAATATCAAAACGTTACTTAAAGTCAGCATTTTCAATCATGGTAAACTTCACGAACCAGCAACTTTTGAAAAATATTAAAAATTACTATCGAAATTCTGAGTCGGTATCATCAAAAACTCATCTCCAGCAATAAAGCTCATTTTTGGCTCAATGGCTTTGTAAATAAGCAAAATATGCATTATAGGTCACCAAAAAACCCACATATGCTTCTTGAGATACCTTTGCATGCGCAAAAATTATTCTTTGGCAGGGTTTTCATGCCGGAGGTGTGATTGAGCCATATTTTTTTGTGGATGATATCGACCGTCATGTAAACGGCAAGGGAAAGCGCTATCGTGTTATGTTGGAAGACTATTTGCGGCCAGAATTAGATGAACTTGACATCAACGATATGTGGTTTCAACGGGACAGTGCCACTAGCCACACAGCACGCCTCACAATCGATTTATTGAGATTTATTTATTTATTGTTCTGTCCTTAACTCTATACTTTTGCTTCTGAATCAAAACAATTTTACACTTTTATAATAGGAGTCAAGTTGTTATTGTGGCATGATAAATATTGGATTATTAATAAGGGCGCATGGAATGTATTTTTGAACGAAACACAAAATAATTGAGACCTCGAGCTGAAAATTAATACATATGCTACGCGAGTTTTTGGGCTGTTGTTTCTTTTAGAGTGAAAATTGATTCTCGTTTTCATCACGAAATTTTAAAGCTTACATAAAGAAGTCAATGTCCTTTAAACACATACATAAGTATTTAAAAAAAAACTCACCAACCTAGCAATGCAATCGATCCATCAGGAAACTTGAATGAGATTCGGATTCAATTGGAAACGGCAACTCAATATTCTTCGCTTCTATTGACAACAAGGATATATGAAAATCTCTTCTCAATCTGAGAATCGATTCCCTTCATTCGATTTGCCTTCTAGATATGTGATATCTTCAAATCTAACTATCTATCTTACTCTCTACCTTCGTTCGTTTACATACAAAGAAAGCATTTCGCATATGTGCCATTCTCAAATGTCGGATTATCCTGATTTTCTTCACTAAAGGTATGTTCAATTTATCGGTTTTAGAGGGTACAAGTAATACGTGTTCATCTTGTGCAATACTTATACACTTCTTCTCATTCACACATATGCACACTCGAACACTTCATATAGGAAGTATTTTTGGATTTTTTATTCAAATTATGTCCTTGCTTGAAGCTTACGAATCATTCCTAAGAGTAGATTTTATTTTTCAGAGTTGATAACTTTTAATTAAAAGACACAAAAAAATTGTTTTAAAACTAAGAAAGCTGTGCATATATTTAAAATCTAAGCTGGAAATCATTCTATTTAACATGATTTTTACATTATCATTCATGAATGAGTCTTAAAAAAGATTTTAGCTTGATCATATGTTTTCCACGAAAATATAATGTCCTTCAAACTTACTTAGTTCAATTTCTCGTTCCTGCTGGAAATCCTCTTCACCATCTAAGTCCCCATCGGATTCTGTCCCTGAGTCGTGCCCGTCAATCTGGAAAAAAGGACATATGCCGTATCAAAATAGATTCGCTGATGGAAAATTAATTAAATATATTTAAGGCGAATATTTAACAGTTTAATGCCATGTAAGTTAATTATGCCGGGCTTAAATAAAAACAAATCTAGCAATCCTTGGATATGAAATAACGACTAAACTTTGAATGAAAATGTAGAGCATTGAAATTAATACAATTTTAATAGAAAAATTCCATTCAACAAAACGAATAGTGTGAACTCGACACTCATTTCACCTCTCCTTGGGCTACTTAAATCACCCTCTTGATAATATCACTGAGCCACTACGCTCTCCATCTCTATTCGTTCGTTCTTCATAAATAACAATTATCGCAGCAGGACAAAATCATAAAATCAAAATTAATGTTATCCTATGGACTTTCAACATTCTCATAATGTGCCCACATATGTTCGTCCAACCTGACTTTGAATTAGTGCGAGATTTTTTCCTTTCTAGCCAACGGTATACTATACTCGTATGAGAATACTTCCACTCCCACCACGACTTGCAACTATACGAATATAATCTACTACAGAATATTTTTATAGCATTTCAGTCGTGACTACCGGAGAGAAAGAATAAACTACAGCCAAGACTTAATACGAGTACATAGCCGCATCTATATAAAGGTTATAGATGGTGAGGTGGACTCTAAGATCGACTTCTTATAGATTACACGCAACTCTGGATACAATTTATTAGGAAATTATCCTAGTGGGATGGATAAGGTATCAGCAGTTTTCGCTCTTTTTATTTCTGTTTTTTCTCCGTTTCTGCTTTCGCTAGACTATATGTTAGTATGATATAGTTGTAGACCGTATCAGAATGGTATACACGTGCCAACTGCGACTAATGAGTTGTAGAATAAATACGAGAATATCTCCTGGAATATGGAATTTGTTTTGGGAGCAATAATTTACTAAAAATGTGGTCATTAGGAACTTAATATATCAGCAATTTGTGACACATGTCGTTGAGTAAGTTGAGTTTATAGGTTCAATTTTAAGTATGAAATAGAAAATATATTTTTGAAATATATTTACAATTGATCTTGCCTTAATAATATCTAACGATCTTCAAAAGTTCGTGTTAGCTTGAAGATAAAGTAGCATATGAGACCTCGACTAGGAAAACTTGATTATTGTGGCATAAAAATATAGTTCAATAGAGAATGTAGTACCATTGGATCCTGCTTTACGTTCGTGACCGATAAAGCGTTCACAAAGCGACTTTGTTTATTGTTCAGGAAGTAAGATAGGAGATGTACTGTAGTAAAAGAAAGTGAAAGTAGCAGGAGAGTGCTCCTTCCAGAAGGGAATTGTAAAATTACTAGAAAATCAAACTTATGAGTATTAAAACTTGACTCATACAAAGAATGAGCAGGAACGAGCAACTGCATTAATTCTTGCTCTAAGAGGCCTAGCTGCTGAGCTTTTGCAGACTATCCCCCTTGAGTTGCACTCAAACTCAGCTGCTATAATGAATGCGGTTGAAATGCGTTATGGAGACGATGATCTGGAGCAGATATTTCGGCCACAGCTACGGCATCGGATGTAGAAGTCTGGCGAAACCCTACAGCAGCTAGCACAAGACATTGAGCGACTGGCACTTTTGGTTTACCTAGCTTACGACCCGGAACCTCGAGATGACGCCACAACAGAAGCATTTATCAGCGCATTAAAAGACCAGGAATTGCAACAAGCTGTGCGTTTAGCCCAAAAGTAAACGGTTAAGGACGCATTGGCTTATAGTCTGAACTTTGAGGCAGCGAAAAATGGGACTCGTACCACTGCCCGGGTTTGCGAGGTAGTAACAGACGACTGCGGGTGTGAGTGCGTGGAAATTGAATGAAAGTCGCAGGTAAATGGTGCGCCTAGACGCTGGGATTGTGATGCGAAGGGGCACCTGCAAAGAGACTGCAAGAAGCGAAGAAAATCGAGCCATTGTCCAGGGTGGAGGAGATCCAGACTGAGTCAGGAGCCCAGAATTGAAGCCTTTCAAAGGGGGGTCAACTTCGTAAGGTAGAGGTTGGCTAGGAGGAATTTGACGGAGAACAGTGCACCATAACAATCGACACTGGTGCAACCCGATCGATTGTCCAACCACACCTAGTGAGGCACCAACTACTTCCCAAGGGCAGGATTTTATCACTACGGACAAGTACGGGAGTAACTGCACCTGTCGGTTGAGAGGTCAACCTCCAGATACTGTTGGGAAATCTTGCGTTCCGACATAATTTCTGGTCGCGAACATTATGGACGACTGCATTCTCAGAATGGATTTTCTGCGACCACATGGATCACGTTGAATTTGGCCAAACGGGTATTGAAATGGCGGAATGTCGAAGTATTGATGGAGGGTCCTAACTCCCAAATTCCCAAGATGAATGTGGTAGTATGTGCCAACATTGATGTACCAAAATCTTCCGAGAGCATTGTATGGGCCAAGCTTGATGGTGATTCTGGAGAACACCGATCTTATCTGACAGAGCCAATGAAGACGTCGGTATTGCGCAGTTTGATTGTAGGACGAAGCCTTGTTAGATCTATAAGGAACGGATACGTGCCGGTTAGAGTCCTTAATACCGCAGACTCAACTACGAGCATCAAAGCGGGAGAAGTCATCGGCAGCTGGCAGCTCGTTTCCACCATCACCTCTTTGGAAGCTACTCGAGCCCATCATTGGAAAAGTAGGCAAGACATAGGACAAAGCTCGGGAATCCACGTTTACGATATTGAAGCGGATCATATTTCCAGTGCAGCTATTCACGTGAGCCTCTGATCTGGTTACCAAGAACGGTGATATCTGCTCAACAAGCCCGGATGACCAAGGCCGAACAGGTAAAGTAGCTCACGTCATAGATATACAGGTAGCCAAGCCAATTCGACAAGCACCGAGATGTCTTTCTATAGCCAAACAAAGAGAAGTGAGCGCACTGACCTCAGACATGGAAAAACAAGGGGTTATCGAACCATATGTCACTCCATGGGCCACGCTAGTAGTTCTAGTAAAGAAAAAGGATGATGACACTATAGGCACTTTAACGACGTCGCAAAGAAAGATAGTTACCCACTTCTAAGCATCGACGGCATCATGAACACTTTAGCCGACGCAAAATGGTTTTCTACACTCGATCTCAAGAGTGGCTACTGGCAGGTAGAAATCGACAAGAAGGGCCGAGAGAAGACCGCATTTTCAGTTCGGACCGGATTGTGGCGATTCGTGGTGATGCTATTCGGGCTTTGCAATGCTCCTGCCACTTTCGAACGCCCGATGGAATACGTGCTACGAGGCTTGACCTGGAAGACCTGCTTGGTGAACCTAGATGGCATCTTTGTTATTGGGAGAACGTTCGAAGAGTATGTGGAAAACTAAGAATAAGTTTTCTCCCGATTGCAACTGGCGAATTCGAAACTTATTCCCGATAAGTGTACCCTTTTCGCAGCTGAAGTAAAATACCTGGGACACGTCGTATCAGCATAAGGGGTCAAAACAGACCCTGAGAAAATTGAAGCCGTGAAAAGCTGGCCAACACCAAACAACAAGCACCAACTACGAAGTTTTCTAGGTCTGGAGACCAACTATCGAAGATTCGTCAAAGACTTTGCCAAAATAGCAAAGTGTCTCCATCAGCTAACCGAGAAAAATCGTCCATATGTCTGGAATGAACAACGCCAGGCGGTCTTTGAGACATTGAAGGAGAAGCTGTGTGAATCCCCCGTGCTGGCATGACCAAAACCCGAAAAAAGGCTTGAAGTTGACACCGATGCGAGCAACGGCGGGATTGGAGCTGTACTCCCAGCAAATCGATGGCGAAGAAAAAGTCCTCTCGTATTAGAGTCAAGTTCTTTCAAAAAGTGAGAGGAGCTACTGCGTGACCAGGAATGAGCTTTTGGCTATAATAAAGGCCACCAAGCAGTTCCATATCTACCTATACGGCCAGAAATTTGTTCTTCGAACAGACCATGCATCGCTGAGATGGCTGCTTAACTTCTAGTTGCGAGCTGGATCGAAAGATTGCAATCATACGACTACAAAATTGTTCATCGGAAGGGCGGAGTTCATGGAAATGCTGACGCCCTATCTCGTCGTCCATGTCCACCTAACTGCAAGCATTGCCAATGGATTGAGGAAAAGGAGCCGACGGCTGAATTCGATGAAGGTTGGTCATCGGAGGAGATTGAAAATGTTTAGCTAGCCAATGAAGACATCAGACCATTATTTGTATGGGAGGAGACAACCGGGCAACCTGATTGGGAGGACGTTTCAATGCATGGCGCTACCCTGAAAAGTTATTGGGCACAATGGAACTTCCTGCAGGTGGAGGGTGGCGTATTCAAGCGGAAATTTGAAACGGCGGATGGCAACTCCTATAGGATGCAAACTTTACTTCCAAAAAGCCGAAGCCACGATGTGGTTAAGGAAATGCACGAAGGATTCTCGGGAGGTCACCTTGGCGTCAACAAGCTCTTAGCGAAATCGCGGGAAGGTTCTACTGGCTCCACGCGCAAGAAGAGGAAGTGGACTGGTGTCGTAGGTTCATGATTCGCGTTTCCGTTAAAGGTCCAAACCAGCGGCTGAGAGGCCAAATGCAAACCTTCAACGTCCGGGTACCATTTGAAAGGATTGCTGTTGACATCGCAGGACCCTTTCCTGAATCCGAAGAGGTCAAGCGTGTTTTCGGATATCGATTCTTTGTTGTGGTCTACTGAAGCATTCTCTTCTGAGGAATCTAAGCTTCCTCTCCCTCGAGATTAGCCTCCATCGGTGGTGGGATCTGAGACTTCAGCCTCTACAACAGAGAGCCTGAGTAAGCCATTATCTTCATCAACATCATCAATCAACGAAAATATTTCGTCAAGAGGTGCGAATCTGCCCATCACGTAAGGTTACCTACCGCAGAGTATGCCCTCATCGTCATCAAGTAACGCAACGCTAATAGTTAGCGGTGTTGTAGACACTTTGCCTACTTCTCAGCCTTCTTCGTCTATCACTACAAGAAGTATGGCGCAGAGATCTTCATCTCATTGAGGAGCGATTCCAAAAAAATTTCGAAATGCTGCATGTTTCTGAGAAATTGCCATCCCTCCAAGTTGTAGCGCCACCAAAATAAATCTTCATATCAGGGCTTGCGTATAACAAGAAATTTGGCTCATCTCTGAAAATAATTAGCTGCTAGAGGCTGACGAAGGACAACTTGATCAACAGAGTAATAGCTTCTTTCAAACTGACTGTTCCGGCATCGTGTGACTACATCTTAAACCCTGACTGCTGGCTACCTGGATTGCTTGTTAAATCTTTCATAACTTCAAGCTCTCCACCGAGCTCTCTACCAAAGTTCTAACATCCGTTCTTCCTAAAAACCTTCAGAATAGCATTCTTAATAGTCAATTTTCTAATAGTAAATTTTCTATTTATTATCAAAATGTTCGGGGTCTAAGATCCAAGCTGAAAGACCTAGCTTTATCCTATTCTCTATCTAACGATGATATAATCTGTATTTCTGAATCCTGGTTGACTGGTAATATATTTGACCCTGAAATTTTTCTTAATCACACAATTGTTATGCGTGATTGTGTTAGGTCAATCTTCAACAATTTAGACGGAGAAGGTGTCCTAGTCACCTACAAGAATACCTTTACTGGCTTCCCTCTAACAAATTTACTTTTCACTGCTCCTGTAGAATGTGTGGTGGCAAAAATAGTTATTTCGTCTTCCCTTTCTCTTCTTGTCTTTTGTACTTATATACCTTGTAAGTCTCCTTTTATGGTCTACAATACCTAAAAGAAATATCTAGTATTTTCTTATCACGCTTTTCATATTGTCACCTTATTTTATGTGGAGATTTTAACCTTCCTAAACTCTCATGAAATGAAAATCAGGTTGATTCTGGCTCATCTCAAATTTGGTCTTAAATTTCTTCGTTTATGTCCATGGGTTCCCTGGCTCAGTTTAATAATTTTCTCAACGTTAATAATCATATTCTTTGGTAGTATGGAGCAATCGTTGTTATGCTCACCTCCAGTTCTTTTTCTTTATCTCTCTCCTGATCCCCATCATCCCCCTTTACGCTTTGAAATTTCCTATACTGCTTCTGTCCGTTATCGTTAGAAAGAGCGTCAGGGCTATAACTTTTATAAAATCAATTATGAGCAACTTTCCGAAACAATTCGCTCTGTTGGT
Organism: Odontomyia ornata; assembly: GCA_963969285.1. Classification (NCBI taxonomy): domain Eukaryota; kingdom Metazoa; phylum Arthropoda; class Insecta; order Diptera; family Stratiomyidae; genus Odontomyia; species Odontomyia ornata. Next base: position 13,159,835 of record OZ017740.1, read on the forward strand.
TGGTCCTCCTTCTTTCGCCGTCTTGACTCGGATACTTGTCATAACAATTTCTATGGTTTCTTAGAAGCTGCTATTTCTAACTCAGCTCCACTTGTCAATATAAGGAACTCTTCTGACTGTCCCTGGTTAACTCTCGATGTGAGACGAGCCTTGAAAGCTAAAATCCGGCTTGTCAACGTTTTTCACGTGACAGATCCCCTGACTCACGTACAGCTTTTTGTCATCTGAGGTCGGTAGCTGAGAAAAAGATGCAGATCGCTAAAACTTCTTGTTTTCATAGTATTGAAGGCTCTTCAAACTCAAATCGCATATCTCCTTGTTACCCTGTGTTTGTAAACTACTGGAGAAAATCGTGTACTTGAACCTTTTTTCAGGTACTCATGAGTTGTTCGTTCCTGAACAACATGGTTTTATCAAAGGGCGCTCAACTTTAACGAATTTGTTAGAATTCATAACCGTTACTTTTAAAGCCATGGAGGACCGTTTACAAGTCGAAACCTTGTATTTGGATTTCTCTAAGGCCTTCAACTCAGTAAATCTTAAAACTTAAATTTCTTAACGTTCCTGATTATTTGCTCCGCTGATTATCCTCTTACTCATCCAATCGTGTCAGTCAGGTACCTTTTCAAGGCTGTCTTTCTACTCCCTTCCATCCGTCTTCTAGTGTTCCTCAAGGATCCATTATGTGCCCACTATTGATCACTCTGTTTATAAATGACTTACCATCCATTGTCATCAACTCCTCCAGCCTTCTTTATGCAGATGACGTCAAAGGTTTCAAAGTAGTGTCCTCAATTGATGACTGTGCTTTGCTTCAAGATGATTTGAATGCCATTTTGTCTAGGAGTTCTTATAACCAACTTGCACTAAATGTTTCTTAGTGCATCCATCTTTCATTTCCCAATAACCCTTGCCCTATTAGCTTTCAATTTACGTTAAATAATTCGTACTTATGTACTTTGACACATTTCAGGGACTTGGGTGTCACTTCCGACTCTAAATTAAAGTTCGATGTTTATATTTCTGAAATTACTTCTAAAGCCTCTCGCATTTCTGGCTTGATCTTAAGTAATTCCTATATTTTTACCGATCCTTTGTCGTGTGTTAAATTATATTCTACTTTGGTTCGTCCCATCCTTGAGTACTGTTTGCCAGTTTGGTTGCCTAATTTGAAGTGTGTGAAGTTCACGCTAGAAGCCGAACAAAAAAAATTTGCCCGGATCGTCGTCTTGAAATTCCAGATTCTCTCCATTTTTTATGAATCACGCTTAGCTATCCTTAAGATTCCTGCGCTGGAAATGCATCGACTCTACCTTGATGAATGTTGCGTTTACAGGCTTTGCCGTGGTTTGCTCGATACTCGCCTTGTCAACTAGGTTCCTGTAAGGCGCGTTATGCGTTCTACAAGATCGTCGAATATCTTTGATGTTCCATTTGCACGTAGTTTGGTGTATGTTCACTCACCCATGCTCAGATTACCTCTTAACCATGATGACCTTCAGCTTGGGCCCTTCCCCCTTTCGTATTTAGTTTATAAAAGATTTGTCAACTGTCTTCTTCTCAGTATTTATTTTCTCCTAGTTTTTGCATTTTATATTACCGTTATCTTGCTTTTTGCATGCTGTGCTATTATTTAATTCATTTTTCTGTACTATTATGTTATCTATTTTGTTATTGGATTTTTTTTTCTGGGAAATAGAAATAAATACAATCAATAAATAAATCCGAATGGGGAAATCGATACAGGCTGGTTGTGGCCAATTATTTCAGCAAGTGGCCCGAGTTCTACCACATTCCCAACCAGGAAGCAACTACTGTAGCCAAACAACTAGTGTTCAATTGGGTCAGTAGGTACGGCGTACCTTGCGAACTACATTCGGATCAAGGCCAAAACTTTGAGTCACTAGTTTTTGGCAAAATGTGCAAACTGCTGGGAATACGTAAAACGAAGAAAACACCGCTGCATCCCCAATCCGATGAAATGGTGGAACGTTTCAAAGGCACGCTCAATAAATACCAGGCCAAAATGGTTGACGAGAGCCAAAAGGACTGGGATCGGCACATCCCATTATTCTTGATGGCGTGTAGAGCTGCTGAACATGCACCGCGAAGCCCCAGCCAAAGTCATTTTTGGAAAGACGTTTCGTATACCGGCTGATATAAAGTTCGGAACACCCCCTCAGAAACCCCAAACGATCTCGGAGTGATCTAAGGCAACGATTGGAGAGTGCGAAAATACCTCGAATCAGCTGCTGACCGCATGAAGACCAGGTATGATCTAAAGGCAAATTCTACTGGCTTCCAGCAAGATGACTTGGTGTGGCTACATAACCCACAACGACGGAAGGGTAGGTCTCGGAAGTTGCAGCATAATTGGGAGGGACCATACCGAGTTACGAAGCGCATAAATGACGTCGTATATCGCATACAGGGGCACTGTAAGCCAAAAGCCAAAATGAAAATCGTGCACTTGGACCATCTTGCCCTATATTGCATCCAGGGAGACTTAACTACAACTGGCGACACATCTTTTCGGAGCGAAAAGAACTGAGGTGGGGCAGTGTTATATGTCCTAACATTTCTGCGAGCTACTGTCGCAATTGTTATCGCAACTATTAAGAACATCATGATCAATAAACGAATGTACTCGAAAGCACTAGAATCGACCAAGCATGATCAATATCTGAAAGTGACGTAACCGCGGGGTATTCAGAATTGCTCGAACATTCCAGGTAGTTAACGCCAAAACATTCGCTAATATACGAGAAATGGATTGAATGACTGGAGACCCTATATAAAGCCGAGTTAAATGAATGCAGGGTAATAGTAAAAAAACTGCGATACGAATGGAGCGTTAATCAAAGGCAATATTGATTGATAGTGAAGTGATTCTTGTGCTACAGACAGTTGCAGGATAAATTGATAGATAGTGAAAATTAAATTAAAATTCGATTTGTAAAATAGTGAAATTAATGATTGTGCATTCATAGTAAATAAACTCTTTTAATTTAAATTAAAAGCCAGTGCATTTTCACTTTCCCGGAACATTTAAATTATTAGCCGCGAACCGTAACACGCGACAATATATATGTTTATATGTATATTAATAACATATTTTTAATGAGTGTGATTAATTATCTTATCGAAGTCTGGCGCTTTATTATTCTTTTGGGCCTTGATGGCAGAACAAACTTCATCCAGAGTTGGTGGAGTCAATAGAAGTTCTTCGAGAATATCTATAGGCTCTGCTTTCTGGAGCCTTGCCGGCGACTTAGGAGGTTCTTGAAATATGATGTCCATCTATCTTTAATCCTATTTTCATCAGAAATAATTTTGCCGATATGATCGCGGTAGAGCGTGGTCTTGGGTTGATAACCTCATTTCAGACTTTTGTCATGTGTTGTTGCTCACTAGACTTACCTGTTCGTTTTATACTGTAAAAATGTTTCAAAGAGCTCATTTTATTGCAAGCCCTAGATGAACACTGACAAGCAGGGCTAAGTGAGAAGCGCATTGTAGCCGAATACTTGCCGAGACGAAGAACACATTTACAATCTCTCATATCGATAAAATAGGAAATTGCATCAATTGAAATGGCCTCATCAACGGAGCGGCTAACTATCGGAGCTGCAACAGCCCGTGGTATAGTAGAACACCATCGTCTAAGTGCTGTTCACGGTCAATACTGATCGAACTCGGTGATCTAACAAAAATTGGTACTTCAACATGGCTAAAACGAGATGACATAGAATTAACTGATTTCTGACTTTTTATAAATTTCTACAGGATATCTTTAAGCTATGATTAAAAGATAACTTAAACAAACAACTTTTCACATTCGATGACATATCAAGGTTTCAACTAAAGGTCACATGTGACTGAAAAGTTAAATCATCAGAACGAACCCAAGCACTTTTGACATTTAGATAAGCTAGTAGCTTTGAAATTGATATGCGTTTAGAGATACGAAGTGTGTTCAAAAAGTATCACGAATTTTGAATTTTCGCGGGTTACGTATATTCGAATTTCGATTTTTTGTGGCGTTATGTTGGTACTCATGTCTGTCACTTATGCCGACAAGCTCAGCCATTTTGAATGTTCACTTAATTGGTGATAGCTGCTTTACTTGCACGTGTTTTCAATCGTCTTCGATTTTTACTTATTCAAAAAAATGGATCAAAGAACGTGTATCAAATTTTGTGTGAAAAACGAAATTAAGTGCGCGGATGCATTCCGAATGTTGACTGTGGCATACGGAGAAGCTACCTTGGACCGAAGCAACGTTTATCGGTGGTACAAAATGTTTTTAGAAGGCCGAGAAGATGTGAACGACGAAGAGCGTGCCGGACGCCCGAGCACTTCAACAACAGACGAAAAAATTAATGAAGTGGAGAAAATGGTATTGGCCAATCGTCGAATCACCATTAGAAAAGTTGCTGAGGACCTAAACATATCGATTGGCTCGTGCCATTCGATTTTTATCAACGGTTTGGGCATGAGACGGGTCGCCGCGAAATTCGTACCAAAATTGCTCAATTGCGACCAAAAACAGCAACGCATGAACATTGCTAATGAGATGTTAAACTCTGTCCGCGACGAAACAAATTTGCTCCAGAGGGTCATAACTGGTGACGAATCGTGGGTTTATGGTTATGACGTGGAAACCAAAGCTCAATCATCTCAATGGAAGCTGCCGCATGAACCAAGACCGAAAAAAGCGCGCCAAGTTCGGTCGAATGTGAAAGTTTTGCTGACAGTTTTCTTCGATTGCAGGGGCGTGGTGCATCATGAGTTCTTGCCACAGGGAAGAACGGTCAATAAGGAATATTACCTGCAAGTTATGCGCAATTTGCGCGAAGCAATCCGCCAGAAACGCCCGGATTTGTGGGAGAACAAAAATTGGCTTTTGCACCACGATAACGCCCCTGCTCACACATCGTTGCTTGTGCCCGACTTTTTGGCCAAAAACAACACACTAATGATGCCGCAGCCACCGTATTCCCCAGATCTGGCCCCCTGTGACTTTTTCTTGTTTCTTAAACTAAAGAGGCCCATGAAAGGACGACGTTACGCTACGCTTGACGAGATAAAGACGGCATCGAAGGAGGAGCTGAACAAGATTTAAAAAAATGATTTTTTGAAGTGCTTCGAAGATTGGAAAAACCGTTGGCACAAGTGTATAATATTTCATGGGGATTACTTTGAAGGGGACAAAATAGATATTCATGAATAAATAAATAATTTTTGAAAAAAAAACAAAATTCGTGATATTTTTTGAACACACCTCGTATATGAGTACTAACAATGTATATTCACTCATTTTCTAAAATTAAAACAAAATTGTATGATCCTAATGAACATGACATTTGAAATCGAATTCATTTCGTAATTGGCGTTGGTAACCAATGAAAAACAAATAAATTTTTATTCCGACGAAATCTGTCTGTTTGCCATGAGAACAACCTTCGAAATGAGCATTACATACGGCACATGTAAATACCTTTCTTCAAAATAACATTCGTTACAATACTCGTCCCAATACCGTAGTCATATCATCCTGAATTGTGATATGAAAATAACATAATATTGAAAACGTGCAATTTTACACTAATAAATCGCCTGAGCTCGTTAAAATGCTTGAACAGACTTGAACGTAGTTTCTTAGTCTTGATATTATTTATTTTTTCCACTCCTCCCCCGCTTCGCAGTTGAATCCTATCGAATTGGGAAAAAGTTACAGACCCATGCATACAATACTTGCATGATAAGATTTTAAGGAAAAATTGAGTTTCACAGGAGCTCCCCATCAACTCGCTACGAACGGTTGGGAATGAAGAATAAGAAGTTGTACAGGTAAAATGAGCTTCCGACCGTTGCGGGTAACAGAGGAGGAAGTATTATAAAATATTTTCTTTGCAAATAAGGATAAGATTCTCTTTTTTTGAAAATAAAATTGAAATTGGTTCTATGTTGAAATATCATCTTAGTGTTGTTGATAGACATGTAAAAATTTTCAAGTTGTTATAGTAACGGTAACCGAATAAAAAGGGACGATGAAGACTGGGTGGAAAAAATTGTTATATCGTGAAAACATCAGTAGCTCCGACTCGGGTACAAAATGGTACGAAGCCGTTCAAGGAGGAATCAAGGATTGCTTTGGAAGAGCCGAGTCGTATCAACTATAATGATGACAACAATGACAGTAATAGAGAAAGTTGTACGGCTCCAGCAACAATAAATGCAAAATTCCATACTTGAGTATCTATAATAAGAATTTGTATAAGCGCACGTGCTTCTGAACATTCTTTGTTCCAATTAATAATGGATTCAAATCTCAAAAGGATTTTTACGAGCTCACTCTAGTGTCATCTGTTCCCACGAAAATGTTACCCTGATAGGTACGTAAACTGAAAAAACAAGCCACTTTGTATTCTTCAAACAAGACTCCTTAAATCATCCAGACTCGCGAAAAAGTTCAGAAAATATCCTCACATCTTCCTTCTGTAAAAACATTTAATTCCCAATTGTAATATAACTTTAGAAAATTCTTGTTACAATCCACACTCCACATTAATTTCTCGTCCTTATTCTTTTCCATCCGTAAAGGACTTCTGCGAATGCACCCTGTCGTCGGACTAAGGGCCTATGAAAATGCAAGCATAAAAAATTCAATGCAATAACAACAACATATTGCCTCTCACACTCATACACAGACACTAACATTGACGTAGAACAAGAAGTTTCATCGAGAGACGTTTAGATTTTTTAAAAATCCTTTTGCATCGTCTTTCAGGAAAATAGCATTTAAGTTCTTCTTTTTTGGATTTTCTTATGTTTCCGTTCTCTTTAGAAATTCGTTTTCCCGGCATCCTGCTCCTTCTGCCTCGTTTTTTTTTTTTTTGACTTGGTGCATTCATATTGAGAATCCTTTGCTTCACGCCGCCAACAACTATAGACGTCTGGATGTTTGCTATTGTCCTTGGAGTAGTATCTTTATTTGAAGTGCATGTTTCTCAGTGTAAGATGATATTAAGCGTAACTTGACTTGGCTTGGCGTGGCGTGACGTAACGTAGAGCTTGTAAATAGCCGTAGCGTAGGTAAAGTAGTCGTAGCTGTCTACCAAAAATAAAGGGTTGCTAGGTTGCTTTCATGACAAACGAACGCTGCAGCTGTGCAGTTATGATACATACTATTATTATAAGATAATGACTAACGGCTGTGATGATGCTTAAGAGATGACTGACAAAAAATTTGCAAGGAGTTAAGTTCTTTTGAGAATTTCAGGTACTTTGAGAAGTATTCATACCCATTAAAAATAAGAAAAACCCCCAAATCAGACCATAGACACAAGTTTGTTTAAAGAATAGGTCTTAACCACAAGCAGAGCTAATTCTTCGAAATAAAGCATCCCAATAAGGTAATTTGGCCCCTTTCGGTCCTTGGCTTCCCGTACAAAACGTCCAGTTGTCTCAGTCCATCAATCACGTCTGAGTAGTATTCTGCTGTCTTCGTCATTAAAGCTGCACCATTATTCTCTTGGTTTTATGAAAGGTCTGCGTGCTTGAGTTTTATCAGTGAAGAACTTTCTACGTAACCTTTCGTCGTCCGTTTGCTCAACATTACTAGCTACTTGCAGCTCCCACAGCTTAACTACTGTGAAGGGCTCTAACTCGAAAAAGTTCGTACAACTCATGGTTGTATTCACCATAATTTCCAACTTTTTTGATCCAACAATACACCTTAGGCCTTGCCTTTTGTAGGCGTCGAACATGTATACGGATGATTGTGTGAAGGTCCACGTCTCTATACCATAGCAAAGCAGATTTTTATATTCGTAGTTGACCTTTATTGTGGTTGGGAGGAGAATGCCATTAACGAGTACGCACTGACTGTTTAACTCCAATTCTCACAAGTGTCAACCTGAGAGCCTAGCCTGAAACCATTTGACACATTACTTTAGGCCAGATCTCATTTTGCTACGCCCTGAGGCACCTTCAAGCTGGAGAATCCCTCCTCTAGCGGTAGGGGAGAGAGAAAGAGGACTTGGCAGACAAGCTATCCCCCAGCTCCAACGTTCCCAACTGTTGTGAGTCCCTTTTATCTTTTAGAACTGCCCGAATATAACGTGCAACATCGTTCCATTTGTCAACCGATTCAAGCATCGCCATGACCATACTATCCGGGGTCAACTCTTCCATCTCCCTGTAGAGGTCACGTTGCAGCCTATCCCATTTAATGCACGCAAAAAATGTGTGGCAGGCATCGTCTTCCTCTCCTGGGTGAAATTGCAATTGGGGCACCGTGTGTAATAAACATAAGCAGTCGAGCACCCCGTGGTGATCAGGAGTGGCTGCTTCTGAAGAGATAAGGTGGTCACCCCGTCGAAACTGCATAGTTTGTTGTTTTACTAGTGTAAAATAAACTACATCCGTCAAGTTTCCATCCTTTAGGCAGAGATGAGTAGTTCACTTCAGCCACTTTAACATCTTTTGGTTTGACATTCCCCTTGTAATGCAACGACCTTCTTCGGAGAAAGTAACGGTTGCTTTTTGTGTAATGTTTGCGTTTGTCTCAAGCCTCCGTGTCCGCTAACTTTAACGAGGCAAAAAAATATTGAATTACTGTAGAGTAGCTTAACTGACACATAATAGAACATTTCTAAAAAAAATAAAAATTGATCGGTACGTCTTGTAGAGTAGAGTACGCGTGATAAGTATTTTATAGTGTAGCTTCGTGGCTCGACAAGAACCCGCCCATATGATCCCGCAAATGCTAGTCGTCAAGCACGTGTACGCGGTCTTTGAGCGAAGCTAGTTAGCTGAGCTCGGTGTTGTTTATAGCTCGCTCACATTTGTGCCAGACCATCGGCACCCGTGTCCTAGACGGGCATTTCGAAAATCATTACACGTGACTTACCAAACTTGTCTAGGTAAGACAGAAAACACCCATGCCCGCTCAAAAGCTGGGTCAGATAGAAGTCAGTACCAGCATGCCTTAGATTTAGCCATAGTCTAACATCCTGAATAAGGTGCACAGTCCAGCCTCTCTTCGTTCGACTCACCCAAGACTGCTGCCAATCGTTGAGTGAGCACTGTCTCTCTTCGCGGGCAACCATCTCCCTCGCGTTCTTGCTTTGACGCAAGTAAATAGTGCGGCGCTCCTTAGCAAAGAGGGCAAATGGTATTACGCCTACAATAACTCTCACCACCGAATCAGAGACTGTGGGATGTGAAGATGCATTCCTCAGTGCTCCTTTTTTCTATACCTGTCCCAAGCTTTTTCAGTATACCTCCTTTGTATTAATCAATAAATCAGCCAATGCACACGAAAAATTCATCCGCAACGCGTATGCTGTTTTGGCGGTAGTATTAAGCTACCAGATTTCGTCATAACTCGCGTAGCAATACCCAGCAGATATTGGTTACCCTTACACCATTTCAACTAGCTGGCAAGTGTTGGAATGGCAAATATCTACTGCTATTCACCACTTGACGTCGGTAACGTGAGGAGCTAGTTTCGGTCACTGAGCCGTAACTTCACGTCGGAAATGCATAAGCGCGGACTGTCATCTGTAGGCAACGAAAGTGCGCACGAAACGCTAATTGTGGAATCTTGTAGTACTTCGGAGTTGTGCTGTAGTAAAACATTTGGTCGATTGAAGGACACATTGTTGGATTTGAGGATTATATGAATCTTGTGTTGGATGAGGCTGAAAAACGCCGTATGAGCTTAGGTAGGTTTGCTTGTCTGGTTTAAGATTATTGATTTTTGCTGAGGAAAGTAATACCTGTTGAGGAGGCGTCGCGATGACTGCTGGCGGAGTGACCCCAAGTAAATGGTATTCCAGAGTTCTTATCATTTTAACTTGTGATGGGTTATGTTGGATCTATTTTGATTTAGACGAAGTAAAGCTGAGAGAATGAACTCATTTTTCAACACAGTAAAGGGTGCGTTGATTAGAAGCTGATACATCTCGGAGGCTTGTTGGTAATCATTTAGCGTTGTAGCAGTTGAGAGTGCTTCAGAATTCATCTAAAGATAAACAACAAGTTAAAAGTTGAAAAACTTCAGCATATATTGTAGAGCATGCGTTGGTAGTACACTCGTATGCGTATTTATTTAGGTGTCGTGTAAAAACACTTAATTTTTATGTTAATTAACTTTAAAGTTAAAGATTCTTCATGTTGCCACAATCGTAAAGTTGACGTCGTAAATGTGAAATTGAACAGATATAAAATTGGCGGATTATACAATGTCTATCATATTTGGTGTTACAAATCTCCAAAAGAACGTAAAGAAACCCGTACAGCCACTTGACGTTCAGCCGGATGGGATGAATATGTTGCCTATACAGCTCCTTTGATTAGAGAGATACATTACCGTATGTGGGTACCTACAGAATTTTCACCGAATCAATAATACGTCTCAATCATTTATCACTTATTATTGGAGAAGAGCTTATTTTGCTTCTAGTCAAGTGGAAAAGTTGAACCACAAAGATTTAATTTTCGATTGTATATTACTAGGGACACATACAAGGACCGTTACAAATTGTCATTGTCACAAAAAAAGGATATCGTATTAGTGTCCTGCTTTCGCTGAATAAAAAAAAATAGAAAAAGGATTAGTGCGTACGTAAATTAGACATGAAGGTCCCACTTTTGTCATTGTATAGCGGTCATCAAGATTGTTTGTAGTATTTAAGCCGCATATTACTAATTCCCTTGCCGCCCCACCGATATATTGGGGCTATTCCGGCTGAGGCCCCACTGACCCAACTTCTCACCCGAAGACGGGCGTATGCGCCACTCGTTTGTTTCACTGAGCCTCCAGAAGGTCATCCAAACGAGAAAACGATCGTCCGGAGCGAAACTATCACCGAGACACGTTTTGGTGCTCACTATCACCTAGACGCGAGGATCAACTTGCAGGAACCCTACCACGCAGTACAAGTTAGAATATTACCACTATCACACAGAAATCACAGATTTCCGCACCATTTATCAACTGAGAACGTTTTAGCGCTCGCCAACACCTTATCTCTTAACACCGACAACACGAGTAGAACAGAAACCACACTATCGTTTACTCCACCCGCCAAACACTACCACCTTAATTAATTTCTCAGGTCTTCTTGCCTGGCCACCGTCCCGGAAAAAAAATTCCCAAGCCACACTTTTCACAAGCTGAAACTGAATGTAATTATGTGAAAGCAAGAAAAAAAATCTAATTTTAAACTTTACTCGTATTCTGTGTAATATCTTGTATTTCTTTGCTTACAACAAAAACTTCCATTATAACTTTCTTCTGATAGAAAAAATTCAAGGCTTAAATAGCCTCTGGTTAACGTTTTCTTCCCGTCCACCGGGAAAATCATGCTTTAGGGTTGCACCACTCTTCAGAAGTGTTTTTTTTTTTTTCGTTCATTGGAGTGGTTCCCCTCGCTTCGATTTCACTCACAACGAATTCCACTCGATGTTGATACTAGTGGAAATAAAGTGCATTACGCGTTGAATGCACTGAATGCATTTGACTGACAGTTCACACTGTCAGTACTGTCTATTTACATCTCAACGCGAGATAAGTATTCCATCGATAGTCCTTGCATTTCCCTTCTTTTTTTGTTTGAGCCGAGGCGCTAGTATTTCTTAGTTTTTCTTGTCCCCACCGCGTAGTGTGTAGTGCGTGTTATTTATCCACTAGTTCCGCGTAATTTCAGTTGGCGAATCTCTCCTCGGAAATGTCGCGATTTTGTTCATTTAGATTGCGGTGGGGGATATGAGTGAATTTGTGAATGCTGTGCTTTTGCACGATGTCACTAGCCAGTCAGAAGAGGTGGTAAGATATTCAAAAGTTGTATGGACGCTTAACTAAGAGTAATTCCCCATCGCAAATCATTCCTGCCTTGATAAAATTCCGTCACTGATTGACGGGCAGCAAAAATATACGTCTTGACATCGGGTTCTTTGGGTTCAACGTTTCTAACTACTGCTTCCTTTAATTTACGTCCCGCCTCGAGTTTGCGTTTTAATTGTGCTGTAATTGCTACCAATGAAATGTTAAATTCGCGAGTGTCTTCCTTTTGTATGCGTGCTATTGCTTCCTCACGTTCACGCTTTACTTATGCTTTAATTGCTGCCAAAGAAGTATTAAACTCACGAGTGTCTTCCTTCTGTATGCGTGCCATTACTGCCTCAACAGCAGCTCTGGCTTCGTTACTCAGCTCGTTCCTTATTGGTCTCTTGTATGCATCTCTGCTAGATTGCGTGAGTGTGAAGATGTTTACAGCGACGGAGAATTCAGTTTGTGTCCTTGGCTGGAAGCTCAGTGGCTGCACAGCTGACAAAAATGTTGACAGCCTCACGTTTAAATTTACTCTCAAAATCGTTTCCATGTAAATGCGGCTCGGTATTGCGTAAGTTTAACCCGGCAGTTAGTACTTTTGGTCGATTTGACACAAACACTTCTATTTTTAAACATTTGGCGCCAACAACATCAGTTTCAGGGTTCTACGTCAGTGTACCTTCAAGTTAACTATATCTGGACACATTCTCATGATCAGTTCATTTCGTTCTCTTCATTAGTCCGATTCATTGAGTCCCTAAGTGTTTGCTGGGTCAATTTGACCCAACGTCCCTGTTTGTGTAATCTTTTAAGGAAATGGCTGGGTCGAGTAAAGATCGATTTAACATATCAGATCCTCGAGATTTCAGGATAATCGAAGAATTTTTGTTTAGTGGAGATGATGAAAATGAATTCTTGAACTTTTCAAGTGATTACAAAGTTGGTGATCCTAATTTTCAACTAGTAAGTGAACACAGCAGTGATTCAGAAGCGAAAATTAGTGAAGTGCTTGCCAAAGACCAGAGTCTATCTACTCAGGAAACGTTGGACATTGTAACAGAAAAACTCAAAAGAAGTTTATGGTTTTAAAAACATTGATTTCCTTTTTTTTACAATTGAGGCTACAAATAGTGGAGGACGGAACAGATTTTTTGAGCGAAGGAGGAAAAACCAGATGAGCTATGAAAATAGCTGTTTGTAATATTCGCACCAGACAGCAAAATATGGACTCACTTGCCTGGAGTAATAGGTGCAGCCAAAAAAGCAAAAACAGCTTATGAATGCTGGTCATTGTATTTTACAAATGAAATGCTTGCGGGTATAGTGAAACATACTAACACGTATATTGAACTAAAGAGGCTATTCAGGCTGATGACGCTCATGTAGTTGAAATGTGTCATACTCGTAGGAATTTTGTACCTGATGGCACATGGTGAAAATACAGTAAATATTGAAGAATTTTGGGCTACAGATGAAACGGGCATAACACTAATAATCGCAGGCATGTCTGTATTCAGATTCAGATTTTTATTGTGTATGCTGTGATTTGACTATAAAAATACCAGAGAAATGCGAAGGTCAAAAGATGTACTCAGTTCCATCAGGGATTTTTTCCAAGCTTTTGTGTCAAATTTGCAAAAACATTACTCTATTGTAGAGTACGCAACCTTGGACAAAACACTGTGGGACTTTCGAGGAAGGTGCCCATTTTGTATGCATATGCCTCAAACACCTAATAAATACGAAATCAAAGTGGCACTTGTTGATGCGAAAATGAACTACACCTTAAACTTGGAAATATACGCAGAAACCCAGCCTTCCAAAGAATTCTTTCTCAGCAACAAGCCTGATGATGTTGTTGAGCGCCTCTACAAACCAATTTTTAAAACCAACAGAAAAGTAACCATGTGTAATTGGTTTACATCATATCCTGTGGCTATGAAGATCCTAAATGGACTGACAATCGTTGGGGGCATATTCACTGATCTCAAAAATAGACCAATTTTTACGAGCTTATTTGGATTTCAAAAATTGCGACACAGGTTTCATATGTCACGAAAAATCCAAGGTTGTGATTCTGTTGTCTGCGATGCATTATGTTACCGCTATTGATGAAACCACTGGTGACAAACAAAAACCAGAAATCATCACTTTCTATAACGGCACAAAATGAGCAGTCGGCGTTGTAGATGGAATGAGTGCTCGAACCGATGTATCACGAAACTCCAGAAGATCGCCACTGACATCATTTTTTAACCTACTCAATACTCGTATAGGTGCCATAAATGCACTTGTAATTTGTAGAGTGAATAATCAAAATGGTGTAGAAAGAAGATTTATTGTGAAGGAACGAGGTGAGTACAAAAACGTATCAGTAAGCCTTTAAGACATAAAAGTTTGTATTAGAATATGTAAGGAAATCCTCATATGAACAAATATTTTATCGCTAAATCTTTTGGCTTGTTACAGCCAAAGAATTAATGGAAGACAACGTGAAAATTCAAGCTGCAAACAGGTATTCGGACAAGGAGACCCAAGAGCTGGCCAGAAAGTGCGAAGTTGAAATAAGGCCGGAAAGTGAGCAGGAAAAAGGGAGCGCTATATTTTTTGTAAAGACAACAAGACAGTACATAGTTGCCAGGAATGTTTAAGTTTCATTTGTTTGAAGCACCCAAATTTATTTTGTTCGAATTGCTCAAATTGAGCCGTTTTTCCAAAATCAATTTCCAACCCAGGTTACGCAAAGCGCAAGTAGTCCCAGTTTAAAAAACTGCGACGAGAACACTATGTTGCTAATGGGGGATTGGTAAAGATAAGTGGATGGCCGATCATCGTCCCTTTCACTAAGCGGACAACCCCCGTTGTTACGTATCTATTTAAGGGAGGAAAACCAGTGAGCAGGTATCTTTTTTAGATAATACTCGGTACTGAGGAAGTGTTTGTTGGTGGTTAACTCGCAAGCAAAGTAATTGCACAAGTTTTTAGATACGGATCTTCGGTCGAATTGGATAATAGAAGAACGTAGTGACTGTGAGAAAGTGATTATTGGTGGTTAACCTGCGCGCGAAGTGTTCGGTAAGGTATTTAGATACGAATCTTCCGTCGAATTGTATATCACAAGAACGTAGTGATCACGAAGAGATTATAGCCGCAGACGTAAAATATTTTACGGTGTAAGTATAAACTAGAAACTTATTGAGTGAGTGACTGAAAGACTAGTGAAAGAAATTCAGTGAAGATTTTACTGGGACAATGGAAGACTGATAAGTTTCGAAGATAAGCGTAGAGTAAGGACGAATTTCCGGGTTACCCACGTAGAGGGTCACGAACCAAAGTGGTTGAAAGCCCTTAGAAACGTGTTTTTAAAGGCAAATTTGGGGAATCCGTGTGGGAAGCAAATTTTTAAAAAACTCGCGATTTCAAGGAACTATTCAAACCCACACAAAAGTTGAGGCTCTGCAAATTGGGGGTCCGGGATGGATCAGGTGAACAAATGGTAGCGGAAAGGGGCCCCGAATGTTATCGCGGAGAAAGATCTTGTACTATAATTGTTCTGTTTTTTTATTTGGATAAAAGTATTAATTTAGACTGAAATCATTTCTTGGCTTTGTGGCTTTTTTCCTATTTTTAATTTTCAGCGATAACTTGACTCAGAAGGAGGTAAGAAGAAAAAGTGGTACGAGTCAAACCTGGTAGCCCGACGGCAGTAGGAGGCAGTTTCCTTTAAGTTCCTCTTGGGTCTCCTTCGCAGCTGCGCTTCGTTTTCGGTAAAAGTTAGGCGCGAAGATATGGAGGGGATCCGCTATTTTGGCGGCCGCATTTTCGTTTGGCGGCTTTGGAGGCCCACTGGCTGAGCAAGTTGCGCTCTCGCCCATTCTTCGGTGGGCTATTCAGGACCGAAGGCTCCGAGCCAAGATACCCTCTACGACGAGGGTAACAACTTATAACATCGACAATTGCTGCAGGGCTTTTTATAAAAATTGATAACTAAAGCTTAAGACATTGAATTTAGTTTCAGCGCATCATTTTGGTGATCTTTTTCTTCAAAGCTTAATTATCCTTAAAGCCGAGTTATTGGGGGCATAAAATTTGCTCAGAATCTCTAAAATTTTAGAAAGGGGCGTTTATACTCACGTTCGTGAAATACGAAAAAGTCACAACAGCAAATGTTTAACAAAGGTGTGCGAAGTAATCGTCTTCCGCCAAGGCTCTTGATGGAAATCATACTAATTGATTCGATTCTAACCTCCAGTTAGAATACCAGTGGAATCCGCGGAGCACTTCAAATCTAGCTGACCGAAGGATATAGACTCCTGTGGAGGGACTACATTAAACTTTTCCCCAAATACCACAATCACCTTACGTACGTACGTACAAATGTATATCGTTGGCTCCAACGGACGTAATGCAACAATCAACAGAACTCACACCTAACACGAAAAAGAAAAATCTTCACCGTTCGACTATGCGACGGCAAGGAATCTCATACCAGTCTGCTCCTGGCGATTGACACCACCTCTCTTCGACTTCGATTTTTGAATAGACCGCCACCACACGCTAGGCAACCTATCGAACCTTCCCGATTCACCGCCGATGAACACGTTCTCGTGTCTTTCCTCTTTTCCGACTGTCAAATGTTAAGATCTCACGGAGAGATCTGTCATTCAGCACACATGCGTTCAAGGGCACCTCAACTTAAGATGAGGTTACACTTGCGACCGAATGGCGGATCTCTTCCCGACATCAAGTATTCATGGTATTACAATTGGTTTACTATTCAATATATGCATATTGAATCAAAGTTACGAATTTACCTGAAATATTGTACTGCATTCTTATGAGAAAAGCTTATGATCTCGCTGTAATGTGTTTCCAAATTTTTCAAAACGAAACTTGTGAAAACGATTGAAAATTTGGATATGAATAACAAATTTAGAAACAATACAATATTGTTGTATAAAAATATGGAATAAACTTGAATACTGTTTCCGTATTTCTGTCGCCTGGAATAATTTGTTCTTCTTGTGAAAGTCAGAGAAGAGTATTGTGTGTGAAAAGTATACTTCAAAAAAATTCAACTAAAGACTTTAACATTCATTGCTGAAACATGATCAAATTTCCCTATCGCCTCAGACATCAGTTATATCCGAACAATTTTCACTCTTTTCCAACAATCATTTAAAGGTCACAGGAAGAACATCAACCCAATCATTTCCCACATTGCAAACATACATTAACTTCGGTATGGAGAAAGGAAAGATACAAGGAACAAGGAAAAAAAAGTCTCACGACCGACCCCCTCCCTCCTCAACCGTCCTCATCAATTGTGTGCACTTTTCAAGGTAGGTACCCGTTATTATGGTCGACACTAGCAGTTGTCGAACGACATTACCCATAAGAGCTTATTAAGGCATTTCATAATGGACATTAGAGGACATTTTCACGTCTATGGCGTATTCTGTATTCCTGTACAGGCCATTAAATGCGATATTAGACCTTATCGAAACGATGCGGACGACAATTTTCACTCGTACATTGGCATTAAGATTCCATTGTAGTGTGTGGGACGGACAAAATGAAATAATGTGGTCCTTTTGTTTGGACACCACCTCGAGCACCTTAATATCGTACATTATGGGGAAATAAAAGCCGACTAAGTATTTTTATGATTGCGATTGCTGCATTCGACAACAGGTACAAATTACCCGATGGTGTTTTCCATCTTCTTAAATGCCGCATTTGGATAGGAGTGAGCGGTCATTGGGGTTTGGAAGAAGTTCAGGGAAGTTTGCAGTCACCATTTGCAGATGCTTCATGTTCTGTCATGTCTTAAATAACGCAATTGATTTTTCCCATCCGGTAAGGACGTGCAAGAGCTTCCTCGTGATCATGCATCTTGACTATTAGACTCTAAGCAAGTCCTTAAGAAAAACTAACCATCGACAATTTATATTATAATGAACATTTTACTAGAAAGGCTTAGTGCATCCCAGTATAACTAATAAATCTCAAATCTTTTCACTGTCTATTGTGCTGCAACGCTAAATACCTTCAATTGATCACGTAACACCAAATATAGATACAAGATACAAATCTGTACATACGAGTAAATGCCACCAACACTTTGTGCATCACTTACCGGTTTTTTATGAAGAGATTCACGAATATCAATAGGTACAACCTCAAAGAAAATGCAAAGAAAGGAAAACCAAGTCAATGGAAGGTGTGTTGGTACAAGAGAAATAACTACAAGACTACATGTACTCGTAACTTCTTTACTGGTGAAACATTGAACCGACCGATAGCGCTTTATTTACTATAAAAAAAATCATCATATCGCAACGTGTAAATGCCACTAACTCAAAGACATTATACAACTTCAGTGAAGTTGGACCACTTCAAGTTCAATTGAAGAAGATTCATCCTCCAGACTTCACAATTCCAAGCGATCTTAGGTATGATTAACCTGTTCTTATACGTTAGAGGCCTTACGTGAAATGCACTTGAGCGGTAAGAGTAAGAAATCGTCAATCGCAATGTCTCATTCCATTGATCGCAATACAAATCGACCCCCTTTGCAAGTTTCAAAAGTACGAGTGTTGAAGGAACTCATTTATATCGAGAGGTTGTACATATACGAGTATTAGCGATTTTCCAACAAACGCATAAACTAAGATAAGTGCACTTCTTAGCATTTCACCTTGACTGCGATCAGAAGATGGATCTTTGAAGGAGTGTACATAAACCTTTTTGAGGTTTTTCTGATGAACTGGTAGTGTATGTACAGTAGGCAGACTTTAGTTCTAACCTGCAAAGCCCTATTGCAATCGCGGCCAACGTATCTATCCGTACGTCTGTTTGTTACAGCTTTTCTTTTTCTACAGCTTATTTCCTGAGAAACTAAAGCAGATACGAACGCCAAATTAGGAAGACATATCAGAAGTAGTGGTCCCGCTAGTTATTCAAATGTTCTTAAAGGCTCTCCACATAAAGGAAGGGGAACCTCAATCGAATTTTTAGCGAAGATGGTCATATTAAATGAAACGTGTTACTAAGGATTTTCAAAACAGGCCTCAAATTTGCAACTTCTACATCAAGAAGTTTAGAAGGATGTGAATAGTTGTTTGCAAAACCTGTCTAAGGGCGCATGATGCAGTCTACTCAACTTACGTGAGGTTAAACTTTGCTATATTCATTTAAAATTGCAATTCAATTTAATTAAATGAATGTCTAAAAATTCAACATTTTGGAAACAGGTTCAATACTTGTTTTGAAAAAATCTCAGTTAAACCTTTCATATGACAGTTCCTTGAACAAAAATAGTTTGATGACCATAGCTTCTATAGTTTCGGAGAAAAAGTGCTGTAAACCTGAAATGGACAGTATGGGTTTCGTATTTTAGTATAAAATCTTAAATAAAGCAATACATCACTAATTCGTATAATATTTCAGAAAAGCCGAATAACGTCTCTAAAAACTTGCCCCGCAAAATGATAGGTGTAAAATAGAAAACACCTAATAGGAATTGAGTCAAATAACAATCAAATTTGCCATGCTTGTGGCTTTCTGTAGTGAAATTGGGTAGTTATAACGTCCCTACAGGACTGCAACGATGGTCTGCTGCCTCGGCGAAAGAGGTTGGTGAGATCCACCGAGATTGGCCTTGTCTGAGGACGCGTGAATGCACTAGCGACCTAGCGTTGCGGTGTCGTGGGGAGGGTTCTTTTCCCCAGTACAAGGACCCAATACAAAAAATTTCGCATTCACGAATTAAAAGGGTCGAATGCCGATCGACTGGTGTCAAAGCCGAGGTAACCTACTAAGGGTAGAAATTGCTTGTTCAAAGAAGAAACTGGGCCTGGAGAAAACGGACGGACTTAAGAAACTTATGGCCCCCAAATAAGAGTGTGGCATCCAGGTGGAAGCGGTGCCACCCTCGCACCCTCCCAACCGCATCAAGATCCAAATATAGACGTGCCCATATATTTCCCATTTGAGAGAAAAACTCGTACAAACATAATTTGCATGAATTTTTCCATCAAATGAGAAATATGAACGTGGCCAATTTATGTTATATCACATAACACTATACTATAAAAGGGTACGCAAGCGGAAGGCCACTCTACCCGGGCAAGAGCCCCTACAACGCCAAAAAGGGGACAGCGCGCCCGATGGCTAGCTCATTTTAGTGGAGGCGCCCGCCATCGTTGCGGGTCCCATACTCAGTCATGGTTCAACGAAAGGGAAAGACCAAGTTTTCAATTTAACTATCAAACATTTTTATTTCCATTTCTGAATGTATTGAAGACAACTCAATTATGATTTCATACTCATAAACTAAATACACACTTAATTACACTTTATTTTTTTGTGAGATTTTATCCGAATTCAATTATAGAAACTTCAATTATGTGCAGTAATAACTTTCTTTTTGCAAACAAATTACTAATTTTATGTCCAAATATTTTATATTTCTTGTACTCGTATTCATCTAAAAATTCAACCGTGCTCGCTCGCATCCCCAAGCTAGTTCATTTGTATACAAACATCGCATTTTTAGGTCTTTGTGAAATTTTTTTTAACAAAGACCTACTCGTTTCGCTACCTGTCTGTCCGTCCGTCCGTCCGTCCATCCATCTGTCCGTCTATCCGTCTGTCCGTGCGCCACAGCTAGTTTCCTCAGAAACTATAGCAGCTAGAATAATCAAACTTTGTGAAAAGGTCAGAAGTGATGGTCTCTCAAAAGGTAAGGTTTTTTCAAAAATTTAAACCTTTTTAAGGGGGGTCCCCCCTAATAACGAATTAGCCCATAAAAATTTTTTTTAACCAAAGGTACTCGAGTGGGATATTAAATGAAAGATCTGGGTTAGAACTTTTAGAATCTAAAATCAAAAAGTCATTTTTTGCATTAGAGGGTCCAAGGGAAGGTAAAATGTACCAAAAATGGAGCAACAGTTACGGTGAATGGACTCCGCTATCGAGAGATGATTAATGATTTTTTCTGACCGGAATTGGATGGTATTGATCTGGACAACGTTTCAACAAGACGGTGCTACGTGCCACACAAGCAACGAAACCATTCATCTTTTACGGGAAAAGTTTCCGGACCGTGTTATCTCTCGAAGAGGTAATCACAATTGGCCACCGACATTTTGTGATTTAATACCTTGAGACTTCTTCCTTGGGGATCACGTGAAAGAGAAGGTCTACGCCAACAGCCCAGCGTCGATTCAAGACCTCAAAGATGGAATTCGTGAGGTATCGAGGACATAGGACAGCCACTTTGCGATTTGGTTATGGAAGATTTCATGAAATGGATATGGTCCTGCAAGCGTGGTCGTGGTGGTCATTTGCCTGATGTTATTTTTCACAATGAAATGAACATTCGATCATTTAAATTAAAAAATGGCATTTTTCTTTGAAAATCAAAATAACATCTCTGCTTGGAAAACTCTGTATATAATTTAGTCAGATTAAATAAAAATGAAAAATTCTGTTATCAGACTATTGTCAATATAAAATTACTGTCCTGTTATGTGTTAACCGCATATAATAATCGATGCAAAATATAAGTAACCGTTAACAAATCATTTAGCCAATTGAAATAAACTTGAATTTATTGGGCTATCGTCGATATCAATTAGATTATCCGTTATATGCATGAATAACGATTCGAGTTTTCGCGGTTTAGTTACTGTTTTTAGCAATTTAAAATTATTTATAAGCGGTCCCATGTAGTGTCTTCCTGCGTTGTTTTAATCCAATGCATGTGCAGCAATCCCTTGGTTAATGTCTTTGTTTTGGATGTATCGTTCATGTTCCTTCAGGCGAACTTCAACAGCACGTTTGGTTTGTCCAATAAATTTTTTATCACATTCTGTGCAATTGACTTGGTAGATTCCACTTTTTTTGTTTTAGCGAAGAAGGATCTTTTGTAGAACCAAGTAATGAGCAGAGCTTGTGGGTGTTGTTATGTACAATCTTCAGATTCGCTTTGCTGAATTCCTTTTTTAGAGGGTTGGAAATCATAGAGACATATGCCAAGGTTACACGCGACTTGTTATGGTTTGCTGTACGCTTTTTGGTTGAAAAGCGTTGAAGCTCTTTCTCTTTTCATTTTTTGCATGCATTTGGCAATAAATTTGTCCATTAGCGTTTGATCGTATCCATTCATTTTAGCTAAATGCACGATATGCTCATATTCGTTCCTATAGTCTGCCAGTGATTAAGGCAATCGACACATACGATATTTCATCGATTTCAACGCAACAATCTCGTTCTGATTTGAACAAAATGAATCTTTAGTGTTAAATCTATCTGTTGTTGTTGATCGAAAATTTAATTTTTCGGCCGTCACGCGTAATATTAGGATCCAGAAAGGGCAGCGTTGAGACGTGTGTAACGCATCAAGTTTTGATGCGCTGATACACTGATGCCAGCGCTAGCAGTGGTATCAACGCACTGCGCTTGCGCTGATACCATTGCACTATGATACTTTGATTTCATACGACTAACATATGCTTCATATATTTTGCGCTTTTGTCTGCATTGATACCATTCTGCTGCGATATCATGATCGCATGCTTATTTGCTTGATACACTGGGCGCCACGCCGCAACGTAGCACTAAGCCAAATGGCTTGGCATCGCCAATGCCAGCGCAATATATAAGTACATATATAGGGTTTTCCAATAAGAGGTGTTATTTTGATATTAAAAGAAGAATGCCATTTTTAATATAAATGATCAGTTGTTTATTTTATTATAAAGAAGAAGGTATGCCGTTAATAGTGAAAATAACATCAGGTAAATGAACACCACGCTCACGCTTACAGGACCTTATCCTTTTCATGAAATTTTCCATAACCAAATCGCAAAGTGGCTGTCCTATGTCCTTAGTAGCCTCACAAATTCCATCTTTGAGGTCTTGAATCGACGCTGGGCTGCTGGTGTAGACCTTATCTTTTACGTGGCCCCAAAGGAAGAAGTCGCAAGGCGTTAAATCACAAGATCTATTCAAAATAACACCTCTTATTGGAAAAACCTATAATAGCATGATATGAGCGCCGGCAATGATATTAACGCACTGCGTTGATACCATTCTGCTGCGATACCATGATCGCATGCTTCTATATTTGATACCCTGGGCGCCGCGCCGTAACGTAGCGCTAAGCCAAATGGCTTGGCATTGCCAATGCCAGCGCAATCAACTGTGTTGATGCCAAGCGTTAAATCTCTCGACAAAGAGGTTGATGCCGAAATGCGCTACTGCGCTGCTGATACCGAGGATTGGTATCAACGCAGTGGTATCATTTATAGTGGTTCAACACAATTGCGCGGCGCAGCGCTGCGTTACCCATGTCTAGCAGCATTTGTTCTTCATTTTCGGGTTGTATGGTAAACTTTGTGGTTGGGTAATGACTATTGAGCAAATCTGAGAGATGATTTACTCTTGATTCCTAAACAACGGCGAAGACATTGTCTACATAGCGCCACCAAATCCTTGGCAAGATGCCTTCAGATTTCATTTCTTTTTCTAATCTGGGCATGAAGGCTTTGGCTATAAATGGTAACAAACTGTTTCCCATACCACACT
The DNA here is from genome assembly GCA_963969285.1 of Odontomyia ornata. NCBI lineage: Eukaryota > Metazoa > Arthropoda > Insecta > Diptera > Stratiomyidae > Odontomyia > Odontomyia ornata. The sequence continues at coordinate 13,183,275 of OZ017740.1, forward strand.
CAAAGTCACTCGAATAATATTTTCCTCTAAATTCAAAGCAATTATACTTCATACATGCCTCGATGCAGTGTATGCGTGCGTCTATATATTCGGCGGAGATGTTGCTTTTTTGGAGGTGATCTCTTATCGCTTTGATGGCTAAATGAACTGGGACGCTAGGGAAAAGAGCAGTGACGTCGAAAAAAACTAGCCGCTTGTCTTCCTCGATATCTACGTCTCTCACCCTGTCGACAAAATCATAAGAGTTGTTAAAGGAGAACCCTTCAAGGTTGCCAAATTGTTTTGTTTTTGTCAATTATGACCACCTTGTTTCCTTTGTCGGATTTCATATAGAATACATCGCGTTGTTTTAGTGATTTTAAGGTGCGATTCCATTTAATTGTTTTTGTGTCTGGTTTGTTGTTAGCAGCATTTTGTTTAGCTTCGCTGATGACGCGCGTTGCTTTTTCTCTGATTTTATTTTTCATGTCTTTTGGTTTGTACTGGATTGCAGATTCAATACCTGCAATTATGTCAATTACAGGTGGTGATAAAGGCTTGACTGAGAAATTGAGGCCACAATTTAACAATCCCAGTTCATCTTCTTGTGATATCTCCTGAGATAAATTCACAACTAATCCATTGACATTTTTAACTTCTGTTCTTGATTCGGTTTTACGAATTCTGCTATTCATTAGTTAAGCTAGCTTTTTAGATTGCATTTTTCGTTTTTTGAGTAAAATACCTTCGCTGTGATTAAAAATAATGGACTGCTTTCTTACAAATTCGCTGAATCCTTATTCTGTTTTTAGGTCTTTAGTCATCTTCAAGTGTAGTTCGTACAATCCTAGCTGCAATTGATCGAGGTTGCTGTAGTGATGTTGTATTTCAAATTGGATCCAGTTTTTCTTTGCCACACGTATGACATTATTGGAACGCACAATAGAAATAGCACACTTAATATTCATGAAATTTGGATAGACACTATTGAAATGAAACAAGTTGGCAACCTTGAAGGGCTCTCCGTTCAGAACTCTTATGATTTTGTCGATAGGGTGAGAGACGTAGATATCGAGGAAGACGAGCGGCTAGTTTCTTTCGACGTCACTGCTCTTTTCCCCAGCGTCCCGGTTCATTTAGCCATCGAAGCGATAAGAGATCACCTCCAAAAAAGCAACATCTCCGCCGAACATATAGACGCATACATACGCTGCATCCAGGCATGTATGAAATATAATTGCTTTGAATTTAGAGGAAAATATTATTCAAGTGACTTTGAATGTAGTACACATGTAGTAAACCGGACAGCAAACCATAACAAGTCGCGTGTAACCTTGGCATATGTCCCTATGGTTTCCAACCCGCTAAAAAAGGAATTCAGCAAAGCGAATCTGAAGATTGTACATAACAACACCCACAAGCTCTGCTCATTACTTGGTTCTACGAAAGATCCTTCTTCGCCAAAACAAAAAAAGTGGAATCTACCAAGTCAATTGCACAGAATGTGATAAAAAAATATATTGGACAAACCAAACGTGCTGTTGAAGTTCGCCTGAAGGAGCATGAACGATACATCGAAAACAAAGACATTAACGAAGGGATTGCTGCACATGCATTGGATTAAAACAATGCAGGAAAACACTGCACGGGATCGCTTATAAATAATTTTAAATTGCTAAAAACATTAACTAACCCGCGGAAACTTGACGCGTATGAATCGTTATTCATGCATATAACGGATCATCTAATTAATATCGACGATAGCCCAATAAATTCAATTTTATTCACTTGTTTCATTAGTAGTTTCGCGCATAGCGCTGAAGATGGTCGGAAACACCGACCGAAATGCATCCCTGTGTGTGTGAGAATAAAAATCGTTTATTACCATCAAACTCTTGATTTTTATCTAACTCAATGTTTGTGGTCTATAAGGGAACTTTAACTTTCTTTCATTAATCTAAAACGACCTCAAAGTGTTTATATCTTACAGATTAAAGTGTTACAAAAAGTTTCTGAACTTATAATCAAGTGAATTATAGCCATTTCAATTGTATGGAATTACAACAATAAAAACACGTGTTTATGGTTGATACATATTTCAAATTGACCTAGGTACTTTTATTTTCTTTCAATTTTCATGAAAATTTAAGGAACAGTGTTTAACTTGAAAATCTTCAATCGGCCGAGCTTTCACAAAAATCATATAAGCTAGATCAAAATGGCCGCTGCACTGTGCTTATGAAAGCAATTGTACATCTGTTGCATAAATTTGAACGATTCCATATCCAAGTATTGGATGAATAATTCAAGTTATCGATTTACGCTATTAGAAAACTTGTTTCTAACCCTAGGATGTTTACGAAGACCTTCTAGTAGGAGCACTCTCCTACTTACTCAACTTGTTCATTTCAGATTCTAAGAGTTCTAATCAAGACCTTTCATTTGGTACCCCACTCGAATACCTTTGGTTACCCCCCTTAAATATTTTTTAAATTCTTGATAAGACCTTAACTTTCGAGAGACTATCACTTCTGACCTTTTCACCAAGTTTGAGCATTCTAACTTTTATAGTTTCTGAGGAAACTAGCTGTGACGCACGGACAGACAGGTCACGAAACTAGACCTAAAAGAAACAGCAGCGATTGTGCCCAATTTAAATTTTCTCTGATGTTAATTTATTGGTAAGTCTAAAGAGTATTAGCTTTTTTGTCATTTTTCGATTGAATATTTCTTTTAATTAAAATAAATTTTTAATTTTGGGTAGAGACATAATTCCATCTGTGTAGAACTTCTGTGGTTTATCGGCGATAAGCTTGGCCAAGTAATTTTCACAGTCCCTTTTTGAAGTGAATTTCTTTTCATTAAGGAAGTTTTGCAGAGACCGAAACAAATGGTAGTCTGATAGTGCAAGGTTTGGACTATACGGTGGATGCATCAAAACTGCCCAGCCAAGCTCTGTCAATTTTTGGTGGGTCATCAAAGATGTGGGTGGTCTGGCATTGTCATTTATTTATTTTTTTATGTAAAATTCCATTTAACAGATGTAACATAATTCAATTACAAAATGGAACAAAACAAACAGAAAAGAAAATTAATGAAAATTAGAATTAAGTGTTAAAGTTAATATAAAAAAGAAATTCAATGGTATTAACAATAATAAATATGCATGTAAAATTAAATAAAGAGACTTGAGTTTAAAGAATCAGGCTTCTTAATCTCAATTTAAAAACTAGGTATGAGTCAGAAAAAGGGCCAAGCTCAAGCTTATCATGATTCCTTACCATTCGTATAATGGGAGAATGAAAATATAAATTTGTACGGGCATACGGTACCACGAAATAATTGTTTGCCCGAGAAGAACGCGATGATTGACGAAGACGTAAGTCTGCAAACAATGTTAATAAAATTTGATTGTGGCAGAGTTGATACAGAAAACACTGATCTAGATACATGCGACGGGACGACAGAGTAGGCAAACGTAGGAAGGATAAACGGCAGTCATATGGTTGATATGGGATTTTGAATTTGTAAAACAAGACACGAGTAAATTTACGCTGGACATTCTCTAACGAGTCAATGAGGTCGGAGTGTCGGGGAGACCAAACTACAGAGCAATATTCGAGGATAGGACGGACAAGATAGATAAACAATCGGACGGGCATGCCTGAAAATAAGTCCCAATATTTTCGAGGCCGGAGTAGTCACGATTAGAATGTGTGCATCTCGATGGAAGACCACGCCCTTTCTATTCATCAATTCTGGCCGGCTTTTTGAATGTCTTGTTGCAATTCGGTTAATTGCTCACAGCACAGAGCCGAATTGAGTGTTTGGCCAGGTTCTAGCACCTCATGATAAACAATTCCCTGCCAATCCCATCATTCACACAGCATAACCTTATTTGGTGCAATGTCGGCTTTAAAGTCGTTTGTGATGATTCACCCTTTTTTGACCATGGTCTTTTTCAAACGATGTTCTCGTATCTTACCCATTTTTCACCGCCCGTAATGATTTGCTTCAAAAATGGCTCGATTTCGTTGCGTTTTATTATCATTTCGCAAATGGAAATTCGGTCGATCAAATTTTTTTGTGTTAATTCATGCGGCACCCAAACGTCGCCTTACGCAAATGGTTCAAAGCTGTTTGGTGATGGATATTCAGGTCCTTAGTAATATCATGGCTGCTTATATGTCGGTCTACTGCAATTTTTTGTAAGATTTCATCGACTTTTTCAGTGATTGGTCGACATGAGTCAGGTGCATCTTAGACATCGAAATTTCCAGAACGAAAGCGAGCGAACCATCTCTTGGCTGTGGCTTTTGATAAAGTATCTTGACCGTAGACACCGCAAGTTTTTTTTACTAGCCTGCGATGCATTCTCACCTTGATCGTAGTGATATTGTAAAATATAACGATTTTTTTTTAAAGAAATTTGACTCATTTTTAAATGAATACAACTTTTGACATGAATGGCGAAATACAAAAATATCCATATGAAAATTGTAGACTGGAATAGTACCTCTCAAACGAATGTCAGTTTGACTCAATCTGGTTAGTATTGCCCGATATATGACAACGAACACCATCTAGACAAAAAAGGCTGAATATTTTTTAGACTATCCAACATTTCTAAGCCTAAGTCACTGACTATCTAAATCTAACATTTCGTGAAAATTTTCAAAAAATTCGACTTTTAAAGCAATAGCTCATATATAGTAGTAATATCGGAATTTTTAGCCATCAAAAAACATAACTAGTGGTCGGCTTAAAAAGCTCAACGTTATAAATTTATTATATTTCAACTTTGAATTGTCGTTTGAATATTTTGAACCCTGTTGATAAATAAATCTCCTTGAAATTCACTCTTAAAATTTCTGCATTGCACAAGCGTAATGAAAAGTTCACTGACTTGCGAAAATGTTGCAGCTGTTTCACTATTTACTATTTCAAACGTTTATGAATGCGTACATGCATGCATGTCTTGCATATGCATAAGACACGTTAGTACCAACTTAGCTAGGTATCTCAAGAATTCGCAAATGAAAGCTGTGAACATAAAGTGTGTGTTTTTCCAAAAATATTTGCGCGGCCCCATGCCGATTGCCAGCCAGCCGCATTCACTTCATGTGAGATAAACATTTGTATTTTATTTATCAATGATAGATTTCAGTACAATTTCGTATGCAACTGTTCAGATAGATTGAACGAATGTTATTTGTGACAACGCGTGAAGGTGTGGATTGTTTGAATTGCATAAATTTGCGATTTCAAAGGAAGATTTATGTTGTCTATTTGAATAATGAACTTGTTTTTCACTTTCGACAACACCACGCTAACTTGGATGAAACTGTTAATAAGTGCATTGAGATTCATGTACGAGATGAATTTGTATCTAAAAATTATTAATAGGACACCTGTTTCAACACGCGTTCAACAAAAAAATAGGAATTTCAAAGACTCTTCGAGTTCAAATTTGGGAGGATGAAACTTTGAAACAGACTATTTCGGTGACTGTCACTCCCACGATTTATTCAGAATTTGACGATGAGTGTAGGTTGTGAAGCATTTTTAACAATTTACGAGTATCCTAACTTCTCGTGAAATCGAAAATTTCCGTTATTATTCTATTCATTATCCGCACAAGTTTTGTCCCAATTATATTATTTTTTTTCTTAAAATATGTAGGCAGCGTTTTGTAATGAGCATTGCATTTCATTCAGGAATTTTCCGCAGATTTTTATTCACAACAAACTCTCACATCTGTACTATCATTAAATTCAATTACCGCAGTTACGACGTCAGCGACGTTAAAAAAGGAGTATGTTAACAATAACCGCTTGGGTAAGTTGAAACTCACAATGGTAAATGATGGCAAAGCATTTAGACACAGTGAGTTCGATCAAATAAAGCTAAAAATCGAAAAACCTGAATGACTCGAGTCATTCGTAAATGGTTGGATTCGATCAATGCAATATTAAAGTCATCCGGCGAAGTGGTTTTGGTATTGTGACCATGCACCACGAGATCAACGTGTGCAGAAGAAGAGCATGGCGAAAACCGCACCTCGTTGTAAGCCCAACGACCTGCAGATACATTTATGGATTTCTCTGCAAGGGAATCACCAGTACGAGTTGCTGAACCAGGTTACTACTACTTACTACATACTATCGCTCCTAATAAATGTCTGACTGAGTTGCGGATAGTGGATTGCATTACATCAGCTCGTAATGGTGAATAAAAGAATGAAAATCAAAAAGAAATGTTAAATATTTACCATGAGCTGAATTGTAAGGTTTATAATGAATCTTGGAGCTACATGTCCATCTCATGTAAATCTATTATAGTTATAACTTCGAGTAAAGGATGGTTTCGTAAAGCGTATTTTTCACACGTATGTTGGAAGTGAAAATGAACTTTATGATGAAAAATTTTTTATCTCATATTAATGTTTTTTTTAAGAAGGAATGAAAGATTCTTAACACTTATAAATCGATATTTAATTCTTATTTTTGCGTTTGCAAGATGAAGGATTGTCTTGCTAGAAAGGGAAACGTTACTCCATTTTAAACGGCCGCCATTTTGTTGCAGTATTACTAAAATTATTGACTAACTGGAATCTTAGATATATTTTTATAATTAATCTTATCTGAAAATTTGGAAAAGATCCAATCATAATGGCATTTTCCGGTTCGATGTGAAGACCATGATTACTCAGAGAAAATGTAAACTGCTATTACTTCTGTACATTTAATCCAATTTCGTTGAAACTTATACCATATGAGGAACTCTTAAAGAGCTACTGAGAACCTCTAATAGGGATACTAACTGATACAGTTTTACTGGTAAAATTTTTTAAATTTACCAATCCTATTTTTATTAGCGAAGTTCAATGAATTTCAACATATAAGTGTCACCTGGGAACACTATAGCGTGAGACGCAAGCAACAGGATGCGAGCGTTAGGAAGTTGATTGTAATCGTTCACTGGGGAACCCTCGTGCTTAATAAATAAGATTGAATAAGCAATTTCGACGTCGACTTTAATTTTATTGTTTTCGGTACCGTCTCTAACAATATTCAGAAGTGGGATAACACTCGAAAGTGCGCGACATTTATGCGAGACTGTGTATACAATTTATAATCGAAAAATACCGGTGGCAAAGCTTTAAGACCTGTCTAACAAACAGCTTCGTGCTAAGCTGAAGTTCTTAAACTATTAGAGGAATTGTAGTGAAATAGATAACGATAAATGTCCGTTCAGGACTGCAGCGATGGTCTGCTGCCTCTGCAAAAGAGGATGTTGAGATCCGCCGAGATAAGCCTTGTCTGGAGACGCGTGAATGCGCTGGCAGGCTAGGGTTGCGGTGGCACGGGGCAGGTTCTTTCCCCCAAGCTCAAGGGACCACTACAAAAAAATTTCGCTTTCACGAATTAAACATGGTCGAATGCCGATCGGCTGGTGTCGAGGCTGAGGTAACCTAGTAAGGGTTGAAATGCTTCTTCGAAGAACAGATTGGGCCAGCCAAAAATGGACCGACTTACAGAGACCTCGTCGTTACCGACGATACTTATGGCCCAGAAATAAGATTGGGGTGTCCAGATGGGAGCGGTGCCCCCTCGCACCCTCCCAACTGGATCAAGATCCAAATGTAGACGTGGCCATGTATTTCCCATTTGAGTGAAAAATTCATACACTACTACTACTTTTTCAAGTATTGCTGCGAATTCCGGCGTACCGACTTTCTCCCATTCGCAACTTCAAATTGCCGTAACACTTCCACCTTCCTTTGGGCACTTCTACCTTTTCCTCTGTAAATTTATTTATTTTTTTAACATTTTTACATTTTTCCTTTAATTTTTATTTCCCCATCATCACAATCCTACCCTTTTCCCTTATTTCCAACTACACAAAAAATAAGACATACTAATAGTTTCAATTTTCCCACTAACATCATTCCCTTGATTAATTCCCACTTACAAAACTTCATTCAAAACCCTTTCCCTAAAAAAACCTAATTCCTTCCTTCATACTAACTAATTCTATTCCCACTAACAAATTTTATTTTTTATACTAACAAAAATTAATTCACGTTCCCCTACTAACAAAATTCAATCTCATGCCCAAATGCATCTTTGAAGTTGCTTATGAGATGAATGGGAGATCGACAATCCATGACACCATTAGCTGCGTCGTGAGTTCTCAATCGAGGGTATGCTGGAACCCTGAGTTCAAGTTCCCCCGGGCGCAAGGTAGCACTCTTTTTGGGGTATCGGCAAAACCAATAGCTTCCGTAATATATATGTGACACTTTGCATTCAATCAAGCGCTTCTTGGATTGTGCAAATTGCCATATGTAAAACAATGGATACTATTGAGTTTGTCGATATGGAACAAAAGATGTGTGGGTAGCGGAATCGAAGTGTAATGAACTTCGATTACGTTACCCAGATGCGGCAGCGGTAATTTGAGAATAATTTGGATTACGGGATCGAATTGGATGAAGGTGAAATATGAAATTAAGTGGTTGGAATTGGGCAGTCAGATTTTGATTTGGAAAAGATAAGGGTGTTTTATGTGCGCAGTAAAATTGATTTTTGGGGGGTTTTAAAATTGGGAAAAAAGGGAGTTAGTATTTGGCGAGAAAATATAAAGGAGTTTTGCTGTGCGGGATATGAGTGATTTTTGGGTGTTTTAAGATTGAAAAAAAAGAGTTTTGGGTTGAGAATGTGATGGTGAATTAAATAGATTTTTTTTTGAAGTTTTAATGACGAAGGAGGAGAGTGAAAGAATTGAGAAAGTGAGGTGAATATTGGGGATTTTGGAAGAGAAGGGAGTTGATTTTGTGCGGTGTGAAAAAAAAAGATTTTATTGATTTGAAGTGCGAGGAGACGAAAATTGAAAGTTTTGATTTGAAATTCAGTGAAAAAAAAAACAAAAAAAACTAAATTTTTTTTAGTTTGTGGAGAGGACCAGGTGCCTTAGAGTGAAGTTTTCTGCGAGTACGGATCAGAAAGTTGAAAGTGGCCGTTGTGTTTTTTTTGTTATTTTAACCTTAAAATCTGATTTTCAGTGGCCCCACGCTTCTTTTTTTGTACATCACCAGGCGCTCGGGGTTTTGCAAGGAAAGAAGTAAGTATCAATGGTATTTTGTTTCAATATTTTACAAATAATTTTTATATTCAATTGAATTGATTTGTTGTGTTGTATTTTGGTATATATTCTTTTGTTTGATTCTCAAAAGGGCCTTTTACTTGTTTTTGGCATTTTTTTTATCCTGCAAAGTTTTTGGTTGTGAATAGATTTCTTGAATTAAATAAAACGGCCATGTCAGTTTCAACCCATCATCTTTCATTTCTCAAAATGACTTCTCCCTTTCCCATCCTTTTCCCTTTGTGCTAGTTTTTATGTAAGGTTTCTCAGCACGAGCAGAGGGTGTCCCGGAAGACCCACGACACGACTGACCTCAGTATGCCACCCCGGGCTACACACCTATCTGCTAATTACTTAATGTCTGCAACTGCGGTGACTCCCGTGGTTGCTACAGAATATATGACCTTATGACCACTGCCATCTAAACTCGCACTTTCAATTGAATAATACGAGGTGTGTTCAAAAAATATCGCGTATTTTGTTTTTTTTTCAAAAATTATTTATTTATTCATGAATCCCTTCAAAGTAATCCCCATGAAATATTATACACTTGTGCCAACGGTTTTTCCAATCTTCGAAGCACTTCAAAAAATCATTTTTTTTAAATCTTGTTCAGCTCCTCCTTCGATGCCGTCTTTATCTCGTCAAGCGTAGCGTAATGTCGTCCTTTCATGGGCCTCTTCAGTTTAGGAAACAAGAACACAGGGGGCCAGATCTGGGGAATACAGTGGCTGCGGCATCATTAGTGTGTTGTTTTTGGCCAAAAAGTCGCGCACAAGCAACGATGTGTGAGCAGGGGCGTTATCGTGGTGCAAAAGCCAATTTTTGTTCTCCCACAAATCCGGGCGTTTCTGGCGGATTGCTTCGCGCAAATTGCGCATAACTTGCAGGTCATATTCCTTATTGACCATTCTTCCCTGTGGCAAGAACTCATGATGCACCACGCCCCTGCAATCGAAGAAAACTGTCAGCAAAACTTTCACATTCGACCGAACGTGGCGCGCTTTTTTCGGTCTTGGTTCATGCGGCAGCTTCCATTGAGATGATTGAGCTTTGGTTTCCACGTCATAACCATAAACCCACGATTCGTCACCAGTTATGACCCTCTGGAGCAAATTTGGTTCGTCGCGGATAGAGTTTAACATCTCATTAGCAATGTTCATGCGTTGCTGTTTATGGTCGCAATTGAGCAATTTTGGTACGAATTTCGCGGCGACCCGTCTCATGCCCAAATCGTTGATAAAAATCGAATGGCACGAGCCAATCGATATGTTTAGGTCCTCAGCAACTTTTCTAATGGTGATTCGACGATTGGCCAATACCATTTTCTCCACTTCATTAATTTTTTCGTCTGTTGTTGAAGTGCTCGGGCGTCCGGCACGCTCTTCGTCGTTCACATCTTCTCGGCCTTCTAAAAACATTTTGTACCACCGATAAACGTTGCTTTGGTCCAAGGTAGCTTCTCCGTATGCCACAGTCAACATTCGGAATGCATCCGCGCACTTAATTTCGTTTTTCACACAAAATTTGATACACGTTCTTTGATCCATTTTTTTGAATAAGTAAAAATCGAAGACGATTGAAAACACGTGCAAGTAAAGCAGCTATCACCAATTAAGTGAACATTCAAAATGGCCGAGCTTGTCGGCATAAGTGACAGACATGAGTACCAACATAACGCCACAAAAAAATCGAAATTCGAATATACGTAACCCGCGAAAATTCAAAATTCGTGATACTTTTTGAACACACCTCGTATATTCCTGATGGATCATCTACACAGTATATCCTACGCGAGTACTGATCAACAACAATTCCATGTGGTAAGTACCCTGTATTTATAAATACTTGACGATGTTCCCCCGTCAATGAAGCTTGCTCTATGCTTCTATATTTTGGACGCTCAACACTTCCAGAGTTTACTGGCTCGTTCATTTATAAATCCAACCCTGAATCTTCGTCGAGTCTCTCCATCTTTCTTGTGCCAGATTGATCGTTCTTCCTTCAAGTAATCCCCATTTTCCTTTCTATACCCTCCAGCTTTGTTTAATCACTGAGGGCTGTCATTGAAATTCCATTTTCAAGCCAAGACGTTAATTTAATGCGAGATATTTAAATTTTGTTGCCTATTTATAACTAAAGGTTCCACATTCAGGCACCCAATTTCCGAACTCAAGATTCAATTCACTGTTTTTGTGGTTCCGAAATTGTCTGATTCTGCCCGCAACCGCAATGTTTTCAGCTGTTGCCCAAGTTTAAGCACACTTATTTTTAGTATATTCGTGGATTATGAGAAACAGCAACCTTTACACACACTCGTGTAGAAGGTGATCGAGAAACGTTTGTCATTTGTTGGGTCTTGAAGCTGCACAATTCACTGCACTGCAGTTGCCCTCAGCTTTTAAATAATTCGGAAAAACTTCCCAACAAGCATTAACTAAGACGCAATGTTAATAACTTCACACGGCACCGATCCACATGGCGATAAAACTTATCGAATTACAAAAGGGTATTCTCGAACGAAAATTCAACACTTTCTCCATGGTTCTTCACGATCTCCCGTGGACTGCCTCATCCCTCCAAATCGCTTCCTTCTCTTGCCGTTCATACGGTACCTTGAATCCCGCTGCTTGCTCAGCCGAGCAAGCAATATTCGGCAATGCAATACACGGACGGAATGCACTGAATCAGTATTCCCATGTCCGAAATTTTAATTTGAAGACTTGAAATTCTTCAAAAATTTACAGAAGTAAAGAAAAAAACTTTAAATAATAACAAAACATAAATATCATGAAGAATATCAAGGGAAATATTTAAATTTAATGTAAAGAAAAATGTTATAAAATTACACTTAATGATAATAATAAGAGAGAGAAATATTTTATAAATTACAACTACGAATCGAAGTAATGAAATTTTTTTTCGAAATCTGCAATTAAAATTTCGGGTAAGGGTTTGGACTGCTCGATTACTACAGAATATTAGACACTGACAAAGTGGACGACAAATGTGTGGAAGTGGAGGAAGAGAATTCTCCGACCGAAACATTGTTCATTACGTCATTGTTGAGGGAACTTGCCAGAAGGAACATGTTTCAAGTGTCCTCCACCATACAAACACACAGCATCAATTCGACCAATGCAACAACTGCCCACATCGCCAACGAAAACAACGTAAATCGTTTTCGCAAACGCTGACCAATACATACTCGTACGTACAGACGTCCCCGCCAACGCCGACTAATATGATGGCAGCAATACAAGCCGACATTCAGCCAATCATGCCACCGCCAGCAACATGCCCCGCGATGCTGCCGTCAGTAACATTAAACGTCTGAATGTTAGCGCCGAAAACGTCCAGCGTCTCATATGTACCGAAAACGCTCGTTGACTTTCCGTCAGGTGCTGCGCCGACAACGCATCACAATACGGAAGTACGAACACCGATATTGCCCGCAACATGTGTTAGTAGCCGCTCACTCACCGTTCGTGAAGTTGGTGAGATGCTACCCGATTTCGACCCATACTCCGAGCTGTCACTTACCCCGGCTCAATTCGTAAGTTGGATCAACATGCTGCGAGACACATTCAACTGAGTGCCACCCATGAGAAGCTAATAACAACGACCAGAAAATCGGGTGAATCTATCGAGTCGCTTTTTCATCGCATGGGCGCGATTGCTCGAAAAGGCGGCGTTAATGAAAAGACAATGACTGGATACGTTTGAACCAACCTCGGTCATAGCGCTCTGCGAAATGCGCTAGCGTGTTTGGAGTTTACAACGACAGCAGAATTATTATTGGCCATCCGCCAAATTTTTCGCAAACCGCCCATAGCAACTCTATGACCCACGTGAAAGTATAAGTGTAGCAAACCATGCCAAAAGCAACCCCATTTCGACGCCAAAAACAAGTGCCGACTCGAATAGTGTCAAGACAAATGAACAAAGACTGCCACGTACATGTTTCAATTGTTTTCTTCTAGGACACTTGTCCATAAATTGCTCGAAACCTCAACGTCACGAGAGGTGCAATTTATGCAGCACGTAGGGCACCAATCGACATCATGTCCCAATAGTAAGCCCGGTCAAAGCATTCTTGAGATTTGTGAAACCGAACGTTTAGACGAGGCCAATCGAAAAAAAGTAAACAATAAAGAAACTGTAGCTTTCATCGATACCGGCAGTACTCATACGCTTGTTCGGAAAGTATTTGCGAAAAGTCCTACAGATGTTTCGCTGCAGGAATGTAAAGCATATTTGAAAGGGTTTGAGGGCAGTGAATATATGTGTACGAAAATGGTGCGCGTGAGAGTGACATTCGACAATGAATCAGTTGAGACAACCATGTTCATCGTGGACAATGACCTTATTTGCGAAAACATACTCATGGATAGTGATGGAAACGGAAACCCATAAGTAGAAACGGTAAACGTTCGATATTAGAAGGCGGAGACTACCTTATGGTAAGAATCGTGGACTTAGACAAAGTGGAAGCTGGTGACAACATTAAAATCAGTGTTAACCACCCATAGCGAATGTTTCGCGAAAGACTTACTGGAGCTGGGAAAGTGTTCGTTAACGAAATTCCGGCTAAATATGACAACAGATAAACCAGTCAACCTTAAACCGTACCGTGTTCTATTGGCGAAAATATCGATAGTTAAAAGTATCGTTGAAGATCGGCTCGAACATAAAATAATCAACCCGTCTAATTCTCCATACACGTTGACAATAGTTTTGGTCGAAAAAAAACGGCGAGCATCCACTTTGTATTGACTACCGCCGATTAAACGAAATTACCGTGAAATAACCTTTCCCAATGCCAGTAATCGATGAGATATTTGCGTCCATTGCGGGAAATAAATACTCTTCGAGTTTGGATTTCCGTGCCGGGTTTTATCAGTTAAAAGTAAACGAGTCTTCAAAACAGTTTAATTTTATCAACTTAACTACGCAAATCTGCAAATAGAAATGCTGGACATGAGAACACTGATTTAGTGCATCACATCCATGTATTGCACTGGCGACTGCAATTTAACTCACCTGAGCTAGCAGCGGATTTGGATTGACTGGGCGGTAGAGAAATCATGCGGAGATTTGGACGGATCGAAGCAGTCTGTTTGAGATCGACACACCGCGCGGATGCCACGAGAGGAAAAAACAGAAGCGCGTGCAGTTCGTCATTAGTTGTGATTGTGTCAGTGATTTGTTAAATCCCGGAAAATATTATTGTAATATTACGTTTTCTCATTTACCGGCTAAATTCTGAATTAGTGAGTCCACTTAAAAATTTGCAGTGATTGCAAAATGGTTCCAAATTGGCAAAAAACAAAAAATACGGCCAACAGATTCAAGTTCTTTAAAGTGGAGATAGGTTTTCGTGGTGATTTAAGTAGTCACGTTTCGCGTTACCTTTTTCTTTTCGATTGAGCGTGTGGATATTATTCTACATACATTGTGGAGGATTTCAATGTTTAAAGCACCAATACAGTTATTATACAGTTAACTTGGTTCGCTGGCTGATTCTTTTAAAAGCTTTGTGCTTTGCAAAACTTTGCAAAGCACATACTGACCATAGTATACTCATATAGTATCCACACTCAGCCAACCCTGCGGAAAAATCCGAACTAAAGCCGAAAAGCGACCATAAATCTTCGGTAGCGGGTAGGTAGGCAAATGCTGTCGTGAGGATTGGCGCGAATATAAACGTGTGCTTCGATGAGAGGTTTCAGGATTGCAATATCCCCAAAAATCAATAAATTTGCAGAAAAACAAATCCGCTCCATGCAATCTTTTAGTTTTTTACTAGGATCTGGCAGCACTCCTATGTTCTGAAATGCGTAAAAGAACACATGCGTCGGAAATTTTATTTACTTTTTGTTTTGTTTTTTGAATACAACAGCTGACATGCCCGGGCTCAGCTGAACGGCCCCTGGGAAAATTCAGAAAGTGTGCAACACAGGATGAATGGAAGATGTGAATACTATGTGAATGTACTATGCTCAAGATAAGTTTAGGACCACCGGTATGAAGGGGCTGTTGAGAGAACCTGGGGAAAGGTCAAATATGAAGCTGGCGGAATATTCTCAAGAAAACTCCTCAGATGGCGGATGCAAACTACTAATAATAGCATACAATAAAGAAATGATCAAATTACGTGAAGAAAATTATGACCTTAGGCTACAGATACAATCCCTGAAAGACCTGCATAGTCAAGAAAGGAATGAAGATTCAAAAGCCACAGCATCAAAATCATGTGCAACAAGAAACGAAAGTCAAGATAAATGCGAAGTGAACGATTCTGGAAGAAATTCTAAGTGCTGGTGGCACTAACAGCAGTCCAAACTATTTTCCAGTGCTAGAAGGACTGGCAGAAGAAATATAAATTGAAGAAGATGTCGGAGGTGATTCCGGTAAAATTATTTATGCAAATTTTATTCAATAATTAAAAAATAAAAACAAGGAGAAGAAACCAACTCACGGTTCTGCTGGTTCCTCAAAAAAGGCCAACAACAAGGCAGAAAAAGTTCCGCCAACAAATGTATTCGGACAGAGTGAAAGAGATACGGTGCGGCTCATTGGCAGCTGGTAATAAATTAAATAATTTCAAACTCAAAAGAGCTAATGCAGAAAAATTTACCATTAAAATGAAGTCACTGGTTGATTTTAAGTCAGTCACAGATGCGCTGAATTCTAGGTAGGGTTAACGCATCACCTATACCCCAAAAAACGAAAAAAATCTGACATTTTTGTAGAAGGGTCTAGCCTGCGGAGAGGATACGGTCGATCTTCTACACGTGCTCAAGAAAACTGCACCAGAAATTGAATTTATTTTTGTCAAAACCTTTGCAACGAGAAGATTGACCGTCAGAAAGAAAAATTTATCACTTTATCTGGTAAAAATTTCGAACAGAAGCAAGCCATGTACCCTTCAACAAATAAGGTACATGTGTAAACAGAACAAATCATCATGTAGCGTATCTGTATCGGCAACGAATTGGTATGTTTTAACATATCTCAGCCTCAAAGTATCTGAACTATGATGCGATAAATTTTAAACAAGCATTGGACAGTATTGACTGAGAAGTAATGTACAGAATGATGCTTTAGTTTGGAGTCCCAGCCAACTAGTCCATCTGATGAGAATGACTATGTCATCAATAGCCTTAAAGATAGAAATGAAGCAAAGTTATAGGCTGGCCCCACTGCTATTTAATTTAGGGCTAGAGTACATGATAAGGAAACTATCTGTTGGTACTAAAGGCCATTACTATACAAATCGAGCCAAATTGTGGCCTATGCGGATTGCATCAATATTTTTTCACGGTCATTTTCATCTACAAAGGAACTCCTGCACAAGCTAGATTAAGAAGCAAAGCAGGTGGGATTACAAATCGAGTCCAAACTGAAAATTATGATACAAACAAAGAAAAGTATTCGTTATAGACAAAACATAACTATCAACGAATCTAACCTGGCTTCAAGTTAGTAAAGGAAAAAGTTTAGCGGGCATACAAAACTTTTTAACTTAGTTTTGGGTATCCTGAAGGTCAACTGCGCGTGCAGGGAAATCAAACGAACCGACCGCAAAAACCAATTTCAACCGAAATACGAGCAATAAAGAAAGAATTTTTTTTAGTTATTTGTACTAAAATACAAAACCCTATTGCAATCACGACCTGTGACCGTCTGTGCGTCCGTCCGCCTGTATGTCACAGCACTTTTTCTCCGAAACTATAGAAGCTACAGCAATGAAACTTTGTGGACAGGTCAGAAATGGTGACTTCTTGAAAGTTTAAGGATGGAATCATTTTTCAAAGGGGTTTAAGGGGGGTCTCCCAATATAGGGAGGTGACCCCCCCAAAAAAAAAAGTTCACCATTGGTAGTTGAGTAGGGTGTCATTGGAAAGGTCTTAATGAGATCTTTTCAAAACAGGTCTTAAAATTGCCTTATCATTACCGTGGGGGGCAGGGGAAGGGGAAATGTACGAACTTTTCACGTACCCCCCCTCGCGATTGAACACCTTCCATCTGAAAAATCTGAAAAAAACCATGAATGAGTACAACAAATACGTCAGAAGTCGAAATTCACTCAACTTTGTTAGTAATATTATGATTTATCAAATTTAGGGTTTCTTGAATAAAATCTTAACGGTACTCTTAAATTCAATAAAATTCAGCACGCAGATCACTTTTTATAAGATTGATCTGTCTGAAATCTGTCTGAAGACCGAATGCTATTTAACGAAGTTATAGCGATTTGAATTATCTGTATTACTTGTGAACAATATGCGCTGTATTACTATGAAAACATATGGCTTTGGAACAATATGCGCTTTTAACCGACTTAAACACTACAGTTTTGCTAGGATTTGCATGAAAATTTCAGGAATGATAGGTATCATGAATATCTTTGAAAATCAGTTCAGTTAGTGGTATCAGTATTCGTAAAACAAAATAGTGGCTGTTTTAAATGCGAAGATTGAATAATTTTGAGTTATTTTTCACCAACTTCAACGTTTAAGGCGCATGCTTTCAACACTTGATTCAATTTTATGAATGACTGAAGATGGGTACCTACAATTAATACTCATACGTGAAACAAGTCGAAGAGGCAGGAGAGAGCTCCTAGCAAAAGGGCTTTGTAACCATTCTATGATTCGCAAAAAATGGCCATGAATCGATGATTAGAGTACAGAGGAGTGGCCCCTGAAAAAAAAAACCACAAACGTACCGATATGAGTATCAAATGAAAGTTCTTTATGGGAGCATTTCAAAACAGTTCTTAAACTGACAGTTTTTGCTTCAATGGGGGCACAGGGGGGAAATACATGAAAAATGTGTTTCATCCCTCGCGAATGGACACCTGTGATCTAAAAAATCTGAAAAAATTATCAAGGGAGATTTTTATGGGTATAACAATAACAAATACCTCAGAAGTCGAAATTCGTTCAACTTTGTTAATACTAGTTTGATCCTTGAATCTCATATTTTCTCCAATAAAATCGTCTGTGACATGTTTCTTGATTTTATTCATTGCTGCATTTTGTAAGTTGAGTACACAACCCTTCTGACATGAGCATAGGTCTGTCTACCCAACTTGTTTTTCTTTACCACTGCAACACCTTTCGGGCCTTCAGTTAGAAGTAATTGGAGTGTCTAATTGTCTTGATCGAATGTATCGGCAATTGAGAAAGGGATGTGATCAGAACCAGGAAAGAAAAAATTGTTTCTCAAAAGTTTACAGAACCTAGCGTTAGCAATAAATGTTTTGATATCAAATAAGTGGCAACGTAGTTTAAGTGCCCAACGTTGATTTATATTAAAAGTTGTTAGCTTATGTATTCGATTCAAAGAATTTAAATTAGATCACAAAAATCAAGATTTATTTTTATTACTTTTGAAACTCATAATCACCCTTAGTATATTGATCTTATAATTGATTGGGTCATGCAAGATTAAGCCATAACTGTTTCATTTCTAAAATGATACTTTCCTATTCTTTTCCTCTCCTAGTTAGATGTTACTTTATGTAGGTGCCCCAGCATGAGCAGAGTGGCTGTATTTGAATGGCTGCAAGTTGATTCTCATAGGAGACAGCAAACATTGTAATCACAGTTTACGAGGTTAACCAACCATCTCGAATACTGAGCCAATCAATCTTATATTCATCGCATCTAAACCAATTATGACAATATATCCTTCTGGAATAACGTTTGAGCCAAACAATATTATGTTCTCATAAATTCAAATATTGGCTGATGGGTAGTAGCTTAGGTAAAAATATTAAACACCAATAGGCATGTAAAACCGACCACTGAGTTATTGATTCTTTTATATTTTAATGTCTCAAGCCTGTATATTGTTTGTAGCGAAGAAAGCTTGTAAACTTCACATTGATTAAAATTACCAAATCAAATTTAATAAAATTTACTCTGAATTTGGGATTCATTTGAATTCGTTTGTAAATTTAGAATCATGCAAGGTCTTAGAGTAGCCTTACTACAGGGTTTTCCAATAAGAGGTGTTTATTTTGATATTAAAAGAAAAATTCCATTTTTTAATATAAATGACGAATGTTTATTTCATTATAAAGAAAAAGATATGTTGTTAATAGCGAAAAATAAAATCAAGCAAAAAACCACCACGATCCCGCTAACAGGACCATATCCTTTTCATGAAATTTTCCATTACCAAAACGAAAAGTGGCGGCCCTATGTCCTCGATAGCTTCACAAATTCCATCTTTGAGGTCTTGAATTGACGCTGGGCTGTTGACGTAGACCTTTTTTCTCACGTGGCTCCAAAGGAAGAAGTCGCAAGGTTTTAAATCACAAGATCTCGGTGGCCGATTGTGATCACCTCTTCGAGAGATAACACGGTTCGGAAATTATCCCGTAAAAGATCAATGGTTTCGTTGCTTATGTAGCACGTAGCGCCACCTTGTTGAAAGTAAACGTTGTCCAGATCAATACCATCCAATTCCGGGCATAAAAAATCATTAATCATCTCTCAATAGCGCAATCCATTCACCGTAACTGTTGCTCCAGCCTCATTTTCGAAAGAGAAAGGTCCAATAACTCCGCCGAACCATAAGCCGCACCGAACAGTCATACGTTGAGGATAAAGAGGCTTTTTAACCATAACTCTTGGGTTTTCCCAGCCCCAGATGCGACAATTTTGCTTGTTGACGAAGCCACCCAGATGGAAATGGGCCTCATCACTCAAGATGATTTTTCGATGGGATTCCGGATCATTTTCATGCATTCTAAGGACCAAATCAGCAAAGACACGACGATGTTGATGACCGACCGGCCTAAATTCTTGTGTTAACTGAACTTTATAAGCCTTAAGACCCAAATCTTTATGCAAAATACGGTGTAATGACGTTTGTGGAGTGCCGAATTCCAAAGAATGACGAGAAATGGGCAAACCTGGGTTTTCTTCAACACATTAGGCTACAGCAGCAATATTCTCGGCTGTTCTTGAGTGACTTCAAGGGTTTTATTCTCCATATCACTAAGTTATCCCAACAGCTCGAATTTTTCCCCCGATTTCTGTATTGCGGTCTGACAAAGTGCTTCACGACGACCCAAAATGTTCGAGTTTTACGAATCGTCTTTGCCAAATGTTTACCATATTTATAGTGAATTTTAATAATTTCAATGCGTTGATGAAGCGTGTATCGTTTCATTTTTATAATGGCGTAGTATCTACTTGTCAAATGTTAAAAAATGACAGCTTCAAAAGTGACATCTACCAAATAAGCGGGCTTTTCAAAATAACAACTTATTGGAAAGCCCTTTAATATGCTCTTTATTTGCCAACGTTCCTTAGTACAAGTATGCCAATGTCAAGTATCTGTGAGCAATTTATCACGTCACATGTCATACTCGGTCGAAAATTCATGCATCCTGTTTTGAAAAATAATTTCCCGAAAAAAATGTACCTCAACAAAAAATATTCCTTCCACAAAAACAATTTTGCCAACACATGAGCACATACATCAAACGTGTTGTGCACAACATTTCCACATGATTTTACTCACAACAGATTTGATAAATTTATCTTAAATTGTTACTACTTTTAGCCGCACCGTACGCATTTTGTGGTTAAAAATATTCTTATTTATCGTAAAAATAGAAGATTTACAAGCAAAACTTCAAGCTTCGTGCCAAAAATTGTTTGCATCTACTCAAAAATATACTTTTAGAGTGTAGATATAATTTATGGTTGCGTTAAGTAGTTGAATCTATTTTTATTTTATATTATTTTGAATTCGCTGAGTATTTTCAATTAGACAATCCTCCGATGTTGGTTTTCATGGTTTTCACCGTAGGTCCATTTAGGTTTGATATTTAAGTGCTCAAAATACGATAAGATCTTCATTAAAGTAAATGAAATGATGATGGACATGATTCAATTTTGAAATGATATACAAGAAAGAAAGTGTTAACTGAATGTTGTGTTAAAGATATATTATTGGGAAAGATAATATTGAATCAACGCCAAGAAATTTTAAAGCGTGCTTTTCTGGACTTCATAATTCAAATTTAATGAAGAGATCCAATTTTAATTTAAAAGACGATAAATGTTAAGCTGCTGAATCGATAAAATTCATCATTTGCTTTTAAGATGTTGTGTAAATCATAAGAAAATTAGATTGTTCTAGAATTCGTTTATGATGCATTTTCAACTATCCGAAATAAATTCAAAAAAAATAAGTATTTTGCTAAGATGATATGCTAAATTCTCGTATAAATTTCGTATAGCTCGGATAAGACGATTAAATAAGTTCCATGACCATTTAATCTGGAATTAAACCAAATTTTCTGTAATTTAACATTCGTATGCATTTAAAAATAATTTTATAGCAAAGACTGCCTTCAGGTTTGATTTAAAATTTGATTTTAAAAGAAATTAGCACTTATTCTAGCAATGATACGGATATTGTAGCTCTGTGTACTTGGTTTTCAATAGGGGTGCGGTTTTCTAACAGATGGCGTAGCTTGATTTTTATTCCAGTGATTCACCTCTCCAAATATGTGTTGAAAAGCTACTGTCATATAGTTTCAGAATCAGTATGTGTCATTTAGCTGAAGTGTAAACAACAATGCTTTTTTTTACTCTGAAAATGTCGAATTTTGTGCCGAATAAGGTGTTTTTGCGGGGAGTACTTCTTCATTGAAGAAAAAGGCTGCCGGAAGTCATCGTATTTTGGTGGAAGTGTACGGTGTGCATGCTCTAGCTGAGCGTACGTGCCAGAAGTGGTTTGCACGGTTTAAAAGTGGCAATTTTGACTTGGAAGACGATGAACGGCCCGGACAGCCAAAAAAGTTTGAAGACCACAAATTGGAGACATTGCTCGACCAAGATCCACCCCAAACTTGCAAAATCACTTGCCGTCACTCAACAAACCATTTCCGATCATCTAAAAGCAATTTTCACAACCACGCGAATTAACCGGTACCCCTATTAGTTATCAACGCCAAAATTTTTAAATGTAGACCTGTTCGACGGAGGAAGTTTAGATATACATATTTCGGATCATCTCCGATGCTGGAAATGACTTAAAAGGTTTTTATTTGAGATATATGGGAAATCTCACAAGGAAATTTTTCTTACGATGGTCGTTTCGAGATATGCCCATATTCTTTTTCAAAGTCAAAGTCAAAAGCGCTTTATTCAATATTAATCGTTATAGATTTTCAAAGAATATAAAGCCAATTCCAAACAATAAAAATACGAAAATTTAATGGTCTAAATGGCTCTCCAAATTTATACATTATCAATCAAAATCATTTGATCAAAAACAATTTCAGATTCAATTTAACATAAATTATATCATATCATACGATGCAATTGTAAAAAGGAGAAAAAAACCAACCAACACTGTTTATAAATCAATTATAAATTAACACAGCAGTGAACTTTTACCATACATTTATGTTAATATGCCATCACCTAATTCTAATAAAATTAAATCAAAAATTTTAACTTATCTTAATACAGTAGAACCTCGATAAGATAAAACCCAAGGGAAATGTCAAAATGTTTGAGTTATCGAGTTTTTAACTTATTAAGGGCTCAAGCAAAGTATTTTTTGAATGTTTCGTATTGCTACCTACTAATTTTCATTATCTCTTTATTTAAGAATTATGTATCACAGAAAGTACCAGGATAAATGTTTAATTCCAATGTCAGTAAATTGTACAAAAACAATTTATTAAATATAAGGAAAAAGGTATAGTTATCTTATCTATCAAAAAAATCTTGTAATTTTCTAAGTTTCTAAATCAATTCGGTTTTCAATTTTGAACAATGGAGAGAAATCTACACTCATCTACATTACTGCATTGCTCTCTAAAAGATCGAAAAGTGTTTGCTGCTTCCTTTGCTTCGTTTACTGATATACTCGCCGGGAGATCTTGTAACTCATCGTTTGACTCTTCAGCTATATCATCATTTTCAACATTAAATATAAGGAAAAAGGTATAGTTATCTTATCTATCAAAAAAATCTTTTAATTTTCTAAGTTTCTAAATCAATTTGGTTTTCAATTTTGAACAATGGAGAGAAAATACCATCATCTACATTACTGCATTACTCTCAAAAAGATCGAAAAGTGTTTGCTGCTTCCTTTGCTTCGTTTACTGATATACTCGCCGGGAGATCTTGTAACTCATCGTTTGACTCTTCAGCTATATCATCATTTTCAACACCGTAAATCACTGCGTTCATTATTTCTTCTTCTGTGAACGTTCCCACTGTGGCTACTTCAGCATCGCATGAGATAAACTCTTCTAAGTTGGACATGCATTTATTCCATTCTTCAGGCGTTGTATCGAGTTGCTCTTTAATATTTTCTTGAAACTGTGACGGGAAACCACAAGCTTTAAAACAGTTTTTCACTGTATGGGATGCAACACATCGCCAAGCTTTATCTACCATTCTGGTTGCTTCTAAAACATTGATGGAAGAAACTATATTTTGCTCCATATCAATTGCAATTTTTTGACTACTTCTTTTCGGTAAAATGTTTTGAAATTTTTTATTATCCCCATATCTAGCGGTTGAAGTTGTGATGTTGTATTCGGGGGAAGGAATTGAATTTTAATTGCCTTCAATGGAGGTATTTCACTATGTGCTGTGCAGTTGTCAACGAAGAGAAGAATTCTCCTTTTTGCAGTAGCCATTTGTCTCTGTTTTAATAAGCCATTTTTTTAAAAACTTCTGCTGTCATCCATGCTCGTTGGTTGGGTTCATGATTCAGAGGTAGTGATTTGCAGCCCGCGCAGCAACGAGGTTTCTTTGATTCACCAATCATTAATAGCTTCCGTTTTTCTGTGCCGGTAGAATTTGAGCAAAGAAGAATCGTTAGCCTTTCCTTGCTGTGTTTTCCTTCATAGCATTTCCCATTCTTAAATTTTAATGATTTGTCGGGAAGACATTTAAAAAAAAGTCCGGTTTCGTCGGCGTTAAAGACATCATTGAGGTTGAATCCTTGCAATTCACTCTTTTATTCTTTGCAAAGTTCTTTATTCACACTCGCACTTTCATCACAAATTTTCTTGAAGGGCAAAAATTATTGATTTGCAGTGACCTAGCAAACTTTTCGGCTTTTTCTTTCAGAATCGGTCCACTAACACTAATGTTTTTATTTTCTTATTTTGGGAATTCAGGAATTCTTTCTCTTTTACATAAAAGACTTGGTCCAAAAGCAAGAGCTTTTCAATAGTTCCGCTTCTTTTTTTAAAATGATCGAAAGTGTACTTTCGTGTATTCCGAACTGGGCTTCAACATCTTTCCTTTTCAAACCACTTTTCAC
Organism: Odontomyia ornata; assembly: GCA_963969285.1. Lineage (NCBI taxonomy): Eukaryota > Metazoa > Arthropoda > Insecta > Diptera > Stratiomyidae > Odontomyia > Odontomyia ornata. The sequence continues at coordinate 13,207,728 of OZ017740.1, forward strand.
TGCTCCGATTGCTTTAAACTTATCAGCATAAGTTAGTGTTTGCAATTTCCGTTTCGAATTCATTTCACTTTACTTTTTTGATCACGATTTGCACACGACGCTTCCTAGAAAATAGTCTAAACTTATCACGACCTGATTAACACGTGCATGCGCTAACAACCAATTTTCGCACAGAATTTTTCATAAGCACATTCACACGAATGAGGCGCTGATATCTGCATTACTATCAGTTTTGTGCTCTGTGGGGAAAGGTTCTCCAATTTTTTTTCAACTAAAAGAGGTTTTTACTTTATCGAGGTTTAAGTTGTCGAGGTTCTACTGTATAATTCTTTCACAATATTCCTAGCCTAAACGTTAAACCTTATCTTTAAACCTAATATGACCAACATCACAAGTTATCTATCCTAAATATTGAAACGTATCCCTTATTTTTAACAAAAGTAAATAACAACACGAAGTATATAACGCAAAACCAAAAATTAACCACTAATAATTTAGACATTTTCATTCAGGCACCAATACCTAGATTGCTCCGTCCCAGCTCGACCAACCTCAATGAATCTAGCAAATGAGTATTCCCATTGGAATTGTTGTTGTCGTGAACTCGAATTTGGAGGATATTTTATCTTCTTATCAGTGGCCCGTTTTTATATGTGATATATAATGGGGGTACTGTCAGAATCAAAAACATATCGATTCATGTCCAAATACACGACTATTTCTGGAGGAACGAAGCCAGTAGCGAGTCAAGTCACAATATAACCATCTGTAGGTTGTAACGGCTATGAAATCGCAGGGTTTTCGCTCACAGTTACAGATCTTGCGATATGATCCCGAAGAAGTCTCATCAGGACTTATGTAGAGCCCGTTTTGAACTACCCTCACCAGCCATAATGTAGAAATCCTTCAAACAACGTTTCATGTCTTGATTGGCCCCCCTGCAGCGTTGTCCGAAACAAAATTGTTTCGTACTTCTGCGCGTAGATTTTCATTCGCCAATTTCGGGTGTAGAGCTGCACATTATTGAACATTTTTCGAATATTGCTCTGAGCTATTGTCACCTTTCGGTCTCCTGTATAAATTATCAGATCATCAGCAAACGCGATCAATGATCGTGGTGGCAAGACGTCAAAACTACAACCGTTCAATAATTTGTGAATGAATATTGAGAAAAGCAGAGGTGCAATAACTGTTCCCTGCTGTAGACCATTCAAGACCTTAAAGTTGCGTATTGTCATCAAATTTCCATCAGTAACAACAACTGAGTTCCCGTACAACATATGGCACATTATGGCGACAAGGTGTTAAGGGAATCTGTTCTGAAAGAGTTTAAAAATTAATCCATCTAACCACACCGTATCAAAAACTTTCTCCATATCAATGAGACACATTCCAACACATTCTTTATTATTTGATTTCCAACAGATATCTGAGGTTACTTTCATTATGAATGACTGGCACAAAAACCAAATTGGCAATTCGGCATTAAATCATATTGCACAATGTGGGCGTTCAATGCTTTATTTAGTATTACTTCAAACACCTTACTGATGTTAGGCAGCAACTGACTGGGTGAAAGTTTTTAAGGCTCGAAGTTTCTTTTCCTTTCTTCAAGATCGGAAATAACCTTAGCCTTTGCACTCACCAGAGAAACATAAATTGGCCAAAATGTTCTTGAACAGTATGCAATAATTCCTAATAGCAACCTCAGGCAAATGGTGGAGGACTACTTTTGGAATACCGTCAATACCATATGATTTATTTTTGCTTATGAAACACAAGTCTTCATCACTGACGAAATAATCAAGAAGATTACAGCTCGGTATGAGGTCAGATGTCAATGTTTCATTGAAATAATAATTGATTCACTGTTCAGGCTATTGAAGCCAGAAATTTCAAAATGTGTCCCAATCAGGGCAAGTTTCTGCATACCATCACATATAATCCTGGTTCCACTTCTATCCGGAGTCATACTATCAACACCAATACTAATCGACTTGAGATGTCAGAGTACTGTTCGTAATAGGCTGTGTCTTTTCAACGATAATTGCTATATTTGGTGAGATCTTCAATTCTGGAAACATGTCGTTTTTATCTACGTCTTCATCTTCATTACATTTACGCATGTGGCCGCAGTGTTGCCTTCTCTCCACAACGTCGGGAGTAAGCATACGATAGGAGTACCGATATGTCCTCTCCGTAACTTTTGCTGGCTGCCATTTTTATCAAAGTTTGTCTTGTAATAGACTTGTTGCCCTAGTAGGAATCCGTGTATCTTCTTACGTGACTCAATCTCTTAAACTGCAGTTCTTGTCTCTTTTCGGGTTGTAAGTTGTCGAAAATACCCTTCCGTCGTCTGCCAAACATCATCCCAGCTGGAGTTTTACCTGTTGCAGCATGTGGAGTATTCCTATATGTGGACAGAAACTCACAAAAACACTGCTGCGTTGTCTTGTTTTCATTTTTACTGGCACTTGTTCGTGTTTTAAAAATCTAAACAAAACGCTCAGCGAGCCCATTGGTCCTGGGATGTTATGGCGACGATCTAATATGGTTTATGCAACGTGATTTACAAAAATTTTCAAACTTTTCGGATATAAATTGTGGCCCGTTATCCGATACAATGATTTGCGGTAATCCAAACATCGTAAAAATAACATCTAGCGCATCACATAGATGTTCGGCTTTTGTTTGTTTGAAAGGTCGGATATCGACCCATTTTGAAAGGGTATCAACTAAAACAAGCCCCTGCTGATCCTTGTATGGTCCAGCAAAGTCCACATGGATTTGTTGCCATGGTCGTTTCGGTATAGTCCCCGAAAACACTGGAAGTTCAGTGCATTGCGGCCTTTGTTCCTGACATGGCCTGCATTTTTTTACAAATCTGTCGATGTCGGCATTTATAAATGGCCACCAGACATAAAAACGGGCTATTGCACGCATAACAACTATTCCCGGATGTCCGACGTTTAGACGTCTTAGCACGGGTTGGCGAAGTTTGTTAGTTATGATTAGTCTACCCTGCCAAGTTAGAATGCTATCGGTTGTAGCGATTTCGTCTTTTTGTCGTAGTACGGTTTAAGCTCGTCCGTTACTTCTTTGCTACTCCAATATGATCGTACTTGCCATAATACTTTTCATAGCACAGGGTCGTTTTTTCGTTGCTTTCTGCAAAATCTTTTGTGATAGTTGTTTATCGTCGTACTTACTACTTAGTAATTCCTCAGATATCTTGTTAATTCGCTGCTCTTTTCTGCCTGCCCGTTGGTCATTTTTCGTAAGCCGTGATAAGCAATCTGCAATAAAGTTGTTAGCTCCTCCTCTATATTATATGTTGTAGTTATACGATCCGACGTAGAGCGCCCACCGAGTCAGTCGGTTATTGATCAATTTTGGCAGATTCCGATTTTCGCCAAACAAATGCTGTAACGGCTTATGGTCTGTGATTAGCGTGAACGTAGTACCTCGTAAAAACTGGTCAAATTTTCTTACTGCGAACAATATTGCTAAGGCTTCGCGATCACCGACAGAATATTTTAACTTTACATCTGTAAGTTTGCGAGAAATACAGGCAATAGGCTCGTCGCTTTGCACACTCATTTTATGAAATTAGACAGCTCCTACTCCTTTTTCAGATGCGTCACATGCTACGTATAGTTGGCGGTTAAGGTCATACGGCACGATAATAAAAGCTTTAACCACCTTTTGCTTTATGTGCTTGAATGCCTGTAATTCCACAAAACCCCACGTCCTTTGTTGTCGTGTGCCTCTTTAATGATTGAATATTTGCACACGTACCGTGCAGGTTAGGTATAAATCGTTCATAAAAATTTATTAAACCTTAAAAAGATCTGAGCTCCTTTACGTTGGTTGATGTTGAAGCATTTGCAAGCGCTGCCAATTTGGATTGTGACGGTCGTATACCTTCTTTACTGATTGTATGTCCCAAATATTCGATTGAGGGTTGCATAAACGCGCACTTGCTCAATTTTACTCGAAAGCCTGCTGCGCGTAGTCGTCGTAAAACCTCTTTTAGGTTCACCAAATGCGTGTGATTGTCCTTGCCCGTGATGGCGATATTGTCAAAATATACCGCAACGTTGGGTATCCCTTCTAATAAGTTTCCCAAATACCTTTGAAAACTAGTCGGAACATCTACGATACCAAAAGGAAAGCGATTGTACTGGTAATAACTATGAATTGCCTTGATTCGGGATGTATTTCAAATTGCAGATATGCATCCTTTAAGTTAATCGTTGTATACGTTTCTCCACGAGATTGTTTGTGTGTCAGCTGATCAAAAAGTGGGACTAAATGCCGTTCTGTTGCTAGCTAAAATTAAGTGTTGTTCGAAAGTCACCGTAAATTCTAATTGTGCCATCTTTCTTTATGACATTTACTATGGGTGTTGCCCACTCTAGCGGTGTATTGTTAAGATCCACGTGTGAAATCACCCCTTTTTCTATAAGTCTTGCGAGTTCAGCTACTACATTTTCTTGTAAACCGAATTTTATTGGACATGCCTGTACATGTATAGGCTTCGCGTTAGGTTTTAAATGAATTATAATTTGATAATTTTTAATCTTACCGAGTGAGCTCTCAAAAAGTATTTTATTTTCCTGAATGATTTTGAATGATTCTCGATCAAGGTTATCTTTTTGTATTTCTTTTGATGCTTGGATTCCTTCAGCGAGTACACCGCAGAAGAAATTTGCATGCCGAACGCTCCACTCCACGGTAAACCAAATAGCAAAGGTTCTGCGTTGTCCAATACAACTACCGGGGGAGCAGCTTTCGCATTCTGCAGTTTTACGGTCACAAACGTTTTACCCATAGGTCTGAATTTGAAGTTCCCGTATGCTTTAAGTGTGGAGCCCTTTAATAGTGGTGGTGACCTGATTTTCCTCTACATAGCTGTGCTTATAATCAAGTGTGCTGCCCCTGGATCCCAATCCATCGTGCATTTAATGTTGTTGATAATGACATCTATTCCTTTTCGCTTATTAACGTGGAATATTGAGTCGGTTTCCGTTTCATTGTCGGAGCTATGTGTCACGCTCATTTTAAAAATTTTTCTCTACTGAAAGCTGTTTCGGTTTCTCGTATACTTTTTGTTGCTTTTAGTAGTTGTATTGTTCTCGCTTTCGTTTGTATTGGCATGTATGTGTGAACTTGTGTAATATTTTATGATTGAGCTGGACAACGTTTGACGTAGCATGATCCTAAATGTCCTCGGATACCGCACTCTTCGCAAATGTTATTTTCTGCGCACCACTGTTTATGCATTTTTGGCTCACCGCACCATTGACACTGGTTACTTTGAAGTTTTCCAACTATTCCACGTTTTGCCGAGTCTTGAACACGTGTCACCAATTCACAGCCACCAGTGTCATAGTCTTTTTCTGCTGCCTCTCACATTTGAGCCACAGCAAACACTTCTCAAATGCTACTTCCACATCTAAACCTTCACTGTTTTTTGAGTAAATGTCGGGCCAACGTTGTTTTAATTCTATTTCCAGTCGTTTATGATGCAGTCCCGTTGCAAAGTGAACACGCATAGTCGATCGAGCATGTCGCCGTTGTAGCCACAATCTTGGCTTAATTCTTTAAGCTGATTTCCGTACGACTCAAAAGTCTGATCGGATCGTCGAATGCTGTTGCTGAAATTCGTCAATGCCATAAATCATGTTGTACGTATTTGGAATAGACGCAAAAATGTTTGTTTAATAGTGTCATAGGTCTGCTTCTCAAATTCTGCACTAGCATCGGCAAAGGCAACTTTCAGCTCGTGAAAATTTTCTAGCTTAAGACGTGACAAAAATAACTCACGTTTCGCGGCAACGTAGACGCTATTTGTTGAATTATCGAGGCCCCACATTCGACATTGTGACTCAAAATAGTTCATCAACGTGGCGGCTTGTATGTGGGTATCGAATTTTTCGCACTTAAATCGCCTCATGATGCTCAGCAATTCGTGTGCTGGATTAATTTCTGGAGTGCTGTCATCTCGTCGTCTCGAGGTATTTTCAATCGTCCATCCCTGTATGAATAATTGAAAGGCTCCCATAAACGTATTAAATTGTTGTGGGCTCATCGTTAACTGTTTATTTAACTTCAAACACATTGCACTGGTAATATCCGTAATTATTTTTTTTCTATCCCATCCTCGTCGCCAATGTTCTGTTAAGCGTGACACGGCCAAACAAGTCCGAGCTCTGATTGCAGCTGATTCATTCCCTTCAAATATAATACGAGTACATATACATTTACATGACACCAGCCATTCAGGTTACGGACAAGAATATAATAACTATGCAGCCTGTCCAATTCGAGTATTTCAAACAACGAATCAAGCTCCTTTTTGAACTTGAGAACGTTTCGGCCAGTTGCACAGGTCGAGATAATGAAGAGATTATCCCCACCTGGCAGTGAAATGTTGACAATGGACAATTCAAGAAATTCAATGTTTTTGAATTCAATTCAATATTTTAGAAACAATAGAGTCATCTAACCAATATCTCGGGGTCACCTCCCCTATCTTGATCCCTTTAATGTCATAGAGTACTATGAATTGAGATGGATTTCAGTGAGAAGCATGATATTAGACCTTTGCTTAACAATGATTTCAAAGAGATAGTCGCGTCTATGTAGTTTATAATGGAGTTCACGTTGATCAAGATGAGATGAAGCTTATCCAAGGGATTGTGATTCGATGACAAACTATTTTGAAGCATGTTGGCCTAAACTTTAAAACCCGAATTTGATTCTTTGATTTTGCTTATTAATATTTTCCGAAAGAGATTCAATCTGTTGATAAAATTTGAGAAGCAGCTCATTATTGCCATTTACATTATTCATTTATTTACATTGTTGTCTGCTGGCCCACTAGCAGCAGTTACAAATGATACCCCGGGTGTAACGGAGCTAGACGATGTTACACTACGGTGAACTTGGGTTTGTTTTAAGGAAATTTAACTTTCGCATCTTGATATCGAGGGCATCCTAGATATGATGATGGACCACCAAATATACCATGGATAACACAGTATAATTTTTTCTTTTGGTTCTATCTGAGCCAATTTGCCCTCACCTGGGCATGAACATCTTTACATTGAATGCATTGATAGTTCATGATGCAATTAGCAGCCAAGTGGCGAAATCTTTGGTACCTATAACAATGGTGAATCTCATTTTTTTTAAGACACTCCCACCGCACAACTTTAAAGTTCAAGTACATTACCTGTTGGAGGGCACCTAGACTGCTGTCGTTTGGAATTTGTACCAAATAAAATGGTAACGTTTTGCCTTAAATAGTAGACCTGTAACATTTCAAGGAAATCAACTATACTCGTATTCTCTCCGTAGTCTAGGCCCTTCAACAGGGAGGTCTAATTCTTCTCCACCTTTTGCGTGAATGTAAAGTGGGGAGCTTTTACTCTATATAGAGTATCTTTGGCTGGCTTGAAATCATCCTGCACCCTGTTGTTATTGTGAGCTTGTGTTCTCCTTATTTTTAGATTTAAGTTATCACTATGTTAGAATTGCAATTAATATTACCTTGATTTTCTTGGCAATCCTTTGCGGTATCCATTTCATTATTCTTCACAACTAACATCGCATAGTAATTTGCGATATCGTTTGCTCCTCTTGCGCTAAGCATAATATCAACATCATAAATTTGTCTTCCTCGTATCTTTTACTGTAGTTTTCTTTCCTCGTTGAGCCTTTTGCGTGGCTTCTTTATTTTCGCTCGTCTTCTTTGTCATGGCTTCTTGTTTTCTGGCCATATTTTGTGGCCAAATCGTTTGAGTTTTAATGACGGTATATAATTTTCAAATCATTTCCTCTAAACATTTTACTTGGAGTCTCATGTCTTTGTTTCCTCTCGTAACTCTTCGTTTGATAGCGTAATACGCTCTACATGTTCAAAATTTTCTTGTTCAATTTTCCTTTACATTATTTTTTCATCAATTGCTTTTGGAATGCCTGTGTCCCCCAGCGGTGGAAGACCGTCGGGCTCCTCCATCCCTGCATTGAAAAGAGTTTTCTGTTTTTTCTCTCTTCTCCGCAAATAAAATCCAGATATTCAATAAATTGTTCTAATAACTCGACGATGTAATAAGTTTTCCAAAGTGAAAAAACGACTTTTCAAGTGCAGTTTTAAAAAATTATTTTAATTTTTTTAAATTATTGCCAGGAGATTTTAAAAGCAGGTCTGCATGGAACGAATGGTAGACGTAGAATACAAGCGTTTCCTATAATAAATATTGTTAACGCTCAAATAATGCCACCCTTTTGCTTATTAAGAGGTATTGATTATATGTAAGCTCTCGAAGTGAATCAAAAGTACAAGCTCCACTCCCATTTATTAACTTAAAAAATTTCGGCATCTGTCAAACATTTAAACGTCATCGTACTACACTTGTACTATGCTCGCTTGGCCATAAAGAAGCGTACGTGCGTAAATATGACATTAGCGGCTACGTTCCATTTTATTGCACTCGTAACTTAAAGTTGTGTCGTTGCGCGTTGCATCTTGTTACCACATTCTCTGTTCGCTTCGTTTATTGCCTCTCCCAACAAAATTATATCAACTGACTCCATCTCTGCTCTCCCATGTCTATCTACTAGAGAACTTCCGTCTCACCCACACAATTTTGTATTATCATTACAAGTATTAGTTGGGTATGCATTTCCTTTTAGCACTTCCTTGTTGAGATTATGGATATGTTTATGTAGGAACAAGAAGCTACTGAAAAAGGGGTTGGAAAGTGCTAAACTTATTTTGTATGGGTGACAAAAATAAGTCTGTTTGTAGAGAGAGAGAGAGAATGAGAAAGCTTTTGGCAACCATTTTATTCGTTAACCTTCAAATATCTTGCACATATTTCAGGGATAAAAATTTGTCGTCCACAATTAAGTTTCATGTGAGAATGACTGTCCTAACCACCCCCAATAAAGTATGCTGATAAGCATTGCCAGACTTTGAAATATTTGTGCGGCGAAAAACTTAGACCTTAAAATTTAAATGTACAGTGGAAACATTTAAAGAGTTTGTTTGCTATGACGCCAGTATATCGACAAAAAAGAATCCAAACTTTTTTTCGTAATCCACAAAAAAGCTTGGTATCTGCTTTTTGGCATTGCATGGTTTTAGATTATATTTGACAACAGGAGAGCCTTTCAATAATTATTTCTTTTTTTTCGAAAGACATCATTATAGCTAACCAGAATTTTCTAGGACTTCAGTAGATACTGAATCTAATATTTGCTTCCTTCTAAACCGAAACTGATGAGGGAGTATTACCAATTATTTAAACAATATTACAACTGTACTATAAGTACATAAGAAAGGAAAGAAGGAGTATTGCCTTTAGATTATTTTGAAAGTAACTCAAAGGTACCACTTTTATGCACTATTTGTTGGTACATTCACACTTTATCTGCAAATTATTGAGATAAAAGCAATAATCACTCTAAACTACAATTAAAGGGCTACGAAGACCGGCAGAGATTAAGTCCCATTAAAAAAAATATATACTTAAGAGGCGGAGTATCTCCACAAAGCTAAAATCAATATTTGACATTTTTAAAATCCAGGCAGTATGTGATTCAGTGAGATTTAAACTTAATGTCACGGCGAAAACCTGGAGCCACAAGGTTTCGTTAGGTTGAGAATAAAATGTGATAATTGTCAGGCATAGTCCAGGTGATGTAGTAGTTAGAGCACTCACCACGTTAGCCAAAGGCTCGATTCCCGTTGGTGACAACCGAGATTTGTTTCAAGTGATACTTCGGACGGACTACGAGGGCGGTCCCAAAAGTACCCAACCCGACAAAGAAATCAGTAAAAAAATTGCGAAAATATTTTTTATTTTTCAACATATTCTCCTTTCAGCTCGATACACTTTTCCCAACTATGTTCAATAGCTTCGATACCCGCTTTATAGTAGGAACCATCAAGCTACTCAAAATAGCTATTAACCGCAGACTCTACCTCTTCATTGTTGGCAAATCTTTTGCCGCCGAGCAATTTTTTCAAATTCTAAGGGAGCCAGATCTGGCGAATAGGGTGCGTGAGGAAGCAATTCGAACTTCAACTCATTGATTTTAGCCATCGCAATGACGCACGTGTGGACTGGTACGTTGTCGTGATGAAACAAGACTTTCTTTTTCGCCAGATGGGACCGTTTTTCTTTTTCTCATCACTCAAACGCTGCAATAAGGCTGCATAATATGCGCCGTTGATTGTTTTTCCTTTTTCGAGATAATCAATAAATATTATTCCTCGCGCATCCCAGAAAACGGATGCGATGACCTTGTCTTTGCTCTCTTTGGAGCCGGTTCCCCCTTTTCAATCTACTGCTTTGACTGCTCCTTGGTCTCAGGTGCAAAATGATGGACCCATGTTTCGTCCATGGTTATGAATCGATAGAAAAACTTGGGTTTATTGCTGCGAAACATTATCAAACACTCGATGGAAACATCCTCACGTTACTGTTTGTGCTCCATTGTGAGCAAACGCGGCACCCCTCTTGCGCACAGCTTTCTCGTGTCCGAATTTTCGGTCAAAATGCGATGCACAGTACTTTTTGAAATGCTTGCCATGTCTGCTATCTCGCGCATTTTTAGTCGACGGTCATCCAATACCATTTTGTGGATTTTCTACACATTTTCTGATGTAGTGAAATCACTTGGTTGACCACTGCGGTGTTCATCTTGGCAGCTCGTACGACCTCGCTTAAACCCAGCTGCCCAATATTTGACCATTGTAAACGAAGGAGCAGGCTTTTCTAGAGTAGTCCAACTCGACTTTGATATCGGTTGAACTTAGACCTTTCAAATGAAAGTATTGTATCACATAACGATACCCGATTTTTTCCATATTTACAAATTCACTGAGAGCGTTCACTTTGGATGTCTGTAAAAATATAATAATAAACGTACCGTTATGAATTTTTCACATTAAGTTGTTGAAAGGTGGTATTGTCAATCGCAGTAATTGTTTTTTTAAAACTACCTGTATTCATTAGTCAGGTCGGGAACTTTTGGGACTAACCGCGCATGTCGTATTGGACGAGAAAAAAGGGTTAGAAAAAAGGCCAGTCTGGTTAAAGTGATAGTCTGGCCAGTAGCATAGAAGAGACGTGATGGAAAAGTGGAAGAATCTAATCGAAACGATAAACTTGGCGGAACAGTAAAAGTTTGTAAATTGAGTTGTTTTCTGTGTGCACTTCGGGAACAAAACGAAATTGGATTTTTATAACGTACGTACGTACGATATCAAAACCATGGAGCAAATAGTAAGAGATGCGGTAATAGAAGCAAGAAGAACTGGTACGACCAAAAATACAAGGAGGCGATAAAAATAAGAACTAGGTTTATAAAAAATATGCTTGGACCAAAGAGGCACACTATAACACCCCTGCAACAACAAGCCAAAAAGTGTGCCAAAGAAAGAACAGGCTGACCTTCAACACCAAGATTCAATAGATAACGAAAGGGTGACTCTAAATTATGTCAGATTGGCATATGCCTCTATTAAATAACCAAGAACAGCTTCAATCCACAAACAAGGGTTTGCGAACGTGCACAAGGAGCAATCCTAGGAAAGCCAGTCAAAATCAAAAACAGCTAACTGCAATATTTCCAGAAGCTATTCACAGCGCTGTGAACGTTCCAGCTGCAGAGTAAGATGTTTCGGCTTCACAGCCAACGCGAGACAAAGTACAGGCAGCAACATGATCTTGGAAAAGGTAACGATTCTGGAGTAGATAAGATGCCAGCAAAACTTCTCCAGAAAAAGGGTCCCCATCTAAGCAACCTTCTCCATCGACCAATATGCAGAATATAGTCAGTGGAGGAGTTACCAGAGGACTTGCAAAAAAGTATAATATGCTCTATACACAAAAAGGAAAACAAGTTAAGTTTTGAAAATTACAAAGGCATCGCTCTACTGTGTTCGTCTCATAAATTGCTCTCCAAAATCATAGAAAATAAATTAAAGTCGTTCTATAAAAGTATTTTAGAAGAGTACCAAGGAGGTTTTCGAGTAAATATACCAAATATTCTCAGCTAAGCAGGTGCTTGAAAAGTTCCAAGAATATAAAATCTACGTGCACCAACTTATTGTAGACTTCAAGCAAGGATGCGATAGTATCAACAGAAATACGCTATACAAAATAATGCTTGACTTTGGCGTTCCAAGAAAACTAGTCGGCACGCATGCTAAGCACAGAGTCCCAAGTCAATATTTGGTACAATAATGTTCAAGTCCACACAATTGTTAGAGTATGCTGACGACATTTTAACATTATGGGACAGTTAGTCTCAGGTAGCAAAGGAGCATTTTTAAATCTAGAATCTAAAGCAAACTGAATTGGCTTACAAATAAATGAAACGAAAACTAAATTCATGACTTAAACCATGAAGTATCCTCCAGTGCGACAAAACCTGACCGTAGAAGACTATATCCTTGAAAATATGGATAACTTTGTTTATCTTGGAACTTACCGAATAGAAGAGCTGCCAAAAAGGATGAGATTAGGCCTTCGATACTCAAGGCGTTAAACAAAAGACAGGGGAGGTAAGTAACCTTATTTATCACCACGGTACTCTGTGCTTCTTTCTTCATAAGCATTTTCAGTATTAATTCCTTATTTTCCAAACAATTCACTCATCTTGCAGTATATAAAGTATGATGCAGTAACACTTAATTGTGACGATATATGGAAGAGAATAAACATGAGCCACACTCAAACCCTAGAAAAGGTTAGATCCGTTCCTGCAGAAATCGATTTCATTATCGTTAAATCATGAAAAGGTACATGCATTATCCCCTCGCAGATCGGAGTCTCTCACAATCATTGAGGCGAGAAGAAAAAAAATGGAATTTCTAGCGTATTCAAGGGAAAGAATACAGTCTTTTGACTTCAACTGCTTCACTGACCCAGCCAAGTATTAGGAAGGTTTGAGGAAGAACATTTAGTTTTTCAAAAATACAGATTGACTTCAGTACACAAATAATAAGGTGTTACTATTTGCGCTATTACGAAAGGCTTTCATAAGTCTTAACCTGACCATATTTAATGAAGGCTACCACTAAACCTAGTATGCATACTCCAAAAAAAGGCCTCTTCACTGCACCTGAAAATGCTCACTCTAAACAGTATTCAACATTAATTTTTTTGGTCAAGGAGAAGAAAACTTGGGAAACATCAATGGTCCAATGAAAGAGGGCCAAAACTTATCAGAATAAAGTAAGGAATATGTAATGGTACATTTTATTTTGCTGATACTATTCATGGACTGCCTGGCTATTGTCACATTCTTTATCTATTAATAAAACACAGAAATATATGAGATATTGAGTGCAAATTTATCGTGGATATAGTGCATATATTTTATGAATAAAGTTCGATTTTAGTCATATGACTACTACGAGCCCGTTTACAGCGGTCAAATTTCCAATACTCTAGCACAAATTTCGACCGGAACGTTGGCAATTTCGTGTTGGATGTTGTGTTTGAGCTAGTCTAAAGTTTTTGGCTTGTTGGCATAGACCAGTGACTTGATAAAGCCCCATAAAAAGGAAACCAATGGCGTTAGATCGTATGAAAAAGGCGACCATTTGACTAGACTATTTCTCGAGATAACACTTTCACCAAATTTGCCTTTCCATAAACCGATTGTACGGCATGCTGTATGGCTAGTGGTACCATCTTGTTGAAACCACATATCGTTGATGTCTTGTTCATCCAATTTTTGATACAAATAATCTTCCAACATAATACGATAGCGCTTTTCATTGACGGTAACATGACGGACGTTTTCACCCACGGAAAAGTACGGCCCAATCACACCTCCGACAAGAAAATCGCAACAAATAGTAATTTTTTGCCGATGCAACGATATCTCAAGAAGCACATGTGGGTTTGTTGCTGAGCAGTAATGCATATTTTGCTTCTTTAAAAAGTCATTGATCCAGAAATGAGCTTCATCGCTGAAGATGATTTTTAATGAAATTCTTCATTTTCTTCAAGCTTTGCCAGAGCCCAATTAGAGAGGTTTCGGCGTTTCGAATGATCAAGTGGCTTTAGTTCTTGAGTCAATTTGATCTTGTAACCATGTAGGCTAAGATCTTTTCGCGATGCCCAATTCTTGAGAACGCCGCGGAACCAACTAATTTGGCTCATTTCAAATCGATGCACTTATGGCTGCGATATTTCCTTCGCTTCAAGCGGTACGATGTCTTTTTGGCACCGAAATGTCCAATAGTAAAAATTTGGACAGCGATTTTTCCACCATAGATCCCATAACCTGTCGGGTGGGACAATTACTAGGGCCAAAAATTGGAGGAAGTGCACTTAGAGTTGCAATCACTGACTCAGAATTTTATTAGTAATTTTTAATAATTTCCAAACGTCGCTGGTTCGACGACTTTACCATGCTTATCTATCGTTTTGACATTCACAGTTCATTAAAAAACATTTAAAACAAATAAATTTGGATATGATAGTCAAACTATGATTAACAACGCTTCAAAATCATCTGACCTTACTGGTGGAGTTCGTGCAAATAGCAGTATAGAAGATAGCGTAATCTCAGGATATGCAAGCATCATGTGCATTTAGTTTTCTGATGAATAAATATCAACTGACGAATTCTCTCCAAGCATTGACAGAAGACTTTATTCAAGATAACTAAATGGCTGTGAAGAGAAGTGCAACCACCCCTATTACTTAAAATACTTTTGGCCAGTCTACAGCCATAAAATAATCAGATTTTGTAAGCCCCGCCTACTTTGGTGTACTTTTACTTGGAGTTGGTGCATTTTTACACCCTAGCTCCCTTCTATCTGTGAGTTTGTTCACCATAATCAGGGAGGTCATACAAGTTTGTTATTATTTATAATAAATTGGTTAAAACAGCCGCGGATAGTTGGATAGGTTTCATTTTGAAGTGCATGAGGTCTTAAAACTCCCAGGGTAAAATTATAATGCCTGTATATAGTGTCAAGCAGTTTAAGTGCTTTGTCGCATACCTATTTTCCAATGGCTTTAATCTTGAAGTCCTTGTATATGTCCGTATTTCTAACATACCACCGGACTCCAATGATCTGTCTCATCGCTTTGGTTTGTATGGATTGTAGTACCTTTTCATTGGCTCTCATGGTCTATCAGAAGCGGTACTACCATACAATAGTGTCGGTTGTATTATTTGCTTGTACATCAGCAGATTGTCCTTAAAATTAAGTCTTTAGGTCTTAAGGAGTGAGTAAAATTGGGATCAAATACCATAGCAAAGTCCTCATTCGTTATGTATGCGATTGTCCAGGTAATTTCGTAGTCAAATGTCAGTCCTATATTTCTGGCTGTTCGTCTTTTTCTTAGTAGCACCACAGTCCCTCTCGTGCCTTCGCTTCCTGCAAATAGCGCCTCCAACTGTCTCGGTCCATTGACCACGTCCTCCAATTTGGAAATGCAAACAGTGATGAACTGTCTTCGTCGACCGAGTCAGACTAACGTTTCCTTGGTTTCCCTTCTAGTCTCCGTCCTTCACTTCTCCCAACGAATACCTTTTTGGGTATGCATTGTACACCCATACGATTTATATGGCCAGATCATTGCAGCTTTCGCAGTCTTACAATCGTTGAGACCTCCGGCTCATCAACAGCTCATGGTTGTATCGAATTCACCATTGGTCCCCGTCTAGCATTGCTTTTATTATTCGCTTCAGGGCCCGTCGCTCAAAGGTGTTCAATATATTTGCGGATGCTTGGGTTAGGGTCCATGTTTGACACCCATAGCATAACACAGGTAGCTATGCTCTCCTGCTATTCTTCCATGTAACAACTCCTTGTCGAATTAGGCGTTAAAGTACACTGAAACAATTTTGATGTCGTGCGAGGGCAAAATGTCCATGGTATTGCACTAAGGTGCTTTAAAAATTTTCCTCATTATTTTCAGTGAGAGCACAGCAGTTGACCAATCAAACATTGAAGAATCTAGTCTTGATAAGCATAGGCATGTTCATTAACTGCCATGAAGTCGGTGCCGATTTGTTTGAACTTATTATTCACGCTGAATGCCACACCATTTTAACGGATGCCTGATAGCTTACTATTTGCAAAAATATTATAAGATTAGTTTCTTGCACTACCAGTACATTGACCATATTTTTTTCATATTATTCAGTAGTGGCTGCAGTGCACTTGGCATATATATCATCATCAATGGCGTGACAGACCAAACCATGCGTTGGCCTCCAGGAATAATCTCCTCCAATCATCGCGGCTCCGCAACGTTGTCCGCCACTTGTTCACTCCCAACAAAGATCCGCTGTCAGCTTCTATCGTGTATTTCCGTTGAGTCCTCGGTCTTTCCATTGGACGTCTACCTTGCGCTCTACCTGCTAATGTTTTTATGTGTAGCCGGTTTTCTTCCATTCCTTCTACATGGCCCACCCATTGCAATTCATATAGTTGGATCGTCAAATATCGTTGTAATACAGTTTTCACTCTGTTCAAAGTTTCACTGAGCCATTGATTTTCTGGACCACTTTGCGCTCAAATAAGTCCACTGCCATTTCGGATTCGTCCATCAGGGTCCAAGTTTCACTTTTATATAACACCACATGTTCGACTAGTGTTATGTAATTACGGAGCTTATTTTGCCTGTGCACAATTCTTGACCTTAAAATGGGAAGTTTGGATTAATAGGCTTTATTTGCGGCGTTTATGTGGCATCTAATCTCATCCTTTTGGCGCCCCTTCTATTCAGGTTGATGTTTTTGAGGTGCTCGTTACAGTCATGAATTTAGTCTCACCTTCATTAATTTGTAGCCCAATTTGGTTTGCTTCAGATTCTAGGCTCAGAAGTGCTCCTTTGGTATCTAAGATGCTACCAATTGTGCGGACTTGAACAATAATGTACCCAAGGTTCAGCTGATGTATTTCTGATGATGTGTTTCAGCACAATGTTAAAGAGCATCAGGGCAACCACATTGTTTTAAGCTTAATTCCGTTATGAAGCTTTCCGTTAGTTCGCCGTTCACCTTGACCTGCGACTCTGTGCTTATCATCGTCACCTTGACTATGCAGACTAGTTTTGTTGCAACGCCAAAGTCAAGCACTATTTTGTCCGGTGCATTTCTGTTGACACTGTCGTATTCATGCTTTAAGTTCACAAAGAGTCTATGAAGATCAATAGTATACTCGTATTTCCAGTAGTTTCGAGCACTTGAATTACTGAAAATATTTGGTGCGTTGTAGACCGTCCACTTTGAAAGCCTCCCTGATACTCTCCTATAATACTTTCATAGTAGGGCTTTAATTTTTTTTTATAATTTTGGAGAGCACTTTATAACATCTGCATAGTAGAGCAATGTCTTTATAATTTTCAACCCTTAATGTGTCTCTCTTTTTGTGTTCAGGACACATCATACTCCTCTGGCCAAATTTTGCTTATTGGTCAATGCAGAAGTTTATTTAGTTGGCAACCCCTGCTCTGGAGCAGTTCTGCTGGTATTCCATCAATTCCAGGAGCCGTATTTTTTCTGAGGTCCCGTACTGCTACTTGCACTTTGTCTCTGGTTGGTGCTGAGCCCAGGTTTCATGAACTGAAGAGTGTTCTGAAAGAGTACTCTCTTTTTCAATGCGTGTCATTTGGTGCAATCCAAGGCTGTTTTACTGTTTTCATGACAAGAGAGCACTGAGTGGAACATTGTCAGCGCTTCAACTCAACATTCACTTTATGTATATCAAAACGCAACCAAATTGTGTCTACAGTGTGATGCCCTGAAGAGAATTTTAGTACGTATGTCGAAACTACTCGTATATTCAGCTAATATTATTCTTCTTCAACAACTTTTCAAATCAAAAAAATATTAATTACAATCAAAAGTAGCCACAAACACAAAATAAAATATATTAAATAATCTACACATGCTATTTAGATGTAAGCTAATAAAGGGTGTCTTTTAAAGGCGGTGCACCTCAAATTGAAGTAAAACAACACGGTTTTAATATCGATGAGATTGGTGTCTGCATAGTGTAGTGGTTAGAGCATTTACCCCGCAAGCCGAAAGTTCCTGGTTCAAATACCGTTGGCGACAACGAGATTTGTTTCGAGCGATTTTTTGGACGAACTATAATCCCGTTCAGCTATGATACGTGCTGGTTTGATATCAGAATGTATCGCAGCTAGTTAGAAGGACGCACGGCCAATGCGTGATATTGACCATATCGCCTTCCCGAGCCAATACATTCGATCAAGATAATAAGATACTCTAACTATCTCCAAGCAAAGGCCCGAAAGTGGCTGTAGTGCTAAAGGAAGCAAGCAAAAAATTGGTTTTATTTGAAAGATATTTAAAGATAATAATAATCACGTGACAGCCCCGTCGTGTACGTGGCGTAATCTGGAGGGCCCATTTCCTCACACTCTACGGAGTAAATCAGGCTGTATTTCAGCAATATTCGTATGTTGGCTTTCTAGTGCTCTATTGTTTCTGGTCTATCAACCTAGCCATTTGGCTTTGCATATCTTTGAAGAAAATAATGAAACAGTGTCAAACTGCACAAACGCGATGGCCAGGTAACGGGACCGTTTCGTGAAATCAATTGTTCGTCAAATGTGTTTTTGAGCAAATTAATTGTATCGCGCACTGTGAGGCATATTGTAACATCTTGCTGAAACCACATGTCACTAACATTAATGGCTTCAAATTGAGGCGCCAAAAAGTTGGTTATCATGTCTCTATACGGCTCAGCGTTGACTGTAACATTGTGACCATCATTTTTTGGATGTAATAGTGTTTCGACAACTGTTTGTGGATTATCGTCGCTCCAAATATGACAATTCTGAATTGAACAATATTTTGACATGGTTGTTTCTCGAATTGATCTGTGTTTTTCAAAACAAATTTGAACGATTTGCAAGCGTTGCTGCGGCATGAGTCTATTCAGGATGGATTGCTAAACAGGACTAACCTCACAATAATCGAGATCGGAAACAGTATTGCCATTTTTAAGTTCCCCGCCTCTAAAAAACACCATTTGTTAGCAACCGCACCAAGCCTGTAAAAGCAAAAGCTACCAATCCGAAAGTGTATAAGCTAATAAGCCTTAATGTACAAAGAAGGGGGAAATAGACAAACACTTTATCCACTACTGAGTATGCATCTTAAAAGAAATGAAGCCGTGCCCTACTGCGGCACTTGTATGATTAGTAAGCCTATCAATAATTCATTAAATAATAAAGAAAGTATTTCCATTAAGGAAAAGAGAATGACTTTCGAATTGGGCACAGAGACTAAATAAAACCAGACAAATCGGTCCCATTCATTAACATATCACCAAAATTTGCACATTACTGGAATTTGAGAGCAAATAAGACCTTGAATCCTATGCTATCCATAAAACCCCATGATGTTATATAGATGTGTCAACTGAAGAACACCGGCCACGGAAGAAATCGAGAAGTCAGTCGCATCAGAACAATCAACCACATTAGTTTATTGTTTTCCATCTACAATCATCCTGTACCGAAGGTCCACCCCTAACAAAATCAGAAGTGGGGTTCAAGGATGGTTTAGTGCGGATTACAAATAAAAATTCAAATCCTGCACGTAGAACGAGCAGACGCCGTCGAAAGCCATTTTTCCCCTCCTCGCGATCTCATGTTTAATTCTCCTACAGCTCGTCTGCGAAAAGAGATGAAAGGAGAAACGTGCGGTATACATACGCGAAAGGGACGGAAGGAGAAACGTGCGATATACATACGCGAGTAGCTACACATAATTGTAATAGTGGTTCGATTTCCCCTTCGGTCCGTATACGAGGGAAACGGTGCCGGTCGAAAAAGTCAATACGCTAAACAAGGAACGACTAAAACTTGAACGTGTCTCGCAGGGGAACAAAACCGAGCTAGCACAAAGACTTTGTAAAATTCTGGCTAATGACGAAATCGAAACGGACGGGAAAATGTCAGAATGTTCGGGTGAAGATGATGTGCGCGAGTTACGTGATGAAGTGAAGCGATTTAGCGAGTTAATATCAGCTGTCGTCGCTGCGTTACCGAACAGGAGAAAGTTGACGACGTCGCCAACAACTGAACAAATTGACACTCAACCGATCGTAGTACAGGAGCCGAGACCAACACTCACTCACGCCATGAAATCGGGTGAGACGCCGCTGGCAGTAACGTTCGAAGTTCACATGTGAGCGATTGGCTAATTTAGTGCGGGCATGCAGTGGATCGCATTTTCATGTCATCCGAGATGTGACGAATATTTTACCAGACTTCGGCCCGTCGCCCGAATCCGGCATGTCGGCAACGCAGTTCGTTGATCGGGTTAAGATGCTTGCCGAGGCATATCAGTGGAACGATAGAGTTTTGGTGTTCACCGTGCAAGCCTCCCTAAAGAAGCATGCTAAAATTTGGAGCGATGGTTCTTTGCGGGCTCCTGGAAGCTGGCTTGTGCTGGCCGAATCATTGAGGTGTGATTTCCCTAGCCCTGAAAGCGAGGCCAATATTCACATAAAAATGATGAATCGCACCAAGGAGCCGAGCAAGATAACACAAAGTTACTTCTATACTATGCTGGCCTTGGGAACACGAGGTAACTTGAGCGATCACACTATAATCCGGTATATAAGGAACGGGCTAAGGCATCCATCTTTGCAAAATGCGATCGTGAGCTCAAGTTTTGACACCGTCAACGATCTTTAAGCCACGATAAAGAATTTCGAAACGAATTTCGTTCGAATTGCGGTGCCACAAACGGAGTCAAGACGAAATTTCGGACCACAACCACCGATACAGCGAGGTATTATGTCATCAAATACGCGAGCATAGCAGATTATGAACAAAATTGCAAAATTGTGAACAAAATTGCAAATTGTAAAACTGCCAAAGATATGATAGACAAATTAGTTAGCCTATATGGTACAAAGACTGATGTCACTTTAGAAACGTCCTGAATCAAATTCTTTACCTATGAGTATGATGAAATCAAGTCAGCTGTTGAGAACTGTATGGAGACTTTGGATCTCGTGGATGAAGTGTCAACTGAAAATGATCCTGTGAAGGAAAGTTGGATCACAACGAGGATTATAAGTGTACTACCGCTTAAATTTGGCACATTTCAGGACATTCTGGGACAACGTGACCGGAGCAGCAAAGAACGTAGAAACTCTCATGCCACGTTTGAGACTCGAGGACGAGCGACTCAAAGAAACGACGAAAAATGCAGAGGGCAGCACCAACAACGCTCTCATGGCCAGACGCAGGAAACAAGGACAGTCGTCAAACAGCAAGCCGGAAAAGTCGCAGTTTGTACGCTACAAATATGGGAAGAAAGGTCACGTGCTCAAGGAGTGCAGAGGTAAACCGTTTGATGAATACATTGCCTACTGCAAGAAGAAATATTCATGTAATATCTGCAAGAAGAAGGGACACTTCGCAAAAGACTGCGAATCTCGAAGAGAAGCGAATAAGTCAACAAACGGGAAACCAAATAGGAAGGCACTTTTGACCACGGCACTCTCGACAGTGGACAACGACATTTCGAAAGACATGGCCACTTCATGGTATCAAGATTGTGGAGCCAGCCAACACATGACGTCTCACCGAGAGTGGTTTGTTAAGCTTGTTGAGTTGGATGAGCCCATCCCAATTGTGATAGGAGACTCAAACAGCTTAGATAGCGTTGCAGTCGGGTACATCGATATGGAAGCATTTGATGGTCAAAAGTGGTATCCAGTGGTACTAGAAGATGTCATTTACGTGCCAAATCTGTACTTTAAGCTTTCCTCATTGAGTCAGATGCTAGACAAGGGACATGTGCAGAAGGCAAATGGAAAGGAGTCGACGTTTTACAGTCTGGATGGCAGGGAAATTGTAGCAATACCAAAGCGCAAAGGGAATCTCTACAAAATGATGATCACGAGAGAAGAAGAGACAAGTTTGATGGCCGTGTCGATCAAAGTCTGGCACGAGCGACTCGCCCATCAAAATGTCAAGTATGTGAGGGACATACTGAAAAGGAAAGGAATAAAATACATTGATGACTGGAATGATTATGTACGCACAGGGTGCTCGTACGGCAAGCTACATAGATCCTCACACCCAAACAACCCCAAGACAGCTCAACAACCGTTAGATCTCATGCACGTCGACACCGGCGAGATGAACATCCTGTTATTGGGAGGAGCGAAGATTTCACTCACTACTGAACCTGTTACTTTATGAAGACGAAAAGTGAAGCATCAGAGAAGATCGAGCGTTACCTAAGACTCGTTGAAAACCAGCTAGGGAGGAAAGTGAAAAGTCTGAGGTCTGACAACGGCACCGAACTGAAGAATGCACAAACCAAATAGATGATGGACAAGTTGGGAATTTTCCATGCCTTCAAAAATGTACACACGCCAGAGCAGAACAGAAGGATTGAGAGAGAAATGAGAACGATTGTCAAGGCAGCCAGAACAACGATACACATGAACGAGTTGGACGAGAAAGTGTAGGCAGAAGCAATGAACCATGCGATATTCACGATCAACAAGACTGGAACCAGCAACTTACCAGGGAAAAGCCGGCAGAACTTTGCTTCCGAAGAAAAATAAAGATTAAAAAGCTGCAACCCTTTGGATGCAAATATTATGTGCTGACACAAAAACAGAAAAGAGGCAAGATGGATAGAAAATCAGAAAAGGGAATTCTGGTTAGCTTTGATATTAATTCACCCTACTACCGGGTATATCTGAAGGAGAAAAGAGAAATTATCAGCTCAGACAATGTGATCTTCGACGAAAAAAAGATGATACTGGGGCAAGGAACTGAACTTGAGACACAGGCACCAGAGGGTACACCTGAGAAGCAAGAAGAAAGCATTAGCGAGACAGACGAAGAAGATGAGAGCTGGGGAGCTAGAGAAAGGCTGAGGAGCCAAGCGACAATGAGAATGAGACACCAGCACCAGAAGAAGAGCCAGGAAGGAGAGTTCTGCGAGATCGTCGGACTCTGTAACCACCACCGAGACTGAGAGACTGCGTACTTGACTCCCATCGTGGAGGAAAGAGCGGCAAAGTAGCCATGATTGGTGAAACGGAGGACATGCCGGTGAGTGAGGTACTTCGAGATGAGAAGTGGAGACGAGCAATGCAGGAGGAGTACGACTCGCTGATGGAGGTGAAAACTTGGAAGCTGGTGGACTGTCCAGAGGGAACGAAGCCGATCACTTGTCGCTGGGTACTTCGAGAGAAAGTGGACGGGAGACTTAAGGCCAGACTAGTGGCAAGGGGGTTTGGAACAGAAGAAGGGAGTGGACTACATGGAAACTTTCAGCCCAGTAGCTCGCCATGCATCCATTCACCTACTCCTAAGTCACGCAGCGTCGGAGAAAATTAAGTTGGTATCGTTCAATGTGAAAGCGGCCTTCTTGTATGAGAACCTGCAGCAGGACATCTATATGCACCAGCCTGAAGGGTTCGACGATGGAGCCAGGAAAGTTTGTAAGTTGAACAAGAGTTTCTATGGACTTAAACAAGCTCCAAGGATGTGGAACGAGAGGGTCACCACCCACTTTGAAAAGAAGATAGGCTTGATCAACACAGATGACGACCCGTGTATATACTATAACAAGGACAAGAGCATTATGATCTCACTCTTCTTGGATAATGGATTGGTAGCCAGCAAAGATGAAGAAGAAATATACAAACTCGTAGACGAGTTAAACGAGGAATTCGAGATAACATTCAGCAAGAAAGTACAAAACAAGTTAACGTATTTGGCATGGAAATCAAGATCGACCAGGACGATATCTTCATGAGCCAGCCTCGCCACACGGAGAAGATCTTGAGAAAGATGAGCCAGGAATGATCAACCATAAGACAGACTTCAAGAACAACGAGGAACTTCCAGTGAACAACAACTATCGCGAGCCGATAGTAAATTTGTTGTACTTAGCCACAATAACCAGGCCAGACATAAGCTTCGCCGTGAACTACCTCAATCGATTCTATAACAAGCCCATGAAGAGCCATCAGGCGATGGTGAAACGTGTTTTCCAGTACATGAGAGGGACCACGACAGCCAGAATTCATTTCAGAGGAGACAAGACACTCGTGGCCTACACCGATTCAGACTTTGGAAGAGACTCTGAGACAGGACAGTCAACGAGTGGTGTGTTAGCGATGAGAGGAGGGCCAGTGATCTGGTATTCACAAAAGCAGCATCTGGTAACGGTTTCAACTGTAGAAGCCAAGTAACGAGCAGCAGTGTCAGTGATTGACGATGTGTGCTGGATCAAACGAATCGCACTGGAACTTGGCATTCTAGAAACAGAGCTGCCGATCACTCTGTATGTCGACAACATGTCAGCCATACACATGCTACAAAATGCACACGAAGGAAAGACGACCAGAGGAAAGAAGCACATCGAAAACGTCGAGAGCAGCAAGCAGATTGCAGACATCCTCACCAAGCCACTCAACAGAAAAATTTTTGAGACACTCCGCTGTAAATTGATCAATGAGGTGGGTTGAGATTTGATCAACTGACAACTTACCTGGCATTTACTGATATAGAAAACTAGCAGTCGGGAAATCATTTTTGAATTGAATTTTGTTATTAAAATCAAAAGAAAATGAAATAATATTCATTCAGTCTGTTCTCCTCGTTCATTAAAGTTGTGTCGGTTAATAGCAAAGAATAATATTATAGTATAGTTGTGCGTCGTAATATATAGTTGTGTGTCAATGTAGTAATATTTATTCAGGAGTTTAGTCCGTTGTATTTTTTGAAACCCGAACCCACTGACATTAACAACATATTGCTACATGGCATCGTATCTTCAAACGGAATTTCGGTAATGATAATGGTCAGGCGCATTCTAAATAGTATCCTCATTTCATTGAACTTTGAAGAAAATAAAAACTTTATAATTCACTTTAACAATAACTTTAATTACAGCTACGTTAGATACTGCTTCTTGACTTTAATTTTCTAAAAAGAATCAATGTTTTCAAGTAGAAATTTTATTATGTAGAATGTTTTCACATTTATATCCCCCTATAATCCTGAGGCTCCTAAATCGGAAATTTAAGTAATACAACTGTACTACACTTACCTTTTCATGGCCACTATTATCTTCGTTGATTGATTGTGTACGTAATTTGTGCGTTAAATATTTCAGCATATTTCGTTCGTTTAGCGTTTCTTTGTAGGTGTTAATTTTGACTGCTGCTCGTCGCTTCAGTGTTGATACCAATAAATTTCGATAAAATCAATACTTTCCGTTCACTTGTTCAGGGACAAATTAAAGAGTATTCAGATCACGTTCACATCAAAAATTTTTCCGGGTTAAATTTCAATTCAAGTTTAAGGTCAGAGCCGTCGTCCTTTAAGCAACGAAACGAATTTCTTGGATTCAATTGACGGTTTCGAGCGATTTCAAATATGAATCCTTAAATTTAGATGCATCTCTTGGATGATATTGATATGATTGGCAAATCAACGAAAGCGCTTCCGCATGAATGCACACACCCTTATAAAAATCATTAGCTGTCACGAGATTATCCTTGGTTTAGAGAAGATTGCATCTCGAACTGAAGTGAACACTAGAGAAATAATAATTGCAATACCGTTTTTACTGTATTTATACCGAAAATCGTTTCGAATCCAATATCATTCCATTCAACAAGAAATGCAAAAAATCCCTACCAAACCCGGAAAAAATCACTAGCCTTACTCTGCGGCGAAAAACATCACACCATACGATCAAATCTACACATACAATTCTGACGAAGTAAAGAATCCTTTCCGAGAACACACGTACATGCATAAGCGCCCAAGCAACTCAATTTTCGCGTGCCAATATCACTTAAGAATGGAATTTATGCTGGAATTTCTCGGGAAATTATTTTTCACGGTATCGCCACTGAAAACAACTAATTTTGCTGGGGCACGCACGTCACAAGAGGGTCATAAATTGTAGTCTTTAATTTCATGTGAAACCGTTCTGACAAATGCCGCTGACGGCAAGTACTCTTAAATTCTCGGTACCTCAACCGCCTTTTTCTTCTTCCTAGATGTTTGATTTTCTCATTCGCACATTCGGGTATCCAAGCAAGCCTTCAGAGTACCCTCACTTCAGTTTGTGACAGCAGACTCTTCGCCAGTTCAATTCGCCGCAATTTTTTTTCCCAGGACGACAAATTCTCTTCGCCGCGACATCTACGTCAGGCTAAAAAGGATCCAAAATGTCTTGTTTGGAGGATTTTAAAATCATGCTATTGATATCCTTATTTTATTAGTCTAGAAAATACATCACTATGCCACTCTCATCACTTGGCTTGCTTAAAAAACGTAACTTTGATTTCCTTTTAGATTTCTGGAGCTTTCTTCAGGGATCCACATTAAATGTGCAGCTAAATTAAAAGGAAGGGACACAAACGCGCGCACATCCCAGGCAAACGTTGACAAATTCACAATTCAATCTCTCACTTTCGACAATTGCAAAAATAGATAAGATAAGCGTCGAAATCGCCCGGATTTCTCACACAAAAAAAAACTACTTTAAGCTTCGATTGCTACTCAACAAGAAAGAGCAAGGACCTTTTTGTGGAGCCAAAATGCAGATCTAAAATAACTTCGAACGAATTCAAATCTTATGTTGGCTTCAAAATTTTCTAGCTTTTATCATTCAGCTCCACTCATTTCTTTCCTTTTATCCCGTTTACAATCTTCCTTTCAAACAAAATCCTGTTTCTTCAACTCAAGCTACTTCTGCATCTGCACTCGACTAACAAAAAAAATTCTCTCGACACACAAACACTTGCTCACTCTCTGGCGGCCCGAACAAATCTGGTTGGGGCGACTGGGAAATATGTAGCTTGGAATTTGTTCTTCGTCTTCGTTATCCCCAAGCTCCACTATTTTTCCTAGTCCAGTGCAACATATGCATACATACATGTAAGTACACTTCAGTGCACTTACGCAGAAATCGAAACCTTAAAGCACAAAAAAGATTCTTCTAGCAACAAACGAGATCGCACATTCCCAGATTTCAAATTAAACTTCCTTAGTGGGCCTAGTAAGAATAGAAATAAACCGGTGATTGCAATCATTTAGAGCTTATCCTTATCCTTGTATTAATTTTTTTAGTTCCTTCCAAGTTGCCAGTAAGTACTTTAAGCATTTTCCCACCCACAAATTCCATGTCATTACTTTGTCATTTACTTTGTGGCAACCTTCCAAACTAATTTCCATGTTCAGAGTCGACAGTATCATTGGGGTAGTCGCCACCACCCCATTTAGGTAGCCAACATCGATTCCATAGGCCTGGTCATGTACTGCTACAGAATCTCGCTTGCCGGTAAGAGGAGAGAGCTTTAAGCTATTGGGGAAAGCCGTTCGCAAGTTGGATTTCATACAAAGGGAATCACCAGGATCAAGATATCTCTGGCCTTATCCTAAGTGAAATCTAAGTCTATTGCGAACTTTCCAATATGAAATTTATTGACATGAAATAATATCATGCTTCAAGCTTTCTACGCGAAAAAGGACGCCCAAGAAAATTTGGAGGGATAGATGAAAATATTTTCCGTTATTTTTACCTTTACTCAACGAAAATGAAAATAGCGAGACGAATTTTATTAACTTTTTCCAATGTAAGATGGAAATATTTTAAATTCATTCAATCAGTTATAATTTAATTATATAGTACAGAACAATTTATGTCTGATTCTTCGAGCCTTAAATTCTCAAATTTTCAGAGAAAAATCACACAAAAATGGGAAATTTTCATTTGAGTTGATAAAACAACGCTTCTGGGTTTCGCATCTGTTTATGCACCTGTTTGGTAAATTTGGCAGAGACGATTCGTAAAACTCGAACA
The DNA here is from genome assembly GCA_963969285.1 of Odontomyia ornata. Lineage (NCBI taxonomy): Eukaryota > Metazoa > Arthropoda > Insecta > Diptera > Stratiomyidae > Odontomyia > Odontomyia ornata. The sequence goes on from OZ017740.1 coordinate 13,235,625, forward strand.
TTTTTGGGTCGTCGTGAAGCACCTTGTCGGACCGCAATACGGAAATTGGTGGGAAAATTCGAGCTGTTGGGACAACTTAGTGATGTGAAGAATAAAACCTGTGCACGTCACTCAAGAACAGGCGAGAATATTGCTGCTGTAGCCAACTGTGGTGAAGAAAACCCAGGTTTGTCCATTTCTCGTCATTCTTTAGAATTAGGCATTCCACAAACGTCATTACACCGTATTTTGCATAAAGATTTGGGTCTTAAGGCTTATAAAGTTCAGTTAACATAAGAACTCAAGCCGGTCGATCATCAACAACGTCGTGTCTTTGCTGATTGGGTCCTTGAAATGCATGAAAATGATCCGGAATTCCATCGAAAAATCATTTTGCGTCCATTTCCATCTCGGTGGCTTCGTCAACAGCAAAATTGTCGCATCTGGGGCTCGGAAAACCCAAGAATTACTGTTGAAATGCCTCTCTATCCTCAACGTGTGACTGTTTGGTGCGGTTTATGGTCCGGCGGAGTCATTGCACCTTACTTTTTTGAAAATGAGGCTGGAGCAACAGTTACGGTGAATGGATTGCGCTATTGAAAGATGATTAATGATTTTTATGGCCAGAATTTAATGGTATTGATCTGGGCAATATTTCCAACAAGACGGCGCTACGTGCCACACAAGCAACGAAACCATTGATCTTTTACGGGAAAAGTTTCCGGACCGTGTTATCTCTCGAAGAGGTGATCAAAATTGGCCACTGAGGTCTTGTGATTTAACACCTTGCAACTTCTTTCTTTGAAGCCACGTGAAAGAGAAGGTCTACGTCAACAGCCCAGCGTCGATTCAAGGTCTCAAAGATGGAATTCGTGAGGCTATCCTCCTCCCACCATTGAGATGTCACCTCAATTATTTTAATTCTCTCTTAAGCTATTTTTTTTGTGGTAGGGAGGTGAATGCCATTTATGCACAGAGTGTGGGACTCCTATGCTCACAAGAAGGCGATTGAACTACCCACTAAACACCTCCCCTGTCAACATGAGAACCCAGCCTGGAACCGTTTGACACATTACTTCGGGCCAGGTCTCGTTTTGTTACGCCGTGAAGCGCCTTCAAACTGGGGGATCACTTTCCTAGCCGGAGGGGAGAGTTGAAGAGGATGTGCCAGACAAGCGATCCCCTAGCCCCAACACCTCCAGCTGCTGTGAGTCCCTTGTATCTTTTAGGACGGCCCGAACATAATGTGCCACCTGGTTCCATTTGTCAACCGATTCAAGCATCACCGCGACTATATTCTCCGGGGTGAGCTCTCCCGTCTCCCTGTAGAGGTTCTTTCACGACCTGACCCATTTTTTGCACGCAAAAAATGTGTAGTGGGCATTGTCCTCCTCTTTTGGGCAAAACCGACAATTGGGGGACCGTGACTTACCAATCTTGTGCAGGTGAGACTGAAAACCCTCATGCCCTCTCAAAAGCTGCATCAGATAGAAGTCAGTCTCACTATGCTTTCGATTTAGCTACGGTCTCACATCCGGGATAAGGTGCGCAGTCCACCTTCCCTTCGTGCAATTCACCCAAGACTGCTGCCAATCGTTCAGCGAGCGCTGTCTCTCCTCGCGGACAACCGTCTCCCTTGCATCCTCGTTTCGGCGCAGGTAAATAGCGTGGCGGTCTCTAGCAAGGAGGCCGACAGGTATCACGCCTGCAATAACTCTCACCGCCGACTCAGGGACTGTCGGATACGAAGATGCAATCCTCAGTGCTCTTCTTCTCTGTACCTATGCCAAACGTTTTCGGTATACCTCCTTGCTGCGAGCGTCGTCCCATACTTCTGTTCCGTACAGTAGCACTGACCCTACAGCACTCATCAAGAGGCATCTTCTTGATGGGCTGGGTCCCCCTACGTTGGCCATAAGTCGACTCAGAACCGATACTCCTGAAGCAGCCTTCTCAGCCCTTGCCCTGATTTGCTCAGAGAAACTCATCTTCGAGTCGATCAGTAGCCCCAGGTACTCCACCGATGGTTTCGATTCGATTCGTTAGTCGCCAATACTGATCATCCTTACTCTAGGGATTCTCTTTTCCGTCAAAATGACTACTTCGGTTTTCTCCAGTGCTAAATTGAATCCGCGAGCAGTCATCCAGTCCCTCACTCGGCGCATCAGCATACCTAGCCTAAGTTGCAGCTGTTCAATGGTGCATCCAGTGACCAGAGCCTTAACATCATCCGCATAGCCGACAAAACGCGACTCATGTGGCATCTCCAGTCTCAGTAGCCCGTCGTAAGACACGTTCTATAGGTTTGGACCAAGGATAGATCCCTGGGCAACACCCGATGTAATTTGAATCCTTTGTTGGGCCTGTGTCGCATCGTAGAGCAGGCTTCGGTCCTTCAAGAGTCCCTCAAAAGCCACATTAGATATTCGGGAACTTGAAAAGGGCTTTCCAGCGTATCCAGAATATCCACCAATCTAGCGGAGTTGAAGGCGTTCCTGACGTTGAGTGTCACCAACAGGATGATCCGTCGCTTGGTGCGACTATATGCCTCTGCCTTTTGGACCGTGTTCACCACCTCTGCAATCGCATCAATGGTAGAGCGTCCTGCTCTAAAGCCGTACTGTCGAGGAGATAGGTTCCCAGCAGCACGAATCGCATTAGTGAGTCTTCCCTTGATGAGTTTCTCCAGCACTTTCCCAGCCGTGTCTAGCATGCATAACGGGCGGTATGCAGACGGCGATTCGGGATTTCCCTTCTCCATGCTGATCAGCACGAGCATCGCCACTTTCCATCGTACCGGGAAAACCCCGTCCCGAAGGCAAGCGTTGAATGTGCTGAGCAGCAAGTCAGGACAATGGTGATAGACTTGGAGCCTTCCTCGCTTTCAACGAAAGGAATGCCTCTTCCAGTTCCGGCTGTGTGAAGAGTGGACACTCGACTGCTGTTTCACCATGGACAGCGTCAACACGGACGGGATGAGCGGAGAAGAGTCCCCGCACTATCTCGTCCATCCTTTCCGCATCATGTATACAAGGTTTCTGTAGGGCACCAAACTTCCGCATAACTGGCTTGTAGCCAAGGCCCCACGCATCTTTGTTCAGAATGTCCACTAGATCTTGCCAGCAGCGAGCCTTGCTGTTGTTGATCAATTGCGAAGGCATTTTCTGGCCAACTTATATGCTGCTGCGCGGTTGCTTGCCTCGTCTCGGCTCCGTGCCCGTTGAGCCTCACGCCGAAACTTGTGGCACTCCTTTTGTTTTTCAGCGATTTCCGTTGACCCCCAGTACACTGGGGGCTTACCGCGCCGGGGTTTTCGACGGAGCATAGAAGCGCAGCAAGTAGTCGTAATTATGCTCATAGTTGAGTTCACCACGTCTTGGGCTGCCAGTTTTTCCATCCCCTCCGAAGCCCTCTGCTGCGGTACACCTGCTGTGAGAACCTTGACGAACTTCTTGACGTCCATCCTCCCGATGTTCCATCCAACTGTAGAAAGCCGAGAGCACGGACGTCTGGAGACAACATCGCTTGTCTCGTGCAGAATGTACTGATGATCACTGGCTGAGTAGTCCTCTAATACTCTCCAGTTGTGTATCCTCCGTACTAAGGACTCCGAGGCGACTGTCACGCCCGGTATGGTTCCCTCACAGCCAATTCGGTGGAAGGTCGGCGTATTACCGGTGTTTAGTACGACGAGCTTCGTCCTGGCCGCCATTCCTAGGACTCATTTTCCCCGCGGGTTTGTTTGAGGCATGCCCCATTCGATTGCTTTAGCGTTGAAGTCACCCCCAACGAGCACGTTCCCGTCTGCGTTCGAAACAGCGCCCTCCAAAGCATTAAGCTTGGCTTGGAAAGATGATATCGATTCGTTCGGCGTTAGGTACACAGTAAAGAAGGTGGTCCCTGAGTGCCGAACCCACACAAAACCATCCCCACGTCCACAGCTCTCCACCTGGAAATCACTATTACGAACCCAGATGGTGGCAGTACCAGTTTCTACAGGATACCATGATGCTGAACTTTCATCATGATGTTGCTCACTCAGCAGCAAGAAATCGGCTTTTATGTGGCTCGCAAACTGCTCAAGCAGATTTTGGGCTTTTGATCTGCGGTGTAGATTTAGCTGCAGGATGCGGGTCATCAAAGTTCTGCTTTTGCCTTAGCTAGGGTTTCCTGGAAAACCCGGTATTTTTCTGATCCCAAGGCGCGTCCAAAATCGGGTCTTGGGTTAGCATCCTTGTAAAGAATACAATGTGCCTCCTTCGTACAATCTTTTCTTTTATGTCGCATTTCTCCGCATTTGTAACATAGAGAACTCCTATCGGCTCCTTTAGCCAAGGCATTTGAAACATTGTAGAGGCGTTGCTCTTCGCCGTATCCTACAGATAATCCACCCTGCCCCTACTTTGCCCTTATTCAGAAATTATTCGGCGTCCTTTTCGGTCAAGTCAACTATGCCCATGCGTTGTCCCCTATGGTTTTCTGGTGTCAGCCTCGCCTTGATTCCGCCCACGCTAGGGAACTCCTTTTTGATGGCCTCTTCCACCTCGGCCAGATCTGCGCCGCAGTAAATGTCTCTTATTTCGATCGTTGCCATCGGCTCGAGTGAGGCTATAGCTGCGCTTTTGCCGAGGACTTTCTTTACTGCATCGCAGAATGCTTCCCTAATTTCGGCCTCTGCTCCAAATTCGACCAGTATGTGGCTCGACCGCGTTGGTCGTACTGCTTTAATAGCAGTGTTAGTGTCTTCGGGCCTTGCGTTTCACCTGATATCCCGCAGCACCTCTGCGTATGATCGACCAACTTGGGGTTTTACGAGCAGTGCCTGCTGCCGGGGTCTTCGCCGGGGCTTCTTTTTCCCCTGTTTTGCATCAGGATCTTTTTCTTGTTGGGCGTCTGTGCGAACTTTAATTTCTGGCACTTTTTAAGGGAGTTTCTTTGCGGCTTTCTTCGCTCCTTTTGTAAGCACTGTCTGGAACCCGTGATCTGGTGCTTCATGGCCATCAAGTGCCTCTTCCTTCCTTCTTTTATCCCGGTCTCCTTCGATTGGGCTGACGCCATTCTTTTATTGATTTTTACTGCTGGAGCTATCTGCATGTGGCCTTTAGATTTTGCCCCCAGCGCTTCTTTAGTTTTCTGCTCGTCTTCGGCCTTTAACCAGTTCCTCCGATAATGCCCTATGCCGTCTAGGAGCTCCTCTAGTTAAAGGAGCCCAATCTTTACTGCTTTGCTGATTTTTGGGGAGTCGCATGCACTCTGTACTCTGCGACCATCCTTGGAAGAGGTTATCGCTTTCCGTTTCCGAATACAGTACTTCCCCCACATTTTCGACGTTGGCGATGCAATCACACAACGTCGTTTTATTTGTCTGGTTGCTCTTTTCTTTTCCTGCCGTAATCTCCTCGTTGGCTTCAGGGTGATTCTTTATTATGTTGGGATCTACGACCCTTGCATCGGTCGCTTCGGTAACGATCGCCGCAGTGACCATCGAATTCTTGATGTTCTTTATATTTTCTTCCACCGCTCGAACACCTAAGGCGTCCCGCAGTTTCCCGCTTTTCCTTTATAGGACGCTCTGGCGTTCGCATAATTTTTTTGCTTCGCCCGAACGCTGCAGGAATCTCAGTCTGGACCAGACTGTCTGCTAATCTCCGTTTTTCGTCCGTCTTCACTGTCATTATATTTTTCATCGTTTTTGTCATCGTTAGTACCCCTCCCGATGTGCTGTTAACGTCGTGGCTGCAACCGCCAGTTGCTCCGTCGTTATTTTTTATGTCTTTTTTGGGTTTTTTTTATCTTTTTTACGCGCAATAAAAAAATTTTTTTTTATTTTTGAGGAAATGAGTTTTAAAATGAATCTTTTAGGAGTTAGTTCATATTTGCCGAAAGAATAAGTTTAATGCGAGATAAAAACTGAGTTAAACCCTCTGAAAGAATTTTATATGCAGTTAAGGATATTTATACAATCCTTTTTTTACTTTTTCCAAAAATATTTGAAGCACTGTAAGCTTTCTAATTTCCACGGAGAGTACCGATCATTGCGTGGTTTGATTGATGATGATCAACTCCCATTTATGAACCCTCATAGTCTATTTTATAGTTTATAGAATAAAGTTAAAAACACTTACAAACATTATACTTCCGTTGCAAAAGGACATCACGACACATACATTCAATGGAAATTTTCGTTTCCTTATTGCAAATTATATAAGTTGCCCTATCACGTTTTGCATAATGTAGCGATTTCAATGATCCAAATCGTTCTCTTATGCATACTCGTACATTTTGGTTGCTGTAACAAACTTCACTTACCATGCATGTATACTGATACCCGAGTAAATTTTCGCTTTTATTTTATGCTCAAAAATACACAAGAATCAAAACTTAAACTGGTTTGCCAAGTAACATCTAAGTAGAATAAGTAAAAGAAGTTGATGGCTTAAAAATTCAACTGTAACCAGTTTTACGCCGACTTTAAGCTCCATATGTGCTAAGTGTTTTATGACCGGGAAATTAGTGGGCTTTATTACTCCAATAATACATGATTGTAATTTTAAACTGTTCAGGCACTTAATCGTGCTGTAATTTATAACGTGATAAAATTCTTGTTGGTTAAGTTGTAAATTGAAACACAACTGTAGTGATTGGAATTGTTTAATTTTTTTTCTAAATCTTTTTGTTTTTGTGATTTGCATAGAAGTTGATAATGAATACAATGAAGAAATGAATGCAGAAATGCAGAGCATTAGATTGAAAGTCAATGCAAAACCAGGAATATGTACAACGTACTCATAAATTACACAGAGTAAGGTCTACCATGCATGCATAGTACCTTCGTATGCTAGTAGGCGATTTTTGAAATAGTTGCTTTTAAATCGTCAAAAAGCGGATGAGTACCAA